>CM043723.1:11858652-12458652 GCA_023969325.1 Oryzias curvinotus | reverse complement strand
GTGGTTATCTCATCCATCTTGTTAGGAAGCAACATTCCCCATGACGATGGACAGCACTGTGGGTCTATACCGTCTCGTTTTAGCCCGACACAGAGCTCCAGCTCGGGTTCCCCGTCTTCTCCGTCTTAACTCTCGAGGAACCTCAGGCCTTTCTCGATGTAGCATCGGCGCGTCGCATAATGCTAACAGCTGATCTCTGGTTTAAACAATGGGACCGTCACCGTGGTTACGTGCGGAGTTCCCAGATGTGAGTTCAAAAAGTGTGTAAAAAATAAAAAGGAACAGAGCAAACTCTACGAGTTTGGTCTCCATAGTGCAAAACACAATCGTACACTATAGAAAACAGATAAAGAATAGATAAGAATAGATAAATAGATAAATGGTTACAGCGTAACCGGGAGCTGCCGCAACAGGCTGCCACTCAAGCGGCGCCTCAGAAGTAGTACCGGGTCCTTGAGCAAAACACTGAACCTCACATTGCCTCTGGTGGTTATAGTTTGGTGCAGTGTTTGGCAGCAGATGTGGGAGTTGGACTGTGACTGTGACTCACTTTGGGCCCTCGAGGAAAGTAGCAAGGCGGTATACCAGTATATCCCATTTTTCAACCAATCTGGGCCTGAAAATGGTATGGTTCAGTCCACCTTAATGGCTTCATTTTACACTGGACTGGACAAGACCATGCAGCTCAGTGGAAACGAGGCAACATTTGTATGCTTTGAATCCCTTTTGTAAAGAAGTCGTTGATGCTTTAATTTTGCTTTAGTGTAGAAATACAGGCCATGTTTGCGTCTATTTATTTAATTTTTTTTTTTTAACTACGCTCCTTCCCTCTCCTTCTCCTTTTTGTCTTGTGGTCCACATTGGCCCGACACCTACGGTTTTGAGGACATAACAGTGATCTTAATATTTCAGGACAAAAATTAAAAATGTTCCTTAAAGCGGACCTGTAACTGATTGTTACAGGTGTGCCCTATCATTTAACCCATTTTCAAGGGGTAGGAGTAAACCTGACAAGAATTGAGGGTGAGAATTATAGCCTTTTCACTACTCAGCATGACACATGTTGTTTTCAACAGGCAGATCAGATTCAAATGAAGGATCAAAGACGAACGCAACATTGGGTTGCCACGGCAACTGTCACGCCCTCACCTACATAGAGAGGAAGGCACACGGTTTGACTTTGCTATTTATGTTTTGGTGCATAGCGATCAGATAAAACCCCTATCAACCCCAAAGGAGCAGCTAATATGTCACTTACAAAGGGTTTTTCTAGTTTATCGGTTGATTTATACTTCATGGGTTTGTTCTATTGCATGGAGAAGTTGGGTTGTGACGTAAAAGATAGAGTGGTGCAGCTTTATTGTAACTTTATAGATGGTTAAAAAAAAAGCTTTGCCTCTTCTCCAATCGCCTATTTCCATTCTGGATTCAAGCAATAGGATGGCGAGTTTGTTATCATTCATGAAAATAGTCCATATATGTCACCTTTTAGTTTGAAATTCTTCACCAGCAAAGCTGAAATAGCTCAACAATAAGTCTTAAATGATCAAGAATAATTCAGCATAACTGGATTTAAGGAGGCACACCTACAGCTGTGTAAAATTACCTGACATGCTTTTACTTCCTGTATGTCAGCTCAAACACTCAATTAATTCCCTCCCAATGCTGCTTTCCTCAGTGTCTCTCTGTTGAGGAGGGTTAAAAAAAGAGAAGCGGTTGCCTTTCGTGGCTTTTTTGCCTCATATGTCAGATGAAGAATTTTTTTCTTTTGTTTTGACACAAACATTCGTGTATTTTTTTTTCTCTCCACAGATTCTCAACCAGGTAAGGAATATTTAAGTTTGTAAAAGTAAATCAATGGCATGTGGAAAAAATGTAAATTTTTATAGGGAAATTTAACTTTGACTTGTTTCACTTTTACTTCTTTCTAATTGTGTGTTTTTCTTCTTTTTTGGATCAGTAGAAGTGTATTGCAAACAATATGGGGTTAAACAAAGAATTCTTGACTGTCTTTGTGCTGTTGGGACCCATGGTTTTTCTCACTTTGACAATTTATGGATGGGATTTTCATCTGCAAAATATAAGTATGAATCTTTCTTTTGTGTGTTATTTTGTTGTATTGCGTGATTTAATGTATGAAATTGAGCCCAGCCAGTGAAAGCTTTAATTGCTCTGTAGTTTTTTGTTTATTTAACTTGACTAATTTGCTTCTGTTTGCAAGTCAGATATTCATCATCATTTTACTTCAGATCTAAAACTGAATTTAGTAAAAGGGAATAAATCATTTTGCAAAGTTAATATGTCTTTTTGTGTGTTTACAGCACCGAAATCTTTAGAACAGCAAAGCTTAAGAAAGGATCTTCTGAGTAAACACTGTGCTGGCGTGAACCAAAGTTTGCTTAACTTGAATAATATTGACTTTAATAACTTCATTGTGGACGACCAACACGGCATCATTTACTGTTACATTCCTAAGGTGACACATCATCTGTTCTTACTCAATGTAAAAAAAATGTGAGAAATGTTAACCTGTTCCTTTTTTCCAGTTTAAAACGTATGGATAGAAGTTTGGAGGTTTGAGTCGTACATAAAAATACCTAAATGCAAAAGTAAATGTTTGTTGATGACGGACATTAATTTTGGGGCATAAAAAACCTCGTGGCCAAATAATGAAAGTGTCTCAAACCAGAGGGGGCATATATTTTTGGTGTCTTTTGGATTTTGATGCAAAAACACCATAGCAAATTAACATTTTTGAGTTGCTTTATAATAAAGTTGAAACATGATTGAAACATTATATATATGTATATATACATACATATAATTAGTCACCTTACAGTCCCTGACAAAAGTCTTGTCGCGTATCCATTTTGTAGAAACAGAAGCGTATAACCTCACTTTTAATGAATCCATTGGTTTTAGAAATGTCTCATATGAAAGCTAAAACCCTCCCAAATTATGTTCAATATACTAAAATAAAATTGCTTCTCTGAAGAAAGATTGATCATTTAATGAACACAGAAAGGTCACATTTTGGAAAGACAAAAGTTTTGTCGCCTTGTCATATGATGCACCCAATCCTAGATTACAGCCTCACCTGTGATCAATTACTGATCAGTCAATTAGTGGGTGTGTATAAAAAGAACTCCAGCACACCAGGCCTTCACATCAACTGCAACTTGACCTCTGACAACATGCCTAAGATTCACCCTGAGACCAAAGCGTTGATTATCAAGAGGCTGAAGACCAGATCCACTGCTGAGGTGGCTGACACCTTCAATGAGATTGGAGATTTGAAGAGACTGGAGATGTTTTTGACAAGCCCAGGTCCGGCTGACCCCGCAAGACAACTGCTCGGGAGGACCGTTTGTTGGTTGGAAAATCCAAGGCCAGCCCCTTTTCCACTGCAGCAGAGCTCCACCAGGCCTGGTCACCTCAAGTCCCTGTGTCAACCAGAACAGTTTGTAGAATTCTGTCTCAAAATGGCCTCCATGGTCCAATCAGTGCCCAGAAACCAGCACTAAACAAAAGGCAATTGAAAAAATGTGTGGCATTTGCCAAGGCCCACAGCCTGCTAAAAGGATGGACGCTGGAAAAGTGGCAGAAGGTGGATTTCTCAGACGAGTCTTCAGTTGAATTACATCACAGCCGCCGCAAATATCGCAGGAGACCAACTGGAGCCCGCATGGACCCAAGATTCACCCAGAAAACAGTTAAGTTTGGTGGCGGAAAAATCATGGTCTGGGGTTGCATCCAGTATGGGGGTGTGTGAAACATTTGCAGGGTGGAAGGCAATATCAATAGCCTAAAATATCAAGAAGTATTAGCTACCTCTTACATTCCCAACCATAAAAGGGGTCAAATTCTGCAGCAGGATGGTGCTCTATCGCATACTTCCATCTCTACATCAAAGTTCCTCAAGGCGAAGAAGATCAAGGTGCTCCAGGACTGGCCAGCCCAGTCACCAGACATGAACATCATTGAGCATGTCTGGGGTAGAATGAAAGAGGAAGCATGGAAGACCAAACCAAAGAATCTTGATGAACTCTGGGAGGCATGTAAAACTGCTTTCTTTGCTATTTCTGATGACTTCATCGATAAATTGTATGAATCATTGTCAAACCGCATGGATGCTGTCCTTCAAGCTCATGGAAGTCATACAAGATATTAAATATGGATCTCACAGTAGCACTATTTAATTCACTGATGTTATGCAACATATTTTTTTTTAAGTAAAATTATTTGTTAAATTTTCACATTACTCTCTGTAGGCGACAAAACTTTTGTCTTTCCAAAATGTGACCTTTCTGTGTTCATTAAATGATCAATCTTTCTTCAGAGAAGCAATTTTATTTTACTATATTGACCATAATTTGGGAGGGTTTTAGCTTTCATATGAGACATTTCTAAAACCAATGGATTCATTAAAAGTGAGGTTATACGCTTTTGTTTCTACAAAATGGATAAGCGACAAGACTTTTGGTGCATATATATATGTATAGTAGTAGCTTTTGCCATTATTTGTAAAGTATATTTAAACTGTGTGGAAGGTGAAAACATGCTAAACATGGTTATATACAACATTTTCAGTAATTGGCTGGAAAAACTATCAAACTGAAACAATGAAAAAGGAAAACATCTCTTCGTGTCAGTATTTGAAACACTAGCATGAACACTTATTTATATTTTCTGCAGGTGGCATGTACCAACTGGAAAAGGACTTTGATTGCTTTAAAACAGAATGTACCATATCCTGACCCCATGTCCTTTAACGGTAACTGGGTTCACAAATTTGATAGATTCCGACTCCTGAAGCACTATCCAATGCCAGAAAGAAAGGTTGGTTTGTGCAGCAACACTAGGAATGCCCTAAAAGTTTCAAATAGAGGTGTGATGTGTATCTATTTCTTTTACAGGCAAAACTAAAGCACTACACCAAGTTTCTGTTTGTCCGTGATCCATTTGTGCGCCTCATCTCCGCCTACAGGGATAAGATGCAGCATTATGATCAGTACTTTTATGAAGGCTACGTTAGAGTCATTTTGCAACGCTATAAAAACCAGAAGGATGTACCTGTTAAATATAATGGGACAAAAAAAACGGATCTCAAACCTTCGTTCCATAACTTTGTTCAGTACATAGTTGACCCACGAACAGAGAAATATGCACCGTTTGAGCCCCACTGGAGGCAGATGCATCGCCTGTGCCACCCCTGCCTCATTGAGTAAGGACATTTTTATCGAAAGTAACAACATTCACTTTTGTATCAAACTAATTAAAAAAAACTGTTTGCAATGAAACATTTGTTCTTTCTTTCTTCTCAGGTATGACTTTATTGGCCATCAAGAGAGTCTTCAAGAAGATGCTCAGCAGCTGCTGAAGATGTTAAAGCTAGAAGACGCCATTAAGTTTCCTCCATCATATGAAAATATGACTTCTGGTAATTCTGTTATGGACTGGTTTCAAGGGGTACCAATAGAAGACAGGAGGAAGCTGTACAAAATCTATGAAAAAGACTTTCAACTATTTGGCTACAGAAGACCAACCGAACTGCTGGATGACTGAGCTGATGTCAAGGCCATGGCACACAGCCACTGCTACATTTTGCCCATAATGCACTTAGGAAAAATGGTCATACGTGAATAAGCGTGGGAAAAAGGGAGAAAGGTTGCGGTCTTTACATGAAATTTTCACAAATGTATTATGAATGAACCATGCTAAAACCATGGAAGAAGAACAAATAAACCACACAAAAAGCATGTAAAGCAAAGTGGAACATGAACGGTGGGTGATTATTGCGCTGTGTATATGCAATTCATTAGTGCTTCATGCGTCAATTACTTATTTGAAGGTGATATGTGTGGCGTATACGTGATGTAAAAGTTATTCGTCAGTGGTACATGCGTGAAAAGTCTGTTAGACATATGTGAACATACTCGGAAAGCCACAAATTTGCATCCTGCAACAATCACACACAATTGCATAAGATTTCTATAAAAATTGGATATTAACCATGTAAAATACGCATAAACTGTTTAATCCCATTTGACAGCAGAAAAAACAAACAAAAATCCCCTTTTTTAAGGTCAACAGAATTGAGATTTATTATGTTTGCTGATGATACTAATATTTTTGTACAGGAAAAAATATTGATTTGTTGTTGAATGTAGTTGAACAAGAATTGAAGTTGATTAAACAATGGTTTGATTATAACAAGTCTAACAATCTCTAAATGAAAACAAAACTAAATTTATGATTTTTTTCATGCAGTAGGAACGTAGGAAATGTTAAATTATTATTATTTTTTAGTATCAACAAACATTTTAAGTATTGTATGAAAGGACGTTTCTAGCTGCATATTTCATGTTGTCATCAATGTACATTATGATCGTATTTGAGCAGGGATGGGACAGTTCAGCTCTGCATAACTTTGCAATAATTCTGTTCATTCCTGTGCGAGTTACTGGCTGTAAAATCCAGTTTGACTCGTTTCAATGGTGCTGTTTTGTCACTGGAGTACTCGCACTGGGGCTCAGTGATTTGTGTTTGGTGCTTCGTTAGATTTGAACGGCTTCTTTGTATCAGTGCACAACATGAATTTGTTCCTTTAGTTAGTTCCTTCTTGGAGAGTGTCAGCTTGCATTTGTCCACTCGACTCTGTGGCCAGTCGTGATCTCGAATGGGACTTCCGCCCCTCTCCCCGCATCACACAGAAGACAGTCTTGCTGTGAAGCGCTTAGGGGGAAAAACAAGAATTGCTCCAATCGCTCTGACTTTCACAAGTCAGCAACTTTTTTAAATTGTATCTTCATCCAAACTGTCTTTTTACACTAAATTTGATCTACCACCATTTAGATTTCCCCTTAAATTTTCCCTAAAATTTTGAGGGAAACCGGTATCTTTAAAATTTACACCAGCTTTAGCTTCATACAGACTGGTCCATAAAAATGTTAAACCAGTCCAAGTTTCCTTCTGCCCCCAATCAAGCAATTTATGTGATTGCTAATCAAACCACATCAATGAACTGTGAAGTAACGCACCAAACAGCGTTACTCCCAACACTGCTCAGTCGTTGGTGGCATTTTATTGTATTGTATTTGTTTTATTGCATTCTTATCTGTCTTTCATGTGGCTTATTTCTGTAGTTTTATGCTGCTTTTTCTTATTTTTTTTGTCTGTCTTTAAATTTAAAGCACTTTGGTACCCTGAAGGTGTCGTAAAGTACTATATAAATAAAGGTTTACTCGTTCAATATCAAAGGTTCCTCTCAGAACATGGATTTATTGTGACAGTTGTTCCCATGTACAAAGCCCGCTCTGTGTAATATGGATTTTGACTGGCTGTTTGATGATATGAGGATGCTGCTAATGAAATTGCATACATGGTGGATTTATGTTTATTACAGTTTTATTGTCTAATTTAGCTGTATGTATTTGCCAAAGTTGGGGGAGGTTGCATTGGGTTTTTAGCTTCCACTGTAACGGTTGAAGACCCACTCCAATCATCTTTTAATCTATTTTCAAAGCATTCCCATTGTTATTTTAATTATGATAATGCTGTTTATAGCCAAAATTGAAAAGAAACTGTGTTGTTTTCTATGGAATAGTTTTTGCAGAGCGGCAGCCTACCTAGTTCCCGACATCCTTCTGTTTGCACTCTTTCCTGCTACAAGCCATCACACCACCCAACATAAAATGTCTATTTTTTTACATATAAATTTAAGGAATTCATCTTTGTCATGTGCTTTTTTGATAGTTAAGGATTCTTAATTCTGTCTGATAAAAGTTATGAACTAGATAATGATAAATCATGTAATAAAATGGTTAAGGGTGGGATTATATAAATTCACTTCCTTCCACTGCCTTTCAAGCAATCTTTGATTTAATATATAATTATCCCAAGTTTGATACGTCATTGTATGAATGTATAACTGATGAATGTAATGTTTTTTGTGTATTACTCTTAATTGATTGCTTGAAATAAACCATTTAAAAATAAATAAATAAAAAATATTACCGGTGTAACAAAAATGGCAAGCAATATTGGAGCTATCCAGCCGAACAGTTTTGAGCCAGATGCCAGCTCGGTTATAAAGCTCGGAAAACAAAGAAGTACATCGATCTATTTCTCTAAAAATGGACCCTTCAGAATTAAGTGGAGCAGAAGGCTTAAGACTCACCAATAGTAGTACCTACATCACTTCTAGAAACTTTTTAAAAAAAATAAAGACAAAGACTTCTTGGTCTTTAACTTTCAAACTTCTTGTTTTTACTTTCCCAGATCCACAATTCATACCAAAAAAAATGTTAGGACCTTTTGACAACATGGCGAAACCAACATGTTTCTTTTCCAAATAATGAAAGCAGACTATTGTGTGTGATATAAAAAGCAAGTCATTATTATGATTAATCCAAAGATGATAAATCTGGGGATTTCCAAACAGCCCTTTTGAGGCCACACCTGCTGGCAGAAGGCAGTTTGGTTGCGTGCAACAAAGGTGTGCTTTACATGAAAGAGTTTGACACATCAGTGAAAAAGTCAAATGACACTCAGCCAAGCCATGTAGGCTGTCTGTGATGAGTTGGTCATACATAACTGTAAAATAGACTTGAGTCAGAATAATTCAGAAACGAATACAAATAAAAAATTATCACATAATTTATGGGAAAATTTAGTCTTTTTTTATCATTCTTTTTTTCAATATGTTAATTAACAACTCTTGTCTTTCCTCTGTCTAAGGCATTACCGTGTAATGGCGGTTATCTGCCCCAACCGGTTGGAACAGGACAAGTAAGAAACAAACATAAAATGCAACAGTGACACAGCTGGAGAATTATGTTGGCAACATTAAGGGAAAAGTTTACTGGAAGTACTTTTTCTATTAGCATGGTGTTTCCTGTTTTAATTGCACCATAAAATTAAGGGTAATACTCTCCAGAAAATGGTTGTGAGTTGGTTCAACAATGGTAAAAACCAACGTAATTGAACTGTAATGGCTGTTGTGCTCTACTACCAAGTCAGCTCTGGCATGGTACGTTGATGGCTCTTGGCGGTGAACCAGTTTGGGGCTATTTGGTCTCTTTACAACCAGACGCCCTCTGGTTTAAGGTCTCTGCCAAACCTGAATCCCAAAATGGTTGAAGCTCAACCTGGTTTAACTTGCAACACACATTAAATGGCTGCCTGTACAGTTGTGTTGCATTCACACCAAAATACTTAATTTGCCAACAATTTCAGAGGGACAGTTTGCAGGGAGTGTGTGAATACAAAAAATATTAAAAAACCACCGTTAGTTTATCAAAGAGATCTAAAGGGAACTTGTATTTACAATTTGCTCCTGTACTTGTTTTAATGTCAACTTGTTATGTTTGCATATTTGAATCCGAAAAGAAGTGTGTGCTCTTTTTTGTCTATAAATCGTGGTACACTTTTATTTTTTTGATTTCTAAAATCCAAGTTCATTGTATGCATTGTTTTAAATTAGAAGAGAATTTACTCATTTTACACGTTGAGTATCCAAACGAGCAATGAGGGGGCCAAAGCCAAGGTCTTCCTCTGCCAGTTCCAATCCCGGATAAATACAGCATGTTGGGCCTCCGTTGTCAAACCAAACATGTGAATCAGACCTGTTCTGAAGATTGGACTGAGGTGTTGCTCACAAGTTCACCACTGTTTTTTGAGTAGTTAAATTATAAGTTTTAAACAGAAGCAAACAGGGCAGCCAAAAGCAATGTTCCAAGAGCAATTTGGTTTTATAAGCATAACTCTTGTGCTATCCTAGGCACTTTTACATTGGGAGTGGGGTCATCTAGACCCCGCTAGACAGTGCGCTGAACCTTTTTTCTTCAATGATTTGTGATCTTCACTGGTGTCCATGGATTACATGAAATCCTCTCCACCTTTATCCACCTTTGTCATGGTAGGAGAACACGTCAATGGTCATCTTGACCCCATAGGGTAGCACAAGGGTTAAGTGTGCATCCATGAGAGCAGTGAGCCAACTTTCTGTTTGTTTATTGGTGTGGGCCTTTTCTGCTTACTTGAAAAGTTAATCTAGTTTTAGTTGAAAGTTATAAAATTTTAGATTTATTTAGTTCCTACAGTTAATCTCATAGGTTTTCTAGTTATACTAATACCATCGGAGGTTTGTGGAATGTTTGCAAAATGCAGGTACATCAGGCTAAGTAGTATTAAGACAGCCTGACAGGCTGACTGTGAACAGAAGATTTTACTTTTAGAAAAGTTCCTAAAGTCAGAAATAGTGTGATTCTTGCAACATTGCTTCTGCCATCTGAAGACCGTGTCACACAGCCACTATGTTCACCTTGCGCATTTTCCACATATACAATTTCAGTGTTTTTTGACACATGCATGATATACGTAATTCACAAGTTTTTCTTGTGCTCGTCAGTCGTGTGCGCAGATGACCATTGAGGGTTTCAGCCAACTGGTCTTTACATGAATTTGATTTTGAGCTGTTCAAAATTTTTGGTCAGTTGAGAATTACCCAGTTTATGTGTATTTTATGTAGTTTATGCGCAATTATTACGTAAATCTTACACAAATGTGCGTGATTTTTGCGTACAGAAATTTGTGGCATTCCATGACCGTTCCACATGTCTACCGGTCTCTTCACGCTTTACCACCAATGTATAACTTTTGTATGGCGTATATGGTGCACAAATCACGTTAAAATTGCGTAACACTTGTGCTATCCTAGGCACTTTACCGTTGGGAGTTGGGTCATCTAGACCCACTAGACTGAACCCTCTTTTTCAATGATTTGTGATCTTCACTGGTTCAATGGATTACATGAAATTTTTCCACCTTTATCATGGTAGGGAGAACACGTCAATGTAAGGGTGGGGTCATCTAAGATAGCACAAGGGTTAATTTCAATTACTAATAAATTGCATGTAAACAGCGCAATAATTAGGCACGGTGCATGTTCTACTTTGATTTACGTGTTCTTTGCGTGGTTTATGCCTACATCTTCCAGGGTTTTAACGTGGTTCTGTGAAAATTTCATGTAAAGACCATAACTTTTTTTAGACTAGCCATGTCTCACTTTTTCTACGTATATTCTCGTATCATCAATTTTCATCTCTGCAATATCTGCAAAATGTACGTAGTGGCTGTGTGGGATGGCCTTTAACCTTCAAGGTCCCCTCAAGGGCTAAGAAGTAGGAATATCCTCGAGAACAAATTGTGATTTCCCTTTAATGCCACATTTTAGTACATCATTACCTTCTTTTGACCATGAATCCTGATAAAGAACACGTTCAACAAGCAGATCAGATATAAATCTAGTGTCACAGACAGACAGGTATAACACTGGTTTGAAACAGAAACTGACATACCCTCACCTGTAAAGAGAAGAAGGGCTTCGTTTTGCCCCAGATGGGTAGATATCAGATAACTCTGTCAGCCAATAAAAGAGCACCTGATTTAAAATGTTTCTTTGTTTTTTTGTTTTGTTTTTACGAATGAAGAACACCTACATTAATTTACCATGTAGGTTGGGTCCTGTTTGTATAAGACTTTAATTTCCACTGCATGTCTTCTTTTAAGATTGCATGAAGAAACTAAAGCGTGACATGAAAGAAAGGTTGAGAGAGTTGTTATTACAGCTCTATAAAGTAAATTTGTTTACAGCCTCACACAGGCAGCTTGTTGAGAGATTTCATTTTTTGGACTCGAGTTGTGTATCATTGCCAAATGTAATGCTTTCTTTTACCACAATGAGATACTTGTTAAATGTCAGTGTCATAAGTTCTGTAATCACAACAGTGTTTGGTACAAATGTACAGGTGAAATCCTATTTGTAGTCTTTCATTTTCATTTTCAACCGTCTTTTATTTTTTAATTGCGTAAAAAAACTGAAGTGACAATAGAAAGGGTGGTGCTGTTTTTATTGCATTTCCACAGAACAAAATGTGTTTACATCGCAAAGCCACGTGGAGGCAGGTTAAAGGGTTGAAAGATTTAGATACGTGGCCTCAAGCTGAAAATGTGGTTTGTGCATCATTGCAAAATGTGAGTTTGTTTTGTCATCACTAGGGCACGCTGGCTTTTGAAGAACAGGGATGTAGGGGCTGTCAGTCTATGAGAAATATGTTTTACTGAAGAAAGCTGATCATTTTTGTTCTTAATAAATGTCAAAAGGCTAAATAAGATTATTTTCTCCATAAGTTGCTTTTTCGCCTTGAGTTCATAGTTGGTGAAATTTAAGAGGTTATGGGCCCAGGAGTTATTCTTGGAGGTTTTTACTGATTAATTGATGATTTTATCACTGATCCATGATAACATCATCCATGATCCATGATGATGAATGCTAGTATGAGCTTTATGGAGACAAAGTGCTAAAGGTTCAAAGAAACTACGATAGGAGAACCTGATGGGGAAGCTAAAGTTGTGAGAGATGCTCTTAATAATACTGATGTTTATGCCAAGCTGATTTATTTTTAAATAAGCCTCCTAATAATCATGAGAGATCCACCAAATGATGAACATGGTGTTTTTAGTGTTGACATGCTCTGGTAGAATTTTTCTCACGATGGAGGACAGATAAAGACGATAACACTTCAAATCACATTTCTGAATATTTCTTTACTCAAACTGTTGTGAATCAGGAGCAGACAAAAAAGCAGAGTTTGAAGAAGATCGTATTTGTCACATAGAAAATATGAATATGAAAATGCACAAGCTCCCAGCTCCAAGCTTTAAGCAATGAGGGGAGAAGGGGGGCGGGGTCGCCCTGCGCCCACAGTCCTGCCCACTGGGAACACTTTTACAGAAGATGAAAATATGATTGGAGTGGGTCAACTATTACTAACTAGACAACTAAATAACTGTTATGTCAGAAAAGAAAGCCCCATATTGCCAGTCTGAGCACCAGTCAAACATTCCTACAGAAGAGAAACAATCAATGTCATTGATTTACAGTTCCGAATTTATTGTGATGCAAACTCTGCAGGCACAGTACTACAGGGCAATATGTGAGACTGTTTCTGTGTAGGAACTATTTAATGGAAAACAAGAAAATGTATGCAGTACAGAATAACTTTCTGAAGGTATGGATGAATATAATTAGATTCAGACAGGAGAGTATGAGGACAACCCAGGAACAATCTCTTCAACACTGGAGATGTCACCTACATCAGCGGTCCCCAACCTTTTCAAAGCCATTGTCCATTTATGACGTCACTCAAAGGTTCCACGGACCGGTCTTGAATTTGTAGGCAGAGGATTTTTTGTCGCTACACTTCAATAAATGAGTAACAGAGTAGTGACAATATCGAACCCTGAGCTATTATCTTGACATGCATGACATAGTACATGGCACAGGTGTCATCTTCCTTCCCCCTTCCCACACTCATGGTACAAAAAAGAAGTATTGTATCTTAAATGTAGCTTTCTTTTTTTTGGAAGTGGAAGGCTGCTCTTCTGTTTCCTGGCTGGGCCTTTTCCCCCTATGCAAAGAAACTTTCAAAAGCCGATTGTTTTTATTCATTTTGCTAGTTCCTGGGTTTTATTTTTGCGGTAACCTATCACGTGACCGAGAAGAGCGCCTTGGCATGCGTCAAGAGTGACACAGACGGATGTAACAGAGAATTGGGAAATTTCTCAAAATAAAACATCTTTCAGATTCTAAATTAAATAAAATGGAATTCATGTAAGTGATTCAATTTTTCTCTGCGGCCTGGTACCAGATGACTCACGGACCGGTACTGGTCCGAGGCTCGGGGGTTGGGGACCGCTGAGGTATATAACAAAGGCTCTTTGAAATACCGTAATTCCTCAACTGTTTACACGATCAATGTAAATCAGCAGATTCTGATGCAGAGATCGTAAAGTGTTGCATTTTGATACAAAACCGCTTTTCAATGAAACAGAATCAGCAGATTCACGTTTATATGCAACTCTGTCAGCGCAAGGCTGCTTTTCTCCGCGTCTGAATTGTGGAATACCAGTAATTCCATTAAAGAGTTATGGTATGCGCTATGTTTACACCGAGCATGTTCTTGGATTTTCAGTTAGCCTTCATTTACACACTGGACAAGCAGGGAGGGGCTTTGTCTTTTTTCCCTACCGTTTACTAGCATATGACCGCAACCTACAGTTGGAAGAGGCTTTGTCTGAAATGTTGTAGCGGTGCAAATCTCGTGAATCTTATTCCAGACTTTTTTCTTTTACAGCTCTTTGTTATGCTCTTTTGATTATGCACTTAATGGATTCTACATATGCATGGATACTGTATTGTGAAATATGCTTGTGTCCTGCCTGCACTACCATATAAGGATTGTGCCGAGGTCAGCAACAGGGCTGTCTGTGACTTCTGGTCTGTTTTCTTTCTGTGCTGGAGTGCTTATGGAATCCCGACACCTGCAATGCAGACTAGACAAAAACACAAAGTCTAATGATGTCTTTTGCATGTTTACAATTTGCCTTGCTGGAAAATAAAGACAAAAATTTCTGTCTTGAAGACAGTGAGAGCAAGAACCACTAAGCCTCACAAGTCGTGTTTTTTTCATCTCTGCCCTTTTGCAAAAGGTTTGAAAATTCAGTCGCAGAGGAGGCAGTATAGTTGTCGGTGCCTCACCTTTTTGTGTATTTCAACAGGAAATGCGTAAATTAAATACTTTTTTTAAATTAAAAAATGATGAAAACCCACATTGAAAAAAGTAATCATACAATAGACATGTCTAAAAATTGATTTATGATATTAACTTCTAATAAAAAAAGTCTAATCATTTCATTTTATTCATGTATTTTTGTTTTTTTAGCTTGATTCCTTCCTCAGACTCCACGTCGCTGGCATTGACCTGTTTGTCAACTTTAAAATGCCTGTCTAGGTTCACCCAAAGATTCTCAATGAAAGGAGAATCTGAAGGGTTCAACAACACTACAGCAACCAGTGAGCAGGTCCATTCCCCCAAAAAGGTTAATCTGAGGAAGTCTGTAGGCTTACTTATTTGGTGTCTAAAAGAGCGGATGGAATCATTATTCATATGTGCCAAAGTAGCTTTTTATTTTTTGCTTGAAGTTTATTCTTAGTGAAGCTGCAAAAGCTCTACACAAAGACCTGTGATTGAGAGTAATTTAGAGTAACTAGATTGACCAAGCCCCACCCATAGCTGCAGAAAATTACCTTTCATGCTTTGAGTTCCCGTATTGCAGCTCAAAGTCTTAATGAACATCTTCCCTGTGCTGCTTTCCTGAACTGCTCTTTGCTGAAGAGGATTACCAGAAGAGAAGTGGCAGCCCTCACAGGACGTTTGGAATATTGCATCACCAGCTTCCCAATTGTTCTTTTGTTTTTTCTTTTGTCCTGACATAAACCTACTTGTATTTAATTATTTTATTTGGAATTTCTTCACAGATTTAAAGTTAGGTAAGAAGTCTTACTCTTGAAGTTTGGAAACCTACTGCCATCAAGGTGGAGCATATTTACTTAGTTTGCATGTCTGTTTCTACTTCATTAGAAGAGGGCTGCAGACTAAAACAACATGAGATCAAACAAGGAATTCATGGCTGTCTTTCTGCTGCTGGGACCCATGATTTTTATCACTTTGACAATTCATGGATGGGATTTTTATCAGCTAAACATAGGTAGGAGTTTTTCTTTTTTTTTTTAAATCCTTTGCTTTTTTGTCAAAAGTTTAAAAAACCAGAAATGTTTCATATCCTTGTCTTATGTATTTTACTGAATGAGGGAGAAAATAACAAGAATTTTCAGTAAATACTGAGCTGTGCCAGTCAGAGATTTGAAAGCGCTGAAGTTTTATTTTCTTTTCGTAAAGAAAGAAAAAAAAGTAATATATTATCAATTTTGATTCATTTCGTATGTCATATATTCATCATTTCACTTCAAAGCTAAACTTCAGCAGCTAAATCTAAATTTAGCACAGATGAATAAATTATTTTTGTAAAGCACTGATAAAAATGTGTTTTTTGTAAACATCTTCTTGTATTTTTTGGATGATGAAGGGATATTATGACACTGGTAATGTTAGGCTGAGGGTGTAAGGCGCTGTAAACTAGGAGGGAGTGTAAACACAGATGGATGACGGGGTGTGAGGGCAGGCTTACTCCACACCAACAGCGCCGCCCACGACTCAGAGGCAAATTTCTAATAAACTCCTGCCGCTTTCCAGGAACTATGTCCTAGAAAATGACAAAGATTTTGTGATTTTTGGCATAATCATAATAAAAAGATCACTAGGAATGCTTTGAAAACAGATCAAAAGATGATCAAGACTTGGACTTTTAAATCAAGGATTTTTTTAAAGATATGCACTTCTTGTGTTTGCAGCCCCGAAATCTTCAGAACAGCAAAGACTAAGAAAGGATCTTCTGAGGAAGCATTGTGGTGGCGTGAACCAAAGTTTGGTTGACTTGAATAAGATCGACTTGAAAAATTTTATTGTGGATGACGAACACGGCATCATCTATTGTTACATTCCTAAGGTGACGCATCATCTGTGCTTGCTCACATTCATAAAGGCATATAATAGAGTGCCATATTAAAAAGATCTGTTTTTACTCTGCGGTTTTTCTAAAGATATTTATGCAGGATAGAACTTTACAAATTGAAATTGTGCATAAAAACGTCTGAAAGCAAATGAAAATATTTGGAAATAGCGAGAAGTATACCCTGGACAGATGACATTTTTGTTTCAAGATAAATCAAACTAGTTAATGTTTAGGAAAACAAAAATCTCTTCTGGGCCAAATGTAGATTTTTTATTTTTTGGATAACTTTGTTTTTAAGCTATGTGTAGAGAGTAAACTATAAACAATATTTCTGTAAAAGAAGAAAAAAATATAAAGTTAATTGGAAAAAAAAAAAACTTTGATAAACCAGTAATGCAACTCTTACTTTTTAAATGTTTTCTGCAGGTGGCATGTACCAACTGGAAAAGGACTTTAATTGCTTTAAATCATGATGAACCATATCCAGACCCCATGTCCTTCGAACATAACTGGGTTCACCGTTTTGATAGATTCAAGCTCCTAAGACAATTTCCAATGCCAGAGAGAAAGGTCAGTTTGTGCAGAAACACTTAAAGCTCATTTCCATTGGTCCGGTGCGTCTCTGTTGTGTTTGCACAAAAATACAACATTCATTTATCAATCAGAATGTTTTCATCGCCTTCATCACGTCTGCTTCTGAAATCCGGCCCGCCGCTACGCAACATTTATGCAGGAGTTCTGTTTCCAGTCTGTCAATGCGTCAATTTTGCAGTAAAAAAGCTGGAAAAACAGGAAACCTGGGCAGGTTTCAAAACAAAAACTTTCATCATACTTTCAAAATAAAGCTTCATAAAATGTTATTTCATATTTACAGTGACGTGCCCTGAGGAAGGAGAGGGCATGGGGCCTGATTGCTAAAGTTTTGGCTATGACAGGGGGGAGAGCAAGGAAAAACCACTCCGCTAGGAGCCAGGAGGGAGGGGGGATGGACAGGAGACGTAATGGAGTGTCTAAAATGTAAAGTAACTGATCGTCGTGAGATGGAATCCTCATGCAATACAACAGAGACGCATCAAAGGCTGACCAGTTTAAATTCGGGGTAGGAATCCCCTGAAACATTTTTTAAATAGAGGATTGATGTTTGTTTATTTGTCCTGCAGGCAAAACTAAAGCACTACACTAAGTTCCTGTTTGTCCGTGATCCATTTGTGCGCCTCATCTCCGCCTACAGGGACAAGATGCAGAAATATGATCAGTACTTCTATGACGGCTACGTTAGAGTCATCTTGCAGCGTTTTAAAAACCAGCATGATTTAACGGTGAACTATAATGTGGCAAGGAAACAGGGTCTTCAACCTTCATTCTATAACTTTATTCAGTACATACTGGACCCAGGAACAGAGACCTATGCACCATTTGAGCCCCACTGGAGGCAGATGTATCGCCTGTGCCACCCCTGCCTCATTGAGTAAGGACATATCTCCCAAAATTAACAACTAGAACAAATAGTTTGGTGTCAAATTGAGGAAAAAAAATGTTTTGTTTTTACTCTTCAGGTATGACTTTGTTGGCCATCAAGAAAGTCTTCAAGAAGATGCTCAGGAGCTGCTGAAGATGTTAAAGCTGGAAGATGATATCAAGTTTCCTCCTTCATATGAAAATATGACTTCTGTTGATTCTGTGATGGACTGGTTTCAAAGTGTCCCACTGGAAGACAGGAGGAAGTTGTACAGAATCTATGAAGAAGACTTTCAACTTTTTGGTTACAGAAGGCCAACCGAACTGCTGGATGAATGAGCTGATGTCAGAATTTTACCTTTTTACTTTTTTGTCAGCTGTACAGTGGTAGTGCGCTCGACCTCTGATCAGAAGATTGCAGGTTTAGAGCGTGAAAATGTGTCTGAATGGGTGAATGGGACTGTGACTGTAAAGCACCTTGGGCTCTTCAACAGGGTAGAAAATGCACTATACAATATTGGGGCAATTGGACCATAAAGACAGATTATAGGTCAGATGAGGAAAATGAAGACGTACGTGAATTTGTCTAAAAGTGGATGCATCATAATGGAGCAGGGAGTTTGTGGCTCACCGATTGTAACTTATGTCTCAAATAAGCTGTTTTTCCACCTGTATTTTCTTCATCTAACAACAATTTGAATAAAGAAATATTCAGAGATGTAACTTTAATTCTTAAATGTTCTTATATGTGTCCTCCAGCATGAAAAAAATGCCACAAAAACATGTTAATAAAAATAAAAGCATAACGTTCATTGGAGTGGGTCTTTAATATCCTGACCTCTTGCTTCTGGTTTCCTCTCTTCAGAGATGTTTGGCACAAAAGTTGTTGTTGGTCATACATATCCTAATCTTTTTTTAACTTTTTTTTTAACTGTCTTTAAGAACATTTATTAACCTTCCAGCACCTGAAGCAAGCAGGCAGCCTTCTCAGAAGCTCTGCTGCTTCAACTTCAACTTTCTTTTAAATGTGCTGGTATCATTTGTTTTTTATTTTATTTTATTTATTCCCCCCTTCTTTCCTACTCAAGGGTAGATCTGCTGGACCTCAGGGACAATGAGTGGTGGAGTTAAAGCAAAAGCTCAGTCCTGAACTAAAATCATGGCGACCAAAAAATGTTAGGCAGAGATTCTGATCCTCTTCATGGGGAACGTCAACTGGGCTGCACAAATTAGAGCACTCATAAAGATTAAGATCTACAGGAAGAGCTGGCCCAGAAGGGTCACAACACAACACATTAACTTACCTCACAACACATTAACTCACAACACAACACATTAACTTACAACACAACACATTAACTCACAACACAACACATTAACTTACCTCACAACACAACACAATAACTTACCCCACAACACATTAACTTACAACACAATACATTAGCTCACAACACAACACTTTAACTCACAACGGAAGTAAAGCTGCAATAGAAGTGCTTTTATTTTGACATTTCCACTGGGCTGAACGGCTAACTACCTAACAGACAGTAACGTCACAGTGAGCTGTGGAGGGAGCACGTTTATTCTACAAGAGAAGCTAGCAGCAGGTCTAAATTTGCGGTCAAAAGTGCATAATTTGGGCGGTTTTAGGGTCGGTTCGGCAGTTTTTTTCCACTCATGAATATGTAATAGCGGACTACGTTAGGCCATGTGGCTGTTGGAGTTCTATGTACTGAAGCTCTGTGAACGGCAGAGAGCCTTAATGGACTGGGTTTTGTTAGGACTTTTTTTTTGTAGCTGCAATATTCCCAAAAGAACTTGAAGGCCACCTGTTGTTTGTGTGTTTACAGGTTGAACCAAAATCTTCACCTGATTACAACTTTTACCGAGCAGAAGATGGTCAAACCCTCAGCACCAGTGCATGTTGCATGTTATGGAGATGGTTTGAAACCAAACAAGCTACTGTCAGTAGAGTTTGTTCCATCCTACTTTTGACTAACAAATTAAGTCTGTATCATTGTTAGTGCTTGAAATACACCATGTTGACCAACATTGAAATTTTAAGGTTTCTTTGTTTTACACTAACACATCTCAGCTTTGCCATGACCCTTGTCATCGTGTTCTCTTATTCAATTGTCACAAACTCCATGATTCCAACATAAAACTATAATTTTTTTTCTTTTATGAATTTGAAGAAAACTACGTATATTCATCATTTCAGCATATGTATGGGAGTCTCAAGAATGGGATTTTAACAGCAAAACTGAACCTGGTGTCTTTTTATGTGCAAAAAAAGATCAAAAACCTTATATACTTTATATTTTGTTTGAACATATGCTTTGTTAAAAGTTTGTTTGGGTGTCAGTTTATGACCATAATTGACTTACTTGCATTAGTTTGCATTCTTCTTTGTTTATGCATGTTCATGTAGTTATCCTGTAATTATTTGGTATCAGATACCCATTTTCCCTGTATCCCCCAACCCTAGTGTTTAATACGTTTCAAATGTTGTTTGTGCTGAACTTTGCATATTTTTGCTACAAGTAATTTATAGGAGACTCTTTGAGCTAAATATCTTGCTTTTATACTTAAAATACTCAATATATTGTTAACATTAGGTTTATCTGCAGGACTGTTTAAGAGCTGTCCTTTTTTTCTGGGATAATACTCAAGCTGGCTCCAGACTAAAAATAAATGTTTATTAAGTATGTTGAATATGAAGGATGGAGGAGTTGTTTTATTTTTTTGCTCATTAGGAATTTTGCGGCTGGGTGGCTCGGTTGGTAAGGTGAGCGGCTACCACCCAGGGTTCGATTCCCGGAGGGGAATAAACAATGGTACTGAGTCAATTACCATATCAATGGCGAGCAAGGAACAGTGAGGGCCCTTAGGCAAGGCCCTTAGCGCTACTGCCTCCTGAGCGCAGTTAGGCTGCAGCTCACCGCTCCCCCAGGGGATGGGTCAAATGCGGAGACAAATTTCTCCATTGCTGGATCAATAACGTACCAATTATTATTATTATTATTATTTACACCAGACAGCAGTGGATGCAGTTTGATTATTCCAAACAAAATTGGCAGTTATTGTTCTGTTTTTTTTTCTTGTTAACAAAACTAAACAGGAAGTTGGAGCTGCCACAAAAACTGCTAATCAAATCAGGGGGTTGTTTTGAATACCAAGGTATTGCAGAAAAAAGTCTGTCTTTTGAGTCTGTGCTTGTATTAAACTGTGAGTGCATAGTTCTATGTGGGGAAAAGTGATATTTTTGGAGGTTAAGGAATGTGTCTGGAATTAGTAGTGTTTCTTGTTCACTTCTAACACAAAGGATGGCCTACTTTTCAAATTCTTCTATTCTAAATAACAATCCCCCAGAAAGCAGTTTAGTCTGCTGAAATTGACAGAATAAATCTCCACTTTTACTTAAAATGCTGTTAGTTTAAGACATTAACATGCTTAAGTTTTCTTTCTCCTTAGGGCATGACATACTGCCTTTGCCTGTCCAGCTTAAACTGTTGTTTAGTCACTTTGGCATAAACCTTTGATAAAGTATCTTTAAAAAACCTTTAAATACATTTGTTGACAGTGAATGGTTTGTGTTGAAAGACAATTTAATGGTTTGCTCTTGCAGTCGTTGATTCATTCATCTTGGCGTTATCTTGCATACTGTTGTGCAATGCACGCACATAAACAGTTTCCAGCAAATTATTTAAATAAATTATTATAAAATAAAAGAAGTGGTGTTTTTATGCAAAGACATGTACTAACACATGCAAAGAGGCAGGGGATGAATCCTGTTTTGTTAAGGACCTGTCTTGGCATAGATTCAACGGGGTGCACCAGATAAAGGCAAAGAAGGACAAGGTCCAAATACTTTCCTCCTAGGAAGAGATCAGCACCACCCTGAGCCAAGTAGATCCCCATATAACAGATAAGTGCCACAAGAGGATGTTGTTACCCAGTCGAACTTCATGTCCAGTGTGCCTGATTCTCTCTCATCCTTAGGCAAACTGCAGGCTGAACCAGGCGGGGTCCCTTATCCCTACATGGATAAGGGACCCCGCCTGGTTAAGAATAAGACAGCAAGAGCATTTGGGAAAGATTATGCCTTAGTCACATTTTTGGGTTGTCCAATGTCATAGGGTTCAACGCGACATTCACACCGGGATGTGAAACGTGAGTTTGAGTGATCGCTTTCAGTGCAATGGTACATTCACACCACCTGCGTCAACTCGTGTTTAGGCAGCAACTTCCAATGAAATCTCAATGCACATGTGTGTAAACCCTCATTTCAGGCTTCAACTTCCAGAACTCGTGTTCAGGCCTCACTATGCAAGTTTTTTAAGGCTGGTCATGGGCTCTACATACAAAATGGGCATTCATTGATTGTGCGCTGGAAGTTCAACCAGTTAAACCCTGAACTTAGAGCAATCAGGAAGTCCGGTTTAGTGGGTAGTGTCCCTTTCAAAATACTGAAGTACTAACCATTGTAAACATGATCATAAAGGAGAAATTAATTATCGCAGTTTGTGCTGGGCCCGAGTTCTATGACACCAACTCTTTTTATGTGTCGTAATAGAGCTGTGAAAGAATAAGCCTGCCAGCTGCCAGCTATTTCCACCTGTTCCTGAATTGCTATAACTGAAGTTTATGCCCCTGCACAGAGAAATGGCATCGGTTGACTTAGAACCGGATAGAAAATATCCTGTAATGCTGAGAAAGATAATCACAGAGAATAATTTCACTCTGACACTTAACTGATGAAGGAGGAAGCATGGGCTCCTGGTTTTAAGGTACAGAGTGACAAAGTGACACTCCTAATGTGCGTTAGAAAGTATGGTACAGTCTTTTACTCTGAATAAAGAAAAATCTCTTTATGTTGAACAATATTCCAACTTTCTTTAATTAATGTTTTACAAAGCATCAGAAATATTACCGAAGGGTTTTTGATGAGTAGCAATCAGTAAGGGATAATTGCGCGGGGGTGGGGGTTGGTTCTCCGTATTCATGGATTCTGCATATCTTCGGGTGTCTTTGGTCCCTAAAACGGGGGGAATACTGTAGTGTGTTCTTGAATGTGCAACACGTGCCCGGTGTGAATGCAGCTTAAATTCATGTAAATACATGTTTAGGGCTTCGGTTCAAAACTCTCACATCCACTACGCAACGCAATTTTTTAAAGACAATTTTCGGGAGATTGTACACGCGTCAAAAGGTAGATCAGTTGAACTTTGACCAATCAATATGGTAGTGACGAATGGATTGTTTTTTATACAGCAAATGGTCTGAATGAGAGAAAATATCCAGTGAGCGGCAGTTCTGTATGCGGAAATTCCTTGTTGATGCCAGAGGTCAGAGGAGAACGGCCAGACTGGTTCCAGCTGATAGACAGACAATAGAATAAACATTGGTTTCAACCGAGGTCTGCAGAAGAGAATCTCCGAACGCACAACACGTCCAACTTTGAGGCTGATGGGCTACAGCAGCAGAAAACCACACAAGGTGTTACTCCTGTCGGCTAAGAACAGGAAACTTAGGCTACAATTCACACAGACTTACCAATATTGGACAATTTTAATACAGTAAGTCTAAAATCATCTTGACATGACAAAAGCAGGCAAACAAAATTCAGCTACAGAAATATCAGACACATTTGAGAAATGTCAAATGTTTCATTTTCCAAAGGCAAAAGGAGCTTTCAGTATTGAAAACATCTAAATAAATAAAAAATACATTGAAAAAAAACACTTAGCTGACCCTTTATTTTGGGAGGATTTTGCTCTTTATTAGACATTCTGTAACTATTAATGCACAATGTTCAATTATGCTAACCCTGAAAAATGTGGGCAAGTAGGCCACTCTTCAAAAATGAAATAATAAAACTTAAACACAGAATTTTTCATTAAAAAAATATTTATATATAATACAAAATTTGAAAAAATGCAAATAAAAATGTATAATTCATACTGGTTGCGTGTAGGACTGGCACATGGGAAACCAGGGGGCACAATGAGCTTCATCCAGCTTGGGTCCTTGGGCCTTCACGGCCTAACTTTGTAGCCACAAGGGGGCCCAGTTATGAGTCCCCCCTGTGTCGGTCCTCACAGGAAGTTGTGCCAGGACGCTAATCAGGTGTAAAAATCTCTGCCAAACACCCTTTGAGAATTAGTGGAACCTGTTTGGCTGTGGCGAGCCCTGAAAGGTAAACAACAAAATTCATAATAAACTTGAAATGCAATTAATTAGTTTACATAAAAATTAGCTGCAGTTGTCACTATGGACCTCGTGCATGAATGTTTGTAGAATTCCAGTTCAAAGTTGAAGTACACTGTTTTTTCCGGATTTACACAAATTTACACTTTAAAACTTTTCCTTCATAAGTTCCAGTATGTGTGGATACAGCAGAGTTGCAGGCACAGTCTAACACGTTTCACCTTTTCCTGTTACTCCTCAACTATTCAAAAGTGTTTGGTGTGACTTCACTGAATAGCAAACATTGATTACGTCATGTGACAGGCAATCAATGTGGTTTTATCTTATCTGGAGGCTCAACAAAATCTGGAGTTCTTTTCTGTGGTGGAAGTTGGTATAAGGTGGATATTACAACACGTTTGAAGTATTGCATGCCAGATTTCTATTCAAGTCAACATTAAGCCGCTAATACATGTTCTGACACAACAGGAGCTAAAATGAGTTGGTAGCTTCATGATCTAGTATTTTGCTTGTGCATGCGGATGACTAATAATTTGGTTAATCACTACACTGACATATCAACTTCTGGTTGGAGGCAGAAAAAGCTAACATATCCCCTCAGCTGTACTGTACACATTAGGTGTGGAATCAGAGGAAATCTAGTATCCTAGCTGTGTACTAACTCTGTAGTTCTGGGGGTTTTTTCACCGTAGAAAGGTAGAGCAGGGGCCTTTAAATAGGTTTTACGAATATGAATGTGGCTACATCAGCTCAGTCACAGAGCAGTGCGGTTGGCCTTCTGTAGCCAAAAAGTTTGAAATCCTTTTCATATATTCTGTACAGCTTTCTCCTGTCTTCCAGTGGTACACTTTGAAACCAGTTCATAACAGAATCAACAGAGGTCATATTTTTATAGGAAGATGGAAACTTTATGGCGTTTTCCAGCTTTAATATCTTCAGCAGCTCCTGTGCATCCTCTTGAAGACTCTCTTGATGGCCAACAAAGTCATATCTGAGAAGAAGAAAAAACAATGGCAGTTTTCCTAAAATTTGATACAAAGTTGTACGCTTTAGCTGTTAATTTAGGTAAACATGTCCTTACTCAATGAGGCAGGGGTGGCACAGGCGATGCATCTGCCTCCAGTGAGGCTCAAATGGTTCTTTTTTTTCTGTTTGTGGGTCCAGTATGTACTGAATGAAGTCATAGAATGAAGGCTGGAGACCCTGTTTCTTGGCTACTTCATGATTATAAGTAATATTAGTCTGTTTTTTATAAAGTAGCAAGATAAGCCTCACATAGCCTTCATAGAAATACTGGTCATATTTCTGCATCTTGTCTCTGTAGGCAGAGATGAGGCGCACAAATGGATCACGGACAAACAGGAACTTGGTGTAGTGCTTTAGTTTTGCCTGCAGAACAAATAAATAAACATCAAACCTCTATTTGATCATTTTCAGGACAATCCTAACATTGATGAACAAACTGACCTTTCTCTCTGCCTTTGGAAAGTCATTTAGGTACTGGAATCTTTCAAACTGGTGAACCCAGTTATGCTCGAAGGACATCGGGTCAGGATAAGGTTCACTGTAGTTTAAAGCGATCAAGGTTCTCTTCCAGTTGGTACATGCCACCTGCAGATAATTTAAAAGAAATGAAAAGAAAATCTCTTGTCACAATTTTACTTTTTACAGCTAGTAAATAAAAAACTGCATTCTTGTAGCACTGTTTTGGAGTTTTGCTTAATCTTTGACTTTCTGCACATATCATAATGTTGGCATTAAATATAAAAAACAGTTGTGTGATCTTCAACACATTGCTAGACTACTTTATTGTTTAGTCTAAAAGGAAAATAGGTTGCATGACTTGAATGATGCAGAAACTGGCCCCTTGTGCTACGTTCACACCAGCCTCAAAACCTGCATTTAAACAACCACTTGCAATGAAATGTCTGTGGAAACGTGTGCTTCGTGCTTCTGCATTCAAAATTCTCACATTTACGCATCGTTAGGCAAGTTTTAAAGTTGATTTTTGGCCTGTGCATACAAAACACTAGCCACTGAATGGGCGTTGAAAGTTAAACCAGATTCAGCGCGTTCTCAGACAAACATTGCATGCTTTGGTTTGTACATAGCTGCACAGAATAAGACCAAAAAGAAATTCTAGCCCCTTTGGCAGAATTACTTTAAATAACTTTAATTACTTTAAAGTGAAAATTACAGTTGCATTGAAAACATATGCTTGCTTGTTACTCAAGCATAAATCCTTTTACATTTTGTTCGCTTATTAAAACCCACATAACTCCATTAATGAAGGACCAAACTGTCCAAGTGAATAAAGAAAAATAACATAAAACTAAGCTACAAAGAACATGTATTACACGTGTAACATTTTACAAAAAAAGGCTGCACACAGCCTTGCATCCAACTGATGGTTTGATGACAACAATTTGAGAGCAAACACACATAAGAGCAGCAAGCATTGAATAATTACAACAGCAACTACTCATAAATAATTTTTAATCAACTAATATAAATTTTTATTTTAAGAAATTAAAAACTTTTATGCGGCCATATAAAATGACATGGCGGGCCACATTTGGCCCGCGGCCCTTGAGTTTGACACATGTGGAATATCGGAAGTTTGCAAGTGTAACCGGTCGCTTTCTGCGTTGTGCTGGTTAATATATGGTGTGACACAGTGTTGCCTCTTGGAGAGAAGCCTCCCTTTATTCTGATAATAAAACAAACAGAAAACAACACACTGTGTGATGCTGCCCACTCCAGTTCCTCTCTGACAGGAGGTCATACAAAAGGGCGCCGCACGCGGCATGCTAGCTTAAAACCTTATACAGGCTCCGTAACACATTTTACACTCACATTTTTCTCATACATACCTGATAATAAAACAAACAGAAAACAACACACTGTGTGATGCTGCCCACTCCAATTCCTATACAAACAAAACAAACCGACATTTAAGCTTTAACAGTGAATCCCCAAAATATCTTTCCTAAACCATCAATCCCTTTTAATCATCACATCACAAGTTAGAAACAAATATTGCTGTAGTTATACAGATTAAAAATAAACCCAAAAGGGCAATAAACAATAGGATGTATTGGGATTATAAAATGATTTTAGGATGATGGCACCCACCTCTCTGACAGGAGGTCATACAAAAGGGGTGGGGAACAGTAGCCTTTGGAATATATAGGGGAGTCAAAAGAAGTAGAAGAAGAAGAAGAAAGGAAGGAGGGGCTATGAGTAGTAGTGTAATGCAGTAGTTTGTTGGAGATCCCTCAGGTATGGTAACCCTTGAACAGATTTTGTGCTATTATAAAAATAAGATAAAGGCTGTCCCGGTTACACAGGTTACAAGCGATCAAGGTTCTCTTCCAGTTGGTACATGCCACCTGCAGATAATTTAAAAGAAATGAAAAGAAAATCTCTTGTCACAATTTTACTTTTTACAGCTAGTAAATAAAAAACTGCATTCTTGTAGCACTGTTTTGGAGTTTTGCTTAATCTTTGACTTTCTGCACATATCATAATGTTGGCATTAAATATAAAAAACAGTTGCGTGATCTTCAACACATTGCTAGACTACTTTATTGTTTAGTCTAAAAGGAAAATAGGTTGCATGACTTGAATGATGCAGAAACTGGCCCCTTGTGCTACGTTCACACCAGCCTCAAAACCTGCATTTAAACAACCACTTGCAATGAAATGTCTGTGGAAACGTGTGCTTCGTGCTTCTGCATTCAAAATTCTCACATTTACGCATCGTTAGGCAAGTTTTAAAGTTGATTTTTGGCCTGTGCATACAAAACACTAGCCACTGAATGGGCGTTGAAAGTTAAACCAGATTCAGCGCGTTCTCAGACAAACATTGCATGCTTTGGTTTGTACATAGCTGCACAGAATAAGACCAAAAAGAAATTCTAGCCCCTTTGGCAGAATTACTTTAAATAACTTTAATTACTTTAAAGTGAAAATTACAGTTGCATTGAAAACATATGCTTGCTTGTTACTCAAGCATAAATCCTTTTACATTTTGTTCGCTTATTAAAACCCACATAACTCCATTAATGAAGGACCAAACTGTCCAAGTGAATAAAGAAAAATAACATAAAACTAAGCTACAAAGAACATGTATTACACGTGTAACATTTTACAAAAAAAGGCTGCACACAGCCTTGCATCCAACTGATGGTTTGATGACAACAATTTGAGAGCAAACACACATAAGAGCAGCAAGCATTGAATAATTACAACAGCAACTACTCATAAATAATTTTTAATCAACTAATATAAATTTTTATTTTAAGAAATTAAAAACTTTTATGCGGCCATATAAAATGACATGGCGGGCCACATTTGGCCCGCGGCCCTTGAGTTTGACACATGTGGAATATCGGAAGTTTGCAAGTGTAACCGGTCGCTTTCTGCGTTGTGCTGGTTAATATATGGTGTGACACAGTGTTGCCTCTTGGAGAGAAGCCTCCCTTTATTCTGATAATAAAACAAACAGAAAACAACACACTGTGTGATGCTGCCCCACTCCAGTTCCTCTCTGACAGGAGGTCATACAAAAGGGCGCCGCACGCGGCATGCTAGCTTAAAACCTTATACAGGCTCCGTAACACATTTTACACTCACATTTTTCTCATACATACCTGATAATAAAACAAACAGAAAACAACACACTGTGTGATGCTGCCCACTCCAATTCCTATACAAACAAAACAAACCGACATTTAAGCTTTAACAGTGAATCCCCAAAATATCTTTCCTAAACCATCAATCCCTTTTAATCATCACATCACAAGTTAGAAACAAATATTGCTGTAGTTATACAGATTAAAAATAAACCCAAAAGGGCAATAAACAATAGGATGTATTGGGATTATAAAATGATTTTAGGATGATGGCACCCACCTCTCTGACAGGAGGTCATACAAAAGGGGTGGGGAACAGTAGCCTTTGGAATATATAGGGGAGTCAAAAGAAGTAGAAGAAGAAGAAGAAAGGAAGGAGGGGCTATGAGTAGTAGTGTAATGCAGTAGTTTGTTGGAGATCCCTCAGGTATGGTAACCCTTGAACAGATTTTGTGCTATTATAAAAATAAGATAAAGGCTGTCCCGGTTACACAGGTTACAAGCGATCAAGGTTCTCTTCCAGTTGGTACATGCCACCTGCAGATAATTTAAAAGAAATGAAAAGAAAATCTCTTGTCACAATTTTACTTTTTACAGCTAGTAAATAAAAAACTGCATTCTTGTAGCACTGTTTTGGAGTTTTGCTTAATCTTTGACTTTCTGCACATATCATAATGTTGGCATTAAATATAAAAAACAGTTGCGTGATCTTCAACACATTGCTAGACTACTTTATTGTTTAGTCTAAAAGGAAAATAGGTTGCATGACTTGAATGATGCAGAAACTGGCCCCTTGTGCTACGTTCACACCAGCCTCAAAACCTGCATTTAAACAACCACTTGCAATGAAATGTCTGTGGAAACGTGTGCTTCGTGCTTCTGCATTCAAAATTCTCACATTTACGCATCGTTAGGCAAGTTTTAAAGTTGATTTTTGGCCTGTGCATACAAAACACTAGCCACTGAATGGGCGTTGAAAGTTAAACCAGATTCAGCGCGTTCTCAGACAAACATTGCATGCTTTGGTTTGTACATAGCTGCACAGAATAAGACCAAAAAGAAATTCTAGCCCCTTTGGCAGAATTACTTTAAATAACTTTAATTACTTTAAAGTGAAAATTACAGTTGCATTGAAAACATATGCTTGCTTGTTACTCAAGCATAAATCCTTTTACATTTTGTTCGCTTATTAAAACCCACATAACTCCATTAATGAAGGACCAAACTGTCCAAGTGAATAAAGAAAAATAACATAAAACTAAGCTACAAAGAACATGTATTACACGTGTAACATTTTACAAAAAAAGGCTGCACACAGCCTTGCATCCAACTGATGGTTTGATGACAACAATTTGAGAGCAAACACACATAAGAGCAGCAAGCATTGAATAATTACAACAGCAACTACTCATAAATAATTTTTAATCAACTAATATAAATTTTTATTTTAAGAAATTAAAAACTTTTATGCGGCCATATAAAATGACATGGCGGGCCACATTTGGCCCGCGGCCCTTGAGTTTGACACATGTGGAATATCGGAAGTTTGCAAGTGTAACCGGTCGCTTTCTGCGTTGTGCTGGTTAATATATGGTGTGACACAGTGTTGCCTCTTGGAGAGAAGCCTCCCTTTATTCTGATAATAAAACAAACAGAAAACAACACACTGTGTGATGCTGCCCACTCCAGTTCCTCTCTGACAGGAGGTCATACAAAAGGGCGCCGCACGCGGCATGCTAGCTTAAAACCTTATACAGGCTCCGTAACACATTTTACACTCACATTTTTCTCATACATACCTGATAATAAAACAAACAGAAAACAACACACTGTGTGATGCTGCCCACTCCAATTCCTATACAAACAAAACAAACCGACATTTAAGCTTTAACAGTGAATCCCCAAAATATCTTTCCTAAACCATCAATCCCTTTTAATCATCACATCACAAGTTAGAAACAAATATTGCTGTAGTTATACAGATTAAAAATAAACCCAAAAGGGCAATAAACAATAGGATGTATTGGGATTATAAAATGATTTTAGGATGATGGCACCCACCTCTCTGACAGGAGGTCATACAAAAGGGGTGGGGAACAGTAGCCTTTGGAATATATAGGGGAGTCAAAAGAAGTAGAAGAAGAAGAAGAAAGGAAGGAGGGGCTATGAGTAGTAGTGTAATGCAGTAGTTTGTTGGAGATCCCTCAGGTATGGTAACCCTTGAACAGATTTTGTGCTATTATAAAAATAAGATAAAGGCTGTCCCGGTTACACAGGTTACAAGCGATCAAGGTTCTCTTCCAGTTGGTACATGCCACCTGCAGATAATTTAAAAGAAATGAAAAGAAAATCTCTTGTCACAATTTTACTTTTTACAGCTAGTAAATAAAAAACTGCATTCTTGTAGCACTGTTTTGGAGTTTTGCTTAATCTTTGACTTTCTGCACATATCATAATGTTGGCATTAAATATAAAAAACAGTTGCGTGATCTTCAACACATTGCTAGACTACTTTATTGTTTAGTCTAAAAGGAAAATAGGTTGCATGACTTGAATGATGCAGAAACTGGCCCCTTGTGCTACGTTCACACCAGCCTCAAAACCTGCATTTAAACAACCACTTGCAATGAAATGTCTGTGGAAACGTGTGCTTCGTGCTTCTGCATTCAAAATTCTCACATTTACGCATCGTTAGGCAAGTTTTAAAGTTGATTTTTGGCCTGTGCATACAAAACACTAGCCACTGAATGGGCGTTGAAAGTTAAACCAGATTCAGCGCGTTCTCAGACAAACATTGCATGCTTTGGTTTGTACATAGCTGCACAGAATAAGACCAAAAAGAAATTCTAGCCCCTTTGGCAGAATTACTTTAAATAACTTTAATTACTTTAAAGTGAAAATTACAGTTGCATTGAAAACATATGCTTGCTTGTTACTCAAGCATAAATCCTTTTACATTTTGTTCGCTTATTAAAACCCACATAACTCCATTAATGAAGGACCAAACTGTCCAAGTGAATAAAGAAAAATAACATAAAACTAAGCTACAAAGAACATGTATTACACGTGTAACATTTTACAAAAAAAGGCTGCACACAGCCTTGCATCCAACTGATGGTTTGATGACAACAATTTGAGAGCAAACACACATAAGAGCAGCAAGCATTGAATGATTACAACAGCAACTACTCATAAATAATTTTTAATCAACTAATATAAATTTTTATTTTAAGAAATTAAAAACTTTTATGCGGCCATATAAAATGACATGGCGGGCCACATTTGGCCCGCGGCCCTTGAGTTTGACACATGTGGAATATCGGAAGTTTGCAAGTGTAACCGGTCGCTTTCTGCGTTGTGCTGGTTAATATATGGTGTGACACAGTGTTGCCTCTTGGAGAGAAGCCTCCCTTTATTCTGATAATAAAACAAACAGAAAACAACACACTGTGTGATGCTGCCCACTCCAGTTCCTCTCTGACAGGAGGTCATACAAAAGGGCGCCGCACGCGGCATGCTAGCTTAAAACCTTATACAGGCTCCGTAACACATTTTACACTCACATTTTTCTCATACATACCTGATAATAAAACAAACAGAAAACAACACACTGTGTGATGCTGCCCACTCCAATTCCTATACAAACAAAACAAACCGACATTTAAGCTTTAACAGTGAATCCCCAAAATATCTTTCCTAAACCATCAATCCCTTTTAATCATCACATCACAAGTTAGAAACAAATATTGCTGTAGTTATACAGATTAAAAATAAACCCAAAAGGGCAATAAACAATAGGATGTATTGGGATTATAAAATGATTTTAGGATGATGGCACCCACCTCTCTGACAGGAGGTCATACAAAAGGGGTGGGGAACAGTAGCCTTTGGAATATATAGGGGAGTCAAAAGAAGTAGAAGAAGAAGAAGAAAGGAAGGAGGGGCTATGAGTAGTAGTGTAATGCAGTAGTTTGTTGGAGATCCCTCAGGTATGGTAACCCTTGAACAGATTTTGTGCTATTATAAAAATAAGATAAAGGCTGTCCCGGTTACACAGGTTACAAGCGATCAAGGTTCTCTTCCAGTTGGTACATGCCACCTGCAGATAATTTAAAAGAAATGAAAAGAAAATCTCTTGTCACAATTTTACTTTTTACAGCTAGTAAATAAAAAACTGCATTCTTGTAGCACTGTTTTGGAGTTTTGCTTAATCTTTGACTTTCTGCACATATCATAATGTTGGCATTAAATATAAAAAACAGTTGCGTGATCTTCAACACATTGCTAGACTACTTTATTGTTTAGTCTAAAAGGAAAATAGGTTGCATGACTTGAATGATGCAGAAACTGGCCCCTTGTGCTACGTTCACACCAGCCTCAAAACCTGCATTTAAACAACCACTTGCAATGAAATGTCTGTGGAAACGTGTGCTTCGTGCTTCTGCATTCAAAATTCTCACATTTACGCATCGTTAGGCAAGTTTTAAAGTTGATTTTTGGCCTGTGCATACAAAACACTAGCCACTGAATGGGCGTTGAAAGTTAAACCAGATTCAGCGCGTTCTCAGACAAACATTGCATGCTTTGGTTTGTACATAGCTGCACAGAATAAGACCAAAAAGAAATTCTAGCCCCTTTGGCAGAATTACTTTAAATAAGCAGAAGAAAATCTGCCAATGGGGTAGGAAAAACAGTATTTTCCCAAACAAAGACAATGTTTCCTGATTTTCTTGCAAGACAGAAAATAAGACCATTTTCTTCCTACAAGCTGTTTTTTTTCCATTTCTTAATATTCTGTTTTTGCAGTGTAAGAGAAAAACAGGGGAAATGTTTGGCACACTTTGATACAGCTTTATGAATGTAAACACAGATGATGCGTCACCTTAGGAATGTAACAGTAGATGATGCCGTGTTTGTCATCCACAATAAAGTTATTCAAGTCAGAGTCATTCAAGTTGTCCAAACTTTGGTTCCCAACAGCACAGTTTCTTCTCAGAAGAGCCTGTCTTAGTTTTTGCTGTTTTGAAGACTTCAGAGCTGCAAAAACCAGAAATAAATATTTTTACAAAATTAGGGAGTTAAAACTCAGCAAAAGTAACATTTCCTGTTTACTAAAGTAGCATTAGCTGCCAAAGTTTAACTATGAAGTGAAATAATTAATATTTGCGATATTTGGTTTGCTTTAGTCAAGTTAAGTAAATAAAACTGTAGAGCAATCAAAACTTTTTCATACCATCACTGCGTTTTCTTAAAAGTTCCATACTTGGACTTTGTTTTTTCATAAATATTGGTGCTGCAAAAACAGAAAACGATATGTTTATTAAAGAAAAACTCTTCAAAGTATGTCATCTTTCTGTGCTAAATTAAGCTTTAGTGAAATTATGGAGATCTGACTTGCAAACAGAAGCAATCTAGTCAGGATAAGGGAATAAAACAGCGCAATAAATTACATTTTTTTTATTTCTCATGCAGTCAAGTACATCAGGTTACACACTGCAGTTATTTTATTTAAACACTAAACAAGTTTTACACCCATGATGAAATATTTGTCTTTCCAGCAGATCTAGTATAATTGTTACAGCTTAAAAGAATAACTGATCCAAATCAGTGCTTGTATCCCCCCTTTTTTTCACCCTTCTTCCCTTTACTCTCTTCCACCACCCCCCCCCCCCCCGACACACATTTTCCCTCTTCCTCCCCACACACACTAAATATAACAAATAAAGAAATAAATAACTCAACAAAAAGGGGTTAATTCAGATCTACACTCTGGTTTCTAAAGTTCTACAACCTCTTTTTGTGATAGTAAAACCTGTCCAACACAAAAGGCCTGCAGCTCTAATCTGTTTGCTAAGTTGTTGGACAGAACAAGTGAAAAAAAAAAAAAAAAATACACAAGTTTTACACAAAGGAAAAAATATATACCTGTTTTTTGCTGGTAAAAATCCAAGCCATGAGATGTCAAAATGATAAAAACCGTGAATCCCAAAAGGAAAATGGCTGCCATGAGTCTGTTTTTTGATCCCATGATGGTTTACGGCACATTCCACCTCTAATTTCCCTCCAAAAAATAAATAAATACATATTTACTCTAAAAACAAAAGCCAGTTAGATTTAAATTTCTCTATTAAAATGAAGTGGGACCTGTGCATATAAATATATCACATATGGACTGCATCAAAAAAAGATATTACTTACCAAAACTGATAAGAAGTGAAGAAAATACAAATAAATAAAAATAATTTTAAGTTTGTTTGTGTTGAGAAAAAAGTAAATTTCAAAGTCTGTGCTTTAAGAGTCAAAAGTTCCCGTTGAAGGCAGACAATTCTAGTTTTACAAGAGCAGCTATAAGCCAGCTATAATATTTAGACGTGGCATAGTAATGGCTAAGAGCTGTAATAATAATCACACTACCCTCATGCTACTATCACGCCTTCATGTCTGAATGCAGTCAGACCATAATGATCCTGTAATGGAAACCAGGTGGATATTTACAAACAGGATTAACAAACCAAAAGCTTTGTGAATCCCTCATCTTCACAAACAGATCATGAAAATATTAGCCGCTTCCTTATTGGCTGGTGCAGAAACACAGATGGCAAAATAAAACCCCTGTCTTCTCTTTGCAGGTGAGAAGGGTGTGTCTGTTTCTGTGGTAACCCAACCTAATGTTTATCTGTCTGACATCATTTGAATCTACCCTGCCTGTCGAAAATGACATGCATCAGGCTTAGTGGAGAGACGCAGAGTAGTTACACAAACTGGTGTAAGGGTGAACAAAAAGATTGTGTGAAAGGTAAATCTAAATTCATTATGAGGCATGCGTACCTCTTAGCGATGGAATATGCCAGAACTGCAAGAATTGAGACATTTCTGACTGAAAGAACAGTTTTGGCCCTCATTGGATGTTTAGAAGACTGTGTTGCTGTTTGATACACTATTTTAGAGTGTTATGGATCCCATCATCTTTTGAGCAACCCCGCCCCACTTCCCCTCCATCTTGTTGAGAGCTCTCTGTTCACAAGGTCTCCAGCTAGCGTACAGCCCTGTCACACCCCTGACCTAAAGGCCGTGTCACACAGCCACTACGTACATTTAGTGCATTATCAAAAAGTATGAAATTATGTTTTTCATAGTACATGTTGTCATGTCTCTGGTGAGTTTTGCTTGGCATGCTCTCCGCCCACCCAGTCTCCACCTGGTGTGGCTAATCACTGTCATCCATTCCACCTGTGAGCCACAGTACTAAGAAATAACAGCTCCTCACACTCTGTCCCAGTTTGTTGTGTCTTAGCTCATGTTCCGACATTTCACAGTTCTCACAGTTTATGGCTGTCTTTTCTTAACCCTTTTTCTGTTCCTGGTTAACCCCTGTGCTTTCCGAGGCACTTTAACATTGGGAGTTGGGTCATTTAGACCCCACAAGACAGTGTGCTGAACCTTTTTTCTTCAATGAGTTGTGATCTTCACTGGTGTCCATGGATTGCATGAAATCCTCTCCACCTTTATCCACCTTTATCATGGTAGGAGAACACGTCAATGTAAGGGCGGGGTCATAGAATAGCACAAGGGTTAAGAGTTAGTCTGTCCTCTTGGTGTTTTGGATCTGCCTTTTCTGTCTCTGAGTTTTGGCTTTTGGATCACGGATGCTGCTAGATTTATTGTGTGCTCCTTCTACATTGGGATCTCAGTCTTTGTTACTGAGAAACTTCAGCTCATCACTGTGCAAATGGTGCATTTAACTATTGGAGATCTCCAAATGAATATATATATATTCTAGTTTGTATGGTCCTACTTGAAACATTACACATGCATGATTTTCGTAATCTATCAGTGTTTATGCATTCTTCATTTGTCGATGTGAGCAGATGTCCGTTAAGGGTTTTGGCCGTCAATTCTTAATGTGAATTTGGTTTTGAGCTGTTCACAATTTTTTATCGGTTGAGAATTACCCAGTTTGTGCATATTTTATGTAGTTTAAGTACAATTATTACATCAATCATACACAATTTTGTGTGATTTTTGCAAGATGCATAACCAAATTTGGGGCTTTCCTCCACCGTTCCCTGAACGTCTGATGGACTTTTAAGGCTTGTACCACTGATGCATAACTTTTACATTGAACATACCACAAACATATCACGTGAAGATTATGCACGAATGCACGAATCTCTAAAAAATTGCATATAAATTGTAATCATGTTCTTCGTTGATTTACGTGTTCCTTGCGTGGTTTATTTGTTCTCCTTCCGTGGCTCCGACACGGTTCATTTGTTATACGTCTGTTAAAATTTCACGTAAAGACCACAACTTTTCTCACTTTTTCCATGTATATTCACGTATGACCAATTTCCATGCTATATGTGCAAAATTAGGTAGTATCTGTGTGACATAGCCTTAGTATTACCAGTGCAACAAAAATGGTGAGCAACATTGGGGCTATGTTTCATGGTTTGGGTTTCTTTGCATTGGTTTTTCCTTTCTATCTTGTTGTGTCATGGTTGAGTTCTGTTTCCTGTCTTATTTTGAAAGGTTTCCTGTTTTGTCATGTTTTTGAGTTTTACTTCCTTTGTCCCAATCTGCCCTGATCATGTTCACCTGTGTCTTGGCAGTGGTGTCTGTATATAAGTCTTGTCTCTGCCTTCCTCTTGTGCTGGTCCATTAACGTCTCTAACGTCACTAATGTCTCTAATGTCTCTAATGTCTCTAATGTCTCTATGTAACGTCGCTAACGTATTCATCATCTCTTCCCTCCTGCCATATATTCATGTTTTGCTCTCAGTAAGTTTAGTTTTGTTTTAGCGCTTTTTGTTAGTTGATTAAATCCCTTGCCTAGAACCGTGTGCCTCCGTCTCTGCATTTTGGGTCCTTCACGCTCACCAGCCCCATTTTTTCCTGGACCCTGCAAAGTGGGACATGCATCTGCTGGAAGCCTACACTGCCTGGAAGCAGAGAGGACCAGGTCATATTGGGACTTTGACCAGGCAAAGTTCTTCACTCCTGCCGACTCCTTTTCCACTCCTTGTTAATTTGTCTATTTTTAACTCTTGTCTTTATTTTTTGTTTTGTGTTTGAAGAAAAAAAAAAATCAGAAAAATGCCATAAGAACATGTTAAAAACACAACTTTCATCAGAGTGGGTCTTTAATTGTTGTTGTGAATTTGGGCTATATAAATAAAATTGAATTGAATTGAAAAGAATAACATCTACCTAACAAAGTTTGAACCTTGATCCATAGAGAACATAGATCCTACACTTGTATCCAAACATGCCGGGCTGTCAAGTGTTGAAAAAAGGGAGTGTAGACAATCTGACTGCTGAGACTGCTGGGGTTAAGCTACATGCTTTCAACATAGAAAACAGACTCCCATAAAAGCTCTGACATTAATCATATCCAATGTTATTACTGGCACTGGTGTCTCAATTGGCACATTGCGCTAATTCACAATCAACCATGTAATCCAGGACTCCACCTAGTTTAGCATCAAAGCAAAAAAAAAACATGTGTATATATGTCCTCCATCATTAGAAAAATGCCACAAGAACATGTTAAAAAAAACACAAAACACCATTTTTATCAGAGTGGGCCTTTAATAAAATGAACCAACAAACAAGTATTATCTATTAACTTATCATTCTACCTAAATGTACAACTTTAGAAAATGTGTTTAAACCCTGATCTATAGGGAACAGGAACCGGACAACTGAACTCCTGATGGGGATGAATAAAGTATGATAGTTTGATCATACTTCATTCATCCCCAATTATCTATCTATCTAAAGATCTTAACTGTTTTCTAAGTTCAAATGTAATGTAGTTGTTGCGGCAGCTATGAACTTGAAGCTTTCAGTCTAACCTTGTTTTCTGTTTTTAGAGTCACCTCATAACCAATATTGTGGAAGCATTCCGGTAATTAAAATGTATTTATTACCTTTAAGTGATTTAAGTAGCTGTTGCAATATTCAGAATACTGTGCTGACAGAAAAACATCTGCATAAGGACTACGGAAAAACAGAAATTTTGATCAAATTAACTCAAATTTATTCTACCTTAATGGTCCATTCCAATGAAAATTGTGTTTTGGGTGTTTTTAACATGCCCTTGTGGCATTTTTACTGATAATGGAGAACATACATAAAGAAAATAAGCTTAAAATTGCATTTCTTAGAATGTCTTTATTCAAATCTTAGTGAATCAGGAGAAGAGGAAAAATTTGCCTTTAGAAAAAGATTGTAGATGTTATGCAGAAAATACTCCCTGCTCTGCTCTGTTCTGATGCATCCACTTGTAGACAAACAGATCCATGTACAGCTTTGTTTTCCTCGTCTGTACTGGAATCTGACCCCAAACTGTGCGGCTGGAAGGCTCCAGTATTGCTCGCCATTTTTTTGCACTTTTATTGTTAGGTTAGAGGTGTGAGGGGCTGTAAGCTACTGGAAGAGAGTGTGAATAGATAGATCAATAATCTATAAACATGAAGACCTCTCCATCAGATCTCTCAATCAACTCAGTTTTTATAAGGCAGATGAGTAAAAAGACCATTATCTTAGTCACAACTGCCCTTAAGGATGGAATACAGCAGGGGTGTCAAACTCATTTTCTCTGAGGGCCACAAAGGGCCAGATAAAACTTACCGGTATACATGCAAGTAAATGTCTTTGACAGACTGGCGACCTGTCCAGGTTGTCCCCTGCCTTTGCTCACAAGTGGCCGGGATAGGCTCCGGCAGCCCCGTGCCCCCGAAAGGGAATAAAAGGTATAGAAAATGAATGAATGAATGAATGGCTGAATGCAACTGAATGTAATGAAAAATAAATGAAACTACTCCTTATTGTAAAATAACTCATTATTTATTTATTATAACTTTTTAAAGTGAAAATTACAGTTGCATTGAAAACATATGCTTGCTTGTTACTCAAGGATAAAATCCTTTTACATTTTGTTTGCTTATTAAAACCAACATAACTCCATTAATGAAGGACCAAACTGTCCAAGTGAATAAAGAAAAATAACATAAAACTGAGCTACAAAGAACATGTATTACACGTGTAACATTTTACAAAAAAAGGCTGCACACAGCCTTGCATCCAACTGATGGTTTGATGACAACAATTTGTCTGCAAACACACATAAGAGCAGCAAGCATTGAATAATTACAACAGCAACTACTCATAAATAATTTGTAATCAACTAATATAAATTTTTATTTGAAGAAATTAAAAACTTTTATGCGGGCCATATAAAATGACATGGCGGGCCACATTTGGCCCGCGGTGTTTGACACATGTGGAATATCGGAAGTTTGCAGGTACTGATGTTTCATTTTTTTGAACCCCCTAAACTCTGTGCACTTCGTAAGGGGTCCGTTAGTGTACTTGTTGGTGTACCTGCACAACCTGTGTGTGCATCCTTTGTATGATCATTTAGGAGTGACATGCACCTTACTAACAAGTGTGCCGTAAGGGCACCGTGCGACAGCATTACCCATAAGTGCATGCAACTTAAATTGTCCTAACAGATACACCATAATACACTAACCACACGCACAACAATGGTATGCTCCATTTTCATGACATCCCTAAAGGTGGCCGCATGAGCCTCAGTAGAGACACACCTGCACTCCCCCTCTTAAGATGTGGCTGCGACCTTTCACAGGCCCAACCCAGAAACATGCAGCTATACAGGTCATCCCTTTATACTAGCGGCTTCAGAGATGGACTTTTTCCCCCTACAATGTTTAAATGTAGTCTAGCTGCTTTTGATTTATTGTCTTTTAGTTCCAGGCATATCCTTTTGGCAGCAGGTTCTATTTAGGTTTCTCTCCTTTTATGGAGTTTGGATACAGCTGTATTTTTGTGTCTGTGGCCATAATTTGGTAGTTTGGTATTGTGATAAGACTGGAAAATATGTCCCTACAGAGTTAAAACAAGCTGAAAACCAGCAGTATCTTTTGTTAAACCCTTGTGCTATCCTATGGGGTCAAGATGACCATTGACGTGTTCTCCGTACCATCACAAAGGTGGATAAAGGTGAAGAGGATTTAATGTAATCCACTAGTAAAGATCACAAATCATTGAAGGAAAAGGTTTAGCCCACTGTCTAGTTGGTCTAGATGACCCAACTCCCAACGTTAAAGTGCCTATGATAGCACAAGGGTTGTAAAAATTGTACATCATTTAAATAAAACAATAATAAATGTTGGACAATTGCTGCTGTTGAGTTGTGTCTGCTATTAACCTTTCTTACTTTTAAGGTACTTTTTTCTTGATCACTTTTGTTTTCTTTGGTAGGTTGTAATTTTATTTTATTTTTCAATAAAGCTGCAGACAGAAGGCCAGGGTTGGACAGCTCTGGTCTCAACTGTCACCAAGACATTGCACCTTTTGTTCACTTCCTTGTCCGCATTGTTCTTCTTGTCAAAAAACACCTCCTCCTTCTTTCTTCATGTGGGAAATGCTATAAAGATTTTGATCGTGTTTGTCTTTTCCTTGTCTTATCCAATCAAACCAGTTGAAGCAGATGGTTGCCAGTGCCAATTTCAGTTTTATTAAATGTTTCTAGTTAAAGATACAAACTATTATAGTTCGTTAAACCAAACAGAGAGACAACTATAGTAACGAACATAGTACAACCTTGAGTTCAGTTTAACTAATTTTTCATTTATGTAAAACTAATTGAGCAGAAAGACACATGACGGGCAGACAAGTGGCGTGTGACTTTTTTTTACTGACGCACTAACCTGTTTCATGCAAACCACACCCTTCTGGCATGCAGCAGAACAGCGTTCTGCCTGTGGCTAAATAAGGGTTGTTTTTCAAACACTGCATTTTATTATCGTCAGTTTAATCATGACATTGTGTAACTGCATGTTTTATAGTAGCACGCACTATTCAAATTTAGCCACAGTTCTAGTTGGGGACATGTGACACTTGGAAAGCAGAAGTAATTTGAAAGTTTTTTTTTCTTACGTAAAAATCTAACTGACATGACAACAACTTTGACAAGAGAGGACCAGGCAGCGAGTCGAAAGCTTCCATCAGATTTAGAAAGAAAGAAGTGGATGGTTTCCATGGAAACCTGCCTTGTTAAACTGTTTTTTCCCACACAGTACTAACATTAAACTTAGTATGCAACAATGCACAAGTCATATTGAGAAGTCAGTAACCATAGCAGCATTTTTCCTCATCACAACAAATCCAACTTCAATATCTCACTTGTCTCAAACAAGAATTACAGACGTAATTGAAAGCATTTTTTCTGCAGGTGTGGTCAGATGGGGGTTGTTTGAAAACACCCAGGTTTGAAATGAAACGCACACATGTTCACACTAGCAGGTGTGATTTCCATGTTGGTTTTGTGGACAATCTGCTTTTTAGGAAATGGAAAAGTTCCCAGACGAAACATGTGAGGCCTGGTCCCCTTAGGGTGAACCAAAGTGCAGAAAAGTAAGCGCTGGACTACAAGCACAAGGCTAGACAAGCAGAGTTTAAGCATTAGTTTAAAATGTCTGACAGAGTAAAAGGGCTATTGTAAAGAGACATGAGGGAAAGCTTTAAAGCATTCAGATTGATAAGATTCTGTTTTCACTTCCGTTTATGAATATTGGTTCATTATGACTTCAGGTGAAGGGTGCTTTCTTTCATTTGTTTTTCAAACTTTAGCTTCAACATACTTTCAGTAAGAAAAAAACGTTCAACCTTTAAGGACCCACTTGAATGAAAATCATGCTTTTAGTGTTTTTAACATGTCCTTGTGGAATTTTCCTCATGATGGAGCAAATATTTAAAGAAAATTAAATATATATACATATTAATTTTTTTTTTTAAATTACGTTTCTTAGTTTTTCTTTATCCAAACAGTTCAGGAGCAGATGAAAAAATCCAGTTTGAAAAAGCTAATATTTGTTATGTAGAATGTCCGCAGAGATCTCTGCTCTCTTCTGATACATCCACCTGTAGACGACTAGATCCTGTACGTCTTTGTTTTCCTCGTCTGAGCTACAATCTGGTTCAAAACTGTTCGGCTGGATAACTCAAAACAGAACATGATGTCCTGTCAGTCTGTGCATGCGTGATGAGTGTTGGAAGGACAATTTCACAAGTAGGATGGATTTAAGAGAAGAGATACAAGGACTGTGACTGAAAGACTTATGCAAATCGATTAAAAGCTCTATGGCTTGAACTTATGTGTAAAAGGAATGTCAACGTGGAGTGACTCTGTGCTGTGTAAATCCAGTGAAAACTTGAATCAAATTTCCCAGAGTGCAGTTCGTGGAGCGCCTTAAAGACTGGACCAGTCCTACGCCAGGCCAGCAGACTAAAAAAGCAGGTCTGCTGACTATAACATACACACAGATGTTTTAGCAGTTCAACAAATTCCTAATTAAATTAGGAATTTTGGATCTTTGTTTATATTTGATCACATTTTAAACTCTATAAGGCAGTTATGTAAATGCCGCTTTTAATGCGATATCTCCTCTACTGTAACTTTATTTCACTATTTGGTACAATTTAAACTTTTTTTGAATTGTTCTTGTTTTTTTATTTATTGCAATTTCACAAGTTTTGAAGTTACAGTTAATCTTTGGATTTTTTTCTTTTGTTGCAGCTTCTGTGAGATTTTAGTTTCATGTAACTTTTGAAGAATTTAAAGAGCTTTACAAGGCTTTACTAAGAATCATATAAGTCGGCATATTCATGCCAAAGTTCACCTTTTACAGGTAATCAGGATTTTCATTACTAGTTTCTGGCATTTGTTTCAGAACCTTAACCCTGGCGAGCCCAAGAACTATCGCCTTTTGAGCTTTTAAAGTGAATTTGGCTATTTGGTTGTGTTTGTTCATTTTGGGTATAGCAGCAATTAAAAGCAGCTAAAAAAATATAAAACAAAAATAAATAAACAAAATAAACAAAATAAAAAAACAGAAAAATAAAAAAGATCAAATGAAAACAATTATCCTAAATAAATCAAGCAGCAGCCAAATTTGACCTTATATGTTCTCCAGGATTAATACACTTAAAGGACACCTAAGGATTTTTTATTTTTATTTTACAACTTTATAAGTCATTTAAAGAGCTTTCTGGAAGAGAGTTTGCTCAAATTGAGGATTGTGTGGTAGAAACAACTCAATCTTTTGATTAAAAAAAGCAGTGCACACTCAAAAACTGGAATGTAAACTCCTGCAGAGCTATGTTAGAGATGTGAGTTCATGTGAGCATAAAAGATTCTTTAGAGCCAATAAACTGAATGAATGCATGTTTCAACAAATTCAGTCTAGAAGCAAGCTTAGAATCCTTAATCCAATGAAATTTCTTATCCTAGGATGACCCTCACCATGTCATTTTTAATGTCACACACATGTTCCTTTATCTCACTCACAAACCAGTTTTATAGAATTTGCATGAAAAAAACAAAAACATACCCAGGTGTGGGAAAATACCCATAAATTCGGTACAGTGCTGGACACACACGTACATCTCTTAAAAGCACACGCACAAGTCTGCCCTTGCGAGTGAAAAATATTCTCAAACCTACAGAAGAAAAAGGTTTGGCAACACTTTGGCCCACAGCGTTTTTGACAAAAAAAAAAAGTTTCAAACTTTCAAAATAAAGCGTGTGCAAAATGAGAACATATTCACCCATATTTTTTGTTTAAGCGTTTCTTAATATCTGGTGGACAGGCTGCATTACAAAGCTTGGCCGTTTCGACACAAATCACAGTGAATAGATGTACACACATCCTCACACGTGTATGATAAAAACATTGTAAATCTCAGGCTGATTATTCATAATTAGTGCATTCAACGTTTTGATGCATTATTTGAAAAACTAGAATTTGCTGGATATTTTCTATACTTAAATCAAATATTCAAACTGAAAAAAAAAAACAACCATAACAAACACCTAAAGCTTCCAGTCAATGATGTCCGGCCCCAAATGATCTCAAATATTTACTTGTGTTTGCAATGATGATAAACCTAAATGCAACTTTTGCAGCTTTTTTAACCCCCAATCCCTTTATTGGTTTTTTTTTTTCTGTATTTCTGTCAAGTCTGTTCATTCCTCTTTCATCTAGTACAAAATTTGAAAAGAATTTAAGTTATGAAAAAAAAATGTAAATTTTTCTCAACCAAAAAGCCGTCTTTTAAATACAAACTTACAGCTTGTGTGTCCAAAACCTTTATTACTCTGTGTAGCATTCTAACACAAGACTGTTTCAGTTTCAAAAGAAAAACAATGACTTGATAACATCAGTGAGCTAATCAGATCGCCTTCACATAGTTCTGATAACGTGCTTTTGTCCGTAAGCACAAATTCATGTGATGTCCCTATTGACAGAACAAAAGCTTCAGTGTCATTTCACACATACATTTTTTTTAGATTCATGAAGCTTCAACTTCCAACCTCCATGGGGGTACATTTTAGAACTAAATTTGTGCACAGAATTATAATATTTGAATTGCAGACAGTAAAGTAAATGAGAATGCTACTGTTCCTATTTCAAATGGTGATGGACAAATGAGGTCAGACAGGAATCACCATGGACTATGATGTTTGCAGACGACATTTTGATTTGTAGCAAGAGCAGCAAACAGGTGGAGGAGAAGCTAAAGAGGTGGAGGTTTTCCCTGAAAAGGAGAGGAACGAAGGTTAGGCCCCAGCAAGACAGAGTTCATGCGTGTGAATGAGAAGGACCCAAGTGGAAGAGTGAGGTTACAGGGAGAAGAGAGGAAGAAGGTGGAGGATTTGAAGTGTCTAGGGTCAACAGTAATGGAGTGTGTGGAAAAGAAGTTAAGAAGCGAGTACAGGCAGGTTGGAATGGGTGGAAAAAAGTGTCAGGTGTGAAAGAAGAGTTTCAGCTCAACTGAAAGAAAAGGTGTACAAAATGGCGGAGACACCAGCAGTGTTGTTCGGCCTAGAGACGGCGGCACTGAGGAAAAGACAGGAAGCAGAGCTGGAGGTAGCTGGAGGAAGATGCTGAGGTTCTCTTCCCAGAATACGTGCATCAGATGGACAGTACTGTACATGTTAAAGGTTTAGGAGATAAAGTCAGAGAGGCCAGACTGAAATGGTTCGGACATGTCCAGAGGAGAGACAGAGAATATATTGGTAGCTGATTCCCTGGGGTGACCCATGAAGGGAAAAGCCGAAAGGAAAAGAAAAAGAATGCTAGTACACGTAGAAGAACATTCTGTAACTCATAACATAACACACAGGGTTGCACCAAGATGACAGCAGAAAAACTGGTTTTAAATAAACTCAACACAAACCAGTAATTTATGTGATTTTAGATTATGTTGACTTCATAATGAGAAGGTTGAGTGTGAAGGTATCTCTCTTGGGGCATAAATTAATTAGATCTAAGTGACAGATGAGGCTGATGCCTTACATTTCTGCTAAATTGGTGATGAGGCCACACCAACCTAATAAAGACAACAAGCCGGTACATTGAAAGAATACCTTTGTTAGTGTGTCTTAACTGATCACAGAGCTTTACCCCAGGAGGCAGCATGCCTAAAGTGCACTCATATAGGAATGTCAAAACTACAATGACAGGTGGAATTTACGCTTTTGGTTGTAAATTATCGCCATCTTGCTTGGATCAATACACGGACACTTGAACCTATCAGTATGTTTAACTCATTTACTATTGATTTTGTCGTCTTTTACGCACAACTGCAGAACGCATGGAGGCATATCTGAGTGCTTTCATGGAGTATGTCCAGATTAGATTGTGACAGATGTTTGTCTATTCCTAAACACAAAGGTGGAGCTGTTGGTGATCAAACCCGGAAAGCAACTCTCCACCTGCCTGTGTGTGTTGTTTCAGTCATTTCAAAATTAGCCACAATTACTGTAACTAATAATTCACCCTCTGAAAATGCTGCTTCTCGACTCACTTGTTAGGTCTGTAGGTGTGTAAAATAAAATAGTTTACAGCAAAAACACTACATTAGATGTATAGTGTGTAATTATATGTATAGTGTTTAGGAGTACTTACTACATTTTTAAAGCCTAGATCAGGGGTCGGGAACCTATGGCTCGCGAGCCATATATGGCTCTTTTGATGGTGACGTATGGCTCGCAGACAAATCTTTATTTATACCATTTTTTTTTATTAGACCAGTCCTTCTCATGCGCGATGCGATGCCAGAGGGGCGCGCAGTAGTAGCGGTGCTTGGAGAGAAAAATCTGCGCCAGCACTCAGTTTACTATTATCTACTATTTCACAGAGTTTATTCCAGCAGGAAACCTATTAATTGCCGTGCCTAAACCTGCGCGCTCCCGTCTCTGAGAAAGAGCGCGCAGATGCAGGCACGGGATGTGAGGAAGAAAGCAGAGGGTGGGGGTGGAGACAGGCAGCAGGTGAATCGCACAGGGATTGTAATAACGTGAAACCCGCTGCCCGTCACTCACTGCAGTGTGTGAGTGTGTGTTTGTCTCCACGTCTGCATGTGAGTCTTTGTCACATCTCCAGAACATTCAGACCTACGATCACGTTTAAAGTCTCAACGCCTGCATGAAGCTGAAACTCACCACGTATCAACCAGACTAGACCATCAGCAAAACCACCACGAGAAATACTCATCATTTATTAGCAGCAGCATAACCATGTTATTAAAAATAATTCACAGACTTAATGTACTTTAAAAATGTTGAAATTACATCAAATGCTCACATTCGCTTGTATATTTAGTTTTAAACATATTGTCGCGGACTGAGTTGGGTCCGCTGTTGGGCAGCGTTAAAAGTTCTGAAGTTCATTAAACACATCAAGCAGAGATCTGATTGGCTCTCAGTTCTGTCGCTCAGCCTGTTGTTAGGTAGTTTGGACCAATGGGGTTCAGCTATGGGCCGAATAAGGGAAATGGGAGGACTGGAGCGGGAGCAGGGGAATATAAAGGTGGGAGAAGCGCTCTCGTCTCAGCGGGAGAGATTGAGGAGATGCTGAATTAATTTTACGGCGTTTGTTGCGGTCTGCCGTAAACAGAATAAAGAACCTTAAAAGAGGTTAAGTCTCCGTGCCTCAGTGTGGGAAAGGGATGCTACATTATTGTATGGCTCTTTCGAAATTACATTTAAAAATATGTGGCGTTTATGGCTCTCTCGGCCAAAAAGGTTCCCGACCCCTGGCCTAGATTAACTGCAGTCCCTCAACACCGACCTGTGAAATCTAAAAGACAAACCGATAGTGTTGCTAATTTAGTAAAGGCATTTTCTCTGTTTTAGGGCTTTATTTCCCCATAGCATTAAATGAGATCCTATTACTCTTTTTCGTTCAGTTTATTGGTCTTCATGTCATGATATGAACACGAGATGGACCCAGATGCTGTAACCCGGAAGGAGGAGACAGGTGAGTGGTTGGGTGAGTAAATAAGATTTATTTTGTAGATCCGAAGAGTCGTGGTTGTTAGCGTGGCTGGACGTTCTGACGAGGCTGTGGCCGAGGCAAGGCCGGAGGTCCAGATGAGGTTCGGAGTTCGTGGCGTAACAGGAGCTTTGTCGAGTGGCGTGGCTGAGGATTTTGAAGGAATTAATACTTCAATGGATTCAGGAGGATAGCTGCTGCTCGAGGTGGCGTCTGACTCAGGTGACTCTCTTGGCATGAAGTTCCTGAGGCACAACAAAAACATTAGCAATGGGTGCGAGACAAGGGGGCCAGACGTGGTTCTCAGAGAGACTAGGCACCATCAGGGTTAACGAACTGGCGAAGAATGCTGGAGCTGGGTCTCCTTAAGTAGCACAGGTGGATGATGAGGTGAGTAGTGACAGCTGGTGAGTCAGGAGCAGAGCAGAGTTGGGAGGGGAAGGAGAACTGACAGAGGCACCATGACACTTCATTAAATTTGCATCGTGTTCATTGGTGGTGTTGCAGTGCTTGACGCTCTCACCACACAGTGAGAAGGCCTTGGTTCTAATCCCAGCTGGGTTCTTTCTGAATGGGGTTTGCGTGTTCTCTTTGTTAATGCAAGGCTCCTCCCACTGTCCAAAAACATGCATCTTAGGTCATTCCAAATTGACCCTAGGTGTGCATGTGATTTTGTGTTTCTCAGACATGGCGACCCGTTAATGGTCTACCCCACCTACGTCCAACAGCAGCTGGGTTAGGCTGCAGCAACCCTGTGACCCCAAAAGTGTATAAGATGCTTTAGAAAGTGGATGCCTGCATTATATTTGGTTTAATATTAAAAAGTTTGTATCGGCTAGAAGTTCATGGGTTTTGTTGTTTACACTTTACTGGAAATAGATGCGTCACAGAAGTCATTCATTTCTTTATGAAATTCTACCAAGGTAGTCAAGTCAAGTGTTTCACTTTAATTGTTATTTTTATATCAGTTTTCCGTACTTAATGATCTTTTAAGATTTTTCTTTCAGGATATGAGAGGCTCAGATCTATAATTCTGATTTTTGATGCTTGTTCAGAAGAAATTGATCTTTTTTTGTCTTTTAGTTTCGACCCACTCTCTGAAATATTTGAAATAAAATCAATTGTCAAACATAGAAGAGTTACAGCCATAACCCAGATTACTTTGTTTTAGACTCCCCTAAAAAAGTTGATGCTCTTCATTTATTCAATCAGGTGGAGAAGCACTGAACAAATATTTGTCGGTTCTTCATATTGATGCTTGGTTGAACATCAAACACAGACGAATAAGGCATTGCAGGAATCATCTCTGACATCTCCAAGTCCATTTTCCAAAACAAAGTGAATCCTAAATGGTGTGTGTAGTGCTTTACTACCTTTTTAAAAGGCCCAAGGCATTTTATTGTCACAATTTTAGTCACCCATCCACACACATACATTCACTCTCTGATGGCGGTTCTGCTGCTGAACACTGGCAGCAATACAAAACTACCAGGAGCAATTTGAGGTGCAGTGTCTTGGCCAAGGACACTTCGACACCTGGGCAGGAACTGAACCTTTAATCCCCTGATCAGAAGTCGACCACTCTACCTCTGCCCCACCTCTTGGATTCTGAACCTCTTAGGTTCAGCAATTAGACAATCCACCTTCAGACACACCTGAGTATGATTTAATTAGAGCTCTGATCAATTTAAAACAAAAAAGCTTTCTTTATAAAAAAAACATAATAATTTCAAAGAAAACAAATCATAAACCCGATGGCACAGAGTTTTATTGTGGATGTAAATTTTGACTTTTTAACATGGCAGTTTATGGAGAATTGCTCCATTCTGCTACCTGCCTCCGGTGGTACTTGTTGGAACTGCGATTCTCACTGAACAGCAGGCAGTTAAGGATCATTTTCAAATCATCACAGGCTGCACATGAATTGTATTTTAACGGCAAATCAATTTTTTAGTTTCTCAAAACATTAAAAAACAATTAAATACTTGCTGATCCTTTTTTCAATTATTGTAAAAGCGTTCCCACTGGTCTTTTAGTCATGATTATGTTGTTTTTAGCCCAAATAAAAAAAGTAGTGTCGTTTTCTATGACATAGTTTCTGCAGGAGTTCATTTGAAATGTAACTTTGATTTGTGGGAAGGACTATTGGCGTGGATCAAGCCCACCCTCCCTTCCCATCTCCATTACTGAGATATATATGTTTTTAAGTTTAAGAAAAACTAAGATATATTTGGATCTACTGTGTACAATTGGATTCATCACAATGGAGTAGAGAGCTTGTGGCCTGTCAATTTTTTACGAATATGATCTCTTTCAAACAAATTTTTTGTCTGCTACTAACCCACAACCATTTGTATAAAGAAAAACTCAGTATTTCAATTTTAAGTTGAATTTTCTTTATGCATATGTTCTCCATCATCAGAAAAATACCACAAGAGCAAGCTAGAAACGCCAAAAAACACCATTGTCATCGGACTGTGTCTTTAATTATATGGAACCGGCTCCTTGATTGCATGAAGTACTCAAAGATTTGTAAAATGCACATCATTCAGTTCTTGTTTGTGTACTCAAAAGTAAAAGCAATTAAAATCTTACCGCAAAGTCTATAACTGACTTTTGCTTAATAACTTTGAAATCAATCTGCTTTTGGATAGACATTTCAATTATGAATTATCTTTTTTTAGGAAAACAAGGAAATATAGACTCACCGGGAAACTAAGATAACAGTTGAACCTGATCTAAAAATGTGTGTGTGATGAAGCGTATCAGACACGCCTGAGAAGACGAGGACAGACAAGCAAGACAAAAAGACCTAGGGATGGCTCCACGATGGTCTTCTTCAGCGGCAGCATCAAAGTGAGCAAAGGCTTCAATGAAACAAATGAAGAGACTTTTTTTCCCCTTACTTTTGACTCTAGAGATAAAGGAAAAAATAGTAGATCTAATCAATGCAAGACTGACAGTGGATGTGCTGTTTTATTCTTGTTTCTGATAGAATGAGTGGCAGTTATTCAGTAATTCTTTATTTTTGTTCTCGAAAAGTAATCAAATTAAGATTTCAAATGTCCAAATTATGACATACAATTTTTACTCTTTATATTTGTCCCCTGCAGTGAAAATGTGTCTACAAGTGTTTATAATTCTCATATATATAATTAAAAAACAAAAAATAGAAAGCAGATGCTTCTCAATTTGCTCTCAGCGGTTAATCATGCATGTGTAGTGACGTATGTGTAATTCCAACACTTCTTCTGGGTCCTTGCAGCCAAGACGGAAAAAAAAGCACCAGCTGTTTGGAATTTTTTTTGGATTACTTGTTTTGCTTTTCATTTTATCGTGAGTTCTAATATGTTTTTGCATGTAGTGATTTGTTCTGGTGACTTCCACGTCAGATGCCCCCTCACCTGGGTCCTGTGACTACGTCTGTGCTTAGTAAAACCCATCAAAAACATGACCCATCATTCCAAGGCCCCCTGGTGGGGGCTCATAATCTAAGGCTCCTTCAAAAGCACACCACTGTTAGGGCCTCCAGGTAGGGGTCATGATCAGAGGCCCTTCTGGGATGCACCAACCTCATGACTAGGCCCATCTGGTGGGGGCTCATATTTATGGATCCCTTCAAGGGTATACCCCCCCCCCATAACTAAGGCCCCCTGGTGCGGGCTCATAATCAAAGGGTCATTTGGGGCTGCATGGCTCTCATGCCTAGGGCCCCTGGTGGGGGCCAATATTCATGGATCCCTTCAAGGGTACATGACCTTCATAGCTAGGCCCTCCTCGTCAAGGGTGGGTGGTAATAAAATAGGGCTGCTAAGAGACACAGACATGTCTAGGAGCAGTGCGGTCAGGCTCGTGGCTTGGTGTTAGCGGCAGGGGAGGGTGCCGCTGTGCACTCCTGATCGTTTACAGTTTCTCAGGAGTGAGTAGCAGCATTTCCGCCTTCTGCGCTCTGGAGCTGCCGACCGCGGTGTGTCCGTTCAAAGTTTTCCCCGGCTAGCTTCATCTTTGGATGGAGCAAACACCGTATCAAAGCATCCTCCCCGGCCCGCTGCAGCCGGTCAGAAGGCAGAAATGCTGCTATGCGGACCTGACAATCATATGAATCTGTGTTTCCAGTGGGGTCCAGACCATGTAAAGGCTGATGTTATTTCCACATATTTATATCCAAGATGCTCATTGTGGCATTGTCTGCATGGAGTTTAGGTTAATCTACGGCTAATATTGTTAGCATATATTAGCCTAATGCACGTGTCAAACTCAAGGCCTGCGGGCCAAATGTGGCCCGCCATGTCATTTCATGTGGCCCGCAAGACAGTACGTTTTTTTATTTCTTAAAATGAAAATAAAAAAATGGTGTGTATTTATTCATATCTAGGGGGAATCAGATTTGAAATATCAGATTGGATCAGGGTGTTTGATTGACCATTTTGCATGTTAATCAAGTGACTCACTTCATGGTGAGGATGATTATTTGCTGACTGACTTTTCTTAAGTATATAGTTTTTTTTTTTGTTTATTTATGTTCGATGGCCCGCAATCTGCATAAAAATCATGTGTTTTTAATGAACTAAATGTCATGAAACAAAAGCCTCCTATCAGCATTGACTGGAATATTTGAAACCTTTTTCTTGTTTCCTGAAGAAAGGGTGTTTTTTTTAGATGGAATTTTTATTCTGTCCATCATTTTACCAAATTAGAAACTTCAGAGACAGCGCTGATGAAGAATCATCTGCTTTGTCACTTAGCACTTCAGTTTATGTTTCCCTTTTTTAATCTTCCCTTTACAAAATGAGACAAATCAATTAAAAAAAAATGTAATTACAATTTCAATCTCCATTGATATCACTATGCCATTGCGTAGTAATTTTAAAAGTCATGTTCCAAATCTTTATAGCACATTATAGCACTAGTGTCTTATTTCTTTTAATGTATTCTTTTTCTGCTTTGTGCAGTTTTTCACGCATTTTCCTTAAAGTAAAGGCACTTTTTTCTGTCTAATTGAGGCATCCTAATAGATATATGAAAGCCGTGGTGTCATATGATTTCATCCATGTAGAAACCACAACTATTCAGTTCTCCTTCATGATCAATTCTCAAACAGTTGGTTGGTTTCAATGCGCATTCAATTGCCACGTGTTTTGTATGTAGCGCAAATAAAACAGGTAAACGAACACAAACCGGTTGAGAAAATCACGGAGCACATCGTTGACAAGTCTCTGAAAAACGGCGGGAGCATTGGTAAGACCAAAAGGCATAACAAGGTATTCGTAGTGGCCGAGAGGTGTATTAAAAGCCATCTTCCACTCGTCGCCCTCTTTAATGCGTACGAGGTGATAGGCGTTGCGAAGATCTAATTTAGAAAAGATCTGGGCCCCCTGGACAGAGTCGAAAACGGAACTGATGAGGGGACGCGAATATTTGTCCTTTATGGTTATTAGAATAAGTTCGCGATAATCGATGCAGGAACGAAGGGTCTTATCCTTCTTTTCTACGAAAAAAAATCCAGCGCCTACAGGGGACGAAGAAGGACGAATTTGACCGGAAGAAAGAGCCTCGTGAATATAAGTTTCCATGGCGGTTTTCTCAGGGCCGGAGAGATTGTATAAATGGCCTTTAGGAAGCGTAGCGCCAGGAAGTAGCTCTATGGCACAATCGTAGGGACGATGCTGGGGTAAAGAATCAGCCTTACTTTAACTGAAGACGGCTTTGAACTTGTGATAACAAGGAGAGACGGAAGATAGGTCGATGTTTTCGAGCATAGGAGTATTAGTAGGAGGAACAGGGGGAATAGCCGATTGAAGACAATTGGCCAGACAAAACCCACTCCAATTAGTAATGCGTTGCCTGGCCCAGTTAAACTAAGGGTTATGGATCTTAAGCCATGAGTAACCTAGAACTACAGCATTATGAGAAGAGGTGACGTAAAACTGAATAAACTCGTGATGGTTAACAGAGGTGATGAGTAACAGGGGTTTAGTGCGATGGGTGATGAAAGAAAGATGTTGACCCCCAACCAGGCGGCCTTGATAGGATTGTCGAGGATTTCTATGGGGAGAGAGAGAAGGGAAACCAGAGAATGATCAATGAGGCTTTGTTCGGCACCAGAATCAACAAGAGCATGGGTATCAGAACACTTAGACTGGAAACAGCTTGACTGGAATATAACAGAAGTCTTTACAGGTAGATAAGACCGACTGACCCCCCCGTGGCCTGTCTTTTAACGGGGGGTTCGGGAGTTTAAACAAAGTGAGCACTGGGAAACTTGGTGTCCTTGACCAGCACAGTAAAAACATAGTCCTTCCTCACGACGTTTGCAACATTCTTCAGCAGAGAGGCGTGAGAGGCCAATCTGCATGGGCCCGTCAGGGTTTTTACGTTGAAAAGTCTGTTGTGGTGGTTCCACTGTGGATGGTTGAGTAGAATTGGTCAAGGTGGTTTTACGTACAGAAGGTGGATGTTCATGTTGGTGTTCTCTTAGTCTGATATCTGAGCATAGAGCAGCGGCCACGAGTTCCTCAAAAGAGGGGGCTTCAAGCTGAGTACATAAATGATCCTTTATAGTTTTGTTGAGTGACTGGTAGAAAATACCCCGCAGAGCAGGATCTGTCCAGCCTGCCTTCACCGCCAGGATGCAAAAATCCACCACGTGGTCGCTGACTGAACGGTTTCGTTGTTTCAGACTGAGAAGTGGTTTCCTGGTGGTTTCTTCTTGTTTACGTGGTTGGTCGAAAACGAGTCTGAACTCACCGATGAAGCGTTCGAACGGCAAGTGGGATATGATATATAAATAAATAAAAAACAGCTAGACTCCATTGAAATTATGTAATCTATCATCTCTGAGTGTTATAGTTCAATTCATTTTTTTTTTATATAACCCAATATTACAACATTAGTCATCTCAATGGGCTTCATACCAGTAATTGTATAATAAACATGAAATCATGCAGAACATAAAGTCATAGAACTCAATAGGTAATGGCTAAACTAAACAGACTAAACTAATCTGGGAATCCCTGCTCTTAGACCCTCCTTCTCGTCAAGGAAAAACTCCTAAGAACACTGATTATGGAAAAAATAAATAAAAGAAGAACCTCAGAAATGTCCACATGAAGGAGGGATCCTCCCCCAAGACAGACAGGCGATGTACCAAAACTCTTAGAGAAGAATTAGCTTCTCTAACTCTACAACTACATGTTTCAATAGTCCAGCAGATGGGCCTCATCCAGATGGAGTTGGGGGACAGCTGGAGTCGCTAAGACGAGCCAGAGGCAGGGTCCACGGATGAGCCAACTGGAATCTGGAATCACTCTCGCTCCCCCGGATGGGATTGGGAAAGAGAGACAATGCATGAATTGCATGCTCAAAAACAGAGACATAGAGAACTAAATGATAAATAAATGATCAATAGAGGAGAGAAGATGTACTGTAGATGAGAACAGAGGAGAAAACCCAGAGCACCATACTTTCCCCAGCTTCTAACTTCTAGCAGCCTACTAACAACTAATTGTTTTGTTTTTAAATTGCAATGTAAATATGTTAATAGTAAATTAAATATTATCTGATCACTAGCTAGTCTGGCAGTAAGCCTGTCCAAAGAGCAATGTTTTCAGCCTAACTTTGAATGCAGAAACTTTGTCGGCCTCTCTTACATGAGCTGGAAGATTATTCTATAAGACAGAGGCTTGGTGGCTTAAGGCTCTACCTCCAACTGAACTTTTTAGAATTTCTGTTTTTTCTGGGTTTAGGAGGAGGTAATTCATTGTCATCCAGGTCTTGCTGTTTCTGATGCAGGCATTAAGTTGATAGAGATACTCCTAATAACAGTTTTTTTTTATGTTTGAGGTAGTTGAGGCACCAGGTTTCACCCTCAATAGTGTTCCACTCAGATTATGAGGTCCATTATAAAAAAACCCTAAACCCAACAAATCTGCTCATTATCGACATTGTTTATTTTACATCAAGAGCTGTCTTCACCCCTTTTTTTAAATGTGTTGCCTGACATGTGCTTTAAATTGAATTAATTAGGTATAGTTATAAAACACAAAGACAACATTTATGTTTTTAACCCTTTTAATACCAAATTTTTTTGCCAGGAATGTAAAAAACCTTTCCCTTATGTTTTTGCTTTCAAAATTTGCCTTATTGGAGCCAAAGTGGTTTGATGCATATATGCATCAAAAGTTGTCTGGGGGTTAAAAACCAAAACTGACAGTAATGAAAGCACAATATCAAAACAATACAGTTCAGATTACAAATGATTAGTCTGTCTAACCATCATCTAACCACTGTGAAACACTGCATTCTAAGTTTACGATGTGTGACATGCTACGACTGACAAGATAACTATAATACTATAGCAGTAATTTCCTCATATCATGCACCAAAGCTGGGCAAAAACTGTAATTTTAAATTTTTTTTGTATTGTTTTCGTCCTTTGTTACAAATTCAAGACAAAACTTTAAGGACAGGAATGTGAATAACTAAGATGGCTGCACAAACGCAGAATTTGTGCTTTTGGCACTTTTGGACAGGTTCTGCAGGGGGAAAAAATCTATATCTCCAAAACTCAACAGAGGTAAGCGCAAGATTCCTGGTAGATATTTCTGCTGATCATGTACTTGATAAAACACTAGATCAACAAAGGTAACACACCTACATTGACAAGACTTCAAGAAACTTCAATTCTGGCAGCCAATAAGACCTTAACTTTCCCTATAACCCTTCTGCTATCCTATGGGGTCAAGATAACCAATGACGTGTTCTCCCTACCATGACTAAGGTGGATAATGGTGGAGAGGATTTCATGTAATCCATGGACACCAGTGAAGATCACAAATCATTGAAGAAAAAAGGTTCAGCGCTCTGTCTAGTGGGTCTAGATGACCCAACTCCCAATGTTAAAGAGCTTAGGATAGCAGAAGGATTAATAATGGTTGCCATGCCTATTATTCCAACTAAAGCAGCTATCTACTTCTTCCCACATGGTTTGACTTGATTGTGTGTGTTTTTTGGCTCCAAAGACAGGCCTTTTCTAATACAGCATCTGACAGCTGAGCTCCATTCACACAAGGTGTTTGTTGAAGAATTCAGAGCTGGCAGCTTAGAGGGTGTGTATTTAAATGAAAAAAAAAGAGATACATATTTAATTACAAGCATCTGCATGGCTGTTGCATTTGCTCTTTGCCCCTGTGTCTCCATCCTAATGACGTATTTTCCTTTTTAATAACATAGAGACCAGAACACACCCTGCCTCCTGTCTGGTGATGTAGTAACACTGGGGGCCTTCTGTAAATGTGTCCGAGCAACAAAACGTAATTCCTTCGCTTCTTATGAAAAAAAGCTCATATTGATGTTGGATTTTGATTGACTGGAACTAAAAATCCCTTTACAGCTACTTATTATCTTGCTATTCTTATACATCCCAGTTTTTGCTGTAAACTTGAGTACAAATCAGCTGTTTTAGGCCTATTCTTTTACCATGGAAAAGTTCTCACTAATATAAATAATCAATATAACTATTTTGAAATAGATATACCATGTTTTTATGGTAATGTTTTAAAATTTGGAACCTATTTAAATGAAAGTTTCTGTATTTCTGTTGTATAACAGGCTAGATTATCCTAAAAAAAAAAACTTTCATTTGAACCATATTTTAACTTATGTTATTTTGTTTTTATTTCTTTTCGTATGACCTTTGATTCCAAAAACAAGTGTAAACAATATTTAAAACTAAAGTATGATCAATTCTGTCAATTTTCTGTCAATTCTCAGCGATATGAGTTCAAAAACCATCTGTTGCATTTTTTGTGTTCCATAAACTTTTGTTTTACTTTTAAACATAACTTATTTTTCATACAAACATTACGAAGAAAGACTTCTGCATTAACAAACTTTTGTAAACTACTAGTTACTTTTAATTGTTAACAGCAAGACATTAATTTCAGGAGGATTTAATATTATTTATTTTTTTGTCAGGATCTTTATTTTGATCAATTAGGCATAGGCCGATTGATTTAGGGGTCAGGGTAAAAGTTATGCAGCCCCTTAAAAGTGACAAAAAAGGCCACACTTGAAGAAGACATTTCTGTAGTATTTTCAAGTTGGGAAATATTTTTTAATCCCTTTCCATGTTAGTCTGCTGTGTTTAAATTCCACTCTGATCTTCTTTTCATCTATTTTCCCAGTGGTCTTTTAAATATAATTATGCAGGTTTTTTTAGCACATAGTTTCTAAAGAGCGGCAGTAGCTCATTGAAATTTGCCTCCAAGTTGTGCGCAGGACCTTTTGGGCAGAGTAACCCCGACCCTACTTCCCGTCATCCATCTGTTAAAACTCTACAAGTAGCTAATGTTACAGCTACAACCTTATTCCAACTGCACTTTTCATCTGCTCTCAATTCCCAAAGATTTGACTAAAGAAATATTTAGAAATGCTGTTTTAGGCCTCATTTTCTTCATACATATCTGCCATCTTGGGAAAAATACCACAAGGAGATACGTAAAATATGTGTTCTTAAAACAGAAACGTATTTTTTCCCTCTATGGACTTCAGTATAATGTTACAAATTTGCTTAATTCAAAACTTTATTTGGAAAACAAAGTTCTCTTTGCCTTTTTTCTGTTTTTTTTATGAAAACTCCACTTGTTTATCTCAAACTTTTGGTACCAAACAGGAACACTGGCTGTGATCTGAAGACTCTCTTTGGGAAAAAAATGTCAATTAGACTTTTTTCAGAGATAGAATCAATTAATATTCACCAGTTTGGGTTAGAAACCAGCCTGATGGGTGCTGTTCTCGACAGGCAGGTCAGATTTAAATTCAGTGTCAAAGACTGGCACACGACATTGGGCTACCGCAGAAACTCACACACCCTCATCTGTACGGAGAAGACAAAGGGGATCATTTTACCACACATGTTTTCCTGCACACAGATCAGATAACTCATCTCAGCCAATAAGGAACCAGCTAATATTTCAACTTGTCTTTATTGCACTGAAGAATGTTAAATCCTTTGTTCTTTTTTGGTTGGTTCTGTTTGTACATGTCACTTCCTTGTCCCCTTTTTTCTTTTTTATAACAGCGTGCAGAAATGGAGGTGTGACATAAGAGGGTGTTGCAATTGTTTTTACGGCTCCAATACAAACCTTGTTTACACCCCTGTGCTACATGGAGGCAGCTTGTCTTGAACCTTTCAGTTTTCTCTCTTGAGCAAACAGGATTGAACAAGTCCCGCCTACAGCTGGATTCAAATGATCAGCCATGCTTTTAGCTCCTTTATTTTAGCTCAACATCCTGATGAATAACTTCACTATTTTGCTTTCTTAAGAAACCTTAGAAGGATCACCAGATCACAAGTGGTTGCCTTTAATGGGGGTTATGACTTTCTAACTTTCTAATTTATATTTTCATTATAATTATAAGTATTTTTAAATTTTCATTATTTTACCTTAACACAAACACGCACATTTATTTGGATCTATTTTGATTTTTTTTTACACATATCTTCAGCTTGGTAAGTAACATTCTTCATGTGTGGTCTATTGGTTCTTATGGAGACATTTAAATCTGACTTGCTTTCACTTTTCCTGTAATCGTGTTTTTAGTTCATTGGAAGTGAATCGTAAATGAAACCACCATGGGATCAAATAAAAGACTCATGATTATCATTTTCATGTTGGGATGTATGTTTTTTATCACTCTGACAACTCATGGATGGGATTTTTACCAGCAAAATATAGGTAGGAATCTTTCCTTTATTTACAACTCTTTTTGTAACTCCAGTGTTAAAAAACAAAAACCAGGAGTGTGTAATATCCTTATATAATGTAGTTCACTGCATGATATAAACTATTTCAATGTAAAGCTACCTATACTGTTTAACTTGACCTGACCTTGTGTATTTTGCTACCGTGTGAAAGTCAGATGCATTATTTCTCTTCAGTAACTAGCTAAATGAGGACAAATGAATGATTTAGCTGAGATTAAATGAAATATTTATTTCTGCTTTTGCAGCACTGAGGTCTACAAAAAAACAAGATTTAAGAAAGGATCTTCTGAGAAAATATTGTACTGGTGTGAACCAAAGTTTGGATGATTTGAAGGACACAGACTTGAAAAATTTTATTGTGGATGACAAACACGGCATCATCTACTGTTACATTCCTAAGGTGACGTATTATATCATCTGCTCTCGCATTCATAAAGCTCCTAAAATGTTTTCTCCTATTTCTTTTTCTCTTTCAATTAAGAATGACAAGTCTTTTCCTGTCATTCCTAGAAAGACAAGAAAAAATATTTTTGCTCATTTTCTCAATGTAGCCACTTAATAACTTATCATAAGGACTGGTTTCTAAAGCTAACAGAATGATCACTCAATATCAAAAAAGACACAAAAAACAGTTTTTTATTGGATCACTGGATGTTGCTAATTTTCTAATTTATAACAGCTGATCTGATTTTTTTCCTTTTCTGATTAACAAACGCAGTAAAATGTCTACAAAAGTTTGACCAAATTATTCAATAACAGAGTGCCATGCCTGCCACCATAGATGGTCATTGCACCTGCATGCATGCTGTTTTTACGTGTTAAACTGGAGCATGGATTATTTTCACATGTTTCTGTCTAAATAAAAACCAGAATTGATGTTTTTTTTTCAGTTATGGGAAGGGTACCATTTGTTCAATAGTTTACAGTTAATACAGACTATTTTCATTTCAGGTTATATTATAAATAAGTCGAGCAGTATGAAGAAAAAAACAAATCTATATATACCTAAGAAAAAATATTGTTGCATTTTAGGCTAAAATGTTAAGCTAGGTCAAAAAGGAGGGGGGGGGGGGGCTTAAATGTTATTGACAGTTAGCTAGAAAAAACGAAATAGTGCAAGAATTTAAATTAGATTTTAATTTTAAAATCGATAAGCAATACAATTTGAAATGCTTTTAAAACAAACACCAACAAATACATTATCATATTTTCATTTTCTGCAGGTGGCATGTACCAACTGGAAGAGAACCTTGATCGCTTTAAACTACAGTGAACCCTATCCTGACCCGATGTCCTTTGAGCATAACTGGGTTCACCATTTTGAGAGATTCAAGCTCTTAAAAGACTTTCCAAAGGCAGAAAGAAAGGTCCGTTTGTGCATCAATAATAGGAATGTCCTAAAAATGATCACACAGACAATTGATGTGTATTTATTTCTTTTACAGGCAAAACTAAAGCACTACACCAAGTTCCTGTTTGTCCGTGATCCATTTGTGCGCCTCATCTCTGCCTACAGAGACAAGATGCAGAAATATGACCAGTATTTTTATGAAGGCTATGTGAGAGTGATTTTGCAACGCTATAAAAAACAGACTAAGCTGCCTTATAACCATGAAGTGGCAAAGGAGAAGGGTCTCCAACCTTCATTCTATAACTTCATTCAGTACATACTGGACCCAAAAACTGAGACAAAAGAACCATTTGAGCCCCACTGGAGGCAGATGTATCGCCTGTGCCACCCCTGCCTCATTGAGTAAGGACATATCTACCAGAAATAACTGCTATAAGATACAGTATACATTTAATATAAAAAAGGTTTGAATTAAGATTTACGTACTGTTTTTTTCCTTATCAGCTATGACCTTGTTGGCCATCAAGAGAGTCTTCAAGAAGATGCTCAGGAGCTGCTGAAGATGTTAAAGCTGGAAGATGATATTAAGTTTCCTCCTTCATATGAAAACATGACTTCTGGTAACTCTGTTGAGGACTGGTTTCAAAGTGTACCACTGGAAGACAGGAGGATGCTGTACAGACTATATGAAGAAGACTTTTTACTTTTTGGTTACAGAAGGCCAACTGAACTGCTGGATGACTGATCTGGTGTCAGAACATCTACGGTGCTCATTCACTTTAATATTGAAACTGCCTCCAAGTATTTGGCTAGCGACACTTAAATCTTTTATAGTTTATTTTCTAGGCATCCTAATAAACTAGCTGTTCAGGAAAGCCTGTTAAAAAAACCCTGATCGGTTTTTCGATTGTTAAAAAAAACACCAAGGTACACAGTAGGTACACAACTAGGATACCATACAGATTCCCATCATTTGAGCTCCACTTCACTTGGACCTCCTGATGTAGCTGTAATACACCACCTAACTTCATTCACTTTAATTGACAGCCATTTTTTTCTGTTTTTGTAAGCTGGGTTGCAGTAATATATACCATATATCTATTTAGAGTTGATGTGGGGTTTTTTTTTAAAAGCAAAACACAAAATACGAAATGTTTAGCTTTGATCTTAAATGGAAATTTCAGTAAATAATTTGGGCACGAAACCCTTTGCTGATGTTTCCAGTGTTTGCCAAATTATGCCACATTTTTCTACTCATTTGCCGAGCAATGGGAGAAGGTAAAAAGTGTAACTTTTCATGCAACTGTCCTAACTTCTATAGAAGCTGTGATATGTGAAGGTGATGTTTTGAAAGTACAATTCCATGTTTGGAAATAAAACCAAAATATTTATTTACTTAAGTACTTCCTAATTTAACATCTTTTTTTAAATGCTATTTATCTTGTTTATTTTTAAAAGAAATTTAAATTAATCATAATTTATTTATTCTTCATTTGTGTTCATTTATTGTAGACATGTGGGCTATTAGGCCTGATTTTACTTGGAAGTAAATTCAAATCATGTACAATATCAGTTCTATGTAATACAAGGGAAATGTTTTTTAGTTCTGTTTTTTTTAGCTAAATATACTTTCATTTTCAACATATTCTAAACTATAATTTGGTATTATTTAAAGACGCTATTGTATTTGCAAAACATAAAAATATTTATTTTTTTTGTTTGTTTTTTATCCACCACAGTAATTCAAATAAAATGGTATTTGCTTGGTCTGCTTTTGTTCAATGAAAAATAAAATCCAAACTGGTGTAAATGAGGCTCAAGAGACAGACAACATACTGTATTAATGGAGTTAGTAAATTTAGTCTGGACACTGAGGATGACACTGAGCATGAAGTTGCGCTGAGTACCCACCATATCCTCACGGCACTTACTGTTGATTTGAGATCTACTTGGCTGCAGTTCCAGTTCGGTCATGATCTGTTCACTGTTGACCAGTGGCGATTTCTTTAAGACTGCAATGGAAGCTCTGCTTCCCTTATAATGTCACAAAATTAATGGTCAAATATGTACCATAGTATTAACATTTGGAGCCGTATTAAAATTGACCTATTTCCAAAAAATTGCAATGAAAACACTTATCAACTAATCCTGACTCTGGGAAAAGCGGCTTTCCATTGTAGCTGGGGTAATGTAACTTGTAATGCTGTTAGTAATGCAGTTATACTTAAATAACGTCAGTCCCAACACTGCTCAGTTGTTGGTGGCCTTTTATTGTCTTGTATTTGTTTTATTGCATTCTTATCTGTCTTTCATGTATTTTGTGTCTTATTTTTGTAGTTTGATGCTGTTTTTTCTTCATTTTTGTCTGTCTTTAAATTTAAAGCACTTTGGAAACCTTAACGTGTCGTAAAGTACTATATAAATAAAGGTGGACTCGTTCAATATCAAAGGTTCCTCTCAGAACATGGATTTATTGTGACAGTTGTTCCCATGTACACAGCTGTGTAATATGGATTTTGACTGGCTCTTTGTTGATACGAGGACGCTGCTAATGACATTGCATACATGGTGGATTTATGTGTATTACAGTTTTATTGTCTAATTTAGCTGTATGTATTTGCCAAAGTTGGAGGATGTGGCGTTGGGTTTTTAGCTTCCGATGTAACGTTATGATCGCACTCCGATCATCTTTCAATCTATTTTTTAAAGCGTTCCCAGTGTTATTTTAATTATGATAATGCTGTTTTTAGCCAAAATTTTAAAGAAACTGTGTTGTTTTCTATAAAGTAGTTGTTGCAGAGTGGCAGCCGACCTATGTACCCGACATCCTTCTGTTTGCACTCTTTCCTGCTACAAGTCATTACACCACCCAAACTAATATTACCAGGGTAACAAAAAGGGCGAGCAATATTGGAGCTATCCAGCCGTACAGTTTTGAGCCAGATGCCAGCTCGGTTAGAGAAAACAAAGAAGTACATGGATCTATTTCTCCACTGATGGACCCTTTAGAATGGAGTGGAGCAGAAGGCTTAAGACTCACCAATAGTAGTACCTACATCACTTCTAGAAGCTTTTTTAAACGGCCAACCATGATTTCTGCCCACTCCCAATCAAGCCATTTATTTGATTGTTTCAAATAAACCAATTTTAAACTCCTCTATGTTTTCAAAGCTGTTCTTGCACAGGTTAGATACTTTAAATAAAGACAAAGACCTTATGGTCTTTAACTTTCAAACTTCTTGTTTTTACTTTCCCAGTTCCACAATTCATACCAAAAAATTTTTTAGGACCTTTTGACAACATGGTGAAACCAACATGTTTCTTTTCCAAATAATGAAAGCAGACTATTGTGTGTGATATAAAAAGCAAGACATTATTATGATTAATCCAAAGATGATAAATCTGGGGATTTCCAAACAGCCCTTCTGAGGCCACACCTGCTGGCAGAAGGCAGTTTGGTTGCGTGCAACAAAGGTGTGCTTTACATGAAAGAGTTTGACACATCAGTGAAAAAGTCAAATGACACTCAGCCAAGCCATGTAGGCTGTCTGTGATGAGTTGGTCATACGTAACTGTAAAATAGACTGGAGTCAGAATAATTCAGAAACAAATGAATAGAATTAATTATCATATATTTTAAGGGAAAATCTAGTCTTTTTTTATTATTCGTTTATTAAAAATATGTTAATTAACAACTCTTGTCTTTCCTCTGTCTAAGGCATTACCATGTAATGGCGGTTATCTGCCCCAACCGGTTGGAACAGGACAAGGAAGAAACAAACATAAAATGCAACAGTGACACAGCTGGAGAATTATGTTGGCAACATTAAGGGAAAAGTTTACTGGAAGTACTTTTTCTATTAACATGGTGTTTCCTTTTTCATTGCACCATAAAGTTAAGAGTACTGCGCTCCAGAACATGGTAAAAACCAATGTAATTGAACAGTAATGGCTGTTGTGCTCTACTACCAAGTCAGCTCTGGCATGGTACGTTGATGGCTCTAGGCCAGGGGTGGCGAACAAGTTTGACATCAAGAGCCGAATTTTTTTACTGTGAGAGTCAAAGAGCCACACCACACACTGACCTGCCAAGACGTACACACAAACACGCAATTAAAGCCGTATTACTTTCCACAACACACTCCTCTCCCTACAACAGAACATCAAGTATTGTACTTGTGTTTATTTCAAGGAAAGTGTCCTCAATACAAACATCAATGCAGCTAAGCCAGAGTTAACACAGAGACTACCCTGGAGGTCAGATACCCCCTCCACACACTCACTCTCTCTCTTCATCTCGCTCTTTTCTTTGACACACACAACCACTCAGTGACGGGCGGGGAGGTTGATGCTGGAGAGGCACTGACTCTGAAGTCAGATTTACGATGATAAAAACAGAATATGTCACCATTCATCCATCAGTATTTAACTGGTAATTCTTTGTAACTCAACATTCCTCTTTCAATGACCCTTACACCAACAAATACACAAACATCTGGACAGAGCATCCTTCTGGTGTCTAAGTCATTCATATTCACAATAAACACATTAAATACATTACATTTCAGTTGTGTGCAACTTAAATTAATTTTGACCTTCATTAGAATATCTTGCTTTTATATGTTTTTAAATTTAAAATTGAATGACTGATATTTGAATCAAAAGCAAATAATTTATTAAAAGTTAATACAATGCAATGAGTCAGTTCATACTTAGGAGTAGTAATCCAACAAGTGCTGAGTTTTAATTTTACTGGCTGCGTTATTCACGCCCCCTCCTTCCTGCTCACATTAGCAAACTAGTAACATCAATACACACTCAATCAGCCAAACGGCATGCAAGTTAATTCTGCTAACAGCTCCCTGGCTGATGGTTTTACACTGAAAATTCCCCATTTCCCATGACTCTTAGGGGCTGAAGGCGGGGCTAAGCCCCAGGCCAGTTGTAGCCTCTCTGATCAGCTCCTTTACGTGAGTGTCAGTCAGAACGGACCGAGGTCTGTTCTCCTAATTATAACAGGGCTTCTTTCACAGAGATTTCTGCTCATTTATCTCTGGTTCTCTCGCTGCCTCATCAGTGACCAGCGGGGATCTCATCAGTCAGTCTCTGCAGCAGCAGCAGCGTCACGTTCTGCGCTTTATTCATTCTGATTGCAGCTTCTGCTGTGAGCTCCGCAAAGAAGGAAAGTGGGACAGATTGTCGTTTTGAATGTGTGCTTAGAAAAGCTTCAACTTGTTCATAAAGGAGACAATTTGTGTCAGATGATCAGGAAGTTTTTCATTTTCTCCGGGATCCGTTTTGTTCTTTTCTGCCATGAACAATGTTACTGCTTCCAAAAGCTCATAATGAGAAACATCGTGACTTTCCACTCCGTTCAGTAAAAAAGTAAGAATCTTCCCGTTCTTCCAGAACCGTCCTGTGTTTAACTTATACTCTGAATTTCTCCATTTTGACCATGAGGGTAACAGTCTGCACGCACATCAAATCTTTATAGATGTGTTCCGACTTTGGGCGTAACCTGCGCAAATGATTGGCGGTCACGTATGTGTCGGGAGCAGCATCGAACACACAGACACTGCCTTATAACTTTTATTATTTATTTTCAATACCCTCTGATGGTTTGAGTGTGGTTTAAGAGGGAAAAAATATGAAATGAGGCACAGTATATAGAAAATATGATGAGATTCAAAGAGCCGCACGCTCACTGGCCAAGAGCCGCATGCGGCTCGCGAGCCTCGTGTTCGCCACCCCTGCTCTAGGCGGTGAACCAGTTTGGGGCTATTTGGTCTCTTTTCAACCAGATTAGAAGTTTGGTGGGTATTGCCGACAGTAAGTGTTCCCAATCCAGCAGGGTTGCCCTTTGTTACTGGTTCTGTTAGTGATTTTTGTGGACAAACTATCTAGACAGAGCGCGTCTGGTTGAAGGCCCAGAGGATTTCATCTCTACTTTTTGCAGAGGATGTTTTTCTGGCTTATCAAGCCAGGACCTACAAAGACTGCTGGTGCGGTTGAATGTCAAGTGTGAAATGCTTGGAATGAGAGTTACCATGAAGTCAGAGGCTATAGTTCTCCACTGGAAAATTATAAGGTGGATATATTTTGATTTGTTGGGATCTTGCTCATGGGTGAAGGAAGGAGTGTGGGATTGACAGACAGACAAGAACAGCGGCTGCAGTAATGTGATAGCTGCAACAGTCTGTCGTATTTCCGAAGGAACTGAGCCACAAAGCACAACTTAGGTTTATTAGTTAATCTATCACCCTATCCTCACTTGTGTTCATGAGCTTTGTTTCATGACCAAAAAGGCAAGATCCTGGATGCTAGTGGCTGAAATTTTTCTCCACAGGGTGGCTTAAGCTATGGACACGCCTGCCAAATGAAGACTGTTGAAGAACCTACTAAATGCAGGTTCTTGAATGTGCGTATGTGGCCGATGGTGTTCACACTGGACAAGCAGAGGGACTTATTCTTCTTTTACTACTGTTTACATGCCTGCCACTTACAGTTGGAAGAGGCTTGGATGAATTAAAAGAGATGCCATCCACACGCCTCTGCCAAACATGAGTCCCCAAATGGTCAAAGCTCAATCTGGTTTAACTTGCAACACACATTAAATGACTGCCTGTTTTGTATGTAGATCCAGAAAATTGTGTTATACAGTTGTGTTGCATTCACACATAAATATTTGATTTTGCCAACAATTGAGAGGGACAGTTTGCAGGGAGTGTGTAAATATATAATAATAATAATAATAATAAAAAACTACTGTTAGTTTATCAAAGACTTCTAAAGGGAACTTGTATTTACACTTCGCTCCTGTAGTCGTTTTAATGTCAACCTGTCATGTTTGCATATTTAAATCCAAAAAGAATTGTGTGCTCTTTTATGTCTATAAATCAAACTACACATTTTTTTGTTTCTAAACTCAAAGTTTATTGTATGCATTGTTTTTAATTAGAAGAGTATTTACCTATTTTACACTTTGTGTATCCAAATGTAGCCCAAGCCCAGATAAATACAGTGTGTTGTGTCAGGAAGGGCATCCGATGTTAAGCCAAATATATGAATCAGACCTGTTCTGAAGTTTGGATTGAAGTGTTTCTTTCAAGTTCACCACCATTTTTTGCATAGTTTAATTATAAGTTCTAAACAGAAGTAAACAGAGCAGCCAATGGCAATGTTCCTACAGCAATATTATTATTTTGGTATTGGTTTTTTAATTTAGTTTATTATAATAGTATTATTTAGGCAGAAAGTGTGTGATTCTTGTAATAGTCATCTGAAGACCGTGTCACTCAGCCACTAAGTACATGTTAAGCATTTTTCACTTGTTTTGTGATACATGCCTGATATACGTCATTCATAATTTTTTCTTGTGCTCGTCATTCGTCGATGTGCGCAGATGTCCGTCAAGGGGTTTTAGCTCCCGGATCTTTACACAAATTTGGTTTTGAGCTATTTAAAATATGTGGTTGGTTGAGAATTATGCAGGTTATGCATATTTTATGAAGTTTATATGCAACTATTACATAAATCTTATGCAATTGTGCATGACTTTTGCAAGATGCGTACGCAAATTTGTGGCTTTCCACAACCGTTCCACTTATGTCTCCTAGTCTCTTCACGCTTGTACCACCAGTGTATAACTTTTATATGGCAGATACGGTGCAGAAATCCCCTTAAAATTACTTCATTTAAATTACTAAAATAATTGCTTTCAAACAGCGCAATAATCACGCACGGGTCATGTTCTACTTTGATTTACGTGTTCTTTGCGTGGTTGTTCATGTAAAGACCACAACTTTTTTCACTTTTTCCACGTATATTCACGTATGACCAATTTTCATCCGTGCAATATGTGCAAAATGTACGTAGTGGCTGCGTGACACGGCCTTTAACCTTCAAGGCCCCCTCAAGGGCAAAGAGGCAGGAATATCCTTGAGAAGGAATTTTGATTTCCCCTTTTATGTCATATTTGAGTGCATCCTTACATGAAATTCAGATATGTTATTCCGTCTTTTAATCATTAATCCTGATATGTAATATGTTTGACAAGCAGGTCAGATTGAAATTTAGTGTCACAGTCAGACAGATATAAGATTGGTTTTCTTCTTCTCTGTAAAGAGAAGCAGGGTATCGGTTTGACCCAGATGGATAGACAACAGATGACTCTGACAGCCAATAAAAGAGCAGCTGACTTAAAAAAAAATTTTTTTTTTTAATTTATGGATGTACAACACCTACATTTATTTACCATGTAGGTTGGGTCCTGTTTGCACAGGACTTTTACTTCCACTGTGTGTTTTCTTTTTTTAATAAATGACGAAACTAAAGTGTGACATGAAAAAAAGGTTGAGAGAGTTGTTATTACAGCTCTATAAAGTAAATTTGTTTAAAGCCTCGTGCAGGCAGCTTGTTGAGAGATTTTATTTTTTGGACTCAAGTTGTGTATTATTGCCAAATGTAATGCTTTCTTTTATTACAATTAGATGCTTGTTTAAAGGTCAGGGTCATAGATTCTGTCATCACAACAAGGTTTAAACAAGGTACAAATGTGCAAGTAAAACCCTGTTCATAGCCTTTCATTTTCATTTTCAACTGTCTTTTATTTTTTAATTGCGTGAAAAAACTGAAGTGACAATAGAAAGGGTGGTGCTGTTTTTATTGCATTTCCACAGAGCAAAATGTGTTTACACCGCAAAGCCACGTGGAAGCAGGTTGAAGGGTTGAGAGATTTGAATATGTGGCCTCAAGCTGAAAATGTGGTATGTGCATCATTGCAAAATGTGAGTTTGTTTTGTCATCACTAGGGCACGCTGGCTTTTGAAGAACAGGGATGTAGGGGCTATCAGTCTATGAGAAATATGTTTTACTGAAGAAAGCTGCTCGTTTTTGTTCTTAATAAATGTCAAAGGCTAAATAAGATTATTTTCTCCATAAGTTACTTTTTCGCCTTGAGTTCATAGCTGGTGAAATTTCCAAACTTAAGAGGTTATGGGCCCAGGAGTTGTTCTTGGAGGTTTTTTCTGATTAATTGATGATTTTATCACTGATCCATGATAACATCATCCATGATCCATGATGATGAATGCTAGTATGAGCTTTAGGGAGATAAAGTGCTAAAGATAACAAAGATACTACTGTAGGAGAACCCAATAGGGAAGCTAAAGTTGTGACACATGCTCTTAAAAATACTGATGTTTATGCCAAGCTGGTTTATTTTTTGAATAAAGCCTCCTAATATTCACGAGAGATCCACCAAATAATGAAGATGGTGGTTTTGGTGTTGATTTGCTGTTGTGGGATTTTTCTCATGATGGAGGACAGATAAAGACGATAGCACTTCAAATTGAATTTCGGAATATTTCTTTATTTAAATTGTTGTGAATCAGGAGGAGATAAAAAACTGAAGTCTGAAAAAGATCTTATTTTTCACAATTTAAGGGAGATATGGATTGACCTTGCATTTAGTTGCTATGAAAACTAGACTGGACTACTGCACTAGCCAGTGACATGCAGTAAAGTTCACTGCTGGTGAGGCGCTGGCGTCATCGGTCCAATTTACAAACATGAACCCTACACATGAACTTACTAACCATTTAAGTGGCAACAGTTAAAGTCTGTTGTTTAATATTTCATTTCAATATTTTTCTTTCATTCACAAACTGTAGCTTGAAAAAAGAAAAAAAAAATCACCAAAATTGCTTGGGCGGCGCTCCTTCTGAGTGACACGTTTTTTCAATTTTAGACACCTAATCGTCCATTTAGAAAATAACGCTAAACAATATTAAAGAATAACCAGACAGCTGCACTTGACTTGTTACTACTAATTCTATTGTTCTTTAGCCGGGGTGTCACATTCTCTGGGATCACCAGCGCCCTCTGCCTTGAGGCACGAGTACTGCATGTCTGTGTTATTTCTAATATGAATTTTTTGCCGATAAAAAAGACTAAATGAGTCACAAAACTGGCACCAGCATAATCAGACAGTTGGCGAGAAAGAAGCAAATGAAGTGATTAAAAATAAAGAATCTTTTATGACAATAGAAAGTCCGAAACAGTGTAGAGCATACATCAGCTGCACAATGTGTGCAGCGTGCAGGCGGAGGCAGGTGCCTCACCTGCCGCTTTCTTGTGTACTACTACAGGAAATTCGTGCATTCATTACTTTGCTTTTTTTTTTTTTTTTACCAAAGATGCTTTGAGAACCCACACAGAAAAAAGTAATCGTAGAATAGAGATGTCTAAAAATGTATATTTGATATTTATTTCTAATAAGAAAGTCTAATCATTTCATTTTATTCATGTATTTTTGTTTTTTTTAGCTTGATTCCTTCCTCAGACTCCACGTCCCTGGCATTGACCTGTTTGTCAACTTTAAAATGCCTGTCTAGGTTCACCCAAAGATTCACAATGAAAGGAGAATCTGAAGGGTTCAACAACACTACAGCAACCTGTGAGCAGGTCCATTCCCCCAAAAAGGTTAACCTGAGGAAGTCTGTAGGCTCACTTACTTGGTGTCTAGAAGAGTGGATGGAATTATTATTCATATGTGCCAAAGTAGGTAATTCTTTTTTTTTTTTTTTTTTGCTTGAAGTTTATTCCTAGTGTAGCTTCAAGTGCTCTACACAAAGTCTTGTGAACAAGAGTAATTTAGAGTAACTGACCAAGCCCCACCCATATCTGCAGAAAATTACCTTTCATGCTTTGAGTTCCCGTATTGCAGCTCAAAGTCTTAATGAACATCTTCCCTGTGCTGCTTTCCTGAACTGCTCTTTGCTGAAGAGGATTACCAGAAGAGAAGTGGCAGCCCTCACAGGACGTTTGGAATATTGCATCACCAGCTTCCCAATTGTTCTTTTTGTTTTTTCTTTTGTCCTAACATAAACCTACTTGTATTTAAATATTTTATTTGGAATTTCTTCACAGATTTAAAGTTAGGTAAGAAGTCTTACTCTTGAAGTTTGGAAACCTACTGCCATCAAGGTGGAGCATATTTACTTAGTTTGCATGTCTGTTTCTACTTCATTAGAAGAGGGCTGCAAACTAAAACAACATGGGATCAAACAAGGAATTCATGGCTGTCTTTCTGCTGCTGGGACCCATGATTTTTATCACTTTGACAATTCATGGATGGGATTTTTATCAGCTAAACATAGGTAGGAGTTTTTCTTTTCTTTAAATCCTTTGCTTTTCTTGTTAAAAGTTTAAAAATCAGCAGTGTTTCACATCCTTGTGTTACTGTATTTTACTGAATGAGGGAGAAAAAAAGTATTTTAAGTAAATACTGGCCTGAAGCGTTTTTTTTTTCCCTTTTTCTTTTCTTAAATTGTCTGAGTAGAAGCCATCTACTAGTTGGGGACCCCCCCCCCCCCCCCCCCTAAAAAAGTGAGATTTGTGCATTTTGCTTCATTTTGCAAGTCAGATATTCATAATTTCGCTTAAAAGCTACACTTCAGCAGCTAAATCTAAATTTAGCACCAATGAATAAATTCTTTTTGCAAAGCACTGATAAAAACATGTTTTTTTTTTTAAACATGTTTTTGTATTTTTGGGATGATGAAAGGATATAATGACATATTACTCACCATTTTTGTTGCTCTGATAATGTTAGGTTGGGGGTGTGAGGGGCTGTAAACTAGAATTGAGTGTAAACAGAGATGGATGACGGGGTGTGAGGGCAGGCTTACTCCTCACCAAAAGTCCTGCCCATAACTCAGAGGCAAATTTCCAATAAACCTCTGGCGCTCTGCAGAAAATATGTCCTAGAAAACCGACAGGTTTTGTGATTTTTGCCATAATCATAATAAAAAGATCACTGGGAATGCTTTGAAAACAGATCAAAAGATGATCAGAGTGGGACTTTTAATTCAAAGATTTTTTTAAGATCTTTACTTCTTGTGTTTGCAGCACCAAAATCTTCAGTACAGCAAAGACTAAGAAAGGATCTTCTGAGGAAGCATTGTGGTGGCGTGAACCAAAGTTTGGTTGACTTGAATAAGATCGACTTGAAAAATTTTATTGTGGATGACGAACACGGCATCATCTACTGTTACATTCCTAAGGTGACGCATCATCTGTGCTTGCTCACATTCGTATAAAAGAATGCCATATTAAAAGATCTGTTTTAACTCTGCAGTTTTTCTAAATATATTTTATATCATTTATGCAGGATAGAACTTTAAAAATTTAAATTGGGCATAAAAGCGTCTAGAAAATAGCTGACAAAATTGATTGTAACAAAAATAATGCATTTCTAAAGGATAGATTTTTGCATTTTGTGGTACAAGCCCCATATAATTTGGTGTGGGTGTACTTTAGGATCACCTCTTACAGAAAACCACATTGGCTACAAGACAATTCGAGATTTTATGGTATTTATATAATATGCATATAGATACCCCTCAAGTGTAAAGAGTTACGGTTAGGTTAATACGTGCAACCAACAACAACATTTATCCTTTGATGCACTCAAAATATGTTTGGGCAACGCAGCACCGTGCATTTTGTCTGCATGTATTATGTGTGGCCAACACGAATTTCCATCAGCTTTTTGTAAAATAACATTAGTTTTTTAGGAGAAGTAAAACCTGGACAGATGACATTTTTGTTTCAAGATAAATCATAAACTAGTCAATGTTTAAGAAAACAAAAATGTCTTCTGGGCCAAACGTTGAATTTTTTTCATTTTAGGATAACTTTATTTTTAAGCTATGTGTAGAAAGTCAACTATAAACAAATGTTTGTGTAAAAGAAGAAAAAAATGCAGAGTTATTTGTGAAAAAAGAGGGAAAAAGTGACTAGACAACACAGCAAAAAACAGTAATGCAACTCTTACTTTTTCAATGTTTTCTGCAGGTGGCATGTACCAACTGGAAAAGGACTTTAATTGCTCTAAATCATGATGAACCATATCCAGACCCCATGTCCTTCGAACATAACTGGGTTCACCGTTTTGATAGATTCAAGCTCCTAAGACAATTTCCAATGCCAGAGAGAAAGGTCAGTTTGTGCAGAAACACTTAAAGCTCATTTCCATTGGTCCGGTGCGTCTCTGTTGTGCTTGCACAAAAATACAACATTCATTTATCAATCAGAATGTTTACATCGCCTCCATCACGTCTGCTTCTGAAATCCGGCCCGCCGCTATGCAACATTTATGCAGGAGTTCTGTTTCCGGTCTGTCAATGCGTCAATTTTGCAGTAAAAAAGCTGGAAAAACAGGAAACCTGGGCAGGTTTCAAAATAAAAACTTTCATCGTGCTTTCAAAATAAAACTTGATAAAATGTTATTTCATATTCACGGTAATGTGCCTATGCGATTACACACGTTAACGTTAGAAATAACAGCGTGTCCATTTTTCTCCATGGACAAAGAAGGTTTCAAAAAACCAAAAAGTCAAAAAACCACATCCTTAATGATGCAAAATATTCATTTTACAAGAACTCACTGAGGAAGGAGAGGGCATGAGGTCTGATTGATAAAGTTGATAACAGGGGGATAGCAGGACAAACCACCCCACTAGGGGCCAGGCGGGAGGAGGGACGGACAGGAGTGTCTAGAATGTAAAGTAACTGATCGTCGTGAGATGGAATCCTCACGCAACACAACAGACACGCATTACAGACTGACCAGTTTAAATTCGGGATAGGAATGCCCTGAAAATGTTCAAATAGAGGATTGATGTTTGTTTATTTTTCCTGCAGGCCAAACTAAAGCACTACACTAAGTTCCTGTTTGTCCGTGATCCATTTGTGCGCCTCATCTCTGCCTACAGGGACAAGATGCTGAAATATGATCAGTACTTTTATGACGGCTATGTTAGAGTCATCTTGCAACGTTTTAAAAAACAGCGTAATTTAACGGTGAACTATAATGTGGCAAGGAAACAGGGTCTCCAACCTTCATTCTATAACTTTATTCAGTACATACTGGACCCACAAACAGAGACCTATGCACCATTTGAGCCCCACTGGAGGCAGATGTATCGCCTGTGCCACCCCTGCCTCATTGAGTAAGGACCAAAACTAAAACTAGAACATATAGCTTGGTATCACATTGAAAATATATTTTTTTGTTTTTTCTTCTCAGGTATGACTTTGTTGGCCATCAAGAGAGTCTTCAAGAAGATGCTCAGGAGCTGCTGAAGATGTTAAAGCTGGAAAACGAAATCAAGTTTCCTCCTTCATATGAAAATATGACTTCTGTTGATTCTGTGATGGACTGGTTTCAAAGTGTACCACTGGAAGACAGGAGGAAGTTGTACAGAATCTATGAAGAAGACTTTCAACTTTTTGGTTACAGAAGGCCAACCGAACTGCTGGATGACTGAGCTGATGTCAGAATTTTACCTTTTTACTTTTTTGTCAGCTGTACAGTGGTAGGGCGCTCGACCTCCGATCAGAAGATTGCAGGTTTAGAGCGTGAAAATGTGTCTGAATGGGTGAATGGGACTGTGACTGTAAAGCACCTTGGGCTCTTCAACAGGGTAGGAAATGCACTATACAATATTGGAGCCATCCAGCTGTAAAGCTTTTAAGCCAGATTCCAGGTCAGACGAGGAAAATGAAGACATATAGGAATCTATTTGTACACAAGAGGATGCATGATAATATAGCAGGAAGCTTGTGGACCACCTATTGTAACTTCTTTGTCATAAATAAGCTCTATTTCATTTTTTTCATCTAACAACAATTTGAATAAATAAATGCTCAGAAATGTAATTTGAATCTTAATTTTTTTTATATGTGTCCTACATCATGAGAAAAATGCCACAAAAACATGTTAATCAAACTAAAAGCATAACGTTCATTGGAGTGGGTCTTTAATATCCTGACCTCTTGCTTCTGGTTTCCTCTCTTCGGAGATGTGCAGCACAAAAGTTGTTGTTGGTCAAAAACATTCTAATCTTTTTTTACTTTGTCTTTGAGAACAATTTTTAACCTTCCAGCACCCGAAGTAAGCAGGCAGCCTTTCTCTTCAACTGTATGTAGCTGTGTCTCCTGACGACGACACTGGACCCATGGTTAGCCTTTTAAATTGTGTTCTAGGTATTAAAATGTGGATGGGAGAGAACATTTTGCAGCTCAACCAAGAAAAAATTGAAGTCTTGGTCCAATTTTATCTGTCAACCAATTCTATGATTACATATGACACAGCAAGGAAGCTTTGATCAACATGTGATTCAACTAATTAAATCTGTATTTTACCATCTAAGGAATGTCCCCCGAGTGAGAGCCTTTTTTTCTAGAGCCAGTGCTGAAATCTTAATCCATGCTTTTATTACATCAAGGATAGATTATTGTAATGCCCTCCTTTCTGGTCTAAAGAAAACCACACTCAATCACGTGCAGCTTGTCCAGAACTCTGCTGCTCGCCTTTTATCCCTTGTGCTATCCTAGGCACTTTAACATTGGGAGTGGGGTCATCTAGACCCACTAGACAGTGCGCTGAACCTTTTTTCTTCAAGGATTTGTGATCTTCACTGGTGTCCATGGATGACATGAAATCCTCTCTACCTCTGTCCACCTTTGTCATGGTAAGGAGAACATGTCAATGTTAAGGGTGGGGTCATCTAAGATAGCACAAGGGTTAATGAGAACTAGGAAGAAATGGATGGGTTTCATTAGCACTTCTCACTTTCACTTCTCAACCTTCTGAACCTAAATCTTCACCTGATAACAACTTTTACTAAGCAGAAGATGGCCAAACCCACAGCACCAGCGCATGTTGCATGTTGAGAGTATGGAGATGATTGCATGTCTGATGATCTGGTGAGAAACCAAACCAGCTACTCTACAGCTTTTGAGTTGTAGAGTTTGTCCCATCCTACTTTTGACTAACAAATTAAGTCTGTATCATTGTTAGTGCTTGAGATACACCATGTTGACCAACATTGAAATTTGAAGGTTTCTTTGTTTTACACTAACAAATCTCAGCTTTGCTATGACCCTTGTCATCGTGTTCTCTTATTCAATTGTCACAAACTCCATGATTCCAACATAAAACTATAATTTTGTTTTTTCTCTTATGAATTTGAAGAAAACTACGTATATTCATCATTTCAGCATATGTATGGGAGTCTCAAGAAGGGGATTTTAACAGCAAAACTGAACCTGGTGTCTTTTTATGTGCAAAAAAGGATTAAAAACTTTATATACGTTATATTTTGTTTTAACAGATGCTTTGTTACAAGTTTGTTTGGATGTCAGCTTATGACTATAATTGACTTAGTTGCATTAGTTTGCATTCTTCTTTGTTTACGCATGTTCATCTAGTTATCCTGTAATTATTTGGTATCAGATACCCATTTTCCCAGTATCCCCCAACCCTAGTGTTAAATGCAGTTTAAGGCTGATTGTGCTGAACTTTGCATATTTTTGCTACAAGTAATTTATAGGAGACCCTTTATGTTATGTGAGCTAAATATCTTGCGTTTATACTTAAAATACTAAAAACATTCTGAACATTAGGTTTATCTGCAGGACTGACCAAGAACTGTCCTTTTTTTGGAAAAATATTCAAGCTGGGCAACATAGGTCCAGACTAAAAATAAATGTTTATTAAGTACGTTGAATATGAAGGATGGAGTAGTTGTTTTATTTATTTATGTTTTGCTCATTGGGAGTATTTACGTCAGACAGCAGTGGATGCAGTTTGTTTTTCCCAAGCAAAATTGCGTGTTAATGTTCTGTTTTTGTTCACTTACAAAGCTAAACAGGAAGTTGGAGCTGCCACAAAAACTACTAAACAAATCAGGGGGTTGTTTTGAATACCAAGGTATTGCTGAAAAAAGTCTATGTTTTGAGTCTGTGCTTGTATCAAACTGTGAGTGCATAGTTCTATGTGGGAAAAAAGGAATCCTTTTGAAGGTTAAGGAATGTGTCCCGAATTAGTAGAATAGAATAGAATAGAATAACTTTATTTCTATAGCACTTTTCCCAGAGTGAGTCACCATATAAATAAAAACGTCTTGAACGTCGATCTGACGCAACGACAGTGGGAGGGGGTTCCAAAGAAGAGGAGCAATGGCTTGAAAGGAGAGATCTCCTCTGGTCTTAAAGCGAGTTTTTGGAATTCTTAAAAGATTCTGGTTGGAAGACCTCAAGGATCGGGCCGTAGAGTATGGGGTTAAAAGGTCAGATAAGTACGTCGGAGCTTGGTCATGCATGGCTCTAAAAACTAAAAGTACAATTTTAAAGTCAATTCAAAATTTGACAGGTAACCAACGTAAAGCAGACAGCAGAGTAGTGATGTGTGCCCATTTACTGGTTCCTGTTAAAAGCCTCGCTGCAGAGTTTTGGACAAGCTGAGGACGGTTTAGGGAACGTTTGTTAAAACAGGTAAAAAGAGTGTTGACGTGATCTAAATGAGAGGAAATAAAAGCGTGGATCATTTTTTCAAGGTCAGATCGAGACAAAATACTTTTTAATTTTGCCACATTCCTCAGATAATAAAAACAGTTATTTACTATCTGTTTTGAGTGACCTTCCAGGAACATAGACCTGTCAAACAACACCCCAAGATTTCTGAGGCATGACTGGACAGAGGAGCTCAGACACCCAAGGTGTTGTCTGATGGAAGGGATTTTATGTTCAGGGGCAAAAATAAGCGTCTTGGTTTTCTGGGTATTTAGGACTAAATGATCAGCCATGTTTTAATGCTCGTTAAGCAATTCAGCAAATTTTGTAGTTTGTAGTAATCATTTTCCATGAAAGAATAGTAGAGCTGGATGTCGTCTGCATAGAAATGATATAAGGTGTGGCTGAATTGATTAATAAGTTTCCCAGGAGGAATCATATATAAAATAAATGAAATAGGGCCAAGTAAAGAACCCTGGGGAACGCCACAAGTTATTTCTTTAATTTCAGAGCTTGAGGACCCGACAGCCACATTAAATGTTCTTACACTAAGACATGATATAAACCAATTTTTAAACTGACCCAGAGAGACTGTAGTCATTGTGAAGACAGTCAATAAAAATGTTATGATCCATAGTGTCAAAAGCAGATTTCAGGTCTAAAAGCATGAGGACAGTATACTGGCCCGAATCAGATGCCATAGGCACATCATTTAAAAATTCTTAGGAGAGCTGTCTCTGTGGAATGGTTCTTCTTAAAGCCAGACTGAAAAGAATCTGATATATTGTGTTCTTCCAGGTACCTATTTAGTTGGACAGCGACCACTTTCTCCAAGATTTTAGAAATAAAAGGAAGCTTCGAGGTTGGTCTGAAATTTTTTAGATCCGACTGGTCTAAATTTGGCTTTTTCAGATTAGGTTTTTTTAAAGCATGCTTTAAGAACTTAGGGACTGATCATGAAGTCAAAGAAAGATTAATGAGGTCAACAATAGCACCTATACTCTGGAACACTTTCAGAAAGAGGTGGGAATTTTGTCAAGTGGGCAGGACAAGGGTTTGATCCTTTTTAGCAGAGAATGAACGTCCTCTTCTGGCACAGGAGAGAAATTAGACCAAGACTGCGGACTGTGAAGGCTCTGAGAGAGTTGAATACTGGCTAAAGGAGGGATGTTTGCTCCAACATCCAAAACCTTAGCTAAGAAACCTTGAAGAAATGAACTGCAGTCAGGCTGAGAAAGCTTTGGGGATTTAGAGGCACAAGGTGAAACTAGAGAATCTAGAGTGCTGAAAACAACCTTAGGATTTTTCCTATTTGTAGAAATAAGTTTGGAAAAGTAAGCTGATCTGGCAAGTTTTATCATTTCATTTAGAGCACAGATCAGATCTTTAAGATGCAACCTGTGTACTTCCTAATTGGTTGATTTCCATAAACGCTCCACCTTGCGATAAAGCCTTCTGGAGCAGCGGACTTCTTCATTTATTCATGGAAAAGACATTTTAGAAGAGGCAATTTTACTCGGACAGGAGCAAACTCGTTCAAAATGGACTCACAGTGACTTTTAAAAGATTGCATAAAAGAATCAACATCATAAAAACTCTTAAAAGAATTCATGTCAAACAAGTCAATAAAACCATCAGTAACATTGCACGGTGGCGCAGTGGTTAGCACTCTTGCCTCTCACCCCGGCTGGGGGACATGAAAAACAGATCAATGGGGACCCTTTCTGTGTGGAGTTTGCGTGTTCTCCCCGTGTATGCGTGGATTCTCTCCGGGGTCTCCGACTTCCTCCCACTGTCCAAAAACATGCTTCATAGGTTAATTGGCAACTCTAAAGTGTCCATAGGTGTGAGTGTGAGAGTGAATGGGTGTGTGACTGGGGACATTCTACCCTGGGACAGACTGGTGACCTGTCCAGGGCATCCCCTGCCTTCGCCCACAAGTGGCCCGAAAGGGAAAAACGGAATAGAAAATGAATGAATGAACACTCTGACTTAGAACATGATGCTGAGATATAAGAGGAGACTGAGAGGGTGAAAGAGGGAATGTCCTTAAAAGAGATCCAACTGTGGTCACTTACATGACTGTCTGTCACACAGAGCTGATCAATATCTAGGCCTAGAGAAAAGACCAGGTCCAAAGTGTGACCTTTGATTAGGGTGGGACCTGTAACATGCTAAATAAAATTGAATGACTCAGTTAGAAATGATAATTCTGATGCAAAAACACAAGAAGAATCATCAATATGAATATTAAAATCACCCACTAAAAGCACTTTATCAAATGTGATAATACTAGATAAAAACTCAGCAAACTCATCCAAGGGCCAGGAGGTCGGTAAATTATAATGCAATGAAACAGCGTGTTAGATCTGACCTTGATGATCTAAAGTTCGAGTGAGCCAAAAGAGTCGAAGTTCAGTTTGGTGCTGGGGAAAAGGTCCTGATGGATGAGAGCCAGTCCACCCCCGCCCTGTCCAGAGGAGCGGGGGGTGCTTAGCGCAAAGCAGTTCGGGGGGCACAGTTCGTTCAGGTGGGTGTGGTCCGTCCATGTCTCTGTGAGGCACAGGAAGTCCAAACGCTCCGATGTGAAAGTGTCATTCAAATTAAAGGACTTGTTTGAAATGGAACGCGCGTTCAGTAGCGCAAACCTGAGCGTGTCCGTGGTGATTTTTGAAGGTCCAGACCGCCGGGATCCCCGAACATCCCGGCACAGAGGTCGTAGATCCCTCGGCTGGGGGAGCAGGGAGCAAGGCCTGTGGGCGTTTGACAGCTCCTCGAAACCAATGACAAGTGTAAGCTTTGCCTTGGTGTGTCCAGTAAAACGACCTTTCACACCGGGATGTGAAACGTGAGTTTGAGTGACTTCACTGAATAGCAAACACTGAAAACATTGTGTGACGGGTAATCAATACAGTTATGTTTTATCGTATCTGGTCTTTTTTTTCGTTTGGTGTAAGTTGGTATAGGGTGGATATTAGGGGTGTAGTGATACGCTAAAATCTCAATTCGGTTTGTTTCACAATTTAATAGGGCTCGGTTTGGTACATTTCGGTTCGGTACTGCTGTTTAACAAATCTGCCTTACGTGAACTGCTATTTTATGAACTATTATTTTATTGTTATTTATTGTGTGTGTTTTGCTGCCGGACACCTGAATTTCTCCCATTGGGGGATCTATTTTTGGTATTTTTTCAGTACAGAAAACTAAGGCAGAAAAAAAAATTACTTACAAAATGCATTTATTGGTTTTACATAACAATAAATAAAACTGCAACCCAGATTCTGAAAAAGAAAATGCATTTTTATTTAAGTCAACGTTAAGCCGCTAATAGATGTTTTGACACAACAGGAGCTAAAATGAGCAGGTAGCTTCATGATCTAGTATTCTGCTTGTGCATGCGAATGACTAATAATTTGGTTAATCACTACACTGACATGTAAACTTCTGGTTGGAGGCAGAAAAAGCTAACATGCCCCCCCAGCAGTACTATACACATTAGGTGTGGAATCACAGGAAATCTGTTCAGTATCCCAGCTGTGTACTAACTCGGTACTTCTTTTTTTTTTACCGTAGCACGGTAGAGCAGGGGCGTTTAAACAGGTTTTCAAAAAACTATCCAGAAGTTCTCTGACGACTCGGCCATTGTTGGCTGTGTGTCAGGGGGGAACGAGCTGGAGTACAGGTCAGTCATCAAGGACTTTGTGGACTGGTGTGAGCGTAATCACCTGTGCTTGAACACCAGTAAAACAAAGGAGATGGTGATTGATTTCCGGAGGAGAACACCACAATACACACCAGTGAGCATCCAGGGCTCGGACATTGAGGTAGTGGACAGTTTTAAGTACCTGGGTGTTCACCTCAACAAGAAACTTGACTGGACTCAAAACACAGATGCCCTGTACAAGAAGGGCCAAAGTCGCCTCCACCTTCTGAGGAGACTGAGGTCCTTTGGAGTGTGAAGGCCTCTCTTAAGGACATTTTATGACTCTGTGGTGGCCTCTGTTATCTACTATGCCGTGGCCTGTTGGGGAGCAGGCAGCACAGACCGGGACAGGAAGAGACTGAACAACCTGGTCAGGAGGGCCAGTTCTGTCCTGGGCTGTCCACTGGACTTTGTGGAGGAAGTGGGTGAAAGGAGGATGTTGGCCAAGTTAACATCCATCATGGGCAAGACCTCTCACCCACTACATCAGACAGTGGAGGCACTGAACAGCTCTGTCAGTGGCAGATTGTTACACCCCCCATGCAGGAAGGAACGGTTCTGCAGGTCATTCATCCCAACAGCTGTAAGACTGTACAATGCCACAGTTTAAATATGCATGTACAAACCGGTTTTTCATACATCCATAGCTCATCTGTATATTCCGTGTCTTTACTTTATTTATTTAACTCTATTATTAGGCATAACATGTGTTATGTTGTAATAGTGTACATAATTTATTACTTACTTACTTTTTACTTTTTTTCTATTTTTGCACATTTTGTATACTTGCACATTTGGGAACACCCCTCACCTTTGCACATTGCTGTCACTTTTCTCTGCCTCTTGGAACTGCTGTGACAATTGATTTTCCCCAATGTGGGATCAATAAAGAATATCTATCTAAACAATTGTGTGTTCTTCAACAGTTTCGCCTAAGAAGGAAAATAGGTTACATTAATTGAATGATGCAGAAACTGGCCCCTTGTGCTACGTTCAAACCAGCCTCAAAACCTGCATTTAAACAACCACTTGCAATGAAATGTCTGTGGAAACGTGCACTTCGTGCTTCTGCGTTCAAAATTCTCACATTCACGCATTGTTAGGCAAGTTTTAAAGTTGATTTTTGGCCTGTGCATACAAAACACTAGCCACTGAATGGGCGTTGAAAGTTAAACCAGGTTCAGCGCGTTCTCAAATAAACATTGCATGCTTTGGTTTGTACATAGCTGCAGAGAATGAGACCAAAAAGAAATTCTAGCCCCTTTGGCAGATTTACTATATTTAAATAAGCAAAAAAAAAAAAAAAAATCTATATTAGGGTAGGAAAAACAGTATAATTTTCCCAAACGAAGGCAATGTTTCCTGACAGAAAATAAGACCATTTTCTTCAAACAAGCTGGTTTTTTTTGCTTCTTAATATTCTGTTATTGCAGTGTTAGAGAAAAACAGGGGAAATGTTTGGCCCACTTTGATGCAGCTTTATGAATGTAAACACAGATGATGCGTCACCTTAGGAATGTAACAGTAGATGATGCCGTGTTTGTCATCCACAATAAAGTTATTCAAGTCAGAGTCATTCAAGTTGTCCAAACTTTGGTTCCCAACAGCACAATTTCTTCTCAGAAGAGCCTGTCTTAGTCTTTGCTGTTTTGAAGACTTCAGTGCTGCAAAAAACAGAAATAAATATTTTTACAAAATTTGTGAGTTAAAACTCAGCAAAAGTAACATTTCCTTTTTACTAAAGTAGCATTTGCTACCAAAGTTTAACTATGAAGTGAAATAATTAATATTTGCGATATTTGGTTTGCTTTAGTCAAGTTCAATAAATAAAACTATAGAGCAATCAAAACGTTTTCATACCATCACTGCGTTTTCTTAAAAGTTCCATACTTGGACTTTGTTTTTTCAGAGATATTGGTGCTGCAAAAACAGAAAACGATATGTTTATTAAAGAAAAACTCTTCAAAGTATGTCATCTTTCTGTGCTAAATTAACCTTTAGTGAAATTATGGAGATCTGACTTGCAAACAGAAGCAATCTAGTCAGGATAAGGGAATAAAACAGCTCAATTTATATTATTATATTTCTCATGCAGTCAAAAACATCATGTTACACACTGCAGTTATTTCATTTTAACACTAAACAAGTTTAACATAATGGAAAAAATATGTACCTGTTTTTTGCTGGTAAAAATCCAAGTCAAGAGTTGTCAAAGTGATAAAAACTATGAATCCCAAAAGGAAAATAACAACCATGAGTCTGTTTTTTGATCCCATGATGGTTTAGGCTATAAATAAACAAATACACGATTATACTAAAAGTCAAAGTCAGTTAGATTTAAATTTCTCAATTAAAAATGAAGGGGGACCTATGCATCATTTAAATATACCAAATATGGACTGAATCAAAAAATATAGTGAATGAAAGTGAATACAATTCAAATAATTAATAATAACTACAAGTTTGTTTGTGTTAAGAAAAAAGTTAATGTCAAAGTCTTTGCTTTAAGAGTCAAAAGTTCCCGTTGAAGGCAGATAATTCTAGTTTTTTAAAAGCAGCTATAAGCTAGCTATAATATTTAGACGTGGCATAGTAATGGCTAAGAGCTGTAAAAATAATCACACTACCCTCATGCTACTATCACGCCTTCATGTCTGCATGCAGTCAGACCATAATGATCCTGTAATGGAAACCAGGTGGATATTTACAAACAGGATTAACAAACCAAAAGCTTTGTGAATCCCTCATCTACACAAACAGATCATGAAAATATTAGCCGCTTCCTTATTGGCTGGTGCAGAAACACAGATGGCAAAATAAAACCCCTGTCTTCTCTTTGCACGTGAGAAAGGTGTGTCTGTTTCTGTGGCAACCCAACCTAATGTTTATCTGTCTGACTTCATTTGAATCCACCCTGCCTGTCGAAAATGACATGCATCAGGCTTAGTGGAGAGACGCAGAGTAGTTACACAAACTGGTGTAAGGGTGAACAAAAAGATTGCGTGAAAGGTAAATCTAAATTCATTATGAGGCATGCGTACCTCTTAGCGATGGAATATGCCAGAACTGCAAAAATTGAGACACTTCTGACTGAAAGAACAGTTTTGGCCCTCAGTGGATGTTTAGAAGACAGTGTTGCTGTTTGATACACTATTTTAGAGTGTTATGGATCCACTCCAATCATCTTTTGAGCAACCCCGCCCCGCTTCCCCTCCATCTTGCTCTAACCTTGTTTTCTGATTTTAGAACCACCTCATAACCCATATTGTGGAAGCATACTGAAATGCATAACTGAAATGTTTTTAATTACCTTTAAGCGATTTAAGTAGCTCTTGCAATATTCAGAAAACTGCTGACAGAAAAGCACCTGCATTGGTAAAGACAACAGAAAATCAGAACTGGAGTTAACTTTTACATTTCTATATTATGATAAATTATGAAATGCAAATGCAATCTATTTCTGACATTGACATTTGTTTTTTTTTCTTCCTTATTTTTGTTTTCACATTCAATTCCATCACTGCCTAAATCAGACAAAAATTTTCTGTCTTTGTTTCCTTATCACACTCTGACATTTGTGGTCAAATCTCAAACTTTTATTTTTAATCATAGTTGCCTTTGTTTTTTATTAAATTAACTCAAATTTATACAACCGACTGACTGGCGACCTGTTCAGGGTGTACTCTGCCTTCGCCCACAAGTGGCCGGGATAGGCTGCGGCAACCTCGTGACCCCGAAAGGGAATAAACGGAAGAAGATGAAGGAATACTACCTTAAAGGTCCATTCTAATGAAAATTGTGTTTTGGGTGTTTTTAACATGCCCTTGTGGCATTTTACTGATAACAGAGAACATATATAAAGAAAATTAAGCTTAAAATTGCATTTCTTAGTATTTCTTCATTCAAATCACTGTGAATCAGTTGCAGACGAAAAGTTTGCGTTTAGAAAGATTGTAGATGTTATGCAGAAAATACTCTACCATAAGACCCCTGCTCTGCTCCATTCTGATGCATCCACTTGCAGACGAATAGATCCATGTACAGCTTTGTTTTCCTCATCTGTGCTGGAATCTGACCCCAAACTGTGCGGCTGGAAGGCTCCAGTATTGCTCGGCATTTTTATTGCACTGTTATTGTTAGGTTAGAGGTGTGAGGGGCTGTAAGCTACTGGAAGAGAGAGTGAATAGATAGATCAATAATCTATAAACATGAAGACCTCTCCATCAGATCTCTCCATCAACTCAGTTTTTATAAGGCAGATGAGTAAAAAGACCATTATCTTAGTCACAACTGCCCTTAAGGGTTGAATTTAGGAATTTTGCAGGTACTGATGTTTCATTTTTTTGAACCCCCTAAACTCTGTGCACTTCGTAAGGGGTCCGTTGGTGTACTTGTTGGTGTACCTGCACAACCTGTGTGTGCAGCATTTGCATGATCATTTAGGAGTGACATCCACCTTACTAACAAGTGTGCCGTAAGGGCACCGTGCGACAGCATTACCCATAAGTTTATGCAACTTAAATTGTACTAACAGATCCATCATAATACACTAATGCACCTTTAGATGACTCAGCTCATGCTAATAAAGTCATTCTTTATGAACTATAGTAGACATGTTGATGACGTGTCTTTATTTTCCGTCAAATGTTTTCTTTGTCTGCCTGTGGTTTAATTGGTGTCAGTGTTTGACATAAAGACAGCAGGTAATGTAGGAAAACAGCTGGACTTCATGAGATCATAAATAAACAATCATTTAGAAAAAAAATCAGCACAATGTTTTTATCTATTTCTTCAGATTAAAAATGTTAAACATGTTGGTGCTGCTGTGTTAATGTTTCAGATCAATTTACATGTAATATTATTTATGGATTGAATTATTTTTCTCAGTATCAAATGGTTCAGTTGGTCAAAATGTTTCTGGTTTGAATAAGAACTGACAGAATTTTCTTTTTTTTGGCACTTTAAGCTACTTTTCTGTTTTAGACTAGAACAGGGTTTCTGTGTGGCAAAATAAAGTTAATATTTGTTGAAAGTGCATTTACATAGATTTTGTCTTTTGTTAATGTTAAATGATGCAATTTTAGGTATACTTATGTAATTTTTATAGATACTAACTTAATATATTGTGTATATTGTAGAGTGTGTGTGTGGGGGGGTTAATTGGGGGGGGGGGGGTATCGGGGGGCACGAAACATTTTCTTTTTCCTAGGGGGGGCCCGGCAAAAAATAATTGAGAAGCACTGCAGTAACACCACCTGCACAACAATGGTATGCTCCATTTTCATGACATCCCTAAAGGTGGCCGCATGAGCCTCAGTAGAGACACACCTGCACTCCCCCTCTTAAGATGTGGCTGCGACCTTTCACAGGCCCAACCCAGAAACATGCAGCTATACAGGTCATCCCTTTATACGAGCGGCTTCAAAGATGGACTTTTTCCCTCTACAATGTTTAAATGTAGTCTAGCTGCTTTTGATTTATTGTCTTTTAGTTCCAGGCATATCATTTTGGCAGCACGTTCTATTTAGGTTTCTCTCCTTTTATGGAGTTTGGATACAGCTGTATTTTTGTGTCTGTGGCCATAATTTGGTAGTTTGGTCTTGTGATAAGACTGGAAAATATGTCCCTACAGAGTTAAAACAAGCTCAAAACCAGCAGTATCTGTTGTTCTATACAAAATGTACATTATTTGAAAAAAATTCAAATAATACCATGCCAATTGCTGCTGTTGAGTTGTGTCTGCTATTAACCTTTCTTACTTTTAAGGTACTTTTTCTTGATCACTTTTGTTTTCTTTGGTAGGTTGTAATTTTATTTTATTTTTCAATAAAGCTGCAGACAGAAGGCCAGGGTTGGACAGCTCTGGTCTCAACTGTCACCATGACATTGCACTTTTTGTTCACTTCCTTGTCCGCATTTTTCTTCTTGTCAAAAAACACCTTCTTTCTTCATGTGGGAAATGCTATAAAGATTTTGATCGTGTTTGTCTTTTCCTTGTCTTATCCAATCAAACCAGTTGAAGCAGATGGTTGCCACTGCCAATTTCAGTTTTATTAAATGTTTCTAGTTAAAGATACAAACTATTATAGTTCGTTAAACCAAACAGAGAGACAACTGTAGCAACGAACATAGTACAACCTTGAGTTCAGTTTAACTTATTTTTCATTTATGTAAAACTAATTGAGCAGAAAGACACATGACGGGCAGACAAGTGGCGTGTGACTTTTTTTACTGACGCACTAACCTGTTTCATGCAAACCACACCCTTCTGGCATGCAGCAGAACAGCGTTCTGCCTGTGGCTAAATAAGGGTTGTTTTTCAAACACTGCATTTTATTATCGTCGGTTTACTCATGACATTGTGTAACTGCATGTTTTGTAGTAGCACGCACTATTCAAATTCAGCCACAGTTCTAGTTGGTGAAATGTGACATGGTGGCTGCACGGTGGAGCAGTGGTTAGCGCTCTTGCCTAACAGCATGAAGGCCCCTGGTTCAAGTCCCGGCTGGAGGACCTGAACCAGAACATCAATGGGGCCTTTCTGTGTAGAGTTTGCACATTCTCCCTGTGTATGCGTGGGTTCTGTCGGGGGTCTCCGGCTTCCTCCCACTGTCCAAAAACACACTTCATAGGTCAATTGACAACTCTAAATTGTCCCTAGGTGTGAATGTGAGTGTGCATGGGTGTGTGATTGTGGCCCTGTGACAGACTGGTGACCTGTCCACTGCCTTTGCCCATAAGTGGCCGGCATAGGCTCCAGCAGCCCCGTGTCCCCGAAAGGGATAAAACGATAGAAAAAAAAACAAAACAATGAAATGTGACACTTGGAAAGCAGCAGTACTTGGAAAGTTTTTTATCTTTATGTAAAAGTCTACCTGAAATGAAAACAACTTTGACAAGAGAGGACCAGCCAGCAAGTCGAAAGTTTTCATCAGATTTAGAACGGTTTCCATGGAAACCTGCCTTGTTAAACTGTTTTTCCCACACAGTACTAACATTAAACTTAGTATGCAACAATGCACAAGTCATATTTTTAAGTCAGTAACCATAGCAGCATTTTTCCTCATCACAACATGTTAGGAATAATTAGAAACAGAATAGTTAGAAACTCCCTTTTTACTTTTATTACATTTACTTGTACTTTTTATTACACTAATGGTTTAAACTTAATTCACTGAGCATGTATTATCATCTCAAAATTATATTGCATCCTAAGGCAGCACAACCAGGCTATTGTTCTCACAGTTTCTCCTCATCCTCCCTTTTTACTTTTTGTGTGTTCTGGTGTTTGTGCTCTGGCAAATGTCTGTGGGAACATCAGAGAGATCTGACACTTGAAGCTTTATGACCTTCAAGTATCCAGCCTGCAACAGCATGTGGGTGGGTTTTTCACACCATAGACCCTCGGACCATCTTCTGAATATGTAAATGCCAGGTATATATACCAAGCCCTTTTCTGAGTGTCTTTGTTCAGACTTTGTGATCCTGCTCCTCTGTCTGTAACCCTGCGTACAAATCTGTGCTGTTTTGTGCGGAGTAAATCTTCACTGAAGCTAAGTATTGTCTCTGTGTCCTCATTCATTCATTTCTGTGTGCTGGAAACTGAAGGGAACGAACCAACCTAATATTTTTTTTATTAATACAGTCCTTTATAGAAAATCCAGTTTCCTCACACAACAAATCCAACTTCAATATCTCACTTGTCTCAAACAAAATTTACAGACGAAATTGAAAGCATTTTTTCTGCAGGTGTGGTCAGATGGGGGTTGTTTGAAAACACCCAGGTTTGAAATGAAACGCACACATGTTCACACTTGCAGGTGTGATTCCCATGTTGGTTTTGTGGACAATCTGCTTTTTAGGAAATGAAAAGTTCCCAGTTGAAACATGTGAGGCCTGGTCCCCTTAGGGTGAACCAAAGTGCAGAAAAGTAAGCGCTGGACTACAAGCACAAGACTAGACAAGCAGAGTTTAAGCATTAGTTTAAAATGTCTGACAGAGTAAAGGTGATGTGAGGACAAAATACAGATATGGGAGATGTGTGAAAGCTTTAAAGCATTTGGACTGATGAGATCCTGTTTTCACTTCCGTTTATGATTATTGGTTCATTAGGACTACAGGTGAAGGGTGCTTTGTTTCATTTGTTTTTTATACTTTGACTTCAACGTACTTTCATCTAGAAAAGAATGTTCAACCTTTATGGACCCACTGAACTTTTGCGAATCGATTTAAAGCTCAATGCTCTAAACTTATGCGTAGAATGAATGTCAACTACAATGTCAATGGCAGCCAAATTTGACCTTATATGTTCTCCAGGATTAATACACCTAAAATAAAGTCAGCAGGATTTCTGTTTTTGATTTTACAACTTTATAAGTCATTTAAAGAGCTTTCTGGAAAAGGGTTTGGTCAAATTGAGGATTGTGTGGTAGAAACAACTCAATCTTTTGATTAAAAAAAAAAAGCAGTGCACACTCAAAAACTGGAATGTAAACTCCTGCAGAACTATGTTAGAGATGTGAGTTCATGTGAGCATAAAAGATTCTTTAGAGCACATGTGTCAAACTCAAGGCCCGGGGGCCAAAAGTGGCCCTCCGTGTCATTTTATGTGGCCCTCAAGAGCATAAAATTCTTCATTTCTTAAAATAAAAAAATAAAAATTGGTGTATTTATTCATATTTAGGGGGAAATTGACTTAAACTATCAGATTAGGCAACTATAGATTATGACTTAAACACTGTCCATGTAACCTAACCTGACAAAATCAAATGTATAAGGATTTATGCTAGAAAAACAAGCAACCATATATTTTCGATGCAACTGCAATTGTCACTTTAAAAAGTTAGAATAAGTAAATAATGAGTTATTTAACATAAAGGAGTAGTTGCGTTTATTTTTCATTACATTTAGTTGCATGTATAAGTTCTATCTGGCCCTTTGAGGACAGCTGCTATGCTGATGTGGCCCTCGGTGAAAAAGGGGTTTGACACCCCTGCTTTAGAGCCAATAAACTGAATGAATGCATGTTTCAACAAATTCAGTCTAGAAGCAAGCTTAGAATCCTTAATCCAATGAAATTTCTTATCCTAGGATGACCCTCACCATGTCATTTTTAATGTCACACACGTGTTCCTTTATCTCACTCACAAACCAGTTTTAGAACTTGCATGAAAAAAACAAAAACATACCCAGGTGTGGGAAAACACCCATAAATGCGGTAGAGTGCTGGACACACACAGATGCACATCTTAAAAACACACACACAAGTCTGCCCTTGCGAGTGAAAATATTCTCCGACTTACAGAAAAAAAGTCTTGCAACAACTTGGCCCACAGCGTTTTTGACAAAAAAAAAAAAAGAAGAAGACAAAAATTTTATCTAGAGAGCAGGAAGAGTTCGCAGGACGAGAAGGCTTCAAACTTTTAAAATAAAGCGTGTGCAAATTAAAAACAAAGAGACAATGTCACCCATTTTTTTGTTTAAGCATTTGTTAATATCTGGTGGAAAGGCTGCATTACAAAGCTAGGCTGTTTTGACACAAATCACACTTGGATGCATGTACACACATCCTCACACACGTATGATAAAAACATTATAAATCACAAGCTGACTATTCATAATCAGTGGATTCAACGTTTTGATGCATAATTTGAAAAACTAGAATTTGCTGGATAATTTTTACACTACCTTATTCTTAACATCTGAATAATAAATCAAATATCCAAACTGAAAAAAACAACAACAACAAACACCTAAAGCTTCCAGTCAATGATGTCCGGCCCCAAATGATCTCAAATATTTACTTGTGTTTGCAATGATGATAAACCTAAACGCAACTTTTGCAGTTTTTTTAACCCCCAATCCCTTTATTGGCTTTTTTCTTTCTGTATTTCTGTCAAGTCCGTTCATTTCTCTTTCATCTAGTACAAAATTTGAAAGGAATTTAAGTTATGAAAAAAAATGTAAATTTTTCTCAACCAAAAAGCCGTCTATAAAATACAAAGTTACAGCTTGTGTGTCCAAAACCTTTATTACTCTGTGTAGCATTCTAACACAAGACTGTTTCAGTTTCAAAAGAAAAACAATGACTTGATAACATCAGTGAGCTAATCAGATCGCCTTCACATAGTTCTGATAACGTGCTTTTGTCCGTAAGCACAAATTCATGTGATGTCCCTATTGACAGAACAAAAGCTTCAGTGTCATTTCACACATACATTTTTTTTAGATTCATGAAGCTTCAACTTCCAACCTCCATGGGGGTACATTTTAGAACTAAATTTGTGCACAGAATTATAATATTTGAATTACAGACAGTAAAGTAAATGAGAATGCTACTGTTCCTATTTCAAATGGTGATGGACAAATGAGGTCAGACAGGAATCACCATGGACTATGATGTTTGCAGACGACATTTTGATTTGTAGCGAAAGCAGCAAACAGGTGAAGGAGAAGCTAAAGAGGTGGAGGTTTTCCCTGAAAAGGAGAGGAATGAAGGTTAGGCCCCAGCAAGACAGAGTTCATGCGTGTGAATGAGAAGGACCCAAGTGGAAGAGTGAGGTTACAGGGAGAAGAGAGGAAGAAGGTGGAGGATTTGAAGTGTCTAGGGTCAACAGTAATGGAGTGTGTGGAAAAGAAGTTAAGAAGCGAGTACAGGCAGGTTGGAATGGGTGGAAAAAAGTGTCAGGTGTGATAGAAGAGTTTCAGCTCAACTGAAAGAAAAGGTGAAGAAACACCAGCAGTGTTGTTCGGCCTAGAGACGGCGGCACTGCGGAAAAGACAGGAAGCAGAGCTGGAGGTAGCTGGAGGAAGATGCTGAGGTTCTCTTTGGGAGGGACCAGAATAAGTGCATCAGATGGACAGGACTGTACATGTTAAAGGTTTAGGAGATAAAGTCAGAGAGGCCAGACTGAGATGGTTCGGACATGTCCAGAGGAGAGACAGAGAATATATTGGTAGAAGGATGCTGAGTCTAGAGCTGCCAGGCAAGAGGTCCAGGGGAAGACCAAAGAGGAGATATATAGAGGCAGTGCATGAAGACATGAAGGTAGCTGGTGTTAGAGTAGAGGATCAGAAGACAGGGTTAGATGGAGGACGCTGATTCGCTGTGGTGACCCACAAAGGGAAAAGCCGAAAGGAAACGACAATGACTGTTAGTTCACGTATAACAACATTCTGTAACTCATAACATAACACACAGGGTTGCACCAAGATGACAGCAGAACTAAAAAAATGGTTTCAAATAAACTCAACACAAACCAGTAATTTATGTGATTTTAGATTATGTTGACTTCACAATGAGAAGGTTGAGTGTGAAGGTATCTCCCGCGGCACACATTAACTAGATCTAAGTAACAGATGACGCTGATGTCTTACATTTCTGTTAAAGTGGTGATGCGGTCACACCTAAAGACAACAAGCCGGTACATTGAAAGAATAAGTTTGGCAGTGCCTCTTGACTGATCACAGTGTTTTACTGCAGGAAGCAGCACGCCTAAAGTGCACTTATACAAGAATGTCACAACTACAATGACTGGTGGAATTTATGCTTTTGGTTGTCAGTTATCGCCATCTTGCTTGCAACAATACACGGACACTTGAACCTATCACTACCACGTACAAAGTTTGTTCAACTCTTTTACGCACAGCTGCAGAACGCATGGAGGCATATCTGAGTGCTTTCATGGAGTATGTCCAGATTAGATTGTTACAGATGTTTGTCTATTCCTAAACACAAAGGTGGAGCTGTTGGTGATCAAACCTGGAAAGCAACTCTCCACCTGCCTGTGTGTGTTGTTTCAGTCATTTTGAAATTAGCCGCAATTACTGTAACTAATGTGGTGCATGTTCGATTCGCCCTGTGAAAAATGCTGCTTTCGACTCATTTGTTAGATCTGTAGGTGTTTAAAATGAAATAATTTATACCAAAAACACTACATTAGACATTCACAGTGGACTAAGTATAAATCTATATGTAGTGTTTAGGAGTACTTTCTACATTTTTAAAGCCTAGATTAACTGCAGTCCCTCAACACCGACCTGTGAAATCTAAAAGACAAACCGATGGTTTTGCTAATTTAGTAAAGGCATTTTCTCTGTTTTAGGGCTTTATTTCCCCGTAGCAATAAATGAGATCTCATTACTCTTTTGTTCAGTTTATTGGTCTTCATTAAACTTCCATCGTGTTCATTGGTGGTGTTGCAGTGCTTGACGCTCTCACCACACAGTGAGAAGGCCTTGGTTCAAATCCCAGCTGGGTTCTTTCTGAATGGGGCATCTTAGGTCATCATAAATTTACCATAGGTGTGAATGCGAGTGCATGTGGTTTTTTGTTTCTCAGACTGGCGACACGTTAATGATGTACCCCACCTACGCCCAACATCAGCTGGGATAGGCTCCAGCAACCCTGTGACCGCCAAAAGTACATAAGATGCTTTAGAAAGTGGATACCTGCATTATATTGGGTTTGACTGGCTCTAACCAGTTTTAACCCACCTATCCCTTGATGATTTCAGGTAGAGTGAAGGTAATTTACACATTTTAGGAACCCATCACCTGTCATGTTCCTTAACTCAAAACCACTCGTGAGTTATTTGGAAAAGGTCTTTTCACCCTCATGAGTTAGTTTTGCTTCTGCCTGGAGTCTATCAACTTATTTCTTTTTACATGACACCCCAATGAAAGACAATTTCTATTCATTTGCACTATGCCCTCTTGACTAATTATTCAAATTTTAAAAATGAGTTATTACATACACAAAAAAACAGGATAAACAATCACTTACAGTAAATTCATCAAAAGAAGCAGCTGAACTGCACATCCCAAATGTTAAAAAGTTTTCTTCTAGAATTTCATGGATTTTGTTGTTTACACTTTACTGGACATAGATGCATCACAGAATGCGTCCATTTGTTTATGAATTTCAACCAAGGTAAGTAACACATTTAAGCATTTTGTATTTTTGGTGGCAAATATTGCAAATAATTCTACCCATCCATCCATTTTCAGAACCCGCTGCATCCCTTTCAGAGTCACAGGGCGGCTGGAGCCTATCCAGCTACTGCTTGTGGGGTTAAAGTGGGGCACTTGCTGAACAAGTCTCCAGTCTGTTGCGAGGCGACACACTCACATGCACACACAGGAACACCTCAGAGTCAGCAATGAATCTTACTCTCTGAAATATTAGAAATTAAATATATTTTTAAACTGAAAAGAGTTACAGCCATAACCTAGATTGCTTTAAGGTTTGTTTTAGACAATACATTCGATACTCTTCATTTATTTAGTCAGGTGAGGTGGAGCAGCACTGAACAAATATTTGTCAGCTCTTCATATTGATGCTTGGTTGAACATCAAACACAGACAAATACGACGTTGAATCATCTCTGGCATCTCCAAGTGGTGTATTTAGTGCTTTACTACTTTCGTAGAAGGCCCAATGCGTTTTACTGTCACAATTTTATTTACCCATCCACACACACACACACACACACACATAGGCAGGGTGGAAACTGAACCTGCAATCGCCTGATCAGAAGTTGACCACTCTATCTTCGCCCTACCTCTTGGGTTCTAAACCTCTTAGATTCATCCATTAGACCAGTGGTCCCCAACCTTTTTAACGCCACGGACCGATATGATGTCTCACAAAGTTTATACAGACCAGTGTATAAGATGTAGGCGGATGATTACTGGATAATTGCTATGATGACAGGGGAACAGAGACGTGACAAGACAAACCCAGAGCTTTAATTTTGACAAGCATGACATTGTACGTCGCAAAAGTATCATCATACTCTCCCCTTCCCACACTCATGGTGCATAAAAGAAGTACTGTTTATTAAATGTAGCTTTCTGTTTTTTTGGAAGTGAAAGGCTCCTCTTCTGTTTCCTGGCTGGGCCTTTTCCCCTCGGCAAAGAAACTTTCCAAAGACGTTTGTTTTTTACTCATTTTGCTAGTTCCTGGGTTTCATTTTAGTGGTATCCTATCACGTGACAGAGAAGAGCGCCTTGGCCTGCAGCAAGAGTGACGTAGACGGATGTAACAGAGAATCGGGCAATTTTTCAAAATAAAACATCTTTCAGATTCCGAAATAAATAAATGGAAGTAATGAAAGTTATTTACTTTTTCTGTGTGGCCCGGTACCAAATGACCCACGGACCGGTACCGGTCCACAACCCGTGGGTTGGTGATCGCTGCATTAGACAATCCACCTTCCGGGTCAGACACGCCTAAATATGATCTAATTAGAGCTCTGATCAACTCAAAACAAAAAAGTGTTCTTTATAAAAATATAATAAGTTGAAAGAAAAAAAATCATACATTAGATGGCACAGAGTTGTATTGTGGATATAAAGTTTGACTTTTTAACATGGGAGTTTATGGAGAATTGCTCTGTTCTGCAACCTGCCTCCAGTGGTACTTGTTGGAACTGCGATACTCACTGAACAGCAAGACAGTTTAGGATGATTTTCAACATCACAGGCTGCACATAAATTGGATTTTAACGGCAAATCAATTTTTTTTAGCTTCACAAACAAAACAGGTTATTAAAAAACAGTTAAAAACTCACTGATCATCTTTTCAATTATTGTAAAAGTTTGATGATTATGTTGTTTTTAGCCCAAATCAACAAACTAGTGTTGTTTTTCATGACATAGTTTCTGCAGGAGTTTATTGGAAATGTAACTTTGATTTGTGGGCGGGACTGTTGGCGTGGATCAACCCCACCCTCCCTTCCCATCTCCATTACTGAAATATATCTGTTTACACTCCCTCCCTTTAGCCAAAGAACAAGCTTTCTACCCCAAGAACATGTTAAAAACAGCAAAAACACAATTTTCATTGGAGTGGATCTTTAATTATATAGCACCTGCTCCTTGATTGCATGAAATGCTCAAAGATTTGTAAAATGCACATCAGTCAGTTCTCGTTTGTGTACTCAAAAGTAAAAGCAATGAAAATCCACAAAGTCCTTAACTGACTTTTGCTTGATAACTTTGAAATCAGTCTGCTTTTGAATAAACAGTTAATCATGATTTAACTTTTTTTTAGGAAAACAAGGAAATATAGAATCACCAGGAAACTAAGAAAACAGTTGAACCTGATCTAAAAATGTGTGTGTGATGAAGCGTATCAGACACGCCTGAGAAGACGAGGACAGACAGGCAAAAGAAAAAGACCTAGTGCGGATGGGTTCAGGTGACCCAAGTGGGCAGCGGAACAAGACTCTCTGGCTCCAAGATGGTCTTCCTTGGCAGCAGCATCAAAGTGAGCAAAGGCTTCAAGGAAAAACAACAGTGGGCTCGGCGTTTATAAAACTAAATTGTGAATGGATTTGCCATTAACTTTTCTTTCTTGTTTGCTTGTACACATATGTAATTTGATTATCTTGCAAGAAATACAAGGAATCTGGAAAACTTCACTTCTCAACATCCAGGTATTTTTCTCTGAGTCACACTGGTTGAATTGTTGGATAAAGATGTCCTGGATTGATTTAAGGTAAAGGAATCAGATCGGATACAATCAAATTGGATGGTTCAAAATGAACTAAGAACGACTATGAATTGCATCACCAATCACAAATTGTAAAATAAATTGAATTATTGCTAAAATGAATCATTTTAAGCCTAATAGGAAACAACTTACTAATTTGTTACTCAGTCATTTGATGCTCACACCACCACCTCTTCCTCACGGCCCAACTACTCTGCATTATTTGTATGTTGGGGTGGGGTTAAGGGGTTGTAAATTAAAAAATAGTGTTATCAAACAGGCTCCATTTATTTAAACAAAGTCTCAATCTCATTCCCAAAGGGTTGTTCAACCTCACTATTTTCCTTATGAACCGGGCAAGGTAATCTTTAGCCCCCCCAAAGGAAAAAGAAAGTTCAGTTTTGCAGTTTAGGAGGGGGTTGTAGGTCCGTATGCATACAGTACTTGCATTAGTGTGTGTCTGTATGAGACTACGAATGCTTGGGTGGCGGATTAAGTAATGTCCATAGATGTCTTGCCTCATGACTGCAGCTCTACCTAAACATCCCTCCCACACTAACATTCATAACAATGCTATATGGACCAATATTGGCAGCCCCTTTACTCTTTAAAAGATGTGTAATCCCCTCATCTATGGTGGTGTGTTTTGTTTGCACCAGATTCAGTGTTCAGCTACCCTCTCTGTGTTTGTACTGGTAAACCTGCGTTCTTTGTGTTATTAGCCTTTGTTAAGCCACTAGTTAGGTTGTAGCTTTGTTAGAGGACTTTGTTTCATTTGTGTAGGTTTACAATGTATTATAATTGTTAATACATGCTCCTGTGAGTTAAACTGCAGAGCTTTCATCTATAGTGGTTTGCAGTGTATTTATTTATGTCCACCTGCTTCACTTGGTGGTTTATTTTGTTGGAATCATTATTCCCTCCCTTCTAATACTTGATATTGCGTCAAACAACTTCTGCTATCTACCACAGCCCCCCCTTTGAGGTTTTTTCTTTTCTTTTGGTTAACCACGCTCTCCTGTACACACACATAATGTGTGCATTATGAAATACTTTGTTATTGTTAGTGCATGGATGAAGTCTAGTTTTGTGAACCACAAGATCTGAGTTTTATATTTGCAGATGATACTGTCCTGTTGGCTTCATTGAGCCAGGACCTCCTGCATGCATTGGGGTGGTTCATGATGTGAAGCGGCTGGGATGAGGGTCAGTATCATCATAAAATATCTTGGAGACTTGTTCTTGAGTAAAGGAAGATCAAAACGTAAGTTCCACAGGCAGATTGGTGTGGTGCCTGTTTACATATTGTCGTTAGGCCTCTCAATTTACTGGCCAATCTTTGTAAAAAAACACTTGCCTATGGTTCTTAGCTCTGGGTCATGACCAAAATAACGAAGTCCCACATTCAAGAGTTCCCTTGGAGATAGGAACTCTGTCACCTGGTGAGATCTTGGAGTAGAGCCGCTGCTCCTCCACAAGAGGAACCAGCTGAGATAGCTCGTTCATCTAGTTCAGATGCCCCCGGGACACCTCCCGGGTATGTCCCAGGGGGCGGATACCTTGATATGTGAATGCAGTGTGTGGGAAATACTAGGGAAAGTCTTGATAATGTAAGAACAATTGACAAAACAAGTTTCAATAAAAACCATTCACTTCAGTCTGAATTTGAAGCTTTAACTCACTTGTTGGTCCTCTCTTGTCAAAGTCATGAAGTTAGTCAGGTAATTTATCTGAAGTCACTTATTTTTAACGCCATAGGCATCAGACTTTTGGTTTTTTTCTTTTTAAGTTCCACATTCCAGAGACTAGAAATATATTTTGCTTTATTTTACATTTTACATTTCAATAAGATGGTACACTAAAATATGTTTCTTTTGCAAATTTTGTGGAACAACATGATAATGGACCAAAAAGCATGTAGTTACACAATGTTTTGTATTTTGCCACACCTGCAGGCAGAATGCGGTTCAGTTGCATGCAAGGAGCGTGGGCTTTGCATGAAACAAGATAATGAATCTGTAAAAATCTCACACGCCACTCAGCTGTACGTCATGTGTTCAATTAGTTTTGCACAAATATTTTTTAAAAAGTAAATATTCTGAAGTGTAGTTTAAGTTATGATTTTTCTTTTTGTTTTTCGAACAATGGGAATTTGCATTCAAATAATTTTGAATTCTAGTTCCTGAAGCTGAATCTTGACATCTGAACTTAGTCTTCTTTTACCGCTCATACAAGTTACTTTAAAATTTGTTTAGTAAAAAAGGAAAATAATTCAGACAAAAAAAAGATTTGCCACAGACTCTTAAGTTACTCCTGTCAAATTGTTAGAATTTACTAAAGTTATTACCCCCCCCCCTCAAAAAAAAAAAAGTTATATTACAATTTACTAGTATGTATTAGGCAGAGCGGAGACAAAAATAATCCCCTACAACAGGAAGGAACCAAATTTGGTAATGGCTGCCATCCACCCCAACTGGTTGGATCAGATAAATCAAGGATGAGACAAACGCATAATAATTCAAACTTCCACTAGACAATGGAAGAAGAGAAACAAGGTAGTGATTTCACTGAGGACATAGGTGAAGAAAATGATAACAATGATAATAATGTTACATTAGGGGAAAGGTACAAATTGTTAGAAGACGCCTGGAGAACAATACAACGAATAACAAAAGCCTGGTGTTAAACCTGTTTGAACCCTTTTAGGACATAGCTCCCTGTCCTCAACTGACATCTGTGTGCAGTCATATGACAAGGCCAACCTCCAACTGTTGGAAAAGATAACGCTGATGTATTTATGGTCACAGGCATAATAACACACCTGTACCAAGCAGAGGCAGTCTGTTGTACCTGAAGTAAGAAGCACATTTCACACAATGAAAGAAGCTTAAATGCAACCAACTGCCAAAAGGACATCACTGGAACTGAAAATAAATTGAATTCAATTTTTTTATATAACCCAATATTACAACAATAGTCATCTCAATGGGCTTCATACCAGTAATTGTATAATAAATATGAAATCATGAAAAACATAAAGTCATAGAATTCAATAGGTAATGGCTAAACTAAACAGACTAAGCTAAACTGGGCATCCCTGATCTTAGACCCTCCTTCTCGTCAAGGAAAAAATCCTAAAAACACTGATCACAGAAAAAAAATAAAATCAAAGAAGAACCTACACGTTTCAATAGTCCAGCAGATGGGCTTCATCCAGATGGAGTTGGGGGACAGCTGGAGGTGCGAAGACAAGCCAGAGGCTGGGTCCACGGCCAAGTGTAAGAGCAGGAGCACAGACGAGCCAGAAGGGAGGGTCACACATGAGCCAACTGGAATCTGGATTCACTCTCGTTCCCCCGGATGGGATTGGGAAAGAGAGACGATGCATGAATCGCATGGACAAAAACAGAGACATGGAAAACTAAGTGATAAATAAATGATCAATAGAGGAGAGGAGGTGTAGGGAGAATAGAGGAGAAAACCCAGAGCACCATACTTTCCCCAGCTTCTAACTTCTAGCAGCCTACTAACAACTAATTGTATTGTTTCTAAATTGCAATTTAAATATATTAATAGTAAGTTAAATATTCTTTGATTACAAGCTAGTCTGGCAAAAAGCCTGTCCAATGAGGAATGTTTTTAGCCTGACTTTGAATGTAGAAACTATGTCGGCCTCTCTTACATGAGCTGGGAGCTTATTCCATAAGACAGAGTCTTGGTGGCTAAAGGCTCTACCTCCAACTGTGCTTTTACAAATGCTAGGAACCACAAGCAGTCAAATCTATTTTTTTTGCTCATGTGTCGTTTTCTCAGAGCTAGACTCCTGGTATCGTTTTGTTAGCATGAAGTTCATTTCTGTTTGGTATGAGAGGTTCTGTGTCTTTGTGAAACGTATCAAAGTGATTAAATTTTTTATAAGACTTACAATTATGAATATCAGTTTTTAGGTGTTAATAAAACATTAAAAACTAAAACTAGTAACTTAATCACTTGATTACTCCAAAAATATTTAGAATTGTCCTAATTTTGTGCAACACAAACAGTACAAAACCTCCCAAAAACTTCTATACATTCATAAACAAATTATCTTTTGTTTATTTATTGATGAAAAAGCGCAGCTGTTTTACTGCCTGCATCACCATCTGTATTTTCAGTGCAGTTGTTTGTCAGATACAAACGCCAAAGAAACCACAGACAGGAAAAATAGATACTATATGGAAACTATATGGAAAATCACTTGCCTCCCCTGACCGCATGTCCCTGCTGAGACGTGTCTCAATAAGGAAACACTGAACTGAACCCAAACCCACCCAAAAGATGGCCACCTACCCAAAGCTATTTTTTCCCGCGAATTCAGAATCTAAACCCCCCCAATTGAGCAGGAAATCACCAATTCTGGCAACACAGGTGTTTGGTAAGGCAGTTGACGCACTGCATGATGGGATTTGTAGCTAATATCATAGTGAAGGCCACAGACACATAGGGATTGGGGCTGCTGTCTGATGGTGAAGATCTGTGGGATACCATTCCCTTTGCCTGTCTGGGCGGGTTGGGGTTCAAGTGTGGGTTGTTGTCTATGTGTTTTATTGTCTGGCTGTTTTACCTGCTTTGCCCTTAATTATTTTATCCTGTTATCTTTATTTCTTTCTGCACCCTGAGTGAGAGGGAGGGAGAGGCTGATGACCGACCCCCTTGTGATGTTGAATGTTGTGCAGTCCCAAAATCAAGCTACAGTTCATGATAACACATCCCTTAACCCCTTGCTAAAATATATTACCAGTGCAAGGCAATGCCGGGTCACTAGTATCAATAATTTAAAATAATATGGTGGGCAGGATATAATCACTCTGCGGGCCTTGACTTTGACACAATCAATCAATCAATTTATTATTTCTATCGCACTCATAAAAGCCAAGGCAACCAAAGTGCTTAACATAAAATCCAATAAAATCACAAACAATATGATGCAATAAAGAAACAATAAAACAATAAAATCAATTGAACAATAAAATAAATAAAACAATAAAAGAAAAAAATTTATAAAATGAACAAGCTGGCCCACTAGATATGCTCACTGAGTTAAAAGCCTGAGTAAAAAGATGTGTTTTTAAAAGAGTCTTAAAATTACTGACAGTTCTGGCAGACCTCACAGAATAGGGGAGAGCATTCCAGAGTTTAGGACCTGCAACTGAAAAGGCTCGGTCTCCCCGAGTCACAAGCCGAGTCCTGGGAACCGCTAAAAGCATTTGATCTTCAGACCTTAGGACTCGACAAGGACGATAAACATGCAAAAGCTCAGAAAGTGACACGTGACATTAAGGATCACACCTAGGGCAAAATTCTACAGACCTAAGATTAGACGAGTATATTAATTGTTTCCGTCATGCATAGCAAAAAAAAACATTGAATCATTTTTCCAGTGGATGTATTTCTGACATCATCATGATGAGGTATGGCGGAATTATAAAAAGTTCTTTTGTGGTGAAATCCTGCAGAGTAATACAACAAAGGTGGAGTCCGAGTTTTTGTTTAAAGAATACAAAAGCATCAAAAGGGGATGGGAAATGCATCAAAAGACAAACATGCGAATTACTGAAAAACAAAAGCCTGACTGTAATGCCTTAGTGTGCCAGAAGTATGTGTAGTGCTTCCTGGCTACATTGCTGTTCACCTTTCGAGAGCTTCTTGTTTTGCAGAGTCTTTACAGAATCTCTTGCCAAATCTTCAGATATCTTTAATTGCGATCTGATCTTTGTTTTCATTCTATAAAACTGGTTTTATTTTTCTATGAAGGTTTGAACTTAAGGAGTTTAAACATGAGAGAAAAGTGTGAAAAAGTTCATGTCTGACAAAAGTATAGAAAGTGTGCAGTGGGGAGTTCTACAGCCTTTACTAGCTTACTTGTACGGATTTCACCCATCGTGGGTTGGTTTTAGGACCCAACTCCTGCAATAAACGAAGAAACACTGTATAAAAGAATTTTCACTTGAAGTCAAAATGTTTAACAAATGCAAAATCAAACTAAACATCAAAAAGTGTGATAGAAATATACGTTGCATAAAGCAGATGTTTTTCTGAAAAGCTTGCATGTCTAGTGCTTTCTTGTAATGTCAAATTGAGTGTGCTTTGGCTCTACAGAAATATGTTAATCTCTCAAGGTAATACAAAGGGAGGTGACACAATAATAACAAGCATTTGCACACAACTTTGTTGTACTAGTTTTTGTTTTGCTTTTGTTGTTTTCAACATTAATCATCTAAAAGTGTCGCTGTGGGTGACACTTCAAAATAGAGATCTCTTCTTTTGAGCAGTGAATCACTCACCTTTGTTAAAAATGCAAATCTCTTGTTACGTTGATTGAAATTGAGAGTTTTAACATTTAGTTGCCATGCCTATTATTCCAACTAAAGCAGCTATCTACTTCTTCCCACATGCTTTGACTTGATAAAAAACTTTGACAAAAAAAAGAGATACATATTTAATTACAAGCATCTGCATGGCTGTTGCATTTTCTCTTTGCCCCGGTGTCTCCACCCTAATGACGTATTTTCCTTTTTAATAACATAGAGACCAGAACACACCCTGCCTCCTGTCTGGTGATGTGGTAACACTGGGGGCCTTCTGTAAATGTGTCCGAGCAACAAAACGTAATTCTTTCACTTCTTAGGGAAAAAAAGCTCATATTGATGTTGGATTTTGATTGACTGGAACTAAAAATCCCTTTACAGCTGCTTATTAACTTGCTATTCTTATACAACCCAGTTTTTGCTATAAACATGAGTACAAATCAGCTGTTTTTGGCCTTTTATTTTATCATGGAAAAGTTCTCACTAATGTAAATAATCAATATAACTATTTTGAAATAGATATATTATGTTTTTATGGTAATGTTTTAAAATTTGGAACCTATTTAAATGAAAGTTTCTGTATTTCTGTTGTATAACAGGCTAGATTATCCTAAAAAAAAAAAAAAGAAAACTTTCATTTGTACCATATTTTAACTTTTGTTAAATGACCGGAGAAAGGTAGTTTGCCATCTCTCTGTGGGTGGAGTGTCCCTGCCCCAGGTGGAGGAGTTTAAATACCTTGGGGTCTTGTTCACGAGTGAGGGAAGATCGGAGCGTGAGATTGACAGGCGGATCGGAGCGGCGTCCGTAGTTATGCGGTCGCTCTATCAGTCCATCGTGGTGAAGAGAGAGCTGAGCCGAAAAGCAAAGCTCTCAATTTACCGGTCGATCTACGTTCCAGTACTCACCTATGGTCATGAGTTATGGGTCATGACCGAAAGAACGAGGTCCCGAATACAAGCGGCTGAAATGAGCTTCCTCCGTAGGGTGGCTGGGCACTCCCTTAGAGATAGGGCGAGAAGCTCGGTCACCCGCGGAGAGCTCAGAGTAGAACCGCTTCTCCTCCACATTTAAAGGAGCCAGTTGAGGTGGCTCGGGCATCTAGTCCAGATGCCTCCTGGACGCCTCCCTGGAGAGGTGTTCCGGGCATGTCCCACTGGGCGGAGGCCCTGGGGAAGACCCAGGACACGCTGGAGAGACTACGTCTCTCGGCTGGCCTGGGAACGCCTCGGGGTCCCCCCAGAGGAGCTGGAGGAAGTGGCTGGGGTGAGGGAAGTCTGGGCATCTCTACTCAGTCTGCTGCCCCCGTGACCCGGTCCCGGATAAGCGGAGGAAGATGGATGGATGGATGGATGGATTTTACTTTTGTTATTTTGTTTTTATTTCTTTTCATATGACCTTTGATTACAAAAACAAGTGTAAACAATATTTAAATCTAAAGTATGATCAATTCTGTCTTTTACATTTTAAGGAAAGGATATAAATGATTTCATATAACCAGAAGTAAACTAAATAAGTTATGTTAATATGACTAAATTGTTTTCAATGATATGAGTTTAAAAACCATCTGTTGCATTTTTAGTTTTCCATAATCTTTTGTTTTACTTTTAAACATAACTTATTTTCCATACAAACATTACGAAGAAAGACCTCTGCGTCAACAAACTTTTGTAAACTACTAGTTAATTTTTAATGTTAACAACAAGACATTAATTTCAGGAGGATTTAATTTTATTTATTTTTTTTCAGGATCTCTATTTTGATCAGCTAGGCATAGGCCGATTGATTTAGGGGTCAGGGTAAAAGTTATGCAGCCCCTTAAAAGTGACAAAAAAGGCCACACTTGAAGAAGACATTTCTGTAGTATTTTCAAGTTGGGAAATATTTTTTAATCCCTTTCCATGTTAGTCTGCTATGTTTAAATTCCACTCTGATCTTCTTTTCATCTATTTTCAGAGCGTTCCTGGTGGTCTTTTAAATATTATTATGCAGTTTTTGCCAAAACCCCCCCAGAAAAAAACAGGTTTTTTTTAGCACATAGTTTCTAAAGAGCGGCAGTAGCTCATTGAAATTTGCCTCCAAGTTGTGCGCAGGACCTTTTGGGCAGAGTAACCCCGACCCTACTTCCCGTCATCCATCTGTTAAAACTCTACAAGTAGCTAATGTTACAGCTACAACCTTATTCCAACTGCACTTTTCATCTGCTCTCAATTCCCAAAGATTTGACTAAAGAAATATTTAGAAATGCTGTTTTAGGCCTCATTTTCTTCATAAATATCTGCCATCTTGGGAAAAATACCACAAGGAGATACGTAAAATATGTGTCCTTAAAACAGAAACGTATTTTTTCCCTCTATGGACTTTAGTATACTGTTACAAATTTGCTTAATTCAAAACTTTATTTGGAAAACAAAGTTCTCTTTGCCTTTTTTCTGTTTTTTATGAAAACTCCACTTGTTTATCTCAAACTTTTGGTACCAAACAGGAACACTGGCTGTGATCTGAAGACTCTCTTTGGGGAAAAATTGTCAATTAGACTTTTTTCAGAGATAGAATCAATTAATATTCACCAGTTTGGGTTAGAAACCAGCCTGATGGGTGCTGTTCTCGACAGGCAGGTCAGATTTAAATTCAGTGTCAAAGACTGGCACACGACATTGGGCTACCGCAGAAACTCACACACCCTCATCTGTACAGAGAAGACAAAGGGGATCATTTTACCATACATGTTTTCCTGCACACAGATCAGATAACTCATCTCAGCCAATAAGGAACCAGCTAATTTTCAACTTGTCTTTCTTGCACTGAAGAATGTTAAATCCTTTGTTCTTTATAGGTTGGTTCTGTTTGTACATGTCACTTCCTTGTCCCCTTTTTTCTTTTTTATAACAGCGTGCAGAAATGGAGGTGTGACATAAGAGGGTGTTGCAATTGTTTTTACGGCTCCAATACAAATCTTGTTTACACCCCTGTGCCACATGGAGGCAGCTTGAAGTCTTGAACCTTTCAGTTTCTCTCTCTTGAGCAAACAGGATTGAACAAGTCCCGCCTACAGCTGGATTCAAATGATCAGCCATGCTTTTAGCTCCTTTATTTTAGCTCAACATCCTGATGAATAACTTCACTATTTTGCTTTCTTAAGAAACCTTAGAAGGATCACCAGATCACAAGTGGTTGCCTTTAATGGGGGTTATGACTTTCTAACTTTCTAATTTATATTTTTATTATAATAATTAGTATTTTTTAATTTTCATTATTTTGCCTTAACATAAACACGCACATTTATTTGGATCTATTTTGATTTTTTTTACACATATCTTCAGTTTGGTAAGTAACATTCTTCATGTGTGGTCTATTGATTCTTATGGAGACATTTAAATCTGACTTGCTTTCACTTTTCCTGTAATCGTGTTTTTAGTTCATTGGAAGTGAATCGTAAATGAAACCATCATGGGATCAAATAAAGGACTCATGATTATCATTTTCATGTTGGGATGTATGTTTTTTATCACTCTGACAACTCATGGATGGGATTTTTACCAGCAAAATATAGGTAGGAATCTTTCCTTTATGTACAACTCTTATTGTAACTCCAGTGTTAAAAAACAAAAACCAGGAGTGTGTAATATCCTTATATAATGTAGTTCACTGCATGATATAAACTATTTCAATGTAAAGCTACCTATACTGTTTAACTTGACCTGCGCATTTGTGTTTTTGCTACTGTGTGAAAGTCAGATGCATTATTTCTCTTCAGTAACTAGCTAAATGAGGACAAATGAATGATTTAGCTGAGATTAAATGAAATATTTATTTCTGCTTTTGCAGCACTGAGGTCTACAAAAAAACAAGATTTAAGAAAGGATCTTATGAGAAAATACTGTGCTGGTGTGAACCAAAGTTTGGATGATTTGAAGGACACAGACTTGAAAAATTTTATTGTGGATGACAAACACGGCATCATCTACTGTTACATTCCTAAGGTGACGTATTATATCATCTGCTCTCGCATTCATAAAGCTGCTAAAATGTTTTAGCAGTCCTATTTCTTTTTCTCTTTAAATTCCAGGAATGACAAGTCTTTTCCTGTCATTCCTAGAAAGACAAGAACAAAGATTTTTGCTCATTTTCTCAATGTAGCCACCTAATAACTTATCATAGGGTAAAAACTGTTTTCTAGAGATAACAGAATAAAATGATCACTCAATATCAAAAAAAGACACAAAAAAGTTTTTTATTGGATCACTGGATGTTGCTAATTTTCTAACTTATAACAGCTGATTTGAAAGTTGTTTCTGATTAACAGACGCAGTAAAATGTCCACAAAAGTTTGACCAAATTATTCAATAACAGAGTGCCATGCCTGCCACCATAGATGGTCATTGCACCTGCATGCATGCTGTTTTTACGTGTTAAACTGGAGCATGGATTATTTTCACATGTTTCTGTCTAAATAAAAAGCAGAAGTGATTCATTTTTTTTCCAGTTATGGGAAGTGAGCGAGTACAAAAAACACTCGAGCAATAAAGGTAGTCTACAAGAAAACGTGGATTAGAAGGGTACCATTAGTGCAATAGTTTACAGTTAATACAGACTATTTTCATTTCAGGTTATATTATAAATAAGTCGAGCAGTATGAAGAAAATAACAAATCTATATATACCTAAGAAAAAATATTGTTGCATTTTAGGCTAAAATGTTAAGCTAGGTCAAAAAGGAGGGGGGGGGGACTTAAATGTTATTGACAGTTAGCTAGAAAAAAATTAAACAGTGCAAGAATTTAAATTAGATTTTAATTTTAAAATCGATAAGCAAATCAATTTGAAATGCTTTTAAAACAAACACCATCAATACATTATCATATTTTCATTTTCTGCAGGTGGCATGTACCAACTGGAAGAGAACCTTGATCGCTTTAAACCACAGTGAACCCTATCCTGACCCGATGTCCTTTGAGCATAACTGGGTTCACCATTTTGAGAGGTTCAAGCTCTTAAAAGACTTTCCAAAGGCAGAAAGAAAGGTCAGTTTGTGCATCAATAATAGGAATGTCCTAAAAATGATCACACAGACGATTGATGTGTATTCATTTCTTTTACAGGCCAAACTAAAGCACTACACCAAGTTCCTGTTTGTTCGTGATCCATTTGTGCGCCTCATCTCTGCCTACAGAGACAAGATGCGGAAATATGACCAGTATTTTTATGAAGGCTATGTGAGAGTGATTTTGCAACGCTATAAAAAACAGACTAAGCTGCCTTATAACCATAAAGTGGCAAAGGGGAAGGGTCTCCAACCTTCATTCTATAACTTCATTCAGTACATACTGGACCCAAAAACTGAGACAAAAGAACCATTTGAGCCCCACTGGAGGCAGATGTATCGCCTGTGCCACCCCTGCCTCATTGAGTAAGGACATATCTACCAGAAATACTGACTACTAGATACAATATAGTTTAGTAGTCAAAAGTTGAGAATAAAGATTTACGTACTGTTTTTTCCTTCTCAGCTATGACCTTGTTGGCCATCAAGAGAGTCTTCAAGAAGATGCTCAGGAGCTGCTGAAGATGTTAAAGCTGGAAGATGATATTAAGTTTCCTCCTTCATATGAAAACATGACTTCTGGTAACTCTGTTGAGGACTGGTATCAAAGTGTACCACTGGAAGACAGGAGGATGCTGTACAGACTATATGAAGAAGACTTTTTACTTTTTGGTTACAGAAGGCCAACCGAACTGCTGGATGACTGATCTGGTGTCAGAACATCTACGGTGCTCATTCACTTTAATATTGAAACTGCCTCCAAGTATTTGGCTAGCGACACTTAACCCTTGTGCTATCTTAGATGACCCCCCCCCCCCCCTACTTTGACATGTTCTCCCTACCATGACAAAGGTGGATCAAGGTGGAAAAATTTTATGTAATCCATTGAACCAGTGAAGATCACAAATCATTGAAAAAAAGGTTCAGAGCTCTCTCTAGTGGGTCTAGATGACCCAACTCCCAACAGTAAAGTGCCTAGGATAGCACAAGGGTTAAATCTTTTATAGTTTATTTTCTAGGCATCCTAATAAACTAGCTGTTCAGGAAAGCCTGTTAAAAAAAATCCCTGATCGGTTTTTCGATTGTTAAAAAAACACCAAGGTACACAGTAGGTACACAACTAGGATACCATACAGATTCCCATCATTTGAGCTCCTCTTCACTTGGACCTCCTGATGTAGCTGTAATACACCATTTTTTTCTGTTTTTGTAAGCTGGGTTGCAGTAATATATACCATATATCTATTTAGACTGTAAATAGAAGAATGGACTGTAAAATTTAATGTGTTTTTTAAAAGCAAAACGCAAAATACGAAATGTTTAGCTTTGATCTTAAATGGAAATTTCAGTAAATAATTTGGGCACGAAACCCTTTGCTGATGTTTCCAGTGTTTGCCAAATTATGCCACATTTTTCTACTCATTTGCCAAGCAATGGGAGAAGGTAAAAAGTGTAACTTTTCATGCAACTGTCCTAACTTCTATAGAAGCTGTGATATGTGAAGGTGATGTTTTGAAAGTACAATTCCATGTTTGGAATTAAAACTAAAATATTTATTTACTTTAGTACTTCCTAATTTAACATATTTTTTAAAATGCTATTTATCTTGTTTATTTTTAAAAGAAATTTAAATTAATCATAATTTATTTATTCTTCATTTGTGTTCATTTATTGTAGACGTGTGGGATATTAGGCCTGATTTTACTTGGAAGTAAATTCAAATCATGTACAATATCAGTTCTACCTAATACAAGGGAAATGTTTTTTTGTTTTGTTTTTTTTTTTTAGCTAAATATACTTTAATTTTCAACATATTCTAAAGTATCATTTGAAGAGGCTTTATAAATTGCAAAACATGAAAGTATTTTGTATTTTTTTTAATCCACCACAGTAATTCAAATAAAAGGGTATTTGCTTGGTCTGCTTTTGTTCCATGAAAATAAAATCCAAACTGGTGTAAATGAGGCTCAAGAGACAGACAACATACTGTATTAATGGAGTTAGTAAATTTAGTCTGGACACTTGAGGATGACACTGAGCATGAAGTTGCGCTGAGTACCCACCATATCCTCACGGCACTTACTGTTGATTTGGAGATCTACTTGGCTGCAGTTCCAGTTCGGTCATGATCTGTTCACTGTTGACCCTCATCTAGTCCACCGTGGTGGATCAATGCCAATACAGAACTTTCACAGAACAGCTTTCATTACTTAGTTTTGTAGTCAATTCACTGTCAAGAAATATTTTTTTGAAGTTAATTTATTAACCCTTTAACTCCGTCGCTTGAGTTCCAGTTTTACATTTTTTCTTTGCCGCTACTGTAGGTCTACAACCATTTACGCAGTTCACATCATTCCAGCGCATTCTGAAGCAGAGAAAAGCAGCTTTGTGCTGAGATGTAATACTTTACAGTGAAGTCCTTACGCAAACAACATAGATCAGCTGATTCTGTTAGCGGCGAAAAGCAGCTTTGTGCTGAGATGTAATACTTTACAGTGAAGTCCTTACGCAAACAACATAGATCAGCTGATTCTGTTAGCGGAGAAAAGCGGCTTTGCAAAAACACTAGTCCATATGAAAGGTCACCTTTCTCTGCATCAGAATGAGATGATTTACGTTGATTGCATAAATGGTTGAAGAGCTACGGTGTGTCAAAGAGCGTGTGTTCAAATTCCCCAGTGAAATCTCTGGTGTCACTGGGGCTCATTGCTCATTGCAAAGGTGACTATATTCCAGTGGATGCTGGTCGATCAAGGGCAACACCTCATGCTCGTTGCAAAAAGAAAAATAAAGCATGTTAATGTTTTGAAATTGCAACAAATGTAGGGTTAATATAGGTTAATTGGCTACTCTAAATAGTCCATAGGTGTGAATGTGAGAGTGCATAGGTGTGTGATTGTGGCCCTGCGACAGACTGGCGACCTGTTCAACATGTCCCCTGCCTTCGCCTGCAAGTGGCCGGGGTAGACCCCGGCAGCCCCAAAAGGGAAATAGGGGAAAAACGGATTAGAAGATGTAAGAAATGTAGGGTAGTAGTGGAAAGTGAATCTGTTCACTTCAGCAGACTAAATTACATTCTGGGGGATTGTTAATAGTAGAGGAACTTGAAAAGGAGGCCACCCTGTGTGTTAAAGGTGAACATAAAACACAAATAATTTGGAAAATATTCTGTAACCCTTAAAATGTACCTTTTTCCACATAGAACTATGCACACAGTTTGTCATAAACAGATGTTATTTCAACATCACCTGAAAGGTAATGCATTGCCTTCAACTTAAAAAAAAAACCTTAATTTGATCAGCAGTTTCTGGGGAAGTTCTGGCTTCCTGTTGAATTTTGTTTAACAAGATTAAATAAGAGAACATTAACAGTCTGTTTAGAAAAAAAAAAATCTGCGACCACTGTTTCCTGGTATAAATATTTGTAATGAGCAAAAAGAAGAAAAATTCCATCAACCTTCATATCCAACACATTTTTCTAAACATTTCAATGAATACAAGCACAGCAATCCCACTGGACTTGTGTTGTTTTTTCTTTCTGTCTGGACTTATATTGACCAACTTGAATAATTCTTATATAATACGTGTCACACATGAACTTTCTGAGACCTAAAGTTATCAGTGTTTTTAAGTGTAAATACTACATATTAAGTTCTTTTTTTAAATAGGTCTCCTGTACTTTACATTTACATTACATTACATTACATTACATTTACATTACATTACATTACATTACATTACATTACATACATTTACATTTAACAGTGTTTTTCTTATTTTTAGGATGAACAAAGAAGAAAGCAAACTCAAAAACAAAATTCCATGTTGGAATTATGGATTATGTGATAATTTAATAGGAGAACTAGGGGCATGGCAAAGATGAGATTTGTCTGTGTAAAAGAGAGAAACTATAATATTTCAATGTCAGTCACAATGATACAGACTTAATTTGTTAGTCAAAAGCAGGATGAAACTAACTCCACTGACACTAGCTTGTTTGATTTCTCATCAGATCACCAGATATGCAACCATACACATGACCTGTACACAAAACAACAGGTCGCCTCACATTCCTTTAAGGAACATTGCCTCATCAAATTGTTTGGATATTGCTAATCAATCTATTGTCAATGCTTGTTTTTATATTTTGTTGTGTTTTAATGTAAAGCATTTTGTGTTATATTTTTATATGAAAAGTGCTTTAGAAATAAAGTTGATTTGATTTGATTTGATATTGTAATGAAAAGCTTCTACTATTTTAAATTGGCTGTATGGAGAGGGGCAGACATTACATTTTGTTGAACCACCTTTTGAGATGACCAACAAGAAATGTATTTTCCTAATTAGACAATAGTTGAAGCGACAAATGTCATACCTCTTTTTCTTGTCCTGGGACAGCTAAGATCCCATTTCATTAAATATAGAGATTATTATTTCTTATGAAACTAGAAAAGCAATTATTCCTCTCACTAAGAAGTGTTTGTTGAAATGAAAAAACACTGCATGGAAAATACTGTAGTCTACCTTGTAAAAGACAGTTAAAGGTCCTACAACATGCTTTTTTAAAGTCTTTTAGAGTAAAATATACCCATGTATATGATCATATATTACCTTTGGCACACTAAAAAATACATTCTTAATGAAATAAGACTTATTTTCACAGGTCATTTTCCTACCCTGAGGTAAGACTACTCGACCTGAGCCACAGTCTTTCGCTTCTTGTGAGTGCCGCCCATTTCATGACCCCAAAGTGTTTTAATGTCTGTGACCCATCTTGAAAATTCTGCCTCCTGGGAGATGAATCCTGTGGGGTTTTTAACCGGAATGAGCTGAAGGTTTAAGACTTCTGACTTTTTTTAAAGTGTCTCTAGAACTTGTAAATTTTACTGATACTTAAGACATCGTACCTTTGTGTTTTGAAAGTCAGGCCACAAATATTTTTGTATTTTACTTTTTGGAACTAATTATCAGTTATTTATCTTTTAATAAAAAATACAGATAATAGACGAGTCTAATGTTTTATAAAAATGTAGAGATTGTTGCATGAGAATCATAGGGATAAGATTTTGGGGAAAATTTCATTTTTATCCCAGGACAGATGGATGATAATATCATTTTAAAATAGATAAGAGATTCTGAAGAACCAGGGAATTGGCAGACATCCTGGTCAGCGCTTTAGCTCAACATAAATTCCAAAAAATACCAGAAGGTGGACAGATCTACTGCAGCTGAGTAAAAGTGACAGAAGAGGGCAGTAAATAAATACATGCTGTTTATCATAGTCCTCCTAAAATAGAGTTCTGACTAGCTTTTTTTTCTTGGTGATATAGTAGTAATCATTCTCCTTCTTGCCAAAAGGTAATCAGGTGCTTTAGGTGTCCATAACATCAATATTCACTTGGTACATTTGCAAGTTCTCATAAATTCTGTCACAGTAGTGAAAATATGTCTTTATCTTTATACAATTTCTAAGGATGATCATCCTAAATAAATGAATGAAGGTCAAGCACAATAACACAGAGTATTTGTGTGTAAATAAGAGGGACTGAAATAGAATGGGGGATGTTGCAGGGAGCAGAGAATGTCTGGAAAAATTTGAAATGTTTGCAAGCAGGTTGGAACGGGTGGAGGAAGGTTTCAGGTGTGTCATGTGACAAAAAAGTGTCGGCAAGAATGAAGACTGGTGGGAGCAGCCATGTTGTTGGCTTAGATCAGGGGTCAGCAACATTTATGACATGAAGTGCCAATTCCAAATTTCCTCCATAACTGTGCCATCACCAACTATACTGCCAACTCTTAGTACAAAGAAATACAAGAACTTTTCCAATACATCTGCAATTTTATTTAAGTCACAAACAGCAAACATATTTTGGCATGAACTCAAAAAAGGGCTTTCATTACAATATTGCACAAGGAAAATAGGCCATTGATAATTAACTATGGTTGTTTGGAAAAAAAACAAGTACTGCATTTGTGGTTTGAATACCTTCAGCAGTGGGACTGGTTATGCTAGAACAAAATACCAGAAACATTTCTATGAACTTCACAACCATTAACTTGGAAAAAACAATAAGATACTGTGGCCTAAGGTAAGATCAAAGTAACAGAAGCTTGCAAGGTAGTTAGTGTGAACCCTGCCCCTGCTTTTCAGTGCTGAACTCAGTGATCTAAGCCACTCGTAGTTTATTACTTTGAGTTGTAAGAAGGCCTCAGAGTGATCAGTTGTTAACCAACTACGAGTGGGGCTGAGCACATGCTTCATGTGTTAAAACAGCTGCTCGCATAGACATGTAGACCCAAAGACAGGTCACAGCACAAGTGCACATGGAAACAGCTTAATTTCTCAGATGTAGATGCTCAGCAGTTGAGTATGTAAACTGTTTATTAAGTTCTGTGAACGTTGTCATCTACATTGTTGAACTTTTCAGCTCAATCAGCTGCATTTCCATATTTTCTGTGCCTATCCAGTCTATTAAAGTAGCATCCAGATCCTGCTTGTCAAAGCTGTCAGGCTTGATCAGGGAGTAGAACATGGGTCCATATCTTTTGAAATCCACAAATCATGATGTAAACTCATTCTCTAGTTCTTGCACGTACAGGGATATTGCAGAGCTGCTGATGCTCTGGTGGAGGGACACTCTCAGGTGTGGGAAGTAGTGGAAGTGGGGGTGAAAATCTAATTTGAGTAAACTACCAAGTTACCAGTAAAAGCCATCCGTAAGCCATAAGCTTATGGATAAGCCATATGGATGGCCCATAAGCCATCCATAAGTCTCAAACATGTCTGGAACTGTTTGTCCTGCTCCTTGTAGTTTGAGGTTGAGCTCGTTGAGGTGTCCTGTGATGTCTGCAAGAAACATACATTTTACAATCCATCACTCTTCCAAAAGTTTTGAATACTTTAGGTCCTTTTCAGGTAGAAAAGCCTTGACAATATCAAAGCATCTGACGAATTGACCCAGAAATCTTCTGCAGCTCAACCATCTCACTGCTGATTGTCTGTGCTGTCCAGCTCCTCCAACAGAGATGGAAACTGCCAGTGTATCAGTGCTGATCACACTGATGGCTTTACAATGAAGTTTAGGGACTTTGCCACTGGTGCTAAAACCACCCAGGTCAGTATTAGTTAGTTTGATGCAGAGATTTTTCTGGAGTTTCATAATGGGGGTTACCAGCATTTTCTTTTATCTACGTATTTGAAAGCTCCTTTTTGCTTCGACACCATGGCAGGAGCACCATCTGTGGTCACTGCAAACATTTTGTCCATGATAATGCCACACTCGTCAACGTGTTCAATGACTGCCCAGGCGGTGTGTTGACCTTTCGTTGAGTCAGTCATTGGTTTCAAACAGCAAAGTTCCTCCTTGACGTCTGACTCTGAGTACTTCCATCACTGCCAAATGCGGGATATCTTTCACATCTAAGCTCTCATCGAGTGCGATGCTAAACACTGCTGGGTTTTTTTAATCCCAACTGTTTGCTGATTTTGGAAATTTTCTGGCATTTCAGTAATACATCGCTGCACACTTTTGGCTCATATTGGGATAGTTTCTTTATTTGGCAAAATTGAAAATGTTGCAACTAAGAAAAGCTTCCTTAATGAATTTGCCATCAGTGAATAGGTTTCCATGTTTTGCAATGCAATGTGCAATGCGATAACTTGCTTCTGTCGCAGTATTTTTCGAGGTGGTAAAATGCTTTATGGTACTTACCTGTTTTACATACTTTGGCTCAGCAAGTTTTATTGACTCGGTCTTATCGGCTTTGTCTTTTAAAATATCTTCCTGTGTTTAATCTTGAAACTTGATACTTGGCACACAACATTTTTACAACATAAAGTACACACAGCATGGTCTTTCAAACAAATAAATCCAAAATCCTCTGTCCATGATGACTGAAATGCCCTTCTTTGTTTGTTGATGTCGACTCTGCTGACATCTGTAATTTAACAAACCATAATTTCATTAATGACAGTGTACAGCCCTCCTTGTTCTTTTGCAATAACAGCCTTTAAAGCTAACGATTGCCTTGGAATTTTTGAACTTATTAAAAAAAGACCTAAGGCACGGTTCACTGATTGTAGTCAAGGAGAACACAAGGGTGGTTAGGGTAAGCGTGGAGGATGCAGAGGATAGAATTGGATGGAGGCGAATAATATGATGTCTTTTTCTATGAAAGGAGCTGGCAAAATAAGGAGGAGGATTAAAGAAACATTTACACAACTCTGTGACCCTCATATTACCCTCAAATATCAGAGTTTCCAAACGCAGTATGTTTTGATAGAAGTTCCAATCGTATCTTAAATGTAAGAGCAGTTCTTTGCGGCACAATTGGTCATCTTACTCCTGTACACTAGGTGGTTTTCACTCAGAAGAAGAGAGCCAGTATTTACTCGTTCGTCAGAATCAAACAAAGAAAACATGAATATTTCAAGCACCAGTAGCTCCAGCTCCAGTTCCAATGATGAAGAAATTATTGTTCTGTTGATGATGAAAGACGCCGGAAAAGACGCCGATTTTGGATACATCCCATAGTTACGAGAAGAGAAGAACATGGTGAGTTTTATCGACTGGTACAAGAGCTGAAAATGTATCATGAGCGTTTTCGAGGATATTTTAGAATGTCCGTCATTATTTCTTTGCGGCAGTGTAGACGCTACTTCAATCTTCTTTGCTGGTATGTGTGCTCAGAAAGGCAGTGTTGTGTTTGAACGCCCCCAAGTTTTGTTTTACAGTAACTTCAGAAGCTCCAGACACGTGAGCAAAAGCGCCATTCTCATTGGTCAAATAGATTTCGACGCGAGGCATCAAAAAAAAAAAACGAACCCGAGGCGTTTTTTTCGTATCGATCTTAATGTAAGAGCAGTTCTTTGCGCAGCAATTGTCATCTCTCTCCTGGCCTAGTCTTTTTTTTTTTTTTTTTTTTTTGTAGCTGATGCATATTGTGGATAAAACACAGTCTGTTGTGGTGATCCTGCTTTGACCCTATAAGGACATATCTCCATGCCCTCTCATACATCTTTGTGCAATCCACCGACAAAGGCCAAACTGATGAAAAGGAGAGGCACCCCACATACAGTATTTTTGGTCTTTGGTATTTTTGGTCTATGTTTGATTTTGCACTAAAACCTTAAAATCATCTGAACTTGTTCGAGTCTTCCTACTCCTGGGTTTATCTCTACTGGGTGCCAGATCATCTTATTTTAGATTATCTAATGTTTAACCTTGTGCTATCCTATGACCCCACCCTTACATTGACGTGTTCTCCCTACCACGACAGAGGTGGATAAAGGTGGAGAGGATTTCATGTAATCCATGAACACCAGTGAAGATCACAAATCATTGAAGAAAAAAGGTTCAGTGCACTGTTTAGTGGGTCTAGATGACCCAACTCCAAATGTAAAAGTGCCTAGGATAACACAAGGGTTAAGAGAGTTGGCCCCAGCACATTATAAAAGTTGTAGTTTTCACTCGATAAGACTGAGTGTGTGTTTTCCCAAATATGGTTATCAAAATGTATGAAAGAGATTCAAAAAGTCTCTGAGAGTGAAAGGAAAACACTATTGGGTGTTGGAATTTAAGATTTGAATATGTGTAAAAACATTTAAAAAAAGAAAAATAAAACACATTTAAATGCCAGTTTTTAAAAAGTCTTTTTACATTGTATTTACTGTAATGTAAAAAAATATACAGAAAAATGCAGTCAGACACAGTTACTTCTTTTCACATTACTCCTATTAATGGCTAGTCATCTGATCCACCTGGGACTTGTAAGGCTAACTGACGCCATTAGTTTGTTTCAAAAGAGGTTTTTTACACAGGATTGTATTTGTGTAGTATATGATGCAATCAGATAGTGTGGCAACAGGTTCTTTGTATTGCATGTTCTTATGATCAGGGGTTCAACAAGTCTTTTTTTCTATGTTAAAACCATGTAACTTAATCTCAGCAGTCTTGTTTAACCCTGGTGCTATCCTAGGCACTTTAACTTTGGGAGTGGGGTCATCTGGACCCCACAATAGTTGCATAAAAATTAGAAGAAGTATAAATATTAGATATTTTAAACCAAAGTATGAAAGAAAATCCGGATATTTTTAGATAAAGATCATACTCATATAGGACATTACAGAACCTACATTTGTTATATAACGACATCTGATAAAAGAATAAATATTTTGCACACAATTCAAATGCCATTTAATGTCACCCAATTACTCTCTATTTAAATACGTTTTTTTAAACTTTTTAAATTATTTCAAAACACTTTTATAAAGGATTGTTATGTTGGTTTATATTTTTACTACTTGTGGTGTTCACTGTCATCCAAGCCGCGTTGTTTTTCAGGATTCTACCACTTAAAGTCCTACTTCAATTATCTTTTGAGCTATTTCAAAAGTGTTCCTTTTAATTACACTTACGCCATTTTAGCCCCCCTCCCCTAAAAAAAAAGCTAAAACAAACAATTATTGTCTTCTTGGACATAGTTGCAGCGGAGCAGCAGTCGTTAATCAGAAACTCGCCTCCCACTTGTGGCCAGGACTGTTTCTCCATCATGTGCTCCATCATCAGAAAAACACAAAAACATGTTTAAAAACATTAAAACACGAATTTCATCTCAGTAGGACTTTAACCTGTTTTCAAGGCTAAGAGGAGGAGTACATCTGAGAAGAAATTGAGATTCCCGTTTTGTTGTTTTAATATCTTCTTACACCAATTCCAAGAACTTATCCCATCTTTTATCTGTGAGATCCAAATTTAGTGTTGAAGACAGACACAAAGTCGGATTTCCACAGAAACTGACACACCCTCACCTGTAAAGAGAAGACTACACAGTAGGACTTTGGTATATATGTGATCCTGCACAGAAATCAGATCATTCAGGTAATATTCCGTTTTGTTTTGTTTTGATCATCACTTTTCAGTTTAAGAAAATATAAAAACCCCTCATTTGTACATGTGTCAGCCTGTTTCCCCCCTTTTTTTTGAGGGTGTTGCAGTTGTTTTACAGATCCAACCTGTAAACCTTGTTTACACCCCAATGCCGCATGGAGGCAGCTTGAAATCCCGAACACTACAGTTTTGTCTGTTCAGCCGTAAACAGGATACAACAAGTCACGCCTACAGCACAGCTGCATAAAGGTACCTGCAGTGCTTTTAGTTCCTGCTCTCCAGCTCAAACACCCAACCTTACTAACCCGCTCATGCTGAGAGGAGTACCAATAGACAAGTTGTCGCTTTGCACTAAATATATATATATATATATATATATATATATATATATATTTTTTTTTTTTTTTTTTTTTTTTTATAACTTGTACTCTTATTATTTATTCGGAAAGTCTTCAGTTTTGGTAAGTTGCATCCTTCCTTTTAAGACTGACATAGTCCATCTACGGTAGATTAAAACATTATAAATGCACTGATTTTTGAGAGTGAGGACTGAACGTGTCCAACATAGAAAAGTCTTATTTGTATTAGAAAAGAACAGATTAAAAATGATTGAAATACTCAGTAAGTTAGATCTAAAAGAATAGAGAATAAATAATTACTTTTGGGGGATATTTTATGTTTTTTCTCTTGTTCTTGGCAAGAGGTCACAATTATTTGCAGCATTGAAAAACCTTCAATGTAAAAACATTTCGATTCAAAGATAAGGGTTCAAAAATATATAAAACGACAAAATCTAAAGTTGTTTTTCATAGAAATCAGCACAAATCATCACATGCGTGTCTTCTGCTTTAATTATGAAATAAATCCCTCAATAACATGATCAGAGGACCGCTTTTGACTCCAATAGCCCTTGTACTATCCTATGCACTTTAATATTGGGAGTAGGGTCATCTAGACCCACTAGACAGTGCTCTGAACCATTTTTCTTCAATGATTTGTGATCTTCACTGGTGTCCATGGATTACATGAAATCCTCTCCACCTTTATCCACCTTTGTCATGGCAGGGAGAACATGTCAATGGAAGGGAGGGGTCATAGGATAGCACAAGGGTTAACTGTAGCGAATGCAGTAGTGCCACACAGAGTTGGGTAAGCTTGACACCTAATATTTTAGATGCCACTGATGCCCCCCCCCCTCACCATCTAACATGGCAGCGCCTCAGTTAACGTTGAACTGTATGTGTGTATTTCTGTTGTATGTCTGATCTTCTTTGGGTTGGACTGGAACAACATTTCACATATCAGTGTAAGCTGTGCGTACGACAATAAATGTGATTGATTCTGAAAAATGTCCATTTTCCTGTAGCCACAGCTGGAGAACGTCAACATGTCTATTATAATACTAAAAGTCAGAAATGCTAATACCAGTTTTGTGTAAACTCCTTCAGATCACTGTCACCACTGTCAGGTGTGTGTTTTTAGGTTTTTTTGGGTTGATAAAAAAGATTTTTTTCAGTTTGTTGTTTGAGACATAAAGGATTATCAGATCTAAATCTTTTTTGTCTTTCATTCTTTTATGAATTTTTTTCTATGGTGGAACATAAAAAAGATAAAGGTTGGAAAATGCCTTTTGTTTATCCTTCAAAAAAGTGTGGAATTAAGCCTTTACTATAAATATTTCATTTGATAGTATGTGTGAGTACCTAAATGCTATTGCAACATAATTCAAAACTAGAAAATCTTGTAGGGCTATTATATTTGTGTAATCCGATACTTTGACTGTGTCTGACGTAAATCAGTGTAATGAAGTTACCGTGTGAATTTGTTAGAAGTGTTTTATAACATCCCACTTTAACCTTCACACAGTGAAATAGCACACATCTAGATAAATATGGAACCCTTATCAATATACTTGTAATTTTTGAAGAGTTTTTCTGAAGGCGTTTTGTCCCGTCTCTCAAAAATCAGTGCACAACACTTTCATTTCATTTATGGAAAATGTTAAACCTAACTTGCTTTCGTTTTTACTGTGATTGTGTTTTTAGTTCATTAGAAGTGGAATGGTGGAATGTAAAGTCCAACATCATGAGATTATATAAAGGATTTATGATTATCATTTTCCTGTTGGGAGTCTTGGTTTTTATCACTTTGACAACTCATGGATGGGATTATTACCTGCAAACCTTGGGTATGATTTTTTTTTCATTATTATTTGAAACCCCTATTACTGCAGAGTGTTAAGAAGGCCTCCACTGTCTGACTTTAAAAAATATTGAGCTGCTGGCAGAGCTGTGTAGTATTTATTTAACCTCACTGGAACATTTTGCTTTTGTTTGCAAGTCTGTTTGGAGATAAACTTAAACAGTTAAATCAACTTTAACTAGAAAGGCATGAAGGATTTGCAAATTTGATATTTACTGAATTTCTTTTCTTTGAAAGATTATTTATTTCTGTGTTTGCAGCACTGAGATCAAAACAACAGCATCATTTAAGACCGGATCTTCTGAGAAAATACTGTAAAGATGTGAACCAAAGTTTGTATGACTTAAAGGAGTCAAACTTGACAAATTTTATCGTGGATGACAAACACGGCATCATCTACTGTTACATTCCAAAGGTGACCGATCATCTGCATTCACATTCATAAAGCTGTGGAAATGTGTGCTAAATGTTTCAACCTTTACTTTTAGCTTAACATAGGTTGGAATTTTTTATTTTTGAGTTCCTAAATAATAGAAATTTGTTGCAATTCTATGCTAAATATTAAGCTAACAGAAGAATGTTATTACAAGAAAAATGGGATTATACGGATGTTTCTGTGTTGTAAACAAATATTGCAAACTGTTTTCATTTGAATAAATAAATAAATCAAGCAACTTAAAGGAAAGAAATAAAAAGGAGGTTAAATGTTATTTCTAGGCTATAGGTCAAAATGGAAAAAAACGTAAACATTGCTATTTATACGATTTTTATTTTATTTATTTATTTTTTTTGGTTGTTAGCAGGAAAAAAATGTAAAATAGTGACAAGTGGATGTATTCATATGTTTTGTATTTTAATTTAAAATACTTTTAACCTTTAAATTGTGTTTGGGTCAAAATTGACCTGTTTGTAAGTGTGAAAATGGGTCAATTTTGTCCCAAACACAAAATAAGGGTTAAAACATCAACAATTTTATGAGCTGGTTTATATTATCTGCAGGTGGCATGTACCAACTGGAAGAGAACCTTGATCGCTTTAAACCACAGTGAACCCTATCCTGACCCGATGTCCTTCGAGCATAACTGGGTTCACCAGTTTGAAAGATTCCAGCACCTAAATGACTTTCCAAAGGCAGAGAGAAAGGTCAGTTTGTTCATCAATGTTAGGATTGTCCTGAAAATGATCAAATAGAGGTTTGATGTGTATTTATTTCTTTTACAGGCAAAACTAAAGCACTACACCAAGTTCCTGTTTGTCCGTGATCCATTTGTGCGCCTCATCTCCGCCTACAGAGACAAGATGCTGAATTATGACCAGTATTTTTATGAAGGCTATGTGAGACTTATCTTGCTACTTTATAAAAAACAGACTAATATTACTTATAATCATGAAGTAGCCAAGAAACAGGGTCTCCGGCCTTCATTCTATGACTTCATTCAGTACATACTGGACCCACGAACAGAAAAAAAAGAACCATTTGAGCCTCACTGGAGGCAGATGCATCGCCTGTGCCACCCCTGCCTCATTGAGTAAGGACATGTTTACCTAAATTAACAGCTAAAGCGTACAACTTTGTATCAAAACTGAGGGAAAAAAAGCCTTTTTTTTGCTTCTCAGATATGACTTTGTTGGCCATCAAGAGAGTCTCCAAGAAGATGCTCAGGAGCTGCTGAAGATGTTAAAGCTGGAAAACGATATTAAGTTTCCTCCTTCATATGAAAATATGACTTCTGGTAATTCTGTTATGGACTGGTTTCAAAGTGTACCACTGGAAGACAGGAGGATGCTGTATGAACTATACAAAAAGGATTTCAAACTTTTTGGCTACAGAAGCCCAACTGAACTGCTGGATATTTGAGCTGATGTTAGGACTCCTCCTGTGCTCATTCACTTTAATATTAAAGCTGTCTCCAAGTATTTGGTTAGTGAGATTTAAATGTTTAATTCTTGTATTTTATAGGAACTTTACTTCACTCGATGTTCGTCCTTTCAAAAAGTCGTCTTTTTCTACTGAGCAAAACACAAAAGTACACAGTTGGAACAGAGCTACAGTTATCAGACAGACTTCTTTCATTTTAGCTCCTCTTTTTTTTCTGACCTGTAAAACACCACCTAACTGTGGCTCAGCATTCACTAAGCCAGGCTGCGACATTCTGAGCGCGCTGTTTTAGCAACATGAGACACACTCACACTTGGTTTTTTCTTTCTTTCACATTTTAAAGGAGAAAATCCAAAAGAAGACATTAACGTTCCTTAAGGATAAATGTGAATATTTATGTCTGTCTACACTTCACTAACTTTTATTCCAACTTTATCACATAATATCTCTAACCTTTTTACAGAAGACCAACCACAGAAACTAGACAATTTCCATGTATCTTCTTTTAAAACCAAAAGAACAAGTATTTATTATTTTATTTTACCGATGATTTATTTAATCAGTATTTGTTTTTGTTATGAGTTTTTAAATAACAGGTCTGCTTAATATAAGAGAAATGTCTTATATTTGTCCTAAACTTTGTGCTTTCCTAGGCCCTTTAACATTGGGAGTTGGGTCATCTAGACCCCACAAAACAGCTCACTGAAAGTGCAGAGGCAAAAAAAGCTGGTATTTTTCTATCCACTGTAACAATTCATATGAAAAATATGAAATTGATCATATTCCTCTGTCTTATAAAAAAAAAAAACGGGGTTTATTTCGTCTTGGGGGACATATTCTTCATATGTCTTTTTTCCAGCAATGCAACTGAAAAATATTCTACACTTTTCTGTAAAGTTAATTTATTTGTTCTTAACTTCAAAGAAGCAAAGTTGACCTTGTCATTTATTCTAGTTTACACACTGTTGTACATATTTTCAATTAACACTCCAACACACCATGTCTCAGTCCATTTGGTAACTTGCAGTTTTGATTCAATTTTTGATTTATTTTATTTTGAAATGATTTTTTTTATGGTATTGTTTGATTTGATTCTGGTTTGATCCTAGGAATAGCAATCGATTATTTGTTCTTAACTCTACATGATTGTCAGTTACTTTGTTCATAGAAAGCAAAAGTAATAGGCTCCACCTTCATTATGGAAGGGCTGGACTGCTGTCTAGGCTTGGTGTCAGGGGTTGGGCTTCCTTCTTTTCTGCATGCAGGGAAATTAATTTGCATTGTAGTGAATAGAAGTGTCTGTTGCTCACTTTTGCACTAAGACACCTGTATGTTTGAGATCTGAAATGTTTGTGAGTGTGTTGGTATACTTGCATGATAAATCTAAAGCTGTGCCTTTGAGTCTGTGTGTATGTAGCCTTATCTAGACTCCAGCTATGTGTACAACTGTGTTTGTGTATATATGTGAGTGTTTGTACACAAAAATTCCTCCTTTTTGGGAAATTTACAAATGACATCACTGTGAAACCTCAAGCAATAAAACACTTCATTGTCAAAGACTGTCTACATCAGGGGTGGCGAACAAGTTTGACAACAAGAGCCACATTTTTTCACCGAGAGAATCAAAGAGCCACACCACACACTGACCTGCCAAGACGCACACAAACAAACACGCAATTAAAGCCGTATTATTTTCCATAACACACTCCTCTCCCTACAATACAACAGCAAGTATTGTACTGGTGTTTATTTCAAGGAAAGTGTCCACCCTCAATACACACATCAAATACAGCTTAGCCAGAGTTAACACAGTGACTACCCTGGAGGTCAGAGACCCCCTCCACACACACAGGAACCTCTCTCTCATCTCTCTCTCTCTCTCACACACACACACACACACACACACTCTCTCTCTATCTCACTCTGTTCTCTGCCTCTCTCTGACACACAACTACTCAGTGGCGTGCAGTGAAGTTGATGCTGGTGAGGCACCAACTCCTGTGAAGTCAGATTTATGATGATAAAAACTGAATATTTTCAACGTTCATCCAACAGTATTTAACTGGTAATTCTTTGTATCTCAACATTCCTCTTTCAATGACACTTACGCCAACAAATACACAAACATCTGGACAGAGCATCCTTCTGGTGTCTAAGTCATTCATATTATAACCCTGGAGTTCTAGCTTGGGCGTTTACATTATTTTCACTGCTGTAGCTCTTCAACTGCTGGGGGCAACCAAGGTAAAGTGTCCTCTGGATGTAGAGTGTTGCACATTAGTGCAAATCTGATATAAAAATCCCCTTTTCTTTGCGTCAGATTCCTTTGAGTGTCCAGATTCCGTCAGATTTGCATAAATGGAGGAGTTACGGTATGTCAAGAAACGTGTGTTATTGAGCTGTTGCTAGCAACAGCTCCAGCGTTTTACTGGAGTGCTTTACAGCCACAGTCCTATTCCCCTATGCACACACACACATTCACACACAGATGGCGGCTCTGCTGCCAAACACTGGTGCCAACTTCAACCACCAGGAGCAATGTGGAGGTTCAGTGTCTTGTCTATTGACACTTTGACACATAGGCGGTCAAGGCGAGAACCAAACCTGCGAATTTCTGATTACATGTCGAACGCTCTACCTCTGCACCACCGCCTGCAAGCGAAACCTTTTGCATAGTTTGCTCTTCATTCTGAATAGTAAACTACTTCATGACTAGTTCTATGTTCACACTGATCACGAAATGCGTGTGAGGCACGTCTATATACAATGTTAGCACAGATGCAATGAGAGGTCCTGCGGTACATTTTGAGCAGCTGGCGGAGCGCAATGCTCAAGCAACATTGCATTCCGGGTGAAACAGCAATGAGTTTTGGCTGTGCGGTGAGTCAAATTCTGACGCTAGTTGTTTCCAGAGTTCAAATATCTGAAACTTGGCAAAGATTTGCGTTGCATTAACCATTAAGAACTCATCATCAGCAGTATTGTGTCCATAACCCTTGTGCTATCTTAGATGACTCCACCCTTACTTTGACGTGTTTTCCCTACCATGACAAAGGTGGATAAAGGTGGAAAAATTTCATGTAATCCATTGAACCAGTGAAGATCACAAATCATTGAAAAAAAAGGTTCAGAGCTCCGTCTAGTGGGTCTAGATGACCCAACTCCCAATGTCCAAGTGCCTAGGATAGCACAAGGGTTAATGTGAACAGCGGTTGCAGTCAAAAATCATGGGGTAAAAGCTTTTATGCTAGTATGCTCCTAAATAATGTTTTTCTGATCCAGACAAGAATAAAAACTTCACCCACTTTTATTTTTGATTATTTTCCTTTGCAGACTAATGCAGGAATGCAAGTTGTGAAACACAGCAACAGAATAACAGCTGAAAGCGGTTGTCATTCAGACACAGCTCTTGCAGTAGATACACATTGGTGACATTCTTGCTGAAGCCTTTAAACAGCTCTTCAAAACAAATAAATTATTTCAATGTCATCCATGTCTTCTGAATCTCAGCAATGAGACTGCAAAAATATAGGTAAGCTGTCGCTCCTTAAATTACCTTTAGTGTAAATATAACATAATACTATTAAGTCTATTATATTGTGCCTACAGAATTTCTAAGAAAACGCCTTCCATGGAACTGAATCTACTTTCTCGGTACATGGTTTGTTTGCATCACCCTTTCCAATTCCATCTTGTCTTTCCAGATTTTTAGTAAACACGGAAACAATTAACCCTTTCTTGCATCTGGCTTTTTTTTTAAAATGTATTTTCATCACGGTTGAGTTGCAGGTCATCTACTAAAAAAAAGATTTTAGATACTGACAAACAAGCCTCAAGTGGGGCGAAGATAAACAAAGCAACAAGATAAGATAAAAGGCTTAACCCTCTAATGACCCACTCCAACGAAAATCATGGTTTTGGTGTTTTCATTTTGTTTTTTGTGGCATTTTGACGTATATTAAGAAAATTACGTTTTAATTTGCATTTGTGAGTATTTATTTAATTGAATTGTTGTAAATCAGGAGCAGACAAAAAAGAGCAGTTGGAAAAAGCTTATAGCAGTGACGTAGGTGCCACAAGCTCCCTGCTCTGCTCCCTTCTGATATGCAACACTAAACGTAAAGTGTTGCATATTCGATATGAAAAGACGCTTTTTGTGTCAGAATCAGCTGATTCATTTTGATGATCTAAATGATCGAAGAGTAATGATAGGTCAAAGAGTGTGGTATTTAGGTGGTGCCAGCAGCATATCTGGTGTTAAAGGGATACAAAGGAAAGAAATATATAAACAGTTTTTAAAGAAAATTCCTAGCTCATGATTTTGTGTCACAATACCTTTTTCCAGGTGAGTATGTACAACATCTGCTTAGGGCCATAAATACTCCACCAAAAATAAAGCTGTCAGGGTTTCGTTTTTACAGAGTTGTTCTGTTATTGGTTCGGTCGCACAGACACTGTTGTTTTCTTTCTTAATACTACAAGAAACAACTTGGTTTCCTCCTCTTAGGTGGAGCACAACGTGGAAGGAGGACTCCTCCATTCCATCATGTAGTTTGTCTAATCTGTACTGAGACTGAGGAGAAAAAAAGTACCTCATTGCACAATGAGCACCATGAAACAAAGGTGTGTCTTTCAAAATCAGGTGACAGTGTTCATCTATTTTTAAATGATGTCAGATTAACCAAGCAAGTTGACAATGGGACAAAGGTTATGACGTTTTGCTGCTGTCGCAGCCTTGCAAAATAATGTGATTCTGTCAAAAGAGAAACCAATACCATCTCTTTTTTTTTTTTTTTCAAACAACAAAAACATCACAAGCTAGTTATGAATAAGGTCATGCGGAGTCGTTCTCCTGTCATGGCTACATTAGCTAGCTGGACTCTCATCACTGGAAGCTTTATTAGTTGGCCTTAAAGAAATTTTAACTTTAAACCAGTTTAACTGGTTGAGACGCAAGATGTACTCATGTGTAACACCATTTAGGGTGCTTTCCAAAGTAGGTCAAAACCCTGCCAAATTGTGGACACTTTTTGTTTAACCCTGTGCAATAGGCACTTCAACGTTGAGAGTTTGGTCATCTAGACCCACAAGACAGTGCTCTGAACCTTTTTTCTTCAATGATTTGTGATCTTCACTGGTTTCCATGGATTACATGAAATCTTTTCCACCTTTATGCACGTTTGTCATCGTAGGGATAGCATGTCAATGGTCATACTGACCCCACAGGATAGCACAAGGGTTACATGTAAATAAACGGTGAAATGATGCGTCATTTACCTTATATTGTCTCCTTACCTTCTGGGAGACAACTTTGTCATTTCTAATGCTGACTGAAAAAAAGTGACTGGGTTAAAATTCAACAAAAGTGCAGACATTTTTTCACTCATTTTAGCATATCGCTAAGATAACAAAATGAAAAGCGTTTTATTTTTTGGTATAAATTTTCAATAAATTATCAATAATTTTAGTAAACCCAATCTCAAACAATTTCAAATAAACATATATCCATTTATTAAATTAAATTAACTCTAAAGCAAAAAATAAAAATAAAAGATCAATCTTTAAATGAGTTTTACAACAGCCAAGCAGTTCAATGGTTTAAGGCCAGATTTTAGCTGCACCATGATCAACAGAATGAACATTAACATCAACTGTTGGATCCTTTTTTGTTGTTTGTTTTTAACAGAGCGAACTCTGTTCTGCGTCTTGATTGTTTGAACACAAGCAGATCTTCCTTTTTTTATTGCAATTTTGGCTTTTTTTTTCTATGAAGGCTTGACCTTTTAGAGTTCAAACAGGAAAGATAGTAAGATAGAAAGTGTGATAGTGTTCATGTGTGTCTGAGCAAAGTGTATAACGTGTGTTGTGAGGGGTTTTACAGCCCTAAAACATCTATAATCTTGCTTTGTGGATTTCACCCATGGCTGGATATTTTTTTAAGAACAGAATCTCCACAGGGATAACACTGTATACCTATAACCCTTGTGCTATCCTATGGGGTCAAGATGACCATTGACGTATTAAACCTACCATGACTCATGTGGATAAAGGTGGAGAGGATTTCATGTAATCCATGGACACCAGTGAAGATCACAAATCATTGAAGAAAAAAGGTTCAGTGCACTGTCTAGTGGGGTCTAGATGACCCAACTCCCAATGTTAAAGTGCCTCGGATAGTACAAGGGTTAAGCTTAAAGCCGATAGCTACCAAATTGGCGAACTGATTAGGTTCCAGTTTGTTTCATTTTCAAACTGCCCTCAATAAGGAAGTCATGGTGCAGTCTGAATCCACAAAGTGCCAGAGCTGCTAAATCTCAGTGCAGACATTTAGCATTTCCACATTTCCATTTCGCTCAGTCCAGTTCTCACACAATGATCTGAACACAGAGGCACTATAAAACAGTAAGAGAATTATCTGTGTGGGTGTCGCTGGCACATTGCCATAATGTTACCTCTAGACATTTAGTCATTCAGGCATTGTACTTGTATTGTTGTTAATCTACTTGTTAAACCTAGCTAGTTAGCCTAAACCTAGCAGAACAATGGGCCTTGCAGAACAATGTTCGCCTCTTTTCTGAAGATATCATTGGCTGAAAATGCAGCCCTTCTCTGTAACGATCAGTGATCATAACCTTATTCTGAATCGCGGATGGATGCTTACTAGGACCTACAGAGGCTTACCTTTATCTGGTGAGGAGGTGGCTGAAAATGTATGTGTGGATGCCCTGCAGGAAAAATTGACAGCAAATATTAGCATGCCGCATTTTCTTACTCTACTATTACTGCTAATGATCTCTTAGCGCTTTGTGACTCATTTGTTATTGTTTTATAAACAGGTCTGTTTCCTAGCGTTGCTGGAAGGGCATGACTCACTCTTTAACTGTTGGAGTGAATAAAATACAAGTAACAGTTTGTTTTGTTGGAGTCTGACTGACAGATTGTGTCACTGAAGTGACTGCAGCTCTAGAGGATGGCTACCTGCCAGCTCCCAGAGTTTGTGAGAGAAGACAGCTCAGACAGCGCACTAAGCGCTGAGTATTGGCTGTATATGAGAACTGGATTGAGTGAGCCTGACAACAGCCATAGAAAATGGCTTACTTCCGGCTCCAACCAAATAGTCAATTCAGTCGTCACTTTTTTGCGATACGGACGTCGCCATGTTGGAACTCAGACATCAGTTACCACTGATTTGTCCAAGTCGGTCTAGTCAACATTTCTATGGTAATCACTTTTGCCAATCAGAAGTCAGCTTGTTAGGCCACACCCCTACCACTTGAAAGCAGGCTCAGGAGAATCTGTCAATCAAATATTTTGAACATTCAATGTGAGGCCACAGTCTGTACCTTTACAGAGGCATCTGATAGGTCAGTTTATAACTTTGATAGCTTGCAATAAAGACATTTTTTTTTTAAATTGGGATTATCAAGAACACATTAAAAAAATGTAGCAGAATAATTATTCTGACAAAAAGAATGATGTTTATTTATGAAAGTCTATGGGAGTTGGCCTTCCTGGAGCCGGCAGATACTTCCTGTTTGGAAAAAGAGGAGGGAGGGTTTACTCAGTCACATTGAACATATGTGAGAACTGGATGGAGAACTAGACTTCTGGCTCCCAACGTCAAACATTTATTTGATTGACAGACTTCGAGCCAATCACTGCTTACTGAGGACGTCTGACTCCAACATGGCAGTGTCCGTAACGCGAAAAAATGGCAACTGAATTTACTTCATTTCATTGGAGATTAAAGGGAGACGTCTTCTTTGAGTGATGTCACACTCACTTACTCCAGTTCTCATACATTCAATGTGCAGAGATGCGAACCCAAAACTAAAAACTAGCTCACTTCAACCAGCACCCAACCTGCGATAGATCTGCGATGATTCCTCTCCCCCTTTATGGTCATAATTCTTGTTGTAAACAAAAAGACGACACGAAAGCAACTTAATTGCGATTCAGGACAGTGAGGAAGTTGGGAAAAATGTTGACCATGTTTAAATGTTTTAAATGTCAGGAGCAGCATTTGTGTTTTTAGCCAATGCGGTAACTTAGGGGAGGAAATTGTGAACAAAAAAAAAAGAAAGCTTCTACCAATATTTTAACTAAAACAACAACTACACACTCAAACGATGCGTATCCGTTGAGTGTACTAATCCACCTGACTTGATTTCTTGCGTGTGATGGAGATCTTCTGTAACAAAGACGGTGAAAGAGAGCTGTTCATATTTCCACAGAAACTCTTTCATTACCTTCAGTATGACAATAGTCATGCCTGTGGAAAATTTTGAATGTGCCGTTTTGCCAAGCCTCATGTGTCAGTCATATGATAGGGCTTACTGTAGTTCCACCTCAGCAAAGAAACAGACCGATGGCCCTGTTTTCTCTACCTTGTTGACTTGAACAGGATGGTGGTTATGAAACACCACTTCTATTTATGTGTTACCTTTTTAATTGCCACACTTTTGAAGCCCATGGGGGAAAAAAACAGAATCTGCAGCATCGATCTAATTTACTAGCTTTTCTAGTTGGTTTGTTTCTTCTGTTGTAACACTTGTGCTATCCTATGACCCCACCCTTACATTGACATGTTCTCCCTACCATGACAAAGGTGGACAAAGGTGGAGAGGATTTCATGTAATCCATGGACACCAGAGAAGATCACAAATTAGTAAAGAAAAAAGGTTCAGAGCACTGTCTAGTGGGGTCTAGATGACCCCACTCCCAATGTTAAAGTGCCTAGGATAGCACAAGGGTTTAATAGAAAAAAACATTTGTGATCATTTGTTTTTCCTTCTTAAAATGTGTTCACTGCAATGTATTAACAAACCCAGTCCTTTTCAGAATGAACATCAACTAAGTCACACTATAAACTTTGAAATGTATTTGTTTAACTTGAAAAGCTACTCCTGCCATCTAAAAACTAGGGATGGGTACCGTGCCCCGGTATTGAACCAGCCCCGGGGCCACATTCTTCAAGACCGCAGTATCGTTAAGATCTGACCTGAACGGTTCTGCTATCGGTACTGGAGAAGTTACTTTTTCTTTTTTTGTGTGTGTGTCCCACAAAATATAAGCGTTATCTGCCATATTTAACTCAAAAAGTCAGTCAATTTTCCGTTAATTAATGATTATATTAATTTCTGTATTCTCGTTGAAGAGGAGAGCTCTGTTTGTCTATTTGTGTGCAAGGGGGCGGGGCTGTTGTTCCGACAGCATGCGCCGCGCGCGCGCACACACAAGACAAGGCAGCGCACACACAGTCAGAGGTGATCTCGTAGGGGACACGTGAGTGCCCTAGACTAAAAACACCCATTTCTGCATAAAATTAATTTCGTTTGCCTACCATGCTGTCACCTTGCTGCTACGATTACCGTATGTTACGCTGTTTGTGTAGAAGACACTGGGGCAGCGGGGGGGGGGGGGGGGGGGGGTGCACGCGGAGCATAGAATAAACAGGTAGAGAGGCGGGGCTTAGATTCACCGCTCATGATTCCAGACCCGCGACAAACTATCAGCTGCTTCCTAATACTTAATAATAGTTAATAACTAATGATAGTTGTTATCCGTGAAATTAATATCATTTATTGGGTTTACTGGATTTAAAGAAAAATAAATGGAGTTGGCAAAATAGAAAGGAGTCTGCATCAAAGTGAATTTGTTTCCATCAGTTAACTTAACTTAACTCTGGTGTTTGACAGACAGAAAAGTCTATTCAAGGTTGTGGAAAATGGACAAAAGATCAAAGGAAACATCACACTTATGAAGAATGAAAATAATTAGAATAAATAATTAAATGAATATCCTGTCTGGAACATTCTCATGTATAAAGTAAAATGTTTTGTTAAAAAAAACAATGTTGTTGCATAGTGAGGAAATAAAACACTTTATGTTCTTAATATGTTATTTATTTATTTATTTTTCGTCCTCAAAAAGTACCGATAAGAGTACCGGATCGATAAGCAGTATCGATAAGAGTAGTAGTACCGTTAAAACCTTAACGATACCCATCCCTACTAAAAACATGCATCCTAGGTTAATTAGTGACTCTAAATTGCCCCTAGATGTGTACGTGTGTGACCCTACATCAGACTAGTGACCTAGCGGGGTGTCCCGCCTTTACCCTGGGTTGGCCTCAGTCATCCTTGTTACCTTGAAAGGGATAGATTCTGGATGCTCGAGTCAGAAGATCTTTTTTTTTTTTAATATATTGGCTTTTTTGTAATTTCATGTTTTCTTTTGACAATGGTCTCTTAACTTGTTGTTTGTACTGTTGCCAATTAATAAACAGCCACACCTTTGATGCACCTTTTGTAATTATTTGTGATTTACAAAGCATTTATTTATAAATTGGATCATATCCATTAGGAAAGGGGCTAGTACGCAAAAGAACAGTGTAGAATATTAAAGAAATTATTCCTAAAAAGGGACTTTTACTGATTAAAAACAGGAAGTTTATTCTGAAAAGAAGGTTTTAAAGATGCTGAAGGAAAGCAACAAGATCAATAACATAACTGGACTTTTTCCAATTGTGTTCTGGTCAAAAGTATACAGTTCTCAACCAGACGTAAAAAAAAAAAAAATTAAAAATACATATTTTAGTAAAACTGGGTTGATAAAATCGGTCAATAAGTCTGAATCTATCCAAGCTTAATAGATCAATATTTGATCAATAAAGTGGAGATCGATCTTTTATGCTTTTCCTTTTACAATGACCAAATGCAAAACATTTTTGTAATATGAGCCAGTTTAAAGCCTTTCCGATGTTAATGATGTGCACATTTTTGTTGGAGCTTTTCCTTTTGACAAACCATGTAACACTATGGTGTTAACAATCTCATTGGTTCATTATTTCACTAACAGGTTTTACTGTATGTGAGCTGTATCAGATTAAAATGAATATCTTAAAAATGTATATAGATTATTAATGTATTTCTATACAAATATGTCTAACTGTGTAAACCGTGTAAATTCAAAATTGAATCGAATCGAGTCATGTGGATCAAAAGAACTGAAAAAAATCAAATTGATTCTGGAAATTATTGGTTATACCCCACCCTACATTTTAGGACATGAACTGTATGCTCTGATGACTGAAACTGTCAGCAGTCGTAGTGATTTCAGAATTTGCGGTAAAGGAAAAAGCCAGTTCCTCTTAAAAGAATGACTGGAATTACCTGTCCAACGTAAGATCCTAAGCTTTAACAGATATGTTCTAAATATAGTAAAAACAACATCCAGCATGGTTGTAGTGCAGACAGTGATGTGTAAAGGATTTAGGGTTTGACATGAATCTAGGAGCTTGGGGGTGAAGTATCCAGTGTGTTTAGAAACTGAAGTGAAGCATACATCAATGACATACCAGTTTCAGCCCCATAGCGATCGTTAGCAAAAAGTCATTTGCCTCAAAATATATCAGATTACTTCAACAGACTGATGGCAGCAGTTCTGAGTAGATTAAGTTTTAAAAAAAATTGTTGTAGTTTTTTTGCATTTTTGCTGCTAAATACTATTAGCCATCCCATATCACATATTTGTTCTTGCTTAAGGCTGAAAGCACACACTTTAAACAAACCCTGATCTGACCTCAAATAGCTCAAACCCTTTCAAACATCCTTAGTGAAAATCCTGTTTACGTTTCTGTTTAACCCTTTGACGCCTGAGCTCCAGTGTTGACATTCTTTGGTCTACAGATCTCTTCAACCAGTTACGCAATATACTGTAATATATATAAACCAGCTAATTCTGTTGCAGTGAAAAGTGTGGTTATGCAACATTTTCCGTCAATGAAGCACTGCATATTAGTGCAAAGCCAGTATGGCGTCAAAATCAGCTGATTCACGATAATCGTGTGAATAGTTGAGGAGTTATGACATGTCAAAGAGCTTGTGTTATTTAGATGGCGCTGGTGACATCTCTGGTGTTTAAGGACTAGTAGCAGAGCAAACAAACGCCAAGTATTTGGCAAATACCCAAAACACAAACTTAGCTAGAAATTGCTGTATTAAACTGAACAAGTTCACTTCAGGACAGATATACTTCCTCAATCTTCAAATGTTCCTGTTAAAACAACATTATTGGCCTCCTTTCTTTTAAACGGCGCCGCTGAAGGAAGTTAATTTTCGGACTCTCTAAGAAAAGAAGAAAGAGGTCGTCTTCAGCTTTGGCAGCCGCAGCATGTTGAGAATCAAAGGGTCTTCTGGTTTAAAGGGAAAGGTCACATTAAAGCTGCAGCGAGTGTCGGAGCATAAGTGCGTGGGATGCCATCTGAGCATGTAGGTATGGATTATGGGAAAATCGATGCGCCGAAATATAACAATATTTCATTTGGCAATATTTGTGTTGACTCAAAATGCAGTAAAAATTCAAAAAAAAAAAAAAAAAAAGCGCTCTCCTTCCCCCTGTCATGCTGCCTCATCCCACTTTAATGATTCTTGAAATAACTAGTGTTCTTTTTCTCTTTATTTTTGAAGCACCGTTCAGCCTTAAAAGTACTGGAGAAGCTGCATTAAGCAATGCTGAAAATAAACAGCACTTTATTTCCTCAATCTCGCTTTTAGAACCTTATTGGTTGAGCCACATTTAATCTATTTTTTTTCTTATTGTGAAATATATTTTGTTGAAATCAGACAATGTTGACTCTTCCCTTTAGGGACAAATATATTTTAAGTTACCAAAATAAAAGCACTATGAATTTGCTTGAGTAAATGCAACTTGTATTTGAGATACAGCTGCGGTGCTTAACATTGTGATCATTAAATAAAATTAATTTTACCATTTTATTGAAATTAAAGGCGTATTAATATTCAGGTAGAGGCTTTTGCAAGTCATACTCTTTAAAAACAAAAGTGTTTCAGTATAACATTGGGATATGTAATGTATTGTATCAGGTCACGAATCGTATCACCAGATTCTTGCGGAAACACACCCCTAGTGTACAGGAGACACAGGAGACACAGGAGACACCTGTCTCAACCCTGTTTGAGTGTTGTTCCCTTTAGGGGTGTGGCTAGTTAACTAAACACTGATAAAGATCTAGTTTAAACAGCACAGACTGATATTTTTTTCCACTTTCCTTTTGTTCCAGTTGATCCACTTTGACTTAGCTTAAGATTTACTCTACAACATATAAGATGTTTCCTCGAAGGCTGATTAAATGTTCATCCTGTCAGCCTTGTATTATAATTTGTGGTATAATGTGGCCAACATAAGACAAAAATATGTTTCGGTCTTGATCCGTGTGCTTTGCATTTTGGGAGTTCTTGTGAGGTGAAATTGTCATTTAAAAGGAGGAATCACGGATGTGCGGATGGGCAAGGAGAACATTTCTGGAAAAACCTGTCTGTCTTTTGAACTGAAGCTTTATTCCTCTGGCCAGCGTGTGTTTCTTTTGAGCTTGTGGATTAATTATGATGCAACATGTAAGGCAATCTTGAAATCCTGAGCTTTATTTTAAGATGCTATGTGAGTGATGCTTCTGGAGAGGAAGAAATAGGATTTCACAGATACACCAGAACAAGATTTATTCTGGCTTCTCTTGTCTTGCTGTGAGATGACGAGATGACACAATTCATGTTGTAACTCATCAATTGAGGTTAAAAAGTCTGTATAGCTGCTGTTACTGATAGACATCAGTCAGTATTATGTGCTGTTATATGTTTCTGAAATCAAACTGAATTCATGGCTTGTTCTTGTTTCATTAGTTTTGCTTTCCTCCTCACAGGTCAAGTAGTGCAAATAACATCCCAGGTCCCGATAAAGACTATGGATGGATTCAGACTGGAAAAGTCTATTGGTCTGGATCGAGACAATCGAGACCACTCACTTTGATCCGGATCGATTCCTGAATCTTGGGCTTGGCCTTTCAAATGGACGTTTCTGTTTTGAATCAAAGCTTGTAAACAAAAGCATGTGATTCAAGATCTCATGAGTCATTGGCCAGGAATTACAAGGGTGGGGCGATCAAAGCAACTAGAGCCAAAACAATATGGAAGCGATATGCTTTGCAACCCTTGTCGGGATATTTCACTGATTCAACCTTTACATTTTGCTGACCAACCCCGAATGTCTGTATCAACGTCAGGTACAACATTTGTCACTGCTACTTTGGCACAACGGAGGCATGCTGCAAGGAGGTTGCCAATGGATACATTGGCTGAAGGTACGCTGATAATTGTTTATGACATATAGATTCTCTGGACAACAGTGTGGGAAACAATGTGCATCATCTTAAATGTTGTTTTAATGAGTCTGCATCCATCCAATCACATTTCAAGGTGTGGCTGTGACTCATTGTTTCTCCATGTTTGTCAATGGCTTATGGTGCTCGCTTTCTACGGGTTCAGTCGTTCCGCTCCAAACACGGAGCCTATTCAGACTAAACTTGGCGAAGCTCAGTCCAATTAAAAAAAATTAACCAAGACCATTGTTACAGGCACAGCCCTCTGCTGTTGCTTTTCACTTCAGTTGATTTCCTGATGATGTTCACCTGGGACTGCAGCTTTCTCAGCTGTGACTGGCCGCCTGCTGGTCATGTGGTGCTCCTCTACCAGGAAGCCGGAGCCTATTAAAGCACACCTGGGAGCTGAGCCTGGCAGAGTCTGGTGAACTGTCTCTGGCTGACACTCACTACGCTCCTGACTCGCTTTTGGCTGCATGCTTTTGACTAAGCTGTTTTCTTCAGGTATGTGGTGGGAGGTTGTGATCAGGCAAGTTTGGGGCCCCATACATTTTCACACGCAGGCTGAACTTTGTTAGACACACCAGGTAAGGGGTTTTGTTGCCATTTCTTGTAATGTTTTGTATGTTTTTATTTAGACTAGTTAGGTAGTGCCCCCCCCCCCCCCCCCCCCCCGGGACGTAACAACCATCTCGAAATTGCTCAATTGTTTAAAAGTAAAGAGATTTAATCATGTCATTTAAATGTTAGTTTTGGGACTTTTTGTGTCCAATGCGAGTGTTAAATGCTGCATAAAATTTCAAAAAGCGTCTGGTACTAAGTTGTCAAAAAAAGTCTTTTTTACATATCCAAGTGCTACTAAAATGTTCCCTGTATAAAATATACAAATAACAAGGGCACAATGGCAGAGTGGTTAGCAAGACGGCTTCCAGTTCAAGTCCCTAAACACCATTGGCGGGCCCATCTGTGTGGAGTTTGCATGTTCTCCCCGTGCATGTGTGGGTTTTTTCCGGGGACTCCAGCTTCCTCCCACCGTCCAAGAATATGCTTCATTGGTTAATGTGTTACTCTTTTCTTTCTTTTTTTTTTTTTCACTTGTTCTGTCCAACAACTGAGCAGAAGACATCTGTCCATCAATACACTATGGGTTAGGAGGGGGGATGAAGCAGACAGGGAGCAGTGTGGCAGTGTGCACGTGGGGGTGGAGATACATGCATGCTGCCAAAGTGAACTGCGTGTTAATAAGGGGAACCAGATCCTACCCAAACCGACCAGCCAGACTGGGGGGGGGGGGGAGGGGGGACCCCATGCCGGTAGCGCCCCATGCCGGGAGCGCCCCAGGCGACGGGACCCAAGCAGCCTGGGAGGGGGGGAGTAATTGGTTACTCTGAAGTGTCCCTAGGTGTCCCTAGCAAATAAAACAGGTTTTCTGAAAAACCAGCAGGATGCTGGCCCTTGAGGCCTGGATTTGGGGACCCCTGGTTTAGAGGATGAATGGGGGAAAAAAACACTAGGTAGGTTAGAGAACATTTTGAAAAATGCATGAATTCAAATTACTTAAATTACAAATATTTTAATTTTTTCAATAAGGATATTTATTAAGTTACAAGTTTGACATCAAATGATGGAAGTACATGTATTTCATAGGTAGGTTACCGTAAATCTTCTAAAGGAATTTTACCCCCTGTGTATTTTAGTGAACAGTTTCAAAAATATTTTATGTGTTTAAGATCAAAAAATACGTTGATTACAAAGAAGTTATAATTTCATAGGAGGGAGTTTCCTCCCCTTAATGACTTATTTGCCTTGTTTGACAGAAGCAATCTTGAACCTACTACCAAAATCACTCCCTTAACCAAACACCCTCTCCCCTCAACCGACTGGATGACATTACTAGCCGAATCCTCGCCAGTGTTGCCAGATAGTCTCGGTTTTCCAATCCAAAAGTCATCTAAAAAGGTCCCACAAAAAAACACCCTAAAAGTTAATCAGGGATTATCTAACAGTAATTGTTTATCCTTTATTTATTACTTCCCACTTTGATTGAAAGGCTAATTTGTGTCAGGTAGGGGGGTTGATGAAGGACCCAAAGTACAGAGACGAGGAGGCAGGTGGTTCCAAGTAAAAGAAAAAAAAAAAGTTTTAATACTCAGACAAAAAGCGCTGCTGGACAGGGTGAACAAGCAAAACTGAATGTCTGGGTAAGCAGGAAGATGGTAAGGACCAGTACAGAGGGAGGCAGGGACAAGGCGATATACAAACAGGACTGATAAGACACAGGTGAAAATGATCAGGAGTGATTGGGACCAGGGAAACTCAGAAACAAAGACAAGCAGGAGACCTTCAAAATAAAACAGGAAGCAGAACTCCAATCATGACAGAAACAAAACAGGAAAAAACTAGAGCAAAAAAGAATCCTAATCATGAAACTTTGAGACATTTTTTAATATTACATCCATAATTCTGCTGCTAGCCAGACCAAGAACAGGTATGTACCCCCTCCCTCACTTTTTTATGCTATCCAAGGCACTTTGACATTGAGAGTGGGGTCATCTAGACCCACTAGACAGTGCACTGAACCTTTTTTCTTCAATGATTTGTGATCTTCACTGGTGTCCATGGATTACATGAAATCCTCTTCACCTTTATCCACCTTTGTCATGGTAGGGAGAACACGTCAATGTAAGGGTGGGGTCACCTGGACCCCATAGGATAGCACAAGGGTTGAAGTAAAACTTGCAGGAAAAAAGACGTAAAAGAAAAAATACCTATTGATACATTATTATCATGATCAAAAGTGGACAGTTTTTCTTTTTCCTACTTTATATGAATTAAGTGAAGTAAAATAGAAGCAAATGTCCTTGTGAAATGTATTAAATGGCGGCTGGATTTTTAAAAGCCTGTTCACAATTTTTTTTGTAAATAGCCTATGGATAGAACGTTCAAAACTAAATCATATATCACCTAAGATTACTCCAGAAACTTTTTGTTGTTTTTCTAATTTTGTGCAGCGCCAACAATAAGAATTCCTCTGAAAAACTTTAATATATATATATATAATATATATATATATATATATATATATATATATATATATATATATATATAATATAAACAAATGATCAATTGTTTCTTTATCACAGCTGTTTTCCTCACTTCATGTCTTTTCATTGTAGTTTTATGTCAGATCTGAACACTAAATTATTGTTAGATGAATGTGAAATATATTACCGGTAACTTTTAAATGGAATGTAAGGAAAATAGAAAACGTCAACAATGTATTAGAAATAATAAAGCATTACATTATCAGCATACACTGACCCAAAATACACAGATTTTAGGGTTTAGTGGACACATTTATTTTATTACTTGCTCATGATGGCGAGGGCGATGCAGTACTGTCTCCCATGCCTCCCTGGTTGAAAAGTATTTTTATGAGGAATAAAAACCACCGAATTGACCCCAAACAATTACCCCAAATGATCTCAACCCGCCCAAAGAAATTTTGCTCGCAAATTCAGAACCAAAACTACCCAATCTGGCAACAAAGTTCTCAGAGCGTGTGCTGAGCTTTACATTTTTTAAGTTAAAAAGAAGTTATCTCAAATGTTGGTGAGTGATTATTGCAGATTTGGCAGCAGTTGTGTATTTTTACACTTTCATACATCAATTTCTTGTTTCAGGGTTTTGCTTTTAAAAAAAAAGCATTTTTAAAAAGTCACCACAGAAATCATGTTATGTGTGTATGTTCGGTTTAAGTTATTAAAACATCAAACGTCTCTTCCGGTCTCTCTGGGACACCAGTGACAGCTTTTAAAATGTTTTTTCCTAAACCAGCTGTATCTCAGTCTGTTATATTTGAGCTTTTATTTTCTACAAAGGCTGGAAAAGAGATTCCTGTTTTGTTTTTTTAAACTATCCTGCCTGGGGGGTACTCCAGAAAGCAGGTTATGCTAGCTCCGACAGTAAGTTTGAGGCTAAGGAAGTTGATAACCTCAGATTTTGGTTCCAGAAATGGAGATATTTTTCAGGGTATGTCAAGTTGCCATAGCAACTCATGCTCTGAACATAACCTGGTCTGGAGCAGGTTTAGTTGAAGGTTAGTTTGTTTCAGAGAGGTGAAGCAGCATGGCGTGTCCATTTGAAGATGATTTAGTGCAGTGTTTTTCAACCAGTGTGCCGCGGCACACTAGTGTGCCGTGGGAGATGGTCAAGTGTGCCGTGGGAAATTGCCCTCATTAACTGATCTACCAACATTTCCCATCTCCATGAAATCAGCTCTTTGTTCATCCAAACAGGCCCCTGATAAAACACTGAGTAGTTAGGAATATAAAAGATCATAAAATTATTTTTTCTTTGTGTTTATTTGATTCTATTAAATACATTTTGATAAGAATGAAGATACAGCGATTTAGCTGCAGCTATACCTGTTAGCTATACCAGTGCCGCCCCTTTAACTGTCTCCACCAATCATTCTTGAAGGCTGAATCACATGTCATCAGTCTGACCAATCAGAAGTGGTTAAAGTCTTAACTTCCTTGTTTAGATTTAACTCAAAAAGTCTCAGTTCTAACAAAAATACCATCTAAAGCTCGTCTTTAGCGGTGTAGCTTTCCACAGAATCCGGTGTCAGACCGTGGAACAAGAGAACAAAACCATGAAGCTCAGAGAAGCTGGTCTTTCTGCAGTCGGCGGATTTACGGCACTACACCTGCCATGATGCATTGGGTTAGAACGACAATGAGCGCACAATGAGCCTCTCCTCTTAACGTCTTTAAACAAGGAACACACATCAAACAGTTTTTGAATCTTTTAACTTAACTTTTAATACAACTTTTAGAAAAAACAGCTGCAACTTCCAGCTTTTTCTGCCACAATTATCATGAAAATGCCCGTGAGATTCCGGAGGGCGGGGGGCGGCTGTCGATCAATGCAGACTGAGTTTTTTCTTTTTTTTTTTTTTTTTCTTTTTGGGATGCTGGTGTGCCGCGGGATTTTTGTCAAGGCTAAAGTGTGCCGTGGCTCAAAAAAGGTTGAAAAACACTGATTTAGTGGATACAAGAAGAAATACAAGAAGCTTAGATAATACTTTTTCCACCCTGAGAGGGTGATAGGACCACATATGGATGTTTAAAGATACAATTTTTTTACTTTGATCTAACCTAATTATTTGCTGCAGTTAAGATAAATCTTTTTTTTTTTTTTTTTTTTTATTAAGTCAGCTTAAAAATAACACGTAGTTATCAGACAGTTATTTTACTTTCATTCAAATTAATTCAATTAAGTAGATGTAACTTTGGTGCTGCTGTTAGATTGGCAACGCAAGGAATTGTGGGATACCATTCCCTTTGCCTGTCTGGACGGATTTGGGTTTAAGTGTTGGTTTTTGACCAAATGTGTTTAGTTGTTTAGCTGTTTTACTGTGTTTTGCCGAGTTATTTTGTCTGACTATGCTTAAGTCTCTGCACCATGAGTGAGTGGGAGGGAGAGGATGATGAGTTTATATAGCACCCCTACTGCACAATGCAGGAATGATGATGTTGGAAATTTGGTAGATGAAAGTATAATTTATGCATTGTTTTTTTCTTTTTATTGTTATAAAAATGAGTATATCTGCTGGCTCAAACTTAGACATAAGAGAGTTCAAGAATTATAATAAATTAGGATGGAAAAAATATGAATTGAATTGGAGTAATATGACATTTAGTTAGATAAATATGTAAATTTGAGTGTTATAAACAATTATTGAGTTTTATAGACATAAGAAATTAGGTTGAATAAATGTAACTAAATTACTTGTTACCAATAGAAGTAATTCATTTAAGTTGGCAAAATTGGATAAGTTATATATATATATATGCGTCACAAGGAAAATGGAAATAAGATCAGAAACTCGTGCGTTTACTTTGTCTGTTCTTCTTCCACAAGTAGAAACTCTTTCTTTTGCTGATGCAGCCGTGTTACTTTTTTGATGGGCGTATAATCTTCATACGCCGTCATTAAAATCTCCGACTCCGTCTCACTGGAGTATAGCGCTCTCTTCTTTTTCTCCACGCGTTTCCATGCGGACTCCAGAAATTGGTGATCCATTGAGAATGTCTTTATGTACTCGCCATGCACGTGCATTAACTCAGGGTTACCAAGTTGAGCGTAATTACGCTAACTCATATCCGGTCTTTTGGAACCCACATACCCAGAGTAAGCAAGTTCAGGCAGATTTCAACCAGAGTTCAGGGTTAAAGTCAGGGTATAAACATGTTTTCTGGAATACCCCCCTGGACTGTGACGAAGAGCACACCAAAACATACACATCTTAATATATATATATATATATATATATATATATATAGATATATATATATATATATATATATATATATATATATATATATATATATATATATATATATTTAATTCAATAAAGTTGTCTTTCAGTAAAAAACAAAAAAACATTGCATACATAATAAAAGAACTAATAAATACATAACAACAGACCTCCATACATATTTGTTTTGTTTCTTTCATCAAAGTTCCAACTAAAATATTGTGTCTAGCGCGTCCTGCTGGTCGCCGAGAATATTGCAGTTCAAATTATTTTGCTAAGCAGTTTTAAACATGGAAGTATTTCTGTGATGTACTGCTGAGTTGTGTTTCCTGCCTTTTACCATCAACACCTGGAAAAAGTTCCTGCAGAGTCCCAGACACAGAAAAAATATGTCAATAAATGGATAACAATAACCCTTAATATTAATACAGTTATTGTTTTGAACTTAATGAATGAAATGATACAGGCACAACCAAGAATATAAGACAGAACAAAACCCATGAACATGGTGTATTTAAACATAAACCAAGGTTTTTAAATTTGGAAAAAAAAAACAATATATTTGTATTTTTCAGCATTTTGCTACATTTTGTTCCTTAATTTAAAAAGCTCAAACAAGTCACAAAATATAACTTCTTGCAAACTTAATTCGGACTTCGCTGTCTTCGAAGGAGTGGTTTGTGGCCTTCAGGTGGAGGTGTACTGCAGACTCAAGTCCACTTTAGTTGGCTCTGCGATGTTGGTAAAGCCGCTTGTGTAGAGGTTGTTTGGTTTCCCCATGTGCTGTTCATTGTAGTTCTCTTTGAGTACACAACATTACTCTGTTTGAAGCTGAGAATTTTGTCTTTAGGATGAATCAGTTTTTGTCTGAGAGTATTAACAGGTTTGAGATGAACTGGTGTTATGTTGTCTGAAAATCTATGTATGTAAGTATGTCGGACGCACCGCGGTTCGTCGAAGCTTCCCCCGGACTAGCTTTGTCTTCGGAGCGGCAGCCGCCTCGGCCTCGCAAAGCCCCGCGTTCTTAAACTCTGGATCGCAGAAGGCAAAAGTGCTGCTACACAGACCCGAGAAACTGTAAACCATGATAGGAATTTGTGTTTCCAGTGATGTTCAGACAAAATAAAAGCTGATGTTATTTCCACATATTAACATCCAAGATGCTTATCGTGGCATTTTGGAGTTCCTCCACGGGTAATGTTTTTAGAACGTATTGGCCTAATGCTAACCCCTCTTCATCCTTGCAGCCAAGAAAAAAAGCACTGACCGCACGGATTTAAACAATTATGAGTGCGCAGGCCCTTAATAATAATCATAACAGTAAGAACAGCACATTTCTCCTGCAGCTTCCCACTGATTTTGCTCTTCGAGGACAGTTACAGCCCCATGAACAGCTCTGGCACAGATTTGGCTGGATTAGCCAGGTTCCCACACTGACGCAGGATGCTATGGTGTTGATAAAAAGGGCTTGGTAATCTTCTGGGAATTTGTCTCACAGGAACACAAACAGGAGCTTGACGTAATGTTTCAGCCTTGCCTGTAAAGCAAATAAGTGTACATCAGTGCTCCAACTTTATGTTTGATGATGATGTGAATTAACCAAATTACCTTCACTTTATTTCTTGGAAAGAGTTTCTTAATAGAAAAACAGCCGGAGGGATGAGTTTCTGTCACTCATGAACTTATTAACTGAGTTTTCTTTTACAGACAGTAGATGTTGTTCTTGTTCTATCAGGTAACATTAAATATGGAGAAATGATGAAACTCTGCTATTCAAACATTAATAAGTCCCATTCTAATCATCTTTTGATCTATTTTCTGAGTGTTCCCAGAGGTCTTATAATTATAATTATGCCGTTTTTAGCCAAAATAAAAAAAAACTCTGTCATTTTCTAGGACATAGTTTCATCAGAGCAGCACTAGTTCTCTAGAAATTCACCTCCGAGTTGTGGGCAAGACCGTCAGCGTGGAGCAACCCCACCCCACATTCCCGTCACCCATAACTGAGAGCTATCTCCCACTAGTTTACAGCTCCTCACACCCCCAACCTAACATTAGCAGCGCAGCAAAAATAACAAGCAACATCAGAGCTATCTAGCCCTACAATCCTCCTTATTTTTCTTTATACATGTCCTCCACCATCAAAACAATGCCACAAGAACATGTCTGAAAACCCCCATATTCATCGGATTGGGTCTGTAACCCTTGTGCTATCCTAGGCACTTTACCGTTGGGAGTTGGGTCATCTAGATTCACTAGACAGAGCTCTGAACCTTTTTTTTTTTTCAATTTTTTGTGATCTTCACTGGTTCAATGGATTACATGAAATTTTTCCACCTTTATCCACCTTTGTCATGGTAGGGAGAACATGTCAAAGTAAGGGTGGGGTCATCCAAGAAAAGCACAAGGGTTAAAGGCGTTTATTTTGTTTTTATGAGAGATCCGTTTTCACCTAAAGACTGTTTTAGCACTGAAGCAGGTAATGTAGTGCTGGAGTTAGATGAGTTTCAAAAAGTTACATCAGTGAAGGCAAAAAGCAGGCTGCATGGGAGTGTAGTGAATAGCATTCTCACCTCTCAGTCTCAACAGGAAGGCCCTGGTTCAGATCTAGCTGGGACCTTACTGTGGGGAGTTTATATGTTCTCCTTGTGCATACGTGCTTTCTCTTCTCTCTCTCTGGCTTCCTCCCACAGTCCAAAAACGTGCTTCATAGGTTTCTCCACTGTTTTTGTGTGACCTTTTGATGGACTAGCGATTCCTCAAGGGTGTACCCCACTTATGCCCAACAGTAGTTGGGATAGGCTCCAGCTACCCGGTGACCAGAATAAAGTGGGTTTAGAAAATGAATAGACTCTTCACTATTTTTTATGGGTCATTTTTTAACTTCAACAGGTATGGTGGACTTTTAAACATTATTTTTAGTTCAGTTGGCTGGCAAGACACAAGGTTTATTTCCCAAGGGACACAATGAGCTTCATCCAGTGTGGGTCCTTAGACAAGACCCTTCACGCTACTACCTAATTACATTCACTTTCTTTTTATCATTGTGTTTTTCCTTCTATTTCCTCTGGGAAATAGATGTAAATAGGGGACCCAAACAGGGAAATGGGTCCCCCTATGCCAGGCCCCAGCCCAGATAAAATGCAGGGTTATGTCAGGAAGGGAATCTGGCATAAAATTCTCTGCCAAAGAATTGGTTATCCCACCATTAGCGAATGTGATGGTCCATTCAGCAGAAAACAGAGCTGAAGGGTTGCCAAGAATCAAGTAGGGATAGACCTTGCTTAACACACTGTTACCAGGGAATTATTACCAATATATGCTTTTTAAAACAGCTAATGAACTAGCTAGTTGTTTTCCCAAGAAATTTTATTCTGGATTTCAACACTTTTCTTTAGAGTTTCTCAGTACTGCAGCTCCATACCATCACACTACCACCATGCCATGATTGACAGATACTGTACTGTTCTTTATGAAAATGCGTTTTGACTCCAGATATATAATCAGCCACATTTTATCAAATCTTTCACCTCTTTGGAATAAAAAACAATTTGCCTGAAGTCTTATAAAAGTCAAAAAATCTCCCTTCCACTGAAATCTGCACATCTTATTTTAGATTATTAACCCTTGTGCTATCCTAGGCACTTTAACATTGGGAGTTGGGTCATCTAGACCTCACAGGACAGTGCACTGAACCTTTTTTCTTCAATGATTTGTGATCTTCACTGGTGTCCATGGATTACATGAAATCCTCTCCACCTTTATCCACCTTTGTCATGGTAGGGAGAACACGTCAATGGTCAACTTGACCCCATAGGATAGCACAAGGGTTAAACCTAAAACATCATACTGAAACAATATTTTTTGCCTTCCCCTGCGAATGCAGATCTATTGATAGTATAATTCACTTAAAGGTCCGCTTCATTCATTCACGACACAACAGATGTTCAGCTTTTTATTAGAAAACAGAAATACATTGATGTTCAAATCCATGTAGAAACTGAGGTGATGATGGCTTTTAGTCGGCAAAAGGTCCATGTACCAACATGACTAACGTTTCCTCATCAACATACGGCTTCCTGCATCGTTAAAATCCCTCACTTGTGATAGATGATCTATCAGACTGAGAACTGTTGCCACGTGAACCGGGATGACCCTGGACTTTGATTTCCTTTGGCGCCTTTGGATTCATGGAGGTTTTGGTTCTCGGTAACCTAGAGACAGGAACAAAAAGCTGGGGAGAAAAGTGCGCTTTTCTTTCGGAGATCCATCGTGAGATGTGAATGAGAGATCCCACCATAACATTTAAGGACAAATATGGCTTTTTCACGTCTGCATGGGGACATTTCGGCTGAACTCGCAGCTTCCAGTCCAGCTCGTTTTTGCATTCTTACTGAATGTCCAACACGTCTGCTGAGCTGCAGCTCTCATCCTGAGGCTTGGAGGCTCCACACAAGTACACAGAAGCCCCCCCGCGCTTTGCCGTGATTCCTTGGAGCTTCCACTCAAAAGGATCACTTTTCGTCCCGCCGACGTTCACTTTATTTGGCTTCATCAAGAAGTTTGAGTCTTTGTCTCATATTGAGCTTTCTTCACATGGAGCCAGCGGTGCATTTGACCTAAACATGGGAAAACTGGCGAGCTCTTTTTCTAGTCCTTTAAGTCCTTCGTTTGAGCCGTCCCCCAGCCCCCCCATTATCTCATACCCCTCCCCCGACTCCATCTCTCCTCCCCTGGGCGACGCCCGCTCCACCGTCCTTTGACCCAACACGTTTGCCTCTAACATTTCAGAGGCGAGCTTCAGCTCCCCGCTGCTGGAGTTGCCGTTGATTCCATTGCTGGGTTTACTGTTGCTCAGGCTGCTGCTGTGGGGCCCGCCGTTGCCCTGATTGCTCAGAAGAGTGGTGGTGGTGGTGGAAGTGGTCGTCCCGTTCCGTTTCTCCAGCCGGAACCCCTCTGAGAACAGGCTGGCGCTGCTGGGGGACTGCGGGGTGACAGAGGAGGCCATAAAGTCCCGCTCCTTGTCAGATGACAGTGAAGTATCTGGCGCTTTATGCTGGCCACGTTTTTTCCTCTGGTTCACAAAGTACATTATAGTCACAGCGCAGAGTAAACCCAAAAAGAAGAAGAGGATGTAGACGGCGATGATGTGTCGACTTCCTGCCGGCGATTTGGATCCCCCAATAATGGGGCCCTCTAGTGACAGATGATAAGCTGCTCGAAGACAAGTGGTGGGGTCTCTGACCGATGGTCCTCCTTCCTGGAAGACAAAATTATAGGGTCAACCTTTTTTTATCCGGATAAAGAACATTTCTTTTTCAAGTTAGTTTCTATTTTAAGCACCTGGCACGAGCAAACGTAAGTGCCAAGGCTGTCCTCCGTCACAGTCACGTCCAAGTCAGTGTGGTGCTGCCTGGTGAGTCTGTGGGGAGGGTGCTCCCAGCTGCAGGGTCTGGGAGAGAGCTGGACACAAGGCAGTAAGAGGCGCTGACCCAGAGACACCCGCATGTCCTGGATGATCGGACTGCAGCGTCCTGAAGGAGAGAGCAGGACAACGGGAGTTAAAGGAAGCCCACACTCGACCAGAGCCTCTTTGGTTTAGGACAGGGGTGTCAAATTCGTTTTGGTTCGGGTGCCACATTCAAGGCGTCTGATCCCAAGTGGGCCGGACCAGTAACATAAAAGCAAAAAACAGCTTTATTTTTGTTTCACAAAGACCAATGGATCTCAAATAAAATGCATTTCACTTTAAAAGAACTTGGTTTATGCAATTTTATACAGACTGAATATTTTACATCTGATACTGAAACAATCCAGATGATAAACTCAAGAGGGGCTACTGAAAAAAATGAAACACCTGCTTAAAATGTAAATGTGCAAATCAATGAAAAATTAAACTACCGGTAAGCTAAACTTGCAAACATTTGTGAACATAAGAATTTGGAGTAACCTCCTTTCTCTCCTCAAACTTCACCCTGCCATCAATATCAGGATTCAAATCCTGTGCAGAAACACATTTGCTGTCATTCAAGTGTGCAAAACACAATGAAATGTCCAAGAGTCTTTTCCTGGTTTCTGCCTGAATTTTGTGGCAACACCTGCCTTCTTCCTGACCTTTGATGGGCGCCATCAGTGACCAGACTGACGTCAGTGACCAATTCACTCCAACATAGTCTGGCACAGAAACTAGAGAGCTGACTATGTCATCCACTGTTGTCGTGTCCATCAACCTAAAAAACTCTGTGAAAAAGCTGTGACGTCTCTTTAACAACTCTAATAAATATGCACAGTTATGCAATATCTGTATCCATGCTTTCATCAATAGTGACCAAAAAATGCAATAAATGACTGGATTTCTTCATTTGGCACCCAAGTCTCCTCAGAGATATTGTATTTGCAATCGTAACCCTTGACAGACTTATGCTAGCAAAGGTCGACTGCAGCCTTCAGCATTTTTCCACAAGTTCACCATCTGAAAAGGGTTTGGATGTTTGCTTCAACTTTTTTGCAATAAGGTAGCTAGCTGTCATTGCTCCATCATCAACGTCACAGCTGCAGTAAATGCAGATGGCTATTTTGTCAGTCCAGCTAATAGTTGGTAAATCTTTTCTTTTCTTAACTCCCCTTGCAAATGGTGAAATTGTTCTTTAAACAAATAAAACTCTTTCCATTTTCTTGGAAAGCTCAGCACTCCACCCCAACCTATTTCTTCTTTTTGACAACATTTTGGTCATTAGGGTTCATTCATTTCTTCATTCTTAGAGCAATGCAACAGCGGTGGGGCTCACGCTGAACCAAACTACATCTTACTCAGACACAGAACTGTGGAGAGATATGCTGTTTCACCAGTTTTGCTTTTACTTTGCTCTCCCTAGTGGCAGAATTGCGCATTTGATTATTTCTTTTAAAAATCCTAACTCGCCACAGGGATGGACTAGAAACGTGCTTTTAAAAAAAAAAAAAAAAAAAAAAAAACATCCTTATAATTTTTATCCTTCGTGACTGGGACGGATTGAACCATCTGGTGGGCCGGATATGTTTGACACAACTGGTTTAGGGCATTGACTGTATGTGACAACTGGACTGAGAGACCCCTCCCCCTTCACAGTTCAAACAGGATGTACAGCTATCACTCAGTCATTCTATTGGTCAGGATAACCATTCTTGCTCTGATAAATTTTATTACATGTACTAGATAATCCTCTTTTTTCAAATGTATCTCATTTACTTCTTTAATTATAAACCGGGTGGTCTCACATAAAATGTTCGAAATATTTAATTGGCAGATTCTTCACTTTCAAGTGAAGCTCCTCATTGGTGAGAGTGGTTGCCATAGAAATTATGACTCAGACCAATCACTGCATACCCCCGACGTCTGACTCCAACATGGCAATTGTTTTTGTTTTTGTATCGCCAAAAAAATGACTTCATTTCATTAACTTTTGCTTTTTTGATTTAGATAAAACAGAAATTTCCAAAAAATTTCTTAAATAAAAATATAGATTTCTTAATTTTGGAGGAAAAAAAAAAGAAAAAAAACAGTTTATTTTAAAATGAGACAACATTGTGAAACAACAAATCATACTGCTGCAGCAATGAAAAAAAAGAAACATTGCGAATAAAAAATTGCTTCTTCAATTTTTGAAAACTCAGTCTACTGTGACTGGTCATCATCATTTTCTCTACTTACTAATTTGATTATAAACATGACTTTACTGATTTATGATCCAACAGAGAAAGTATTTAAAGGTTGTAAAACATATATCATTTTTACAATTTCCCTCTGAACAACAACAACAATGTTGTGCAATAATATTTGCTTAAACTTCTGCTGATTACGAACAGCTTACAGAAAATCACTTTTAAATATTATACAACAGAGTATAATAATAACGTTGGAGCTTCGTTTGTTTATGGTGTCTATGCTGTGACATCATCATTAGTCGTAGGCTGTGTGACCTGTGACTAATGAGTGACGTAATCTGTGCGCAGTCAGGTTAAAATGCCGCTACAAGAAATTTAGTTTTAAAAAAAAAAATCTAAACATTAGTGGAATTTTATTTTTGTGCATATGGCGAGGATTTGGTGAAGGAAAATTGTTGATTTTTAGAAGCTGTTTTGGATTTTTAAACATTCAATAAAACCAACATTTCAGTTTTCTTTCATAGAAACATATTATAACATTGAGAATTCAACCCAAACGCAGATCAGGAAAAAAAAGATTTTTCATATTTTGTTTTTACATAAATTCCGGTTTATTTTGTATTCATTTTTATCACAGGAACATTTTCTGTGCTGAAGTTTCTGCCTGCCTAATTCACCTAATTCACCTAATTAATCTCCCTTTTACAAGTTTCCTCAGAACAGAAACATCTTCAGCAGGTCAGAAACTTTATTTGATTGAATCTTAATTATATGTCAAATGTTTGTGGCTGCTTAAACTTCGACTTTGTTATGAAGATGAAGACATTAGTGCATGCCAACAACCTCAATAAATCTGCTGGTTTTGCCTGTAAATAGTATTTATAATAGTTTTTTTTTTCCAAGTTGAAGACCCTTATTCAGTTTCCTCACTGACTTTCCGATTACATTTTTTTTTTTTTTTTGTCTTTTTAGCTTTGTCTTTTTAGCTGCTTAAAGTCACCTGACGCGTCAAGACAGACGGATGTGGTGACCAAAATCCAGTTGTTTTTAAAATAAAACTTTCTTGAACATTAGAAAACAAACAAAAGTTGATGTATGCATTTGTCTTCTGTCTGCGGCCCGGTACCAAATGGCCCAGAGACCGGTACCCGTCCGCAGCCCGGGGGTTGGGGGACTACTGCTTTAGAGCCAATGCAAGAAAATGAACCTACCATCAAGTAAACCACACTTCTTCAAGGCGGCATCCACCACATCACCAGGACCGGGACTGAAAACACAGAAATGGTCACACAGAGTTTGTTACTGCGTTCCTAAGAGAACCTTTTATTCTGTATTAATAACAGTTTATGTGGGTAAGAGTTGGTTTGAAGCAAAAGGTTAATCGAATCGTATCACTCAGTGAAACAAAGCATTTCTAGCAAAAAAACTTTTTGGGGGGGTTCTGTATTTGGTCTTTCGGATCATAAATAAAACTCACTCTTCCTCTGAGAGACTGCAGGCTTCTTCCTCGTTGCTCCACACACAGCCCAGTCCTCTGGCTTTGGCGCAAACCGTACAGCTGCTAAACAGAGCACAGCCTTCAGCCTGGATGCGGGACAGAGATAGAGGACTTCCAACCAGAGCCCAGCCCTAAAAAACAAAGAATACCAAAAATAAAGATTTTTTTTTTTTAATGTATATAAGCATGACTTAGTTAAACAGAAGCCTTATGTTCTACCTGATACAACAATATGTTGTTAACAGCCTCATTTGATGGGAAGACGGAGATCTCCTCCAGTAATGTGGTGTTTTGTCCCACCACTGCCACCTTGTGGATCTCTCCACGGTCTACACAAGTATCAAGACACATTTGAATACATTTAATGATTATACAGGAATGACTTTCAGTCTTCAGCCGCAGTATAGTCCCCTTCATCACCTGTTCCAAGATGCAGCACTGCTCCACGGCCCGTCAGGGTCACAGCCAGCTTGGTGTACCCGATTCCCCTCCGCACCAGCACAGGCGCTGCAGTGACACTGTTCTCCATCAGAGGGTGGTCCCTTACGAACGTCAGCACTTTGTCGGGGAGTTTCAAGGAAGACTCAAACCCTTCAGCCTTTAGTGCACTGTTTAAACACTAAACAGAACACCAAACAGACGGTTAGTGGAATTCTAGGATAGAACAAAAAGACAAAAAAAAGCCCCTCCAGTGAGTGGGACAATTGAGTACCTGGCCAGGCCTCGGTGTGGGAATGGGTTCTGGGTTCATCCAGTTGTCACAGTTTTTCTTCAGCTCTTTAAAAGAACCGTCCATAACTTTGTTGATATCCGTCAGGCTGAAAACGCACACGGCTGACACGTCTTCTGGCTCCCTGCGGTGGAAAAAGAAAGGATGGCTTAGATTATAGAGAAATCCACAGAAAATTCTTTATAATCAAAGCTTTTCTTTGTAGAGAAATTAACTTGAAATTCACTTAAAAATATCTGATTTGTTTTTGTGAATCAGCTAAAGCTCAGGCGTAAGGCAACACCTCAATGTGTTTAGAATCTATGTTCAAACCATTTCTGACCCGTTTGGGGGGTTTAGAAAGAGTCACCTGAGGTCAACTTGTGTCTTAATCACAATTGAATCGGTGAATTCAATAAGTCCAAGAAGTTAAGTTTGTTTTTCCAGGAAATGATTTGAATTGCATAGCTTAAAGCAGTGTTTTTCAACCTTTTTTGAGCCGCGGCACACTTAAACCTTGACAAAAATCTCGCGGCACACCAGCATTCAAAAAAATAAAAAAAAATTTAAAAAAACGGGAGAAACTCAGTCTGTTTTGAACAGTTCCTCCACAATATCACATTCTTTTTTTTATAATTGTGGCAGAAAAAGCTGGAAGCTGCAGCTGTTTTTTTCTCTAAAAGATGTAATAAAAGTTAAGTTAAAAGATTTAAAAACTGTTTGATTTGTGTTCGTTGTGGTTTCAAGACGTGAAGAGGAGAGGCGAGTTTGGTTACTTTTAACCCAATGCATCATGGGAGATGTAGTTCAATAATCCGCCGAATGCAGAACGACCAGCTTCTCTGAGCTTTATTGTTTTGATCACTTGTTCCACGGTCTGACACCGGATTCTGTGGAAAGCTACACCGCTAAAGACGAGCTTTAGCTGGTATTTTAGTTGAAACTGAGCGACTTTATCAGCAGAATGCACAACAAGGAAGTGAAGACTTTAACCACTTCTGATTGGTCAGACTGATGACACCTGATTAAGAATCCAAGAATGATTGGTGGAGACAGTTAAAGGGGCGTGACTTTTGCTAAAACGGAGATTAAGCTGCAGCTAAATCGGTACCGTCATTTTTATCAAAAAGTCTTTAATAGAATCAAATAAACACAAAGAAAAAAGTATTTTATGATCTGTCATATTCCTTATTTCTTAGTGTTTTTTTAGGGCTTGTTTGGATGAACAAAGAGGTGAAATCCTGGAGATCATAAATGTTAAAGTTGAGGGCAATTTCCCACGGCACACTTGACCATCTCCCACGGCACACTAGTGTGCCGCGGCACACTGGTTGAAAAACACTGGCTTAAAGGGAGGCTACACCAAATGATTAATACTTTACCCAGATTCAGAACCAGTTTATAGCTTACAAATGCTATAATATGAAGCACCTCACTTTTATCATTTCAGAGGACTAGCAAACTAAAGTGTCTGGACTTGGGCCCTTCTTGAATTAAACAGAAGTAACATCTGGAACATGAGAACTGCAAGTCAGATTTGTTTTCCTCCTAAAATGAAATAGGTTATCAAAAAGATACATCTAATCTTCAAAGTCAGACTCGTCATTGCCCTTAGTATCACAAACTTGACATGTTCCTTGCCTTCAGCATGTAATCTTTTTTGTTTGTTTCTGGCCCATTCTTGTTCATTACGTTTTCTTTTAGGCCTAATCTCCTCATCACTTGAATCAAACTCCTGCTGCATGGGTGCTGCCATATTGAATAACTAGTGCTGCCATCTATGGGATAAAGCTAAACCCATGCAAGAGAGACCCAAGTCCAGGAACTGGGCCCCTCTTGCACTCAATGCATTTTAAATGTCAAGCATAGTCAACACATTACAATGGACTTGGGACGTTTTTGCACATAATCAGATAGCTTTTCCCTTGAAGACCATAAAACATATAATATCTCTATTTTGAAAAATTGTGGACTTGGACCCCTTTTGAATTCACCGATTCAATTGCCCTAATGGGTAAATACAGGCAGGAGAAAAATGGGCAAACCTGTACAGGTGGTTAGGGTCATGGCTCATCCACGATCCGTACAGATCAGTAGCCTGGGTTCGGAACACGCACGTACGGTGGAACACAACTTCCCCTCCCCGCTAGCCTGTTCGCCGATGCATCATTTAAATCACTCGTTTACCTTTTCTAATCGACTGTAATGACGATGGCTTGATGCGTTCACACAAGTTCGCTGCAGGACACTTGGTCAAGAGTGTGTTCATAAACCTAACGCTACAGTCAAAACATTTTTTAACCAGACCTTAAAGAGCTCTAGGAAGACAAGCTATCCAGACAACCCAAAAATGTTCAGTAGCTGTACAGGTGCAAGTGACTGAAAGCCGTGTCACAAAACCACTATGTACGTTTTTTGCATCATGCATGGATGAAAATTGGTCATACATGAAAAACGTAAGAAAAGTTGTGGTCTTTACGTGAAATTTCAACAAAGACCCGTTTGGGAGTAAAGTACGCCAAACGAATTTCCGCATATCATTGAATGACGAATGCAAGAAACACTTAAGAATTATACATTTCACTCATGAATCACGAAATTTCATATGTAGAAAATGTGCAAATTGGATGTAGTGGCTGTGTGACATAGCCTATTCACTTTTTAAAAAAATTCCAATGTTCCTCAACATTTTGGTCCCATGCCTTTTCATAGGAATGATCTTGCAGTGCGCTTTTCAGCTCACCACTGGGAGGTGAAGAGTCCGTAGAAGTGGGTGCTGCTGGGGTCGCCCGCAAAGTGTTGGACGGTGAAAACGTCCTTTAGGACGTTGAAGCGCCGATCGCTGCTTTTGTCCTCACACACCAGCTGTGCCTTCAGAAAAGTCGTCCAACGTCGCTGCAGAGTCTTCATCCCTCCTACGTCAGACTGAAAGGACCAACAATCCTGAGGTGAGGTCAGTTCAGCTTAGACGCATTCACAACTCGCTTAGGAGGTTACCTTGCAAACCCGAGCCACCCTGGGCACTTTGACTTTGGTGTATAGCTCATACTCTTTGGCCATCTCCGTGAAGAAAAAGTAGATTTTGTCATCGTCTCCGGTCGGATTGGCGTCAGCAGGCGCTTCGATGAAGGCTGAGCTGACAAACTCTGGGTCTAATGAACACACACAAACGCCAACCATGCTTGTTTTTGAGGGAAAGCGTGACACGGGCAGAAAGTGAGCCGGAAGGGTAAACAAGCATGTCACCGTTAAGCCAGTTGATGGATCGCTCAGTTCGGATGCGTTCCTGCTCTGGGCCTGTTGCTCGGGAGATGTCAAAGAGCGTTCCCAGGAAGTTGCTGGTGGCTGCTGTGTACAAAATACCACCTGAAAAGCAGAAAAAAAGAGGGGGGCAGGGTTATATCTAAAACTTGTAACAAACATCGGATGCTGTGAAACCCTCGGTAAGTTTATAACAGAGAGGAACTTACTAGCCATAACGGCCGTGTAATGCTGAGCGGGCTCAAAGGGGCACTTCCCTTTCCCCGTCTCCGTTTGGATGCCTCCATCTTCAGTTTTCTCCAGAGTGAAGGAGGACCGCTCCTGCAGAGGGACAGAAAATAAAAGATTAAGTTAAAATGAACATAATAGGAACCAAAGGAAATACAGAAAAAAGCTGAAATAAGTTAAGAGATGTAGGAGATTAAGTTGGAACCAAAATGCGTTTGAAAATTTAAAAATAGTCTTAGTTATGATTGCTAAAGACCTTAAGGCCATGTCACACACCGACTACATTTGCACATTTTCCACATAATAAATTTCAGTCTTGTGATACATGCGTGATATACAGTGCGTTTTTTTTGCGTTCATCATTCATCGATGCGCGCAGATGTCCGTCGAGGGTTTCGGCCAACGGGTCTTTATGTGAACTCAGTTTTGAGCTGCTCAAAATTTTTGGTCGGTTGAGTTTATGTGAATTTTACGTAGTTTATATGCAATTATCACGTAAATCTTACACAATTATGTTATTTTTGCGAGATGCAAACCCAAATTTGTGGCTTTCTCCGACCGTTCTCCGTATGTCTAACAGACTTTTCACGCATGTACCACTGATGTATAACTTTTATATCATGTATACAGTGCACATATGTTAAAATTACGTAAATTGACACATAAATAAATTGCATACAAACAGCATAATAAACACGCACGGTTCATGATTTACTCGTTCTTCTTCTGTGGTGTTAATGTGGTTCATTCGTGATACATCTGTGAAAATTTCACATAAAGACCAACTTTTAAACTTTTTCTACATATATTCGGGTATGACCAATTTTCATGCAATATGCGCAAAATGTACTTAATGGCTTTGTGACACGGCCTTTAGCTGAAAGTCACACACTGAGTATGCAAAAGGGAAAATAGCAAAAAATGTAATATTTTCTGAATTATTCTGCATTTTTTAATTATATATGCTCAATATTTGTTGTATATTTGATCTACACTTTGGTAACTGGGGTGTCAACATAGAAAACATACAGAAATCTAATAAATGTTCAACAGGAAAGAACTTTGGGATGTATTAGTCACAGTCAATATAGATCTCCCCAACAGATTCGTCATCTATTTTACGTAATTGAAATTTTTTTGATTTACTTGTATTAGGTAGTTGAAAAATATTCATAAAAAAACAACAAAATGTTACAAATATTTAGGAAATATTAGCAAAAACGTAACACCACCTTAAAAAAACTGCCTTAAGTGAAAATTCTTAGAGATGGAAAGTGGTGCATTTATGGAACAATCAAGAAAAGGAAATTAGAAAAAAATATCTTTTAAACCTAAGCTACCATATACATGCGAAACTTGTGATTCAACTATTGATAAGTCACAATTTTGAAATAACAAATTAAGTTTTAATATTGTAATAATTGCACATTCATGTCATTAAATCAGAATTAGAGTGCTACAGTTTTTTTTTCTGTTAAAAAACAAGCAAATGTTATCAAATGCTTTCTCCTCTGATCTTTCATGTTCATTTTTTATGTAAATGTTCTTTTAAATTCAGGATAAAATAAACTACATTCCTATAAAATAAATAAAAATGCATTAAAAATGTTAAAAATAGCATAATTAAGTTGTAATTGATTTGATTTGATTTTAATCAAATCACAGTTTTGCAATATATCATGTATATAATATATAATAATATAATTCCTCAAATACATTTAAAACAGACTAAAACAAATTTATGCACAAAGCAAATAAGGTTAACAAAAAAAGAAGGAAACCTGTTAAAAATATTAAGTCAAATCTTGACAATATATTAAAAATTAAGATAAAACAAATTGCAAGTTAAAACAATTAAAAAATAAAATAACTTGCAACCATTAAAAATGTTGGTAAATGTACAAAAAATAGGAAAAACACAAAAAAAAGTACATCAAAATTGATCTTTTCTTTCATTGTCACTTTAACTATCAAAGTTTATTCTCAAAGCACTTTTTTACAGAAAGAATTTCAAAGTGCCTAAGATCAAAAACTACAGTGGTGGACAAAAGTTAAGATTTACATAAATTTCGGAAATTGGAAAAGTTTATGCTCTAAGTGTTTATAATAGCAATTAGCCTTTGTTATTATTTGTGTCATTCTCAAAATGTTTGGCCATGACTGTAGATAAAAACAGGAAACACGAAATAGGACAAAGGACAAAATAAAAGCCGGCCATTTTTTTTAAAGAAATAAACCGACATTCACCTGCAGGTGCTTACAATGACGATTTCATTATTTTCTACAGTGACTGTAACAAACATACTGACCAGGAAAGCACAGTGGGGGTCAAAGGCATAGGTGCCGCACACATAGATGCGTCCATCTCCTAAGAACTCCAACAGACGGATGTAGTTGTTGCAATCCACCTGAAGGGGGAGACAAAGTCAAAGACATTTTCAAGTGTCTTCACTGTTTGTTTTTTTTTTATGAATACTCTGTGTTCAACCCCCATTTAAACAAAAGAGAAATCAAAGACAACAGAAATAAAAAATAAAAATGCGTCCAATTATTTGCTTTTGTGTTCAAGAATCAGAGTAAGTGGGAACAGTGAGAACAGAGACGTGACATTTGAGATCCCCACTGCTACCAGCTTCACTTACACAATCACAGGTGAAAGCTGAGACGACTAAAGCATCAAAGCATTTGTGTTCCTTTCATTATATATAAACACCCAGAGGACATGTTTCTGTCCCTGAGGACTTCCTCCTTCCTCTCTGCCACGCACTTGGTCCATCTGTGATTATGGTGGGAAAAACACCCACATTTCCTCTAACTAATTACCAGAAAAGCATGACGCAGGTATTTACGGTAGTTTTTTTCTTCTTTATTAAACCCCGGACTAGTTAGCAATGTCTTCCAAACTGCCAAAGCTCCAGCCCTGAGTCATCCTTTCCTTCAGGGATCTGATTATATCTTTATTTTAGATCATGTTACCTGATTTAGCCCTCCCTGGCAGCGCCACACAGCATCACTGTGCAGCTGAGGCACACAGAGGAGGAGAGGACCAGGGCTCAGGCTGCCGGCACAGCTTGTATTAGATATTTCAACGTTGTTGTTGTTTTGGGTTTTTTTTTGCAATGAGTCTGTTAAAAGTCAAGAGACCGCATCTCTGACTTCTGTGTGCATCAGGAATTGATTTAGTCATTCGGCTACAGAGCAACAGTCATGTGCTAAATGAAATGTAAATGAGGCAGCCGCCTCTCTGTTTGCTGGATAATGAAGCCACACAAAGCAGTAAATGAAAGTCGGTACATCTCAGCAAAAACATCTTTTTTTTTTTTTTTATATCATTTCAGCTACCATATTTTTTTGTGATGAGCAAAAACCAGCTGGTAAAAGTGACGCAAACTTACTGTTTTTCTATCTGAACTCAGATTCTGATCCTCTGCTGGTCTACTGTAAAAGCGTTCCTAGTGGTCTTTTAATTATGATTATACTGTTTATAGCCAAAGCTAAGAAAAAAAAAAACTGTCATTTTCTAGGACATAGTTTCTGCAGAGGTGCAGTTGTTCATTAGAACTTATCCAGCCGTTGAGTTTTAAGCCAGATGAAAACAAAGACGTACATGGATCTAGTTCTCTACAAATGGACGCATCAGAATAGGGCGGAGCAGGAAGCTTGCAACCCCTCCCTGCGTATTTTCTGTCGCAAATACAGTCATTTTCAAACTGCATTTTTTTTGTCTGCTCCTGATTCACAACGATTTGAATAAAGAAATATGCCCAAATACAATTTTAAGCTCAGCTTTCTTCACATATGTCCTCCATCATCAGAAAAATGATACAAGAACATGTTAAAAACACCATTTTTTATTGAAGTGGATTTTTACAATAAAACATTTTTTCATCTACTGCAAGTATCAAGAATTTAAGGAGAAATTAAACACAAACAAACAAAATGGCTGGAAGGGAACAAATATAAATAATAAATGTTGGATTATTTTATTGCTAACGGCACTATCTTAGCAGGCTAAAGGCACAAGTTAACAACGCTAATGTCTACACCAATTTTAATCTTTCTTCATCCTAATTTCTGAAATAACTTTTTTTCACATTTGCAGTTACATGAATTATTTAATTAAAAAAAAATTAAAAAAAAAAGCTTCTGTTTCCCAGTTTAAAAAAAGCAAGAAAACTAGTAAAAGGACCCTACCAAGAGATTTTTTTTCTATAATCTGAACTGTTTTGACTTGTGAAATTCCCCTTCTTCTCTAATAAAATATATTCATTTTAACTCTAAAATGTATATTTTTGCATGTTTTGTCATTTTATCTTGTGTTTTCCAGTCACCTAGCTTTGTTTTATTTTGGTTTGACCTTCATTTTCTTTTTATTTGAAGTAGAGTGCAAGTAAAATGATCAAGAAATCCCTGTAGGATGACTCAGAAAAGACAAAAAGTGTGTCAACCGTAAGTAGTTAGGATGTAAACTGAAGCCCTGAGCCTTTTCTATGGTGTCCATGGAAGACTACAGTACATATGTGACCTGATAGACCCTCTCACACTCCTGCTGTTCTGGCGTCACAAACCCACACATTCACGCTGGCGCTTGTCCCAGAACTTCTCATCAGATGTCCAACGGTACAACAAGGTTAGAAAACAGTCATCTGTTCAATAGAAATAATACAAAACAGTCTGGGTACAGAACATTACTGTGAAGATACTTGGATAAAATCAGTTACTTTAAAAACCTTTTTTTTTTTTTTTCATATGGAATAATTAGTTTTACATGACATACTACGGTTGTTGCTGAAGAACCCACAATCCATCTAATGTGGGTCCTTACCCCCACTGGACCCAGAGAAGACTTGGCCTAAGATTAAAGCAAAAAATATTGGATTCTTTAAAGAAAAAGTAACGTCTTCCAAAAAAGACAATTTTCAATTAGCTGGGTCTTACTGGAGGGCTAACAGGTCTTTTTAACGGGCAAACAAAGAATGAAAGAGAGACATCTGAACCTGTTAGCACTAATATCTGTTCTGATTATTATAAACTTTATTTTTTTATTCCAAATGGTTCAAGATTGTTAATTAATAATAATTTACCGCCAAGCCCATTGTTATTCCTGCCTTCATTGTAGCGCTTTGAGATTGATAGAAAATGTAAAGCGCATTCTAAATAAAATTTATTATTATTATTATTATATTATTATAACCCAAATCCCGGCCAACTTCTTGCTGGTTTTCCAGAAATCTCACATTGTGTTCTGCTGATACCTAGATCAGGTGTGTTTAACCAGTAAGGAGCTTCAATAGCAGGTTTGTTTGTTGGTGCCTGGATTTGGGCACACCTTACACAATTAAACAATTCCAACAGATTCTGAAAGCTGAGAAACCCGAGAATCTTCCGTACACACCGGACATGTGATGCAGGTTGAAGAACGCACTGAACGTTTCAAAATGTTCTTTTAGCATATGATGTGCATACTGGACAATTGCTACTTAATAGTAGCACATGTGCCTACAGTTGGAAGAGTATTGGTGTAACTCTTGTGAATCTTGTTCCAGGCTTTTTCTTTTACAGCTCTATTTCAATATATGAAAGAATTGCTGTTACATAATTCCGTCTGGGCACAAACCACAATTATTACATTTTCCTCCATGATCAATTTTCAAACAGTTGGTACTTTGAAAAACACAATACCATAGATGCCTTCCAATTCCGAATCCCTGATTTGTAAAAGTTCAATTTGTTTAACTTTTGTATTTTGAAATTGGAGCTCGAAAACGGACTTAAAAACTTGCGTAGCTATGCTTCAACGAAAGTTTTGAACACGGAAGCCCAAAACACACAAATACGTGCATTAAAGTGATGGGAGTGGCTACTTCAACGCGTTTTCGAGCCTGGTGTGGACGTAGCATTAGAATGACTTTAATTGCGCTAATGGTCAAAGAGTTGGGGTAATTCAAAGAGCGCGTCATTTCCTGTTGCTGGGGACAGCTCCAGTGTGACACCTAAATAACACACGCTCTTTGACATACTGTAACTCTTTGACTGTTTACAAGATCAACACGGAGTAGCTAATTCTGACCCATTACTACCACAAACTGTTGCATAACTACACAAAGCCACTTATCTCTGTGACAGAATCAACTGATTTACACTGATGAACAAGCACTGTACAACTATAAATTGAACACACTCACACAAAAGCAGATTCTCACCTCTGTTTTCCCTTTAGCCACACATGATTTCCTCTTCTCTTCTGGCACATCCCAAACAATCTGGACAGACAGTGAGACAACAAACAGACCTGGATAAGTCACTTCTAATTTTGTCGTTATAGCACTTTCTATCAAGGTTATTAATTTTCACACTACAGTCCACTTTTCCACAGCTTTTTAAGCTCTAGAGAGGTTCTTAATTAGATCAAACATATTTTCTAGGCACTCAGTAGGAAATCGAGTGCCTTGCCCAAGGACACGTACATGTAAATGGCCGAGGCCAATCTTCTAATTAGCAGACAACTACTCTACCTCCTCTGAATCCCAAGTGACTAAGCAAGACGTGATCGGTAATTAATGTCACTGAACGTCTCTCACTGTACTCAGAGATTAGTAACTTCAATGTCTTCATTTTGTCTGATGTAATGAAACTAAACATGTTAAATTTGAAAAAGTTTAGTTTAATATAAATTGTAATTACATATTTTTTAAAGAGCCAACGGAAAGAAACCTGCATTCCAACATGTAAGCAAAGTTCTAACGGTGTGGTGGTAGTAACATGGTTTGGGCCAGTGTTGCTGACTGGCAAAAAGTACATCAACGCAAAAAACAAAAAACACATGACAATCACTATTAATTTTTTCTTTTATTTCTTAGGTGTTTACACTATTTTGTAGCATTATACAGTAGAAAACTTATTATACATTATCGCCTTCATGATTTTAACTGCCTGTTGCCTGTCAGCAAAGCTGCTACTACCACACTCTTGAAACTATGCTATCTAGAAATCAGATATTTTTTCCCAGTTTTTTAAATCAAAAATATCTTATAACTTTTAGCAAACCACAAAACTGTTTTTAAACAGATAGCAATGCTTTCCAAAAAGCTGACACTTCTTCTTTGCAGTCCTGTGGACCATAGTTGTTCTAAGTTCTCCTGATGGTTGACCAAAAGATTTGAATATGTGAAATAGACTTTGCCTGCTAAATACATATTACATATTTAAAGTCTAATTGCTATATTTGACAATGGGCTAGATAGTAATTTTCCTAGTTTGACGTGTTGTACTGACACCGATTATCAATTCAAAGATGTTGGATATAAATTAGAAGCCATTTGCAGCTTATTTTTATGACATTTACTACATATCAATAAAAATGCATTTTCTTCTTCCAACCTTTCTTGGCTGCTGGTTGAGGTTGTTGGTGTCAACAGCCAATACGGCGTCTTTGGCGCCCAGGTAGAGCACGCCTGATGAACGGTCAAGTAGAAAGGTGCTGAAGTCAGTGACGTTCTTGAATGTTTGTGGCCCCAGAGTGACATCTGCAAACCAGAGGAGAGACGTGCAATCAGGTTTTTAAAAGTCTGCACGGAAAAGAAAAAAGTACATTTTCCATCATGCATAGATGTCACTTTAAGAAACTAAAGACAAGATTTGACTGAAGACAGCTCCTTTTTAAAGAGATTTAAAGAGTAACCACTGCTACAGCCCCCATTTTAATTCAACCAGTCACTATAACTCCTTCAATTCCTCACTTAATCACACTTTTCCTTCCAATTTTACCCCTTTTCTCTCCTTTTTTCTATCAACAGCCATGCACACAACACACAACTCTGCAGCTGTTTGTTTTAAACATCCCTCCAGGGTTCTTTGCATCTGTTTTTGGAATATCGCACTCTTTCAAAATCCACTCCTGAGGAAAACTAAAACTGAATAATGCATCGTCTTAATGTATAATAAATAATGAACTCATCTTCTACATAATAGACGGCGTGTAATAACATCTATATTTGTTTTCTGCTCTGGAAACTGTGGCATGAATCAAATCCACCAAGCTTTTGAAGTCTTCCTCCTACTCTTTCCTCTGAACAACAAAGCATTGTGTGTAAGAGAGTGAAAGCGCTGTTTTTAAGAGCTTCGATGCTGAACTCTTTGAGTGCAAAAAAAGAAATGATGAGAGAGACAAGTTAAAGATGCAGCGATTAGAATGCATCAAACACAAAAACATAACCTTAACATGCACTAAAATACAAAAACACAGTGAGCAACAGGTAATGTAAGGATGAAACACTATGAGGAGATATACAATATAATTATAATATACTAAAGATTCACAAAAAAAGGAGGAAAATGTCATGGATTATATCAAAAGCAGTTTATAAAATATTTATCTGAACATATTTAAAAGGGATGTCTATAGGTATTGATATCTGACAATTCTGATATTGAAACAGACATACCGATACCAATACTATAACAGACATACTGATACCAATACCGATACTGGAACAGGCATACAGAGAACGATACTGGAACAGACATACAGAGAATGATACTGGAACAGACATACCGATATTGATACTGGAACAGACATACTGATATTGATACTGGAACAGACATACCGATATTGATACTGGAACAGACATACTGATATTGATACTGGAACAGACATACCGAGACCAATACTGGAACAGACATACCGATACTGGAACAGACACACTGATATTGATACTGGAACAGACATACCGATACTGGAACAGACATACCGATACTGGAACAGACATACCGAGACCAATACTGGAACAGACATACCGATACTGGAACAGACACACTGATATTGATACCGGAACAGACAAACCGATACTGGAACAGACATACCGATACTGGAACAGACATACCGATACTGGAACAGACATACCGAGACCAATACTGGAACAGACATACCGATACTGGAACAGACACACTGATATTGATACCGGAACAGACATACCGATACTGGAACAGACAAACCGATACTGGAACAGACATACCGATACTGGAACAGACATACCGAGAACAATACGGAAACTGGAACAGACATACCGAAAACAATATGTCGAGCCAGTATCGCCAGTGTCGATATCTGAATGCATAGGTATGCGTGTGTGAGCATTAGTTGAAAAGTTAGTTACTTGAATGACTTTCTTTTGTGTCAGATTAGAAAAGCCGCTGTAAAAGACAAAACAAGATTTGATTTTTTCAGAAAATTTCTGCTTGCAGGAAAACAAGCTGGATATCTAGAAAGAAGTTAAGTTTGTCCGCATTTGATAAAATGAATTAGGCACACCCTCTTTTTCTGCAGAGATAAAAATCGTTTACTTGTTAAATTTAAAAAGTAAAAGATATTTTTAAAACTAAGCTAAAACTCAACAGATTTTTCTTCTTTATTTGTTATTTGTTATTGTGAAAAACTATGGTTCAAATAATTACTAAAAGAGCTCTTCATGATGTAAGTAAGTAATTTAGTAGTAAGTAAGTAAGTAATTTTTATTTATATAGCACCTTTCACAGAGAGCGACTCACAAAGTGCTTCACAATGTTAAAACAATATAAATCAGAAGCGATACCCAATAAAATGCACACAGGCATATAAACAAACAAACAGGCAGAAGTGAACACAAGTAAAAGTCAGCTAAAAGCTCTCCTAAATAAAAAAGTCTTAACTTGAGCTTTAAGACACTCGACTGAGTCAATCTGGCGCAGAGACAGGGGGAGGTCGTTCCAAAGTCGGGGAGCGACTGCCTGAAAGGCGAGGTCTCCCCTAGTTTTAAAATGAGTTTTTGGAACACATAAAAGCTTTTTATCAGTGGACCTGAAAGAACGTGCAGGAGTGTAGGGAGTTAAAAGGTCACTAATATAGATCGGGGTTTGTCCGTGCAAGGCTCTAAAAACTAAAATCAAAATCTTAAAATCTATTCTAAATTTAACATGATGCTGCAGGTTCATCAAGTTTTCCAAAAATTGATACGATTCGATAAGTTCAAAGCGTATCAACAAACTTTAGTTTCAAAAACGTTGATTTCTGGGGGGTTTTATGGATAAAACCTGAAAATGAGAATTTTCTATGAACCCCACTCAGTGTCGACACAGTTTTCCACTTAGGATCCATCTGCTGCTCTGCCTGTGCTGCTCTCTGAACGGAAGAAAAAAGATCCCAACGCAGGTGACGTCACCCTGTCCCTGAATCACAGACCGTTCTTCTCCTGCATCCATCCAGTCAGTCTGTTTCCCATAACATTTGACACAAACCCATCCATTAAGGGGACATCTGTTCAGCCAGTGGCCTTCAGGTAGTCCAGCAGCGCTCGTACTTCCTGTAAATCAGTCTGAGTGAGGAGAGAGATGTGGAGGAACACAAATAATGTGTTTGAAGAACAATACAGCTGCTGATAAAGGCCTCACTATCAAAACTAAACATCTCAACCAGCTGGCAGCCAAATTAGGCTTCAAAAGACAACCGAGTGGCATTCAAGAAGACGACCATTACACAAACCCCCTCAGCCCCTTTTTGCAATTTTCAATATTTTTCTTGTCCTGCTTCTCTAACTTGCTCCTGATCTGGGTTTCTGTCCATTGGCTGCGGCATTGACTTGATGGATTAACACATACATGCACCCATGCGTATCGCAGCAGACGAGAGTGTTACTGACACAGGCCAAAGGCAAGATCTGCAGCCACGTCCTTGTGAACTCGTCCTCACTGGTTATGTAGGACACACACTGCCATGCACACGAGGCCACCACTTGCCCTCTACCCGAATGTTGGGAGATGATTCCTAGAGCGACACCATCTGCCCTTCTTACAGCCACACACACACACATGTCTAGATCTCTTCCAAAAAACAAAACAAAAAGAAATCTTGCATTATGTTTCAAGTAGTTTCCTCATTCTTTGGATATTTTTGTGCAGAAATTTGACTTAACGAGCTGTCAAGGCAGAGAAGATGGTTTGTGGTTGTGATGTGCAACAAGTTGAGCATCTCGTGTGTTTATTTTAGTTTCCACATTATCGAGTACACTTGTGGTGTTTGTGGGTTTGAAGACAACCGGTGCATGCTGCAACGCATCACAGCAGGCTGGGGTTTATTTATGGGTAATCTTTTTTTTTTAATCTATGTATGGCTTCACAGAGTAAAGAAGATTATATCAGCGGTTCATAGAATGAGTCACACGTCCAAATGCTGCTTTAGAAGTACTCCATGCAATAAAGTTCACAGACATATTCAGGTCCATTAACTATGTCTATGGCTTCATTAACTGTTAAACTTAAATAACTTTGAACCATGTTTATGAGGCACATGCTTTGAATTCAAAACAACAAATTCAAAACAGTTTAAAATCATTCTTGTTAGTCCATTTAATTTGAAATGCTTTTCTCTTTATGGTTTAAAAATGTTACTAACCCATCAGTTAGTCGGGTAGTGGGTGTTTTTGTTTCCATAAAATATACAGGACATTTTTTATATATTTTGAAAGTTATGAAAATAAAATAGTTAGCAAATGACTTAAGAAAATCTACACATGCTAATCTTAATTTAGCTTTACTGGAACTTGACCCGCTTTTTTGTTTTTTTTGGTTTTTTTGGTGTCAGGAGGTTATAGCACTCAGGTATAAGAATGGCATGTAAAAAAATATAAAAACAAAATATTTTTTAATCCATAACTGTGTGCATGCTGGCTCTGCTGTTTTGTTTAGCTAGTGTTTTGAATTTAAAACCTTTTTTTATCAGTCTGCATCTTTGCAAAAAACAGGAATCTTTACAGAAAAGAACAGATGAAAGACTGCATAACAGTTTCAAGTTGCATTTAATAAAACTAAAAGAACGAAAGTCTAGAAAACTTGTTTAATAGCTCTTTTTTAGCTTGACTTTACTAAACTAAATGTAACTTCTCTTAACCAGTCAGTTGCTAAAATAATTTCTTTCATAAGGGAAGTTTCTAATAGATGTCACAAGAGAGAAAAATAATTTAAATTTACGACCAAAACACAGTTAGAAATCTGTAAAATAGTACATCTCAGCTTGGGGGTTATTTTTCTGGCAACATGTCTATAAAGACCTCAACCAAATGAGATCTAATTTTAAATGAAAAGATATGATGATTATTACTATGACAAAGAAAAACATTTAGGTTTAACGGAGACATTAGAAACTGCGTGCTTTGTTTCTCTTTAAATGATGCACTTAAAAAATGTGACGACCTTAGAGTTCTAAAATGACTAGTACTAATATAAATGAATCTGTACTCCGAAAATACAAAACTCTACCCCCTGCCATGAATCATTTATTCAATATACATTAAACATGACAGGGAGGCTTCAAGGGAGGAAGCCTGTGTATGTGTGGTGGGGGCTGTCCATTAAGGATTTAATAAACTGAGTTGAGCTCTGTGGGACCAGTCTTGGTCTGTGGCTGCGGGGCATTTGGGAGAGTCTCAGCCAAGTAGGAAGTGATGAATTATACACCTCCCTCCTTCATCCGTCAGTCAAAACTGACGGGATGGGGAGAAGTGATGCATAGACTCACTCAGCCCCCTGCGGTACGACAGGACACAGCTGCATCATCTCCTGCAGTCCCACACTGTACAGACACACAATTACTGCAACAATGATCCACTCAAAGCCTTTTGAAAGGCTCCAGCTGCAGTTTCCTCTGAGTTGTTTCACAGCAGCCGGGAGCAGGCCTACTTCAAAGGTCAACAGATTACAGCGGTTTAAGGTGAACTATCAGTGCACAACCATTAGCAGGCCGACCTGCTGCATGGCCACACTTCCTCCCACTGTAAAGACATATTCTGTTTGAATGTATGCTGTTACATTATATTTTACACATTGTCTATTCCCTGTAACCCTTGTGCTATCCTATGGGGTCCAGATGACCCGATCCTTACATCGACATGTTCTCCCTACCATGACAAAGGTGGACAAAGGTGGGGAGGATTTCATGTAATCCATGGACACCAGTGAAGATCACAAATCAGTGAAGAAAAAAGGTTCAGCGCACTGTCTAGTGGGTCTAGATGACCCCACTCCTAATGTTAAAGTGCCTCGGATAGCACAAGGGTTAAGGCCTTAGTATTTGACAAAAAAACTACTGTGCGCCTTATACAGTATATGGATTCATTCTGGTAGTGCTTATTGATACGATTTTGAGAGGTAAACGGTGCTGTGTCAAAATGTTTTTGTGAATCCGCTAACACAACTAATGTGTAGCAGGGTCGGACTTTTTTTTTTTTTTTTAAGTTTAAGAGTTAGCCTAGTTACAGTACTATTTATTTTAGCTGTATCAGTCGGGTTGTTTTCTAATATGTTGCAAACTAGGTTGTGAGTTACAGGTATTGTGAATACACTTAATACAGCTAATGCTTTTAACGTAGCTAATCTATAGCGTGATACAAACAAGTTCTAGAATTACTAGGAACGCAGTAGACAAAATGCTACTGGCAGACTTATCTTTGACTCTTTAGTTTTGCTTAATGCCCCTTATAGTTCGTTGCGCCTTATAAATCATTTCGAACACAGACCAACCATTGACAGTGCGCCTAATAATGCAACGCACACTATAGTGTGGAAAATAAGGTATTTAAACACCAGATGTACTTAGTTCCTTTGACTAATAAGATGCAGAAAGAAAATGTAAATATACAGAATGGGCAAATCTGAGTTCACTTCATCTACCTCGTTCATGGATTAAGCTACATTCTTGAAAAGTATAGCATCAACATTCCAGAGCTTGCACCAACTATTTTGTTTTCTGCCACAATCTCTTATTATAGATTATATAGAGATGATAGATTATAATTTGGAGTGATTTGTTTTGGAACATAACTTTCATGGGACCGAGTTTAAGGCATGAGCATGGTTAGACAACTGTGCTTGTGGGTGTAATGTTTTGTTAAGTTATTGTTTAAAAGCAACTCATTGTCTTAGCCTTGACTGATGACAGGAGGGAGCTATTCAAGTATATCCTGTCTCAAGAGTTGTTTCTAGACTGTCAAAATAAGAGAGGGCACATCGGTTTGAAACCCTGCTGTATGACAGCAATCTGTGCAAAGTTTTGTTGAGTTTTTTCTTCTTCTTTACTTTGGCCTCATTATTTCAAACATGTCTGGTGATATGCTACATTTTGGCCTGTTAGCATGCTATCACTTAACTAGGAATAACACTATGGTTGTGTCCAAATTCCCACCCTAACCCCTAACTACTAAAATACAACAAAGTGCGGCACTATATGAAAAATGGCTGTATGACGTCATCAATTTCACGAAGTTAGAAATCTAATTAATATGAGCGTTTTGCAAAGATTTTTTTATGATTCCACTATCTTCTGAAAATAAAAAACATTAATGGTTTATAAAATAAATACATTTAAATACATTTTCTGGGTAATAAATGTTCAGACGCAATGCACTGTGGTCTATAATCGCCGATCTAGTGAGCATTGATGCACACTCGTTTTTCGCAGAGACTTCTGGGAAATTTTCAGGGACACTGGATTTTGGAATTGTAGATTCGGACAGCCCTATAAAATGGAGGACGCACTATATGGTGCACTATGTAGGGGTTAGGGTGGGAATTCAGACATAGCCCATCTCTTAAACAGGTTGGATTCTAACTTGCGGTTTATTTGCATTTCTTAGGTTCAATATTAATACAGTTTTAAAAAAAAGGCTTTTAAAAATCAAATAACAAAATAAAATTACACTTAGTAGTAATTTACATCTTAGGCTACATATTTAACCTGGTGTTAGACAAGCTAATATAGGCTATATTGCTATATTTTCATTGAAATTATGTGTTTACTTGTTTTTTTTTAAATAACCAAAATGATTTTAATTTTTTTTTTTTACAAACTAACTACATTTAGTTCAGTGGCTTAATGCAGTGAGTCACTAATTCGTAATCTACCGCTAAATCCAGGACTCCACTTGATTTAGCATCACATTGAAAGGAAAAAACACTGAAGAGTATTTTTATGTAATTGGAAATAAAGTCAGACATAAAGGGGTTGAAACTCTAGTGAACCTTATAAGGAGAATTTACCCAAAGTTTTTTGGGGAAAAGTGTTTTTAATACACATCAATGGTTGCAGCAACTCTTAACGGTCCACTCAGTACCCTCTAGAAATGACAAAAACAGCACCCTGGCCCTCCCTTCTGCTTGATTTTCTTCAGTAAAATACATAATAGCCACAGCAAAGACATTTTAGTGTGTCTGCTATTCATATTTTCTAGCTTGTAAGCCTTTTTGTACAGCTACAATAAAATAAACAAGCACAGAAATGGAAAAAACAGCTCATTTTGAGAGAAAAAACAAGTGTTTTGTTGGCCTGACTGAGAAACCACAATACTTCATCACTGCTATTTTGACAGCAGTGGAGGTTCATTTTGTCTGAAAGTTTTTTAACTCAAGTTAAGGCTTCAAAACATGAAGAGATTATGTAAGTAGAGTTAATGTTTACAACTGACTACTATAGAATTATTAAGAGTTCTTTAAGGAAGACATGGTTTTAAGATGTAATATTTATTAATAACGTTTTTTTTTCTCCCGGAAGATGAAAGCATGGATGAATGCCCTACAGAGCTGCATTGATGTTGTTGGTTCATGTTCTATAAACGTAATAATTAATCTTTACTTTTATGAAAGTGACATATTTACTAATAGTCTTTAGCAGCAAAGTGCAACACACTTAAATAGAGCGGGAAGTCCTCAGTAACTGTTAACCCAACGTATTAATGAATGCCTTCATCTGCAGAGATGTTCTTTTCAGTTGTGGCCTTCCTCTGCAGTGAGAGGTGAAGACATCAAAAAGGCTGAATGACCTTGACAGCCTTGATGTCTCCTCTGAGGTTCAGAGGGAGCTGAGACCCACATGACTCAGGTCCTGGAGGCAGTAGGAGGCTTTAAATGCTCGAAATAAGGGGTTGAAACTGGAGAAAACAGGAAAACCAAAGAAAAACCTTTAGGCCATGTCACACAGTCACTTCATACATTTTTGCGTATATTGCATGGATGAAAATAGTCATACGTGAATATACGTGGAAAAAAGGGAGAAAAGTTGTGGTCTTTTACATTAAATTATTACAGATGTATCACAAATGAACCACTTAAAACCACAGAAGTATGAATAAAGAACGCGTAAATCAATGTAGAACATGAACCATGCGTGATATTCCACATTTATATGCCATTCATTATTGACTCATGCTAAAATTAAATCATTTGAATGTGACATGTGCGCCATATACACGATATAAAGTTATACACCGGTTCTACATGCATGAAAAGCCTGTTAGACATACATGGAACAGTCATGGAAAGCTAGAAATCAGCATATGTATTACACACAATTGCGTACGACTTACATAATAATTGTGTATAAACTATGTAAAATATGCATAAACTGCATAATTCTCAATGGACCAAAAATTTTGAACAGTCCAAAGCCGAATTCATGGCCAAAACCTTTAATTGACATTTGCTCACACCGGCAAATAACGGATGCCAGAAACATTTATGAATTACGTATACCACGCATGTACCTCGAAAGACTGAACTTACATTTGTGGAAAATGCACAAAATGTATGTAGTTGCTGTGTAACACGGCCTAAGGAAGGAGACAGTGCAAGAGAAACACTAGCTAATGTCATTTATTGCCCCCTTTTACTTCCTTGTGTTGGTTTTCTATTATTCAACCTGTTTACTGGTAAGGTGCAATGAGGTGTGCAATTGTATGCTAAGATTTCTATAAATGCTGCTGCAGCGCTCCTTTGAATTCCCTCACCTCCATCCTCCGTCTCCAGTCTCCCACCACCTCTTCCACCTCCCCAGTTTCCCAGCGTGTCCCCCAACCCCCACCTTCTCTCCCTCTGGCTGTGGATGATAAGCAGTAGCACTACTAATCAGGCTTGCCCTAAATTCGCCCATGCCTTGCAGGATTAGTGTGTGTTGGTTAGCACTTGGAGGCGCCCACAACTGTGAACTGGTGTGAATCTTCAATTCAAGATAAATGAGTCAAACAGTGCAGTATTTTTAATTAGGCAATAAGTACAATTACTGTCGGGGAATGAATAGACGGGAAATAATGAATGGAAGGAGTGATATTTGGAAGTCCATTAAGAAAAATAGAGGCCAACATCTTTGCTGTGCAGTAAAACTAAACAGCTCTCACCTGCCTCTCTAAGTTTACGTTTAGGCTGTCAGGTCCAGACTAAACATGTCTGTGAAGCCCAACCTAGCAGACATAATATGTTTCAATGGAAGAACTGTTCACAGCGGTTTGGACTACCACCTGAGAATTGAAACTGCATATAATTTAGGGCAACCGAACCTTTTTCCTCTGAAACCCTTTTTCTGCACCGACATCTCTGAACTCTGTTGTTTCATCCAACAATAGCAGGTCTTGGTTGCTTCAATATATTCATTCAAACTGCAACAACCTTTGCCTTCTAGTTTAGGAATAAAACATTGTTCAATCAAGCGTTTCCTGCATTCAACAGTCCTTACAAGTTGCATCAAGCTGTCTTCTGGGAATCTCCAGTTGGAGAAAAATCTGTTCTGATTGGATGAACTTGTGTTTGCGTTGGATGAAAAAATTACCAGATGTTTTCTCTCTGGTAAAGAACAAGAGGCAGAGCAATCAAAGACTAAAGCGGTGCGATTGTGAGGCATTAAAGAGACGTATCCTTGCAGACAAAAGGGGGATTGTAAAATGAAGAATAGAAAGGTCTACTGTACACACAAACATCAAGAGATCAATTGTTCCAAGTTGGCAGGGAGTAGCGTTGCACCAATGTCTTTATGCTGTAAAATCTACAAGGAAAATTGCATGAACTGATTTATTAATCCTATCTAACCCTTCGTTTCACATTTGATACATTTCTAAAGCCCCCATCTAATTAATATGATCCAAACTTTCCTTTAAATAGGCATTAGGCACCACATACTTTTATGGAGGCATTTGATTGGTCAGTTTTTAACTTGAATAACTTGCACTAGAGAAAAAAATTAGAAAAACAAAATTAGGATTATCAAGAACATGTTAATAAAAACGTATCAGTGCAAGAATAAGTAGTCTGACAAATAGAATGAACAAGTAATAGCTGTTTATTTTCTATAGAAGTCAACAGGATTTTGGCTTTTTGGAACCAGCGGGTACTTCCTATTTGGTATGGGAAGGGTTACTCAGTCCAGTTCTCATATACAGTCAATAGGTTAGATGAAGCCTCCACTTTCTGTTTCTGAATATGACACATATGACACAAATCAAGAAGAACCAAAAGTTGCACTTTCTCAAAATATCAATGAAGGTTGGTTTCTGAAGGAAGCAAGTTCTCACCAGTTCCCATATTCAACAGTTTGATTTTCAATAAAAGTCAGCAGCTTACTGTGACTACCACAGCCACAGGGGGGCCCAAGTCTGGGTCTCTCTGCGCCTGTCCCCAGCCCAGATAAGATACAGGGTTGTGTCAGGAAGGGCATCCGGTGTTTAAAATTTCTATCAAAACCAAAATGTGCGTCTCAGTGGAAGCTGATTCACTGTTTTAACCACTGAAAGGGTGTGCCGAAAGGTGAACAACAACAATCGTGCAAAAAAGTTACACATGTTACAAAACACCACAATACAGTAAAAAAAACAAAACAAAGGGAAATAATAATATATCGAGACAAACACTGCTAAATCAAGAAAAATCTACAACCAAATTAATTGTAGATCAAAAAGCCTCCATTGTAAGGAAGCGATGAGTGTTTGACCTGCATCACCAAACAAAAAAAGCCCCACTTACCACAACACATATATATATTTACATGCAAACACGACGGTCTGCAGGTCAAAACTGACTGGGTATTTCTGTGGTTTTATCTCATGGCTTCTAAAAATTACCGTTCTTGACGTCATTGACAAGAAGTCGTTTAAAATTCTGAAAAACGATCCGCTCTAAATGAACGTGTTGGTTTAGAGTGGAAACACCAGACGTTGTGAGTCATCATCACAGGCAGATAAGGCGCTCTGGTTCAGTGTCTGACATTTGAAACCGCGGCTTGATTATTAACGAAGTCGGAGTGCTGCTGATAGTAAGAGCAATGATACACTCACAGCAGCTCAGGACACAGGTCTCTGGTTTCACTCCCTGCTTTTTCCTCACATCAACTTCTCTGATTAAAAAAAAAGAAAAGGTTTCCATAGTAATCAGCAACCATCTCATCAGGAACATAGAGGGCTAGGCTTCAGCACAAGATTTAAAGTAATTGACGACTACCAGTGGATTACTTGTATATTTCAACTAATGAGGATCTGATCTTAAAACTCCATCAAGGAGGGAGATCAGGACGCCGATTTAGAACGTTAAACTGGTTTGTTCCTTCCAACACGTCAAATATCTCTCGTTTCTCCGTCTTTCCATGTTCAAACATCCTGGTCATCCTCACTCACTTCCTCATTTCTGTCCTCAACAGCAAGTACTTGTGATATGAGAACAGACAAAGGCTGCATTCACTCTGTACTGTCCAGTCCAGATGGGGATTGCTTATCCGGACAGTCAGTTTATCAGAAGGTGTGAAAGCTTACCCGAGTGCCACTACCAACCAAACAGATTAACCCTGATCTGCTTAAAAATGAAGGTTTACTTGAAAATCAACCTGTTTGCAGTTTAGTAGCATTGTGACAATCAAAGTAAGTGGCGTACATCTTAGCTAAAGCCTTAGTCGCATGCACCCATACGAAGGTTGGATCATACAAGGGTTGGGTCATGGCGTCCAAATCCACAGGTTTGTACGGCCACTTTGAGGCACGTATGACGGAACGTACAATTGTTTTGCGTGTGGTAAGTGTATCGTGAAGTATTTGTAAGGATACTGTAAATCACATGCATTTATGACGTTCAGGAGATTCTGTTGTACCATGTCCTGATGCCATATTCTAGTCATTTATTAGGTGCATGTCCTGGCCCCTTACTGATGCCACGCAAATGCGCACGCACAGGGAGTGCAGAGGTGATGTGCAAGTGCCCGTAGGATGCAAACGGTAGAAAATAAGTAAATTAGACAGAGTGGAGCTCCGATTGTCTAATTTACTTATTTTCTACCAAGCAGGCTGAGCGCACTTATTATTTGCCCCTAGCTCATAGGGTTTGGAGAGGTTGAAAAAATGAAATATCTGTAACTCTCGCCCACTTTACCCTTTCTTACCCTTTGCGGTTGTCTAAGCATCCGCTACCACCAATCGACGACAGAAAAACACGTGCATGAACATTGAGGCTCGACAGCACGTGTCAAACTCCAGGCCCGTGGGTCAAATGTGGCCCGCCATATCATTTTATGTGGCCTGCGAGAACATAAATTTTTTAATTTCTTAAAATAAAAAATAAAAATTGCTGTGCATTTATTCATATCTAGGGGGAATTGGACTTGAAACATCAGATTGGGCAACTATACATTAGGACTTAAACACTGTCCATATAATCTAACCTGAAGGAATCAAATGTAAAAGGATTTATGCTAGAGTAACAAGCATGTTTTCTATGCAACTTTTATTGTCACTTTAAAAAGTTATGATGAATAAAAGAGTTATTTAACATTAAGGAGTGGTTACATTTATTTTTTATTACATTTCGTTACATGCATAAGTTATATTTGGCCCTTTGAGGACAGCCGCTATGCTGATGTGGCCCTTGGTGAAAATGAGTTTGATACCACTGCTCTACAGGTTCACAGAGCGCTCTACGACTTTGCCATTTCATGTGGTTTTCCCCTTTTTCACCTGCAGACAGCCCATATTCACCCATAACGGCATTTGTGACCAAGGCATAATCTGCTGTTCTGATGATGGGGAGTACATGGTGCTTACATGTAAAATGAAACTAAATAGATGCGTTTCCATCATCACCCAGTGATTTATCAGACTATTCCAGTGTGAAAGTGCCCTTAAATCAGTCAGTGGGATTTCCATTTACTTTTTCTTCTTCTTCTTACACGTTGGTCATCCACTCCCCTTGTTTCAGTCCCAAAAAACCAAGTCTTTGTGGCACGAGGAGAGACTAAGAGGTTAAAGGTCAACTCATTAACAGGGATAGAATTGGGTCTCAGAGAGGTGTGATAGGATGGAAAATGTGGGAAAGTTTCAGGATTAAGAGGTGTCAGGAGCAGGTGTGAAGAGCACTGGGCTTCAACTCCATAGTCTAATGACAAAACGGGGAAAACCGAGTCCAGGCGGACAATGAAGGCACCTTAAGGTGGGCAAATAATCCCATCCTGTTAATGTGCAGAAAAACCCTCCATTGTTTCGGAAATACTAATTTAAAGCAAACCTTAAAAGTTACATGATTTAGAAAAGAAAGTGCCCTTTCCTGGTTTTATAAAGTGTTCCACAAATATCTGAAACAGATCACCAAGTCCTCTTGGAGCAGTTACCATGATCCCTCAGACCCACCACATCTGCACACGCCACATTTCCAGTACAGAAACCCCAACAGGTCCAAATTTCCATGTGGAAGACCAGAAAACTTTCCATCCCTGCACTCAGTTGGAAAACCCACAGAAACACAGGGATGCCAGGTGACCCCACATCCGTGGTAACAAACCTAAACCACCCAGCAGCATCATAAACAACACGGACCACAGCTCCATCACATGGGAGCAGAACATCTGCTCTCTTTAAAGTCTCTGGAAAAGGTTTTCTAGAATTCATCACTTTTGCATTAGAGACTTTATGCTTATTGGTCCAACCACAGGAGCTTTAACAGAAATATTTGCAAAAATTGAACACAATTATAATTACTAAATAAATTACTAAGAAAAACTTGCATGCTTGTATTAGTCGTCACTGGAGTTTAATTGAAATGCTCTGGTGACTTCAATAAGGTTTTACCACAAACTGATGATGGATGGTTCTCCTGTAATGGGAAACTGGGGCTAAAATATCTGACAAAAACAGCTTTTGTGGAGATAAATCCTTTTTATTTTTATTTTTTTTTAATTGTCTGTATTTGGCAAATCCAACCAAATCAAAAGGCGGACTCGTGTCCTTACAATACTGTTTGGGTTTCATGTCGCAGCCGAATATAAAACAAAACGTTTTTTTTTTTCTGTTAAACGGCTAAAGACCCACTCGGATGAAAAATGCTCTCGAGAAAAATGCACAGAACTTTCGATCAGCGGTTGACCGCTCTACCTCTGCACCGCGGCCGGATCAGCACCGAAACATGCCAACCTAAAAAAGCTGCAGGGTTCAATTCAATTCAATTTTATTTGTATAGCCCAAATTCACAACATCAGCCGTCTCGATGGGTTTCGTATCGGTAATTAGATTATTATTATAAAAAAAAGATCAATAACTAACTTGACAAACACAAGTTTTTATATTTCCACTGCATTTTTGGATTAGAATAAGAATCCAATTGAAAATGACGGCTTCAACAGAAGGATCATTTGGTTGCACGTGCTCCATAAAGGCTGTCTGAGGCTTTTACTGAGAAACAACACAGAACCCACTGTGCTGAACTGAGTCAGGCGGCAGATCAAAGCTATTAACGTTTGACCACCGGCCACAGATCGACCCCGAAGCAAAGGGAGTGTGCATGCTACCATGAAGACAACCTTCGTCACTTTCATTTGGAACAACCCCAGAGATCGAAAACAGCTCTGGAATTTATGAACGCTCCATAATTATTGTGCGTCACCATCCCACAAGCCGGTGTTAAATCTTTTTCCTCCCTTAAATCCCGCCGGGCTCCTGTCCAAGTACAGTTGTTGGTGTTCAGATCCAGGAGGATTTTCATTTCAGGGTGAAAGAATAGGGGACGCATTGTTTGGGAGAGACAAGTGTCTCTGTGTGCGTCTCTGTCTGGCATCTCAGATATAATTGCCACCTCTTCTGGTTCTACAGTCACAGTGGAGGAAAAGCAGCAGTCAGAGAAACACTGCAGGGCAAAGCAGCTGAGAGTTAGTGGAGAGAAACCTGAGCCGGACTCTTTGACACAAACTCCAGCGTCTCTTTATGCAGTAAGAGGCTGACAAGAGGAGCTGGAAGTGTACCACGACCATCAAACCCAGACGTCGGGGGTTGAAAAGTCTCTTCCCCGCCGCCCATCCTTCATCCACGCTCTGCTGCCTCATCCGAGGTCATCTGGAGGCAGGTTGATCGTCAAAATCCATCAGTTATTGAACCAGCTCCTCCATGTTTGTGAAGCTATTTGACAAACCCATAAATTTAGTCGTTTGAGCTATAAAAGAGAATAAAACAAGGAAAAGCGCTACAAAAACAGGCCCCCTAGAATTATTATACGAGAATCTGATCGTTCTCTGCTAGAACTTTATATTTGTATTGAGGCAATACTAAAAAAGATCCTCTAATTTTATTCTTATTTTTTTATTTTTTACTCCTAATGCGGGACAGGAAGTCATTAAACTAGGTCACCGAAAGACGGAAGTAAGCGGCCGTCATTCAGACGCAGCTCCTGCAGTAGATGGTGAAGCTAACCGATGAATGATGAATTGACGTTGGCTCCTCCCACACACAGCAGGACTTTTCAAACACACGTTTGGACAAGCGTTGGTCAGCGACTTGAACGTAGTATTTCAGCATAAAGTAAAACAAAGTAAAGATTCTGTCTGACATCTTAAAAGACTCACAACTCTTTTTTTTTTTTTTTTTTATTCTTCCCAAATAAACAGCAACAGTCATTTTGGTCCGACAGCATTTCAGGGAGATGCTGCACTGTGGAATGAGCTCATAGACACAGCTAAGTGGATCGTCCTCACACAGCGGTCTGTGTGTGGGAGCGTTAGGCCTGAAACCTGCTGACCTGGGCGCTGGAGACGGAAAGTGCGTGGTGGACAGATGCTGCATGATGATTAAAGCAGGGCCATTTCGGAGCCTGCTTTACAGGCAGGGCTGCTGCGGTTCACTGCACGTGTCTGAGGTGATATACGGCAGCAAGGGTCAAGGGGTTAACTGCTCACTTCTTTAAAAACACACCCCTCTGTTGGGTCTGCATCAGGAGACCAAGGCTCATCAGAGCATTTTTGTGAAATAGTTGTGTTTTTTTATTTTTTTAGCAAACAGTATTTTCCATAAAGACCCTCTTCAATCACCTTCTGATCCCTTTTTTAAAGCATTCCCCAGCCATCTATTAATTATAATTATGCCATTCATTCATTTTCTAAACCTGTATCGCCCCTTTCGGGGTGATGGGCCTGCAGGAGTCTATCCCGGCCACTTGTGGTTGAAGGCAGGGGTCATCCTGGACAGGTCGCCAGTCTGTCGCAGGGCTTATTATGACGTTTTTAGCCAAAGCGAACAAACCTGTGTCCTTTTCTGGGACATGGTTTCTGCAGAGCCGGACTGTAATTCACTAGAAATTCACCTCTAAATAGTGGGCGGGACCACTCCACCCACCATTCCGCTCTGTATTTCTGTGTCACAAATACGCTTTTTCTATTTTCAAACTGCATTTTTTTTCCATCTGCTCCTGAGTCACAACAATTTAAGTAAAGAAATAATTAAAAATGCCATTTAAAGCTAAATTTTCCAACTAAATGTCCTCCATTAGCAAAAAACAAAACAAAACAAAACATGGATTTCATTGGATTTATGTCATTAAAATTGATCTTGATGGATTCAACGAAGCAGTTCTGATGATCAATGGCTCTAAAAATTACAAAAATTAAAAAAATCAATACATTTTGCTCTCTAGTCTCACCGGACATCCACCTTCTTTAGACATCCAATTTCAAAAGGATTTTCCTAATCTGCAGCTTGATGAATGTTTGCACTGACTGATGTGTTCACAACAAACGTCAATTACAGCCTTGATCACGATTGTTCTCCTCATTTTTGTCCGGGACTCACTGAGGTGAGCCACACCTGCTACACACAAAATGGAAAGATGCAATAAAGAACACGAGGGCGTGTGCACCAGAATTAGGACGCATCACAACAATAGGTTTGTGCCAAGTCACAACAGAAGTGCGCTCAAGTTGCTGTTTCAGGCTGCCGCCCTTTCGTTTTGTATTGTCGGACGCTCAAAGGCTTCTGCGTCGAGACTAAAGACGTGGAGAGAATAAATGTTTTGTTCCTCTGAGGTTCTCAGATGACTTTTATGCACATCAACCAAACATATGATCCTGTCTGACGTCTTTTTGAGGTGTCTTGTGGCCTAAAAGGGTTGCAAATACTCGCTAGTATAGGTTAAAAACTTCTTGGTTTTTCTTCTTTTACGCTCTTTTTTCCTCAGGCATCTCAAGAGGAGTCGGCGTTTAATGTAAACTATTTGAGAAGCAGCCCTTCAGCTTCGGGTTTGCCGCAGCGAGCCGGTTCCTGTGTGTCCACTTAAGGGCAGCTCTGAGAGCAGACCTGCAGTGCAGACGACTTCTGCACATGTGGACAGCATTTGCTGCGAAAGTTCAGAGCTAATTCCTCGTCTTCAGAACACGGGAAGTGGCTTCAAAAGAGCCGGCAGGGAAAAAAAGTGTGGAAAAATGTGCACAAAAGCAGGATCCTTATCGCCAGCTGTCATTTTGATTGAAACATATGAGTACGGCTAAAAAAATAAAATAAAAAATGTCACAAAGGGGACATTATCTCTTCAGATTCACCTAAAAATGAACCCTCTGAAGGCACTTTGAAACGATTAGATGTGCTGGGACCTTAAACACAGAAGTGCACTATGTTCTAAATAAGTGATGGAGTTCTTTTCACGTGGCTGAAGCAGCTGATTCATAGTCGCACACAAATGCATCACAAAGATGCACTAAAGACTTAAAAAATGTTGGTTTCCAGATATGAGGGGTGGATTTGTTTATAATGTATCCGTCAGAACTGTTGAACAATGCTAAATTATGTTAGTAGATTATTATGTTGGTGTATAAAAAAAATATAAGGAAAAAAACAATTGTTTATTAAGCTAAACTTCATGACAAATAAATTGTTAACTTTTGTGTTTAAAGGCCATGTCACACAGACACTGTGTGTATTTGGTGACAGTAGCTTCAGTATCTTCAGAGCTAATGAGCACCTTTATTATGATTCATATCTCTTATGAAAATAAAATGAAGATGGACTTTCTCCCAAAATATCGATTGTAGCTGATCAGCTGAAACACCATCAGCTGATCCTCACCAGCTAACAGGTCTGGTCAGATGCAGCTCCGCAAAAAACGATAATAATGCTAATGACTTGAGACAAAGGCCAAAACTGTCTTAAACTAACAGTCACAACTCTAAGAGAGCTCCAAGAAAGAAATTAACCAAACCACAGCCAATATGACTGTACGGCTCACAGAAGGGTACGGTCAATGCACTTTTTTCGTGTTTTCAAAAGATAACTCTTTGCAAATCTAAAACAAGAATCTGTTCTCTAAATAAATAGCACAGGCGCGCTTTTGGTCTTTACAGCTTCTGCTTTATTCACTTCTGCTGTGAAATGCCGACCCGATGGGGAAGAGATGCAGAACCTGCAGGTTTAGATAATCTAAGTGTGACATTTAAAAAAAAGAAATAAGCACCAGCTGCCGACAGGAGAGTAGTCACAGAGAGAATGAAATGAGTAGATTTGTATAGATTGTATTCTTATGCGAACACACAAACACGTTCCCCGTATGGTGACAGGAGAGTAATGACGTTCCCTAAAGAGGGAAAACACACAGTCAGGATCTTATCTGCTTCAGTCCCTTCCCTTTGTTAGAGCGCTGACATCCCAGCTGATGCTCACTCAAAAGTTTTCATTGAGAATGAGTGAGTGTAGGGCTGCATGGTGGTACTTAGCACTGCGGTCTCAAAGCAAATGGGTGATGGTTTGAATCCCGGCTGGGTTCTTTCTGTGTGGAGTTTGCATGTTTTCCTTGTGCATGCATGGTTTTGTTTGGAGCGTTCCAGCTTCCTCCCACACTCAGAATGCATCCTTCATACGTTAATGGACGGCTCTAAATTGTCCCTTAGAATTTGTGGACTAGAGTGCACTTCCCCTTCACCCTACAGTAGATGGGATAGGCTCCAGTTACCCTGTGATCCCAAACGGGACTAAGACCATGTGACCCATTCGGGTGCTACAGGTTTTTGGGTTGTCCATGGCGGAGGAGGGCTGTAGACAGGAGCGGCTGCATCTTAAGGAGAGTGCAGGCGTATGTTTCGAGGCTTGTTCGACCACCTTATGGGACATCGTAAAAATGGAACGTACCATGGCAAGTGTATCAAGAAGTATTTATAGGGCAGTTCCAGGCACTATAATGATGTCGTACGGTCGCTTATGCCAAACTGTAGTCATTAGTGTGATAGTCATACTGGCCCCTTACAGACCGCAGACAAATGCTGCATGAACGTGGTGTGCATGTGATATGTAAGTGCCGTAGACGCCCACACAAACTACACTTTGATCGTCAAATATCCTTATTTCTAACATTGGGGCTGTTAGCAAGGAGCGCCGACTTTTCACTTTCCTTGAGCAATGTGCAGGGTCCAGGGGGGTAGAAAAATCCTTACTTACTTACCCTTGTGTGTTGTTTAAGTGTTTAAAATGAACATTTTGGCTCACCGAGTGGTCTTTGCACATAATTTCACGTGGGCAGACCTGCATGCCCCTTAAAGGGTCTGGATGCACACAACAACATAGCGCTCAGACATCATTAGCTAGAACCAGAAAGTCTCGTCTCATCCCCCCTCCCCCCCCCACCCATTTTAATAGGAAAATCCTCTCTTTAGTCCAAAAACCCAAACTTTTTTTCAGTTTTGAGTATTAAAACGGTATCACTGAAGATGTCTCTGTCAGAGTCTGCTTTGTTCTGACCGTAACTCCTTATGGAATCAATGGTAATCAACCGATTGGCAGAGCATAGCGGCCTTCCGCCATAAGCAACACTTCAAAGTAGGGCTGCACGATATGAGGAAAACTCATGATAAGCGATATTAGAGATGAATATTGCGATAACTGTATAATTTGCGGTATGTAAACAAATAGCGAAATAACCAAAAACATCATTACGATTTCATTGCCACCATTTAAAAATTATACTCCAAATGATCCTCGTCGACATAGGTGACAAACATCTAACACAATAGGCTTCCATCCAATTGGTCAACAACTTGAAGGCCTCCATCCGATTGGTCAAATGCATAAAGGGATTTAGTTGATTTGTTAAATGCTTCAAGCTGCCATAAAATTGTTTTAACATATTTAAGGTTTTCCATTTATTAAGATTTTCACCGTCTTTTGCGATATGCATATTGCAGAGCTGGATATTGCGATAACGATAAATTTGCGATATATTGTGCAGGCCTACTTTAAAGCCACTTTTCACCGACATACATGCATATGAAGTGTTACATATCAACTCAAAGCCATGACAGAATACGCGGATTCCCATTTATCACCTTAAGGCTTGAAGGAATGTAAACACTGGAATTAAATCGCATGTAACAATTTTACAAATCTGAGCACTTCAACACAACATTATTCTCATGAGCTCCGCTGAAAGCCATAGAGATTCTGATAGAACAGATCAACACAGCATATTCAGCTCACAGTTTCAGATCATCAATCATTTGCCTCCAGACATTCTTTCACTCCGCCTCCCCAGACACACAAACACACGAGGCCAAACTGCTGATACCGCCAAGTCTGGGTGTCAGAATCCCATGAGACCAGCCTTCATGCATCTTTCTTCTGTTTACTTCTCATACCCAGATCACATGCTTGCATACAAAACAGCCATGTTCGCATGTGCTCCCGTTGGCATCATGCGCTGGAGTTTAAAGGTCAGTTCCCACGATGTCCTGCAGCTGAGGTCAACTGCGATGCCGTCGTCACGCTGGGTGACGAGGGGGGAAATCAGAGGCGGGGCTTTCCTTCCTCACACAATCTCCGACACAATAGAGACGCACTGTTTCAGTCGGTGCCGGAAACTTTGTTGAAGTTGTATAAACTGTGCTGTTTTGGTTGTAGTTTCGAGGGTGAGGGGGGTCATGCATTAATTCCACGCAGTTCCCCCCTTCCGTCTCGTGCTGATAAGTTGGCCAAACACCTGATCTGCTAAACTTCATTTCATTTCTACTTTAGAAAAGTTTTCATGACAAATGATGATCAAAATAAAAGCTGCACGACTCGTCTAATTGCTTAATTCTGCAAGTGCTGATTTATTGTTTTAGGCAAAAACCCAACAGCTAAAGGCACTGATCCTTAAGGTCAACCTGCCCAAGTCGACACATGACAAAGAGGAACAGAGAAAGCCTGGAACCAGGGAGCCGTTACCTTTTATACCACACAGGAAATGCAATGTTGGTTTTGTTGATCTACCAGGAAACACAAGAGTTTGGTCTGACACCGAGAAAGTGTCAAAAATGTACAAAAGAAGGACTCACTGTAAAAATAGATGCACAACAATAAGATTTTAGGCCGACAAAAAGAAGAACATTTGATTTTTTTTATTCATCTGATGAAAACCTTTCCCTGAATTCAGATTGAAAGCTTGTGATTCATGCCTTGATGTTTTGTGTTCCTCGGAAAAGTAATGTGATGCTGTGATGCTCCACACTACAAAAGAGGGAGTAACCTGATAGACGTCCTTCTAGTTTACCCAGAAGCAGTTTCCCTGAACTCAACTTAGGCTTAGTTGCAAAACAAAAAAGCAAACTGAGAGAAAATAAAATGTATTAGTGCTAAATGTTATGGTTTGCACACATGGTATGAAAGGTAATAAAAAGGAGACATAAGCCATGGCGCCTCTTCTTGCTTTCTGATTGGTCTAGAGAAGGTGCATCCTCCATCCTCTATCAGTTTCTCAAGAATTACAAATGAGCAGGACCTGCTCGACGACTAAACAAGTAACTTTTTATAGTAGTCATGTTGAGGAGAACTAGCCAAGTGCCTAGTGATTCTTCAAGGGTATTTAGCAGTTTTTCCGGAACTGTTGACATCCTGTAAGTTGTTGTCGTTCACCTTTCAGCCACAGCCAATCACTGATTCACACAGGTAGTTTGGCAGAAATTTTTACGCCGGATACCTTTCCTGACACAGCCCTTTATTTTATCCGGGCTTGGGACAAGCACAGGAGGACCCAGACTTGGACTCCGTTGTGGTTACATAGTAATGGCCATGTCACACAGACACTACGTATATTTTGCGCATTTTCCACAAATGAAATTTCAGTCAGTCGTGATACGTGCGTGATATAAATAATTAATAATTGTTTATTGTCTTTGTCATTCATCGATGTTCACAAATGTCCATGGAGGGCTTTGACTGACAGGTCTTTACGTGAATTCAGTTTTTAGCTGTTCAAGATTTTTGGTCGGTTGAGAATTATGTAGCGTACGCAATCATTACTGTAAATGTTACACAATTATGCATGATTTTTGCAAGATGCATAGGCAAATTTGTGGCTTTCCACGACTGTTCTACCTGTGTTTACCTATGTCTAAAGGACTTTGATTCTGTGTATACGGCGCACATATCACGTTATAAATACATAAATAACGGGCGAATACTAGTGAATTGCACATACACAGAGGAATAATAAGGCACAGCTCATGTTCTACGTTGATTTACATCTTTTGATCGTACTCTTTTCGTGGTTTTAACGTGGTTCATTTGTGATACATCAGTGAAAATTTCACGTAAAGACCACAACTTTTTTTACTTTTCCACGCATGGTCACCAATGACCAATTTTCATATGTGCAATGTGCGCAAAATGGACGTAGTGGCAGTGTGACACAGCCTTTAGGCAGAAGCGTCTTACCCAGGGACCCACCCCGGATGAATGAACAGTCCAAGACTCAAACAACTATCCAGTCACTGTTATTGACATCCTGCACGTAAACATGCGGCTAACAGACATTTAGCTTTAGTTAATGCGATTAAACATTAGACAAATGCTGATTCACACTTTTCGGGCCTCCTTTATCTTCTGCTAGACTGTTTAAGTACAATCTAAGTCGTGCAGTTTCGTGGCATCGATCTACGGCCACGAAAAGTCTTCTGGAAGCCCTTCGAAGCACCTGCATATAGACATGGGAAAACAATGGGTTAATGGTACTCAAAGCACCCTTGACTACTTGCTCTGATATCATGTTTAGTTGCTGTGTAAGCAAGACAGCTTTATTTGCCAGGCTTCTTTCATGGACCGAGGAAATCCAAACACCTGGATGCTACTTCTGTTTGAGCTCTGCACTACCCAAAAAAAGGTTTTCTCCTCCTTCTTTAGTTAATTGTGGACTTTTGAGGACCACCACATTTGTCCATGCCTACATCTGGCCTTGTCTCGCAACGTATAGGTGGAGAAACTATGCATCATGCAAAGAGAATGGAAGACTGCCCGTACCGGATTCCACTTTGTTTATATGTGTAAAAGTATGTTCTCTGAGTACAAAGGAAGCATGAGTCAGCAGCGTCACAGCTGATTTACACTCGGCTGCTTTCAGAAGCACAACACTCATAACTCAGAGCGAGTAAAAGGGACTCACAAGAAGAAAAAAGGAGCAGCTGGGGGTTTTAGCAAAGCATTAAGAGGAGGAATTGCATCCTCCGTTCGCCGGAGGAGGCTGTGCGCTATGACAGAAATTCTGGAGCACCGTTATGTAATCACCACTGGAGATCATTCATGTGTGAGGATGCTGGGGGTGGTAGAAAAAGAACTCACAGAGCAGCGTGATATTGACAAGAACGCCAGCCGCTTCCACTGCACACAACACGGATGTTGACCTTCCAAACAAAGACAGCCCGTCGTCTCAGCGCCTCAAACTTTCATTCATTTCGGGACAAACAAACATTGATCCCTTTTTTTATTTTTCCTTCATCACTTCCTGATCCCTTTAAAAGAAGAGTTGTTTGTTGTAGGGTTACATCACCATCGCTGCTCCTCCCATCCTCTCCATGGACTGACTTTCCTCCTAACAGCTCCTCCTCCCTGCCAGGCCTGCCTCCATCCACTCTATAGGGCAGCAGGGGTGGTCGCTGCCATCCAATAAACCCCTGTCACAGAGATTAACGCCGACCGCTGATAGTTCTCCCGCTGGACCGGCCCTAACCTCCGCTCCGCCTGATTAAAGCCAAAGCCAGGACCAGAGCAGGTTTCCCAGTGTGACAGGGAGACAGAGCAAGAAGCAAAAGAGGAGGAAAATCACTCCTCCTTTCATCTCCCCTTCTCTCCAGCTGCCATCGCTCTACAGGACGCCCTGCCCGTCCATATTACCTTGTTTTTTTCCATTTTCTTTGATTTTCTCCCAGAGCTATGAATATTTTCATTCAATAACGACCTTTCTTTGAACATTTTTTTTTTATCCGCTTCCATGTGTCCATCAAACCGCAACATATTCCAATTATTAGTCCTACACTCAAATAAACTCCTTTCTTGTATTCTTCCGGTCTTTTCTCATTTACCACATTGTCCGCACTGTAGGGCGCGTCATCAATTAAAGGTTTTTTTATTTATGTCATATATAAGGCACACCAAACTATAGGGCGCATTAAGCGAGACAAAAGAGTCAGAGATAAGTGTCAGTCAGACTTTATTACAAAGTTCAAACAAAGTAACTCTAGAAATTGTGACATGCTACACGTTAGCCACATTAGCCACGTTGGCATATTTACAATAACTCTTACTCCTAACCTTGTTTTCAAAACTTAAATAAGACCACTAAATCAAACGTTACAGTGGCTATGCTACACTACCCACCTTGCTAGTAACACGTAAAAAAAAAAGTCTGACACTGCTTTACATTAGCCACATTACCTATATTAGCCACATTAGCATATTTACAATGACACCCAAGCTTGTTATCAACTTGTAAACAAACGGATACCGCTAAAACAAACATTACTGTGACTACGCTAACTCCCAACCACATAAAAACAGACTATATCACGAAAACAAACGTTACTGTAAATATGCCAACTACCAACCTTGTTGGTAACACGTTAAAAACAAACACACACAGTCTGATGTGCTACACATTAGCAGCGTAAGCATATCCACAATAATGCCCAATCTTGTTTGCAACTTGGGGGGAAAAAACAGAGGTCTGTGTTCCTCTCAAAGTCCCTTCAACTTTAGTAACTACAACCAGAATTAGGAGAGTTTTTTTGAAAGCAAATAAAGCTTTTAGTGCAGAAAATACGATTATTTGAATTTTCAAAGATGTCCCAAAATTTTGAACCAAATTTTAGCAAAAAACTGGAGAAACATCTCTCTAATATTAATAGCGCATCAACAATGCAGCAGTAATATAATCCTGAATCACAATAGGATCTATTTTCTATTATTCTGCCATGGTAACAATAAGTGACAGAGCCATCTCACTGGTTATTCAGCTTTAAAGTCAACTTGGACTTTGGTGGTAAAACATGCAGAAAGAAAATGGACTAAAATGCTGCCTGTGAACTGTTAAAAACCAATAATATTCATTTAGGAAGCTAATAAATAGTATGCATCCAAACACAAAAAAAGATAAATTTTAAATCAAGAAAGAAAAAAAGGAGCTGTCATAATCATCCTGCCTTAAAATCATCAGAGACAACAATCCTTTTCTCCAGAACAGCTCTACAACACCAAAGCTACCGTTTAGAACCAAATCATCATCACTTTCTGACATCTCTTTGAGGATGTTTATGTAATTATTTACCGTGTTTATAACTTGCAGAAATAATAAATAAATGATTTCATCCAAACACAAAATAACAAAAACAAAGTGCAGCTGCACCGTCCTATGCTATGTTTTCATTTAGGAGCCACAACACAAAACAAAGACAGGCAGCTGCACCTGCAGGAGAGCCAACACCTGGAGGGAGGGGCTTAAGAGTCCAAACACAAAAGACAGCTGCTGTTTGTTTGTTTAACACATAAGATCAAAGGTAAAGGTTTTTTATAATAAATTAAGATGAACATTCAGTTTAGTTTATTTGGTTCGTTGCATCAGAAGCATTTTACAAGATTTCTTTTTAAATCCTAAGTGCGAGTTTGAAAGCAGGAAAACCTCATCATGGATGACAAGAATATGCTGAACCGGTTGAACAGGAAAAGCGTTAAGAAGAATTTAGTGTGTTGATAAGGAAAACGTTGAGTCAGACTTTTGAAAAAAGGAAGTAAGGTGAACCTGCAGGTACAGGTCATTGCTACCAAACTTCAAGAGAAACGTATAGAGAAACTAAAAAGATTGGATTGCAGTGACGTTAAAGAAAAATTGACATTTAGGGGGAAAAGCAACGTTTGACCACAAAAATTACAATTTGTCTTCAAAGACAATCTTTTTCTGAACCGGTATTAGCTTCTTTGAGACCTCTTTCTTTCATAAACATCCTTATTCCGTTTAAATCCGGGTATGTCATGAGGCGGGTGCTACAGTAGGGTAACAAGAGTGTAAACACTGTTCGTCATCAGTCCCACCCAAGGTTTAATCCTCCAGGTCTTAGGACGCTCCAGGCAACTGCTAAGCCACTACTGTTAATCTCTAACATGATTATGTTATGGTACATTTTATTGATCGTTTATGAGAAGTTTAAAGAAAGCACAAAGGTATGAGTCAAAACTTTTCGTAAGAGACATCGTTTTGACATTTCTAGGGAGTTACATCAACTGAGTGATAACAGAGAAGCTGATTAAGATGTTTTTGTGTTATTGCATGGAAGTAATCAGATACTATAGTGGTGAATATCTTGTGATTAAGTCATATTCGTGACAAAACAGTCATATGACTGACAGCATTATCAAAGTGTTGTTCTGCCCTGAAGGGCAGCCAGAGCTCATCAGATGTTCCACAGAACGGTGATATTGTTTTTAGAACTTAAAGTTCCACTCTGATCATATTTTGATCTATTCCCAGTGGTCTTTTAATTAGCATTATACAGTTTATAGCCAAAACAAAAACAAACAAAAAACTATATTTCTTGGACATAGTTTCTGCAGATTATTAGAAACTTGTCTCTGAGTTGTGGGTGGGCCAGTTGGGGAAGAGCAACCCCACCCCCACTTCCTGTCATCCATCTTTTTAAGCGCTCTCCCGGTAGCTTACAGTCCTTCTAACTCCCAACCTAACATTGGCGGTGCAACAAAAATGGCGAGCGATAGCTGAGTTTAGTTTTGAACCAGATGTCAGCTCAGACGAGGAAAACAAAGACGAACGTGGATCTATTTGTCTGCAAGTGGATGCATCAGAATGGAGCAGCAGATCAGTTTTTCATCTGCTGATTCATAACGATTTAGAGAAATGCAATTTTAAGCTCAATTTTCTTTTGTAAATGTCCTCCACCATGACAAAAAATGCTACAAGAACATGTTAAGAACACAATTTTCATCAAAGTGGGCCTTTAAGGAGGTCTTTGACAGAACGCCTTTAGAGACACCAAAGGAAACAGAACCCCCGTTTTGGCCTGTCTTTAGCAAACCCTGCACGCTACCACCAGGGTCATGCAGGGATCCGATCACCATAAAATTAATACATAGATGATTGTCAAACTCCTTACAGAGGAAAGCCCCATCTGAAGAACCTAAAACATGAATCACTGGAATTCTGCTCATTTAGTATTGACTCATTACAAAGACTCCCTCCCTTCACCCTACCTTATCATCATTCCACAGAGTAGAGACTATAAACTACTCTATTCACTGCTTGTCCTTATTTCATCCCCAAGAATCATGTCATTCAGAAATCTCCTCTTCCTCTTTTTAGCAGATAACATTTGCTTTTCCTTCCTGCTACACTTACTGAGTTGACTGCCTCATCTGCCATACTGAGCTTTGGCTAACAATGCAAATATTGTGTTAAGGGAAGAGCTCCTGCAAACCCAGTCACTCATTTATCCGTCACTGCCTACACAACAACCTCCACCCCTAACCCGGACAAATGACTCTTCTGGATTGGATCATTTACAGCTCCAACTCATTGAGATGTCATTTTACGTCACTTTTGAAGTTTCCCTGAGGGCCTTTTTTTTTTTTTTTTAAGTTCAGCAATACAGACATGCAAACTCTGCCCCCATTCAGAATGCAAACTAGCCGGGCAGCCCAAACTAAAACACACCCATGAGTCCCAACGTGACACTTCATATGGAGAAACCTGATCAGCACACAGGGCACGGTCCTATACTGGAACAAACTACCACTACTTAAAAAAGAAAAAAAGAATTTGTAAGATAAAGTTGCCCCAAATCCCCTGAGAGTTATCTGCAACAAATAGTTGACATGATATTTAATTTGGAAGCCGTGGCTTTCAGATTGTCCATGCCCATGCCATGCCTCTTCGTGTCAACTGTTGTTTCACATGTCAGTTAATGGTTCTTACACCAACATTAATGTAGAAAGCTTCATTTATTTGAATACTCTGCATTATTAACCCTTTAACTACTAAAAAACACACACTCTTTAACAAACCATAACTCAACAGTTAACAAAATTAAAAAAGTAAGAAAAGTTGTGGTATTTACGTGAAATTTTCACAGATGTATCACAAATGAACTATGTTAAAACCATGGAAGAAGAACAAATAAAGAACAGGTAAATCAGTGTAGAACATGAACCGTGCATGATTATTGCGCTATTTCTATTCTATTTCTATGCAATTCATTAGTAATCCGGCGCCAGTTATGTAATTTAAACATAGAATGTGCACCGTGTGCGCCATGTAAAAGTTAAACATCGGTGGATCATGCATGAAAAGTCTGTTAGACATACATCAACATTTGTGGATCGGTCCTGGAAAGCCACAATTCTGCACATGGATCTTGCAAAAACACACACAATTGTGCAAGATTTATGTAATAATAAAGTATAAACTACGTAAAATATACACAACCTTCGTAAGTCTCCACCGACCAAAAATTTGGAACAGCTCAAAACCAAATTAACGTAAACCGAAACCCCTGACGGACATCTGTGCACATCGACAAATGGCGAACGCAAGAAGAACAAATGAATTATGTTTATCATCCATGTATCACAAAAGACCAAAATTTCATACATGGAAAATGCGCTAAATGTGGCCGTGTGACAAGGCTTTACAGTTTTGATTTTCAGTCCATGGCTGCTTTTCTCCCCTAACAATCCACTGGATTTACGTTAATTGCGTAAACGGTTGAATTGAAAGAATGTCAACACTGGAGCTAAAGCCCTGGTGTTAAAGAGTTAACAGATTAACTGCAGAACACAAGCAAATAAAAGGGGACCATCCTGGCATCTGGCTTTTTACTTAGCAAATAAGACTTTTAAGAGTTCTTGGTTTTGACCAAAACTGTAAGGACCCCATAAAACCACCAAACAAGCTGTATAAATCCTTTTATTATTTTTATTTTTATTTTATTTTATTTTTTTCATTTTATTGATCACACAGTTTTAATCGTTTCATTTTCCATGCACAGGCTGGTTTGGACAGACATCACCAACTCCACAGCTGCCCTACATCCACATATCATGCAAAGTTCTGGGAGGTTTTCGGAGCCTTGCACAGCACGGTGCACAAGACTATGATTAGGTGCAGACAAGACCGTGTGTACACAATAGTTGGCATGTGACTCTTTACATCATCATTTCAAAACTGAAAACATTATGCCTGACAGATGTGTGTGACCCATACCTCTAAGAGTGCGATCCACTTCCTCTCTGCGAAAATCTAGTGTGCATCCATGCTCACTAGATTGGCAAATCTAGACCACAATGCATTGCTTTTAAATTATTTGTCATTTGAAAAAATAATTGTTTTTTTTATAGATAATCCAGGTTTTCATCATCAGAACACAGCGGATGCATGAATATTCTGTAAAATATTCAGATTTGTTAGGTTTTCACTTTGGCAAATACGTGGAGGGGTTTAAGAAAGTGAGCATGGTGTCCGAATTACGCAAAAATACTAGATAGGGTGTAGAAATTCAGACAAAGCCCAATCATTTTGAGTTTATGTACGATTTAGTTGACAACAGGACGAGAGCTTTTGGCCGTCTAAGTAAGTCCTCACCTCAAAACACTCTCAACACACGCAAAAACACACAAGACTTAGACAAAAACTCATTATCTTAATAAGGTTCACAAGTTCAAGCTTATTAAGCCTTGTCACACCTTGAAACTCCCACTTAAGCACACAGTTTGACTGTACCCATATGTTTGGATGGGATAAGTCCTCTTCACCTCCAAGTGCCTTAAATTTCACCCTAAATTGGGGCTACTTATTACCACCACTCTCCTCACAGATGGACCCACTAGATTGCTCTCTGTTCCATTTGTTTAGTTGATATATGCCTTTATTTTGAAATATAACTAAAGTTTGAGCAGTGCAGGAAAACCTTGGATTTCTTTTTGGTATTCCTTCTCAGCGTAGAGCCAGTTTGACTTTCTGAGTCAGATCAGTCTGAGGTAGAAACGTCTGATGTGGATGCTTCTTAGGAACTTTAAAGTTATTCTTAGTAAGCGCAGTTGGAGGAAGAGCCACAGCACAATCCAAAACTTGAAAGGATTATGGAATATTTATCATCTGGCAATCTGTTTACGGCGTTCCAGGATTTGCCGGATGATAGCTAAGAGAGGGCAAATCCTAAGAAGGATGAAGGCAGTTTATGATCGTCAACGTACTCCTAACCAGTCAGGATGATGTCAAAGAAAGAAAGATGAGATGAATGCTACAATATATAATGATATATGATGAATGTATGAATAACTATATATAACAAATGCAAGAAGAAGTTGGAGTTGGCATTTATTATTCATGGAGTCTATGACATTGCATTGTTAAGTTTCTGCTTTACTTTTTGCAGAACTAATATTTGAAGTACCGTATTTTTCACACTATGAGGTGCACTTAAAAGCCTTCTTTTTTTTCTTAAAAAAACAATATGGCGCCTTATATATAATTCTGGTTGTGTTTACTGATGTTAAAATAATTGTGAGAAGTACACAGCTCTCGGTCAAAATATTTTGTGTGTTTTTTGTACAAGCTGCAAACAAGATTGGGTCTTATTCTAAAAATGCTAATATGGCTAATGTGTAGCGGTGTCAGACTGTGTGGGGTTTTTTTCCAGGTTACTAACCAGGTTGAGAGTCAGCATACTCACAGTAACTTTTGTTTTAAGTGATATCCATCTTTTTCTTTTTTGTACGCAAATAAGGTTGGGTGTGACTGTGAATACGCTAACGTGGCTAATGTGAAGCTATGTTGCTTTGTGGGTGTCATGGCCTGTCAGCTACTCCCTCCTCCCCCCTCCTTCCTGGGTTGATTGCGACCAGCTGGATCCACTTACCTCATCTACTCCTGCCTTCATAAACTCCTCCTGGATCATCAGCCGGTGCCAGTTCGTTGTTCCTCCTATGGTGCATAGTCTGGTCAGCTCATGTTCATGTCTCTCGTCTCTTTGCCTCATGCTCATGGTTTTCTCTCGCTCTGCCTCAGGACACAAAACCTATTGGATCCTCACCTGGTCGCTTTCCTCCAACGCTGTTGTCACGCCGCCTCAAGAAACCTCCAGCCAGCCGCCTCTGCTCGTTTGGGTTCAAGCCTCGCCTCCGCTGCAGAACCACCTCAAGGAATTTCCACCTCAAGAAACCTCCAGCCAGCCGCCTCTGCTCGTTTGGGTTCAAGCCTCGCCTCCGCTGCAGAATCACCTCAAGGAATTTCCACCCCAAGATACCTCCAGCCTGCACCCGCTCTCTACCTAGGGAAAAGCCTGTCAAGTTTCAGCCAAATTAAATTCTCTTCTAACTTACCGTTGAGTCCGAGCCTCTTTCCGGGTTTCAGCTTCTGGGTCATTCCGAACTCACGTCTGGATCATGACAGAACGAACTGGCCATACGCCTGACCCAGCTGACCCGGAAGGGCTTCGTCATGCCGTTGCCTTCCAAGGTAACCTGTTATATCGCCAAGCCGATGCTCTTACGCAAATGTCTTCTGCCCAGCAGGAATTATTCCGCCGTCTCGACGGCATAACGCAATCTCTTATGGAACTGACCGGCCAAGCCACTAACCCCGCCACCGGAGCTTCCTCCGCAGCTTCCGGCAACAATGACACTTCCGTTTCCCCTTTCACCCCGGAAAACGTCCGTCTACAGCCGGAACCTTTTTTCGGGGATGTTTCTGCCTGTGGAGGGTTCCTATTACAATGTGACCTGATTTTCCAGCAAGCCCCCAGGTATTATCAAACTGACCACGCTCGCATCTCACTAATAGTAAACTCTCTCCGCAGTAAGGCGCTACAATGGGCTCAAGCTTTCCTGGCCTCCCATCCCATCACGCATCTCCCTTTCGAACGCTTCCTGGGAGAATTCCGCCTTGTCTTCGACCAACCTCGAAAGCAGGAAGAAGCCACCCGGCGGTTGCTAAGTCTCAAACAAGGTAACCGTCCGGTAAGCGAACACCTAATAGACTTTCGGATTCTTGCTGTCGAGGCTGGATGGCCGGATCCCGCGCTCAAAGGAATTTTTTACCAGTCTTTGAACGAACGCATTAAGGATCATCTTTGCACCCAGCCAGAAGCAGACACCTTCGAAGAACTCGTCACGGCCGCCCTGCGGTCGGACATCCGCCTTCGTGAACGCCAAGCTGAGCAAAGATGTAAGCCTCCTCCATCTTTTGTCAATCCCGTTCGCCAATTGCCTCAGACGGCTTCTGCAACCCCAGCTTTACTTCCCGTTAAACCTGAGGAACCCATGCAAATTGGTCACTCCAAGCTCTCTCTAGAGGAGAGAAAGAAGCGTCGTGATGAGGGTTTATGTTTTTACTGCGGGCAGGCGGGTCATCAGGTTTCACAATGCGTGGTTCGTTTAAACCCCAGATCCCCCCGTTAAGTGACAGGCCACGGGGGGAGAATTCTGAAACTTCTCAAGTTCCCAAGTTTCTGTTTGTTCCTGTCAAAGTCTGTAATCAGAACAAATTTTTGGATTCTCAAGCTCTTATTGACTCAGGGGCCGAACATAGTTTAATAGACCAAAGCCTCGTTCATGAACTTTCTCTTCCCGTTGAAGTCCTCGACTACACTGTTAATGCTGCTGGTCTGGGGGGGAAACCTCTTTCCCGCATCACTAAACGCACCGGTCCGGTTCTCGTCATTACCTCCGGTAACCACCGGGAGTACCATCACTTTTTCATCACTCAATGTCCCCAGACGCCTTTAATTTTCGGGTTTTCTTGGCTCCAAAAGCACAATCCCTGCTTGGATTGGGGGTCGTCCCGCATTGCCAACTGGAGCACTTTCTGCATGGCTAATTGTCTGCAGTCGGCGGTTCCCCACACCAAATTACCTGACTCTGGTTCGGATAAAGACATCGATCTGACTAATATACCCTCCTGCTATCATGACCTGCGTTCCGTTTTCAGTAAATCCAGGGCTAGTGCTTTACCCCCTCATCGACCGTACGACTGCGCCATAGAATTACTAAATGGAGCTCCTCTTCCTAAGAGTAAACTGTACAATCTTTCCGGTCCTGAAAGAATTTCCATGGAGGCCTATATTCAGGAGGCTCTCTCCCTGGGTCATATACGTCCGTCCTCTTCTCCAGTCGCTGCCGGGTTTTTCTTTGTGGAGAAGAAGGATAAGACGTTGCGTCCATGCATTGACTTTCGTGAGTTGAATCAGATAACGGTCAAGGATAAATACTCCCTTCCTTTATTAGATTCCGTTTTCAACTCGGTCCAACACGCCAAAATCTTTTCCAAACTTGATCTCAGGAACGCTTACCACCTGGTACGCATGCGCGAAGGTGACGAGTGGAAAACGGCATTCAACACCCCGTTAGGCCATTTCGAATATTTAGTGATGCCTTTTGGGCTTACCAACGCCCCCGCAGTGTTCCAACGTTTGGTAAACGACGTTCTCCGTGACTTTCTGAATCGCTTCGTCTTTGTGTATCTGGATGACATTCTGGTTTTTTCCTCCAACGAAATGCAACACGAACATCATGTTCGCCTCGTCCTTGAACGACTTCTCGCCAATCAGTTGTTTGTCAAAGCTGAAAAGTGTGCGTTCCATGTGCCCTCCGTCCCTTTCTTAGGTTATATTATCGAGGCTGGCAATATCCGCCCAGACCCCGCTAAGATCGAGGCAGTCGTTCAATGGGAAATCCCTCAATCTCGCAAAAAGCTCCAACGATTCCTGGGGTTTTCCAACTTCTATCGTCGTTTCATACGTAATTACAGCAGTATAGCCGCTCCACTCACGCAACTCACTTCCACCCATCGCCCCTTCATTTGGAACTCTGCTGCCGATGCCGCCTTCAAGCGCCTAAAGACTCTGTTTGTTTCAGCCCCCATCCTCATCCAACCCGACGTGGCCAAGCAATTCGTGGTGGAGGTCGACGCTTCAGACTCGGGGGTGGGCGCGGTTTTGTCCCAACGCGAGGACGGGACGGGTAAACTGAAGCCCTGTGCTTTCTTCTCTCGCAAACTGAGCCCCGCCGAGAGGAACTATGATGTCGGCAATCGCGAGTTGCTCGCCATCAAGCTCGCATTGGAAGAATGGCGTCACTGGCTGGAGGGGGCGGAACAGCAATTTATTGTTTGGACTGATCACAAGAACTTAGCTTACTTACGCAGCGCGAAACGGCTCAACTCCCGCCAAGCCAGGTGGTGTCTATTCTTCGATAGGTTCAACTTCGCCATCACCTATCGCCCAGGCAGCAGGAACGTTAAACCTGACGCCCTCTCACGCAAATACTCCAGTTCTGACGAAAACTCCGTTTCGACCATTCTGCCCTCGACCTGTTTCATTGGCAACCTCACATGGGAAATAGAGAACAAAGTCCAGCAGGCCCAGAGCGAAATCCCGGCCGACGCTACTTACCCCCCTGGAACCCTCTACGTCCCTGACTCGCTCCGGTCCGAGGTTCTCACCTGGGGACATACCTCTCGTCTGGCCTGCCACGGAGGTGTTTATCGGACTATTCGCCTCCTGAAACGGCGGTTCTTTTGGCCGACCTTAGAACGTGACGTCAGGGAATACATTGCCGCCTGCAGCACCTGTGCTCGCTCTAAGACTTCCAACCGGCCTCCCTCTGGTCACCTGTTGCCGTTGCCCATCCCTGGCCGTCCCTGGTCCCATATTGCCGTGGACTTCATCACGGGACTCCCTCCTTCTCATGGACACACGGTCATTCTGACGGTCATAGACCGTTTCTCCAAGTCAGCTCAGTTTATTCCCCTTCCACAATTGCCCACGGCCACTGAGACCGCCGACGCTCTGGTCAACCACGTCTTTCGCCATCATGGCATTCCGAGTGACATTGTGTCTGATCGTGGCCCTCAGTTTACGTCCCAGGTTTGGAAAGCCTTCTGCTCTGCCCTGGGGGCCTCGGTCAGTTTAACTTCTGGGTACCATCCGCAGGCTAACGGCCAGGCTGAGCGGGCGAACCAGGAGCTGGAGGCCGCCCTCAGATGTCTTGCTGCCCAGAACCAGGAGGATTGGTCTAAGCACCTTGTTTGGGCGGAATATGCCCACAATACCCACACCTCTACTGCCACGGGACTGTCACCTTTTGAAGCTGCTCTTGGCTACTCACCCCCCTTGTTTCCTTCCCAGGAATTGGATCTGGCGGTTCCCTCTGTTCAGCTCCATCTGCAGCGCTGTCAGGAGATCTGGCTGCAGACCAAAGCCGCTCTCGTCCGCACCGCGGAGAATAACCGCCAGATAGCCAACCGTCACAGGGGGGTGAGTCCCGCTTACCAACCGGGTCAAAAGGTGTGGCTGTCCGCCCGTAATGTCCCTCTCCAGGCGTCCTCTCGCAAGCTGTCTCCCAGGTTTATCGGGCCTTACGTAATAGACAAGGTCATCAATCCGACCTGTGTCCGACTTCGTCTGCCGGCGGCCCTGCAAATACACCCCACGTTCCATGTGTCGCAGATCAAGCCTGTGGCTGAGAGCCCTTTGTGCCCGCCGGCCTCGTCCCCGCCACCCGCCCGTACCATCGATGGGGCCCCCGCCTTCACTGTCTCCCGGATCTTGGACGTTCGGCGTCGGGGTCGTGGGGTCCAGTTCTTGGTGGATTGGGAGGGGTATGGTCCGGAGGAACGCTCATGGATCTCGCGTTCGCTCATCCTGGACCATACCCTCATTGACGATTTTTATGCTGCTCATCCTGATCGTCGCTGTGGACCGCCTGGTGGCGGTCGTTGAGGGGGGGGTACTGTCATGGCCTGTCAGCTACTCCCTCCTCCCCCCTCCTTCCTGGGTTGATTGCGACCAGCTGGATCCACTTACCTCATCTACTCCTGCCTTCATAAACTCCTCCTGGATCATCAGCCGGTGCCAGTTCGTTGTTCCTCCTATGGTGCATAGTCTGGTCAGCTCATGTTCATGTCTCTCGTCTCTTTGCCTCATGCTCATGGTTTTCTCTCGCTCTGCCTCAGGACACAAAACCTATTGGATCCTCACCTGGTCGCTTTCCTCCAACGCTGTTGTCACGCCGCCTCAAGAAACCTCCAGCCAGCCGCCTCTGCTCGTTTGGGTTCAAGCCTCGCCTCCGCTGCAGAACCACCTCAAGGAATTTCCACCTCAAGAAACCTCCAGCCAGCCGCCTCTGCTCGTTTGGGTTCAAGCCTCGCCTCCGCTGCAGAATCACCTCAAGGAATTTCCACCCCAAGATACCTCCAGCCTGCACCCGCTCTCTACCTAGGGAAAAGCCTGTCAAGTTTCAGCCAAATTAAATTCTCTTCTAACTTACCGTTGAGTCCGAGCCTCTTTCCGGGTTTCAGCTTCTGGGTCATTCCGAACTCACGTCTGGATCATGACAGTGGGGTTTATTTACGTATTACTAACAAGGTTGGGAGTTCGCATAGTTGCAGTAATGTTTGTTGTTGTGATATCAGTCTGTTTTTTTATGTGTTACCAACAAGTTTGGGAGTTACAGGTATTGTGAATACGCCAACGCGGCTAATGTGTAGTGTGTCCCAAGATCTAGAATTAGTGTCTATGCAGTTAATAAAGTCTGACTGATGGACTTATCTCTGTCTCGTTTGTCTTGCTTATTTGTTTGTTTGCTTGCATTGTTCGGTTAACGTTATGCTATGTTCACACTAGGAATTCAGTTCAATTCAATTTTATTTATGTAGACCAATATTACAACAATAGTCGTCTCAATGGGCTTCATACCGGTAATTGTGTAAGAATGTGACAGGCGTTCCTTAACCCTTGTGCTATCTTGGATGACCCCACCCTTCCTTTGACATGTTCTCTCTACCATGACAAAGGTGGATAAAGGTAGAGAAATTTCATGTAATCCATTGAACCAGTCAAGATCACAAAAATTTGAAAAAAAAAAAAGGTTCAGAGCTCTGTCTAGTGAATCTAGATGACCCAACTCCCAACGGTAAAGTGCCTAGGATAGCACAAGGGTTACAGTGGGTGTTTAGCCCAAAGTGGTCACACTGGACAAGCAGGGAGGGGCTTATTCTTATTTTTCCGCCGCCCCACAGCTGGAAGAGTCGTGGTGCGAAATGTCGAAGCAGTGCAAACATCGTGACTCTTGCTCTTGGCTTTTCCTTTCACAGCTCTATTCTGATAAATGAAAGACTTGGTCTCAAATAATTCCAGCCGGACACAAAACCACATTTATTAGTTTCTCCACCAAGAACAATTTTCAAACAGTCCATACAACACTGCCAACTCTGAGCCCCTGATTGGTCAAAGTTTGACCTGGGTTAACTTTCAATGCGCATTTAAAGGACGGGCAATCTGTACAGCCCTAAAAACGCTAATAGAAACTTGTTTAGCAACACGTGAACGCAAGAATTTTGAACGAGGAAACCCAAAAGGTGCATTAACGAGTGTTTAGATACACTTTTCATTGGTAGCGGTTGCCTGAACACACGTTGCCAAGGGCGATGTGAACTTAGCTTTATATACAAAATATGTTCACAAATAGATCCCATATAGTACAGAGAATGCAGTAGACGAATTTCTTGCAAACAGGATGCGTTCATTACCGTAAAGCCTCAGATGTAGTGCCAGGGCCTGCTTCTGTTCCTGCTATTGCAGCTTTTGCAACATATGAAGCTCCGTTCCATTAATCAATTCTAAACCGCAGGGATGTCATTCCGCTCCATGTGGACAAGCGGGCCATTACATAAAAGCACTTAAGCTGATGAGATTGCCCAAGACGATGTCATTGTGCTTCCCTCCAGCACAATCTGAGGTGTGACGTCATGCGAAGCCTTTGATTAAAGCTTTAAATCACAAGCAGATCGGTGCTCAGCAGTTTGACCGCCGCGCTCGCTCTTCCATACTGTATTAAAGGCTTCATAAATGGAATGTTTTTCAGCTTAGACACAAAACAAGCAATCTGTTTTCTGCCATTTTCCCAACCTTTGATGTGTGTTCCATTTAAATAAATGAATACCGGACATCTGTGCGGTGAACATGCCAGTCTAGATGAGTGCAGTAATACTCTTAGGAGGCTTTCCTGCCTGTGATGTGACACACACCCAAACACACGTTTTACAGCAGTCTGTCTTCTATTGTAATGTCAAGCCCAAAGATGAAAGTATGGTGTCTGGCTGTTAATAAAGACCCCCTCTCACTGTTTCTGTAGTCCCCACTGGGTGCACAGTCACAAAAACACACATCCAGGCTGAGCAGACGCCTCAATTATGATAATGTGGATCAGCATTAATGTATCCTTACAGCACGGCTGGCTTTCCTCTGCGCGCAGGCGTGTGCGTGGGTTTCAGACAGCAGGCGAGGAGGGGCCGTTATTGTATCTCATTTTACTCAGGTTAGTCCCTGCAGAGAAACCCAACACTGAGGTGCTCAGCATCTTCGCACCAAGATCAACTCAAACACACGGGGAGCACATGCATTGTCAGGATTGATGGGTTTTCATGAAGGCATTAGGGAAATATGGATGAGAAATGCTTTTCAAAGCTTCTGGGAATTATAGAGGATATGCTCAAAAGCCGGGGATCTATTTACGATTCCCGTTCCGGTTGTTTTTTTGTTTGCTAATCTCTTGAATTTAAGTAGGTTAAAAGTCATTAACTTTGTTTGTATCACAAGAAAACCACAGGAGAATCTCCACTAATATAAATACTCTGGGTGACAATACATCCACTAAGGGTGTTAGTTTACTTCTGGAACTCGAAAACAAAAAGAAAACGTGTGATAAAAATGTAGGATATATGGGTGATGGGTTTAAGAATCCTAAAGATCTAAAAACTTTGGAGCAGATGAAACAAGTGAGCTCTGGTCCGCCTATTTTCACTTGCAAGTGAACCGTAATCCGAGTCTACAAAGACTGTCCACTGGACCAAAGAGCAACAGCAAACCAAAGGAATGAACAATATAAATTATGCTTCTTTTAGGTGGGTAAAAACAAAAACGGTCTACAGGTCATTTTTTAAAATCTACGTCACAAACCAGTCAAAGCCAAATCAGAAATGCCAAATATTGCAGTTCCTCTGACAACCACTAGAGTCTGGTTTCAATGACTTTGTCGATGTTTATTGCTTTATTTCCTTTTATGACATGTTTCGCCCGATAAGGATGAAAAAGTACTCCACACCTACATGATCAGAGCCTAAAAGAAATTTTGGGGGAATTAAATCGAATTAAAATTTCTGTGATCCACTCTTTCAACCACACCAGTGTTGCCCATCTTGAACAAAGAAATTTTTGGTCGAATACAAAACATGTCAATGTCAGCTATATTATACAATATATGAATTAATACGTTGCCATATACGGTCCATTCCTGTCAAATATAAAATGTGAGAATTAACCACTTTGGTAATAAAACCCAAAATGTGATGTCCACGCCACATCCTACGAGGTTAAATTGTAGAAAAATTAATGCATTGAAATAGGATGTCCATATATATATTGCCATATATTTTTAAATACGAGTTAGTTTCTCATATATTAAAATGTCTTAATGTATTGCAACATACATTCTTGTGGATCACAATACATTTCTGTTTCGTTAGACCATAAAGGTGTATCTTTTACTGCATAAGTTGTACCAGGCCATAACTGGTCTCCATCAGCCTACCCACAAAGCCCAACCATCCATTCACACAGAGAAGTGACTCAACTTTGCTGTTGCCTCTGCACTTTTTTTGATCAAAACCGAACCCCCTTCCCCTTAAGCTTCCTTCCTCCTCCTGCCAGACTCCCCTCCTCCCTGTAATTACCACCTTAGACTCCAATTAAAAGAAACCACAATAAGGAGACAAAGCAGGGTGAGCAGGGGGAGGTGGGGGTGGCAAAGGAGGAAGAAATGAGAGAATTTAATGAGCAGTTTGTCCCAACACGGGCGCACACATGAACACACACACAGTTGACTGATATAAGATATTTTACATTTGCATGCCCACTCATGAAATTGCTTATAAGCTCTATACCTGACTTTTTATGCTAGTCTATAGGCGATAATCAGGTTAGTTCCAACCATCCATCCATTTTCTTAACCCTTGTGCTATCATAGGCACTTTAACATTGGGAGTTGGGTCATCTAGACCCACTAGACAGTGCGCTGAACCTTTTGTTATTCAATGATTTGTGATCCTAACTGGTGTCCATGGATTACATGAAATCCTCTCCACCTTTATCCACCATTGTCATGGTCGGGATAACACGTCAATGTAGGGGTGGGGTCATTGGATAGCACAAGGGTTAACCCTACATCCCCCTTTCAGAGTCACAGGGTTGCTGGAGCCTGTCCTGGCTACTGTTGGGTGAGGGCTTGGTATGAGGTAAAGACTTAACACCTGCATCAACTGCACACCTTACACATCTGTTTGTGGGTCAGCCGAGGGGTTTCCTTTGTGTTTTCTTGTGTTTGTTTCCCGCCATTAAAGCAGTTGCCAGCATACCCCACCCCCACCACCACCACCACCGCACCACATACACTATAGGAGAAAAACAAGATTCCCCCCAAAAAAAGTTCTTCAACTGAAACGTAGGAAAACCAAGGATCAACAAGTCATGGAAGCAACACATTTGAGCGACAGGAACCACGTTTTCAAAACAAATCCACACGTGCAAAACACACACACAGACACACACAAACAAACACACAAATAAACTGGAAAAAAATGCAAAAGAGGAAGATCCCATCAGTCAATGAGCATGAAGTAGAAGCGGCACTGTACCACTGACTGTCAAGCTTTCTTTGTATAAGCAAGTGTGTGTGTGTGTGTGTGTGTGTCTGTGTGCAAGGATGAAATAGACCTCATGGTTTTGTGCCAACCATGAGTGCCAACACACACACACACACACACACACACAAAAAGGAGTGTGGGAGAAGGAGTGCAGAGAGGTGCTTTGATTTCCTCGACTGCCAAAGGGAGACCAGGCACAATTCACACAGAGGAAACAGATAGCTGCGCTCATTACAAACTTGTGCACACATACACACAAACACACACCCACGTACACAGTAGCCTCTCTTGGCCTATTGCTTTGATTTCTAATATTTTCGGCTCTTCTTTGAAGGCTCTGGGTGTGTGTGTGCCAGACTAGCCTCTTTCCTTAAACTTTACAATCAAGTCTGTTAGCATGACAGGACGTCTGCTCGCCATACGCCCTGCTCCTGCACAAGCATGAACAACACATCTACTATGAGACCCTCTTTACTTTGAGAAGCAGCTGAACCAATGCGTACCATGTTTACAGCTGGAGGCCGGTTCAACCAGCCTTTCCCGTTTGCATTTTTCACCCCGTATGTTTTTTTCCATATATATATTTCCTCCTTATCTGCCCGGCAAAGAGCTTCCCGGTAATTAATGCTTACATGTCGTTTTTACAATACACCACATCAAAGAGCAGCAGAGAAGGGCCCAGTCCATGCCTCTCACTGGCCTAAAGTTTGCTGTTGACGTTCCATAGTTTTCATCTTTGACAACAATGGCTCTTTTGTAGACCAGGTCAGGTTAAATATTAAACAGGGATCCTCCTCTTTCTTTTAACCCACTTGACCGTTTGTTTACAGGAAGAAAAAAAAAGCCCTTTTTTAGGCAAAAGCAATGGTGGCACCTCGCTGTCTACCGTTTGGATGCAGAACACCTGAGTTACGCTCCGCTATACTTGTTTTTTAAGAGGAATTCTGCTGTTTACAGGTGGATTAGCGAGATGTTTGCTGGCAAAAAGCAGTGGATTAGTGAGCTTTTCTTCAACTTCCTCAGAGTTGTTTTTGCTGTCAACACCATGATCTTGTTGGAGAAAGCAGCCCACACAAGCAGCCGGCGTCCACCAACCATGGCAGTGAGGCGTGCGACATCTGCAGAGAAGGGAGCCGCTCAAATAACACCCCTGTCCTTGATCCCGTTCATGGTTCTGTCACAATAAATAAAACAATTTAGCGTCATTGCAATATCAGCCTGTGCGATACGTGAATCGCAAAAGACTGCGATAATTGGTTACCTTAGTAACCAATGATCCCCAGACGATGGCAAAAAAAGTCACAGGGCAGTTTTTCCAATATGGCCCCACTCCCTACCTCCTCTGTTATGCATCTGTCATAAACTGTAGAAGCTGAGGTTAATAGCTACTAGCTGTCCATGGTCATAGAGCATGACAAAAGCCTCTTAAACTCCACTGGAAACTCCACCAAATTACAATCCCACATATAAGCAAGCTTGCAAGGAAGTATTTCTGCATACCTGCTAGTAGTTCACCTTCAGAGATACTTTTTACTACTAAAGGAAACATGTCAGCGCACGTGTTTAAGAACACGCTCAGATGAAAATGGTGTTTAAGGATGCTCTTTGGCATTTTTCTAATAAAGGAGTACATATATAAAAAGAAATTTAAGATTAAAATTTCATTTCTAAAAAAAAAACATGCCACTTGAGTGTATTTGTGACGTAGAAAATACGCTGGGCGGCTACAAACTTGTAGATAAATAGATCCATGTACGTCTTTGTTTTCCCCGTCTGAGCTGTACGGCTGGATATCTCTAATATGGCTCGTCATTTTTGTTAATGTTAATGTTAGGTTGGGGGTTGTGAAAGGCTGTAAGCTAGTGGGAGAACGTGTAAACAGGGAGATCTGCCGCTCAACTGCCGCTCTGTAGAAACTATGTCCTAGAAAACAACACAGGTTTTTTAAATGTTGGCTGAAAAAAAATGTTTTAATGGATCAAGAGATGATTGGAGTGGGACTTTAAAACCTTGTAAAGTACACATGTTGGTTTTCTTAACCAAGAACTTACCATAATAAAACATTCACTCAGGAACGATGCACAGTTGTGTTTTCAAAAAAGCCCAAACGCACACTAGCATCTTTGTTCTTCATCGTATCCATATTAGTTTTAGACAGTACTACTGGTTGCTCTTCACATGGTGTATTTCCCAGACAATCAAGTTCTTAACGGTCTTCTATTAAGATAACTAGTAGTATAAGTGAAATTATGTTGACTTTTATTTAAATAAAACTGACGCACTGAAATGTAAATGTTATAAATACTAATATACACTAATATGTTATATTAGTGGTTTTGTTGATGTATCGCAAGTCATATTGTTGGGGAAATACTAGTCACTAATATCGCACATTGTTCCGATTTCTGTTTCCACTCAAAACTATGAGCTGGTAAGTCATCTTCATCCAGATTTCACCATGTCAGGGTAAGGGAGTTGACTTCTGCAGGGCATTTCTGTCAACAGTCTGCATGCTGTGGCTTTTTCCAGCTTCCAGCTGTCACCAAGACTGAAGAACGCCAACAAGTCCTCATCTGGAAAGCAGCAGGGATGTGAGCAGGGTCATGTGGGTCCACTCCACGATCAACCCTCATCAAACACAGATTTTTTTGGCTTGTGCAGTCACACCTGCAGAGGCGGAATCAAAGGCAGAAAGCCAGCATGAGGAAGCCTGCGTTGGCTTTTGTGTGCGTGTGTCTGACAGGAAGCAGAGCCAGGAAGTAGAAACATTCTGCTCACGAGAGGAGTCAGAGAGCTGTCAGTGTGCGCGTTTCCTTCCTTCCTTCCCCTCGCTACTATCCTCCCCCCTTTGCCTCCACGAGGACACAAGCAGGTTCACTGCAACCCCAATGTGCATGAAAACACCACGTGAAAAAACAAGCTTTCATTCTAAACAGTCACACGGAGAGAGCAGCTGATCATTTGCTGATTCAGCGCCTAAGAGAGCCGCGTCATGTGACGGGGATAAGATGATGCGGCGTCTCAACAAGATCAAACTGAGTCCTTCTGACCTCTCACCTTGTCTTGGACGTGCAATTCCCGTCACGTGCGGCACATCCTCTTGGTTTGACTCATCCTCTTTCATTCCTGCATCCTTCGGTTTCTATCTACCTAACTATCTATCTATCTATCAATAGGGTTGTCTGATTTCTTCTTGTTTTATTTACCATTAGCGTCATCCTCTCTTCCTTGGTGTGTTTTTTTTTCTCCAAGATTGTAACATAGAAAGTTCTGCTACAATCCTAAAGTTACTTCGTCATCTCACCTCGAGTTGCAGTCCAGTCATTCCGCTAAGATACTTCTGCTGCTTTAAAAAAAAGGGCAAACCTGTGCGGGGCATTCAGGTGTACATTTTTTTTATTTTTTTAGCTGTGAGCCGAAGATTGAAGCGAACACTAAACTTGTACGGGTGAGTCCGGGTGAAGTAGGTAAGACACAGGCAAACCATAACAGTTTTCCTTTGTCGCCATCCCCTTAGAACCCTGCTCACTGCACTAGAGATCCCATTAGTGCTGCTCAGAACGTACAAAACACGCAGTCATTGAACACGCACTTTGGGTATTCAAGGAAGAACTGTTGGAAAAATTAATCATGGAGGAAAAAAATTGTACTCGCCCAGAATTATATGACACAGAGCCTTTTATATATTGGAATAGATCTGTGAAAGAAAAAGCCTGGAGCAAAATCTACAAGATTTACACTGCTTCGACATTTCGTCTCAAGCCTACGCTACTAGGTAGCGACATGCGCTAGTTTCATGTAGCGACAGTCCAGTGTGAACACCACATGCTAAAAAGGCCTTCTTGAACTTGTTTTTTGTGCTTTTTTTGAATGTGTTTAACAGTCTGGGATGTGTCCGTAGCATTAGGCTTCACCAGCAGCTCATAGATCACACAAGAATGTTAATGTTTGGTTTAAATTCAGGTCTAACCTTCAGTTTTAAATGGTGTACTCTGACTAAAGTGCAGAAAATCCTTCTGTGTCTGTCAGATATTCCGCTCCATTGAGCAGCAGAGGCAGCTAGAAACCTCAATCAGACGACAATCCAAGAACTCTTGGCCTTCAACGAAAATTCCCTTCATCTAAACTACAAAAACCTTTAAAAAGAACAGATATTCCACTTTGTGATGATGGATTTTTGTAAAAGAAAATGAAAAATGAACAAATATGACGTTTTCAGACCCACCTACCAAGTCGCTGACCTTTCAAAGATGAGGTCTGTCATGGTCCAACTGAGTGGGTTTCTCCAGAATAACAAATGCAAAATAATCATGACCCCCCCACCCCCATAATCCCCACAGAGTAAATCAGCTTGTGTCTGCTGTACGTGAAGCAGACAGAGTGTGGGGGGGCTGTGACATGTGACTCACTCTGACACCGTCACAGAACTACCAACGCGGGTCGAGCATTGACAAACACCACCAACTCTGTGGTCGGCTAATGTGACATCACAGACGGGGCGCCACAGAGAGGCCTTTATTGATGGATGCAGATGAACTTTGCTGACGAATATAAGAAGTGAGGGAGGATTTCCTGTAGGTGGCCTTAAAAGGCCAAATATGTCGTCCTCTGCTCCCTTCTTTCATCCCCTGCCTCCCCTCTTCTACCTCATGTTTAACTCATTTCTCCCTGCATGTGAGGAAGTTACAGAGACTTGGTTCCTGAAAGTAAAACCGCTCGGTTGGTGCTTCATATCTAGTCAGATCTGTGTCTTTAATGGGTCCTAGTGATGACAGATGGCGACACACGTATACAGGCAGTGTTAGAGTGATGTCACACCTGAGTAATTGGTTCAGATGAGCAAAGAATGTCAAAAACTTGGAGCAAAATCAACTGCATTTAGATAAGAAGCAAGAATACCAACAAGTGTGCAGAAAATACAGATGACAAAGGCTGGTCTCCCTAGTACATGAGCTATTGTTTGTTGATGAGCACCTGATGCAACATTCAGAGTGCATTCAAGCAACCATTTGCGCATTTTGGGCTTCCCCGTTCATAACGCTTGCATTAATTCTTGCTTACAAGATTTAAAGTCAGTTTTCAAGCTTTACAAACAAAATTCACGCCCACTGAACATGCCTCAAAAGCGAAACCAGTTGAACATTGACCAACAGGGAATTCTGGGAAGTATGAGTAGCGTCCTTTTCAAAACCCGGAGCACTAACCGTTTGAAAATTGCTCATGAAGGAGAAATTAATAATTGCGATTTATGCTTGGCTGGAATTCTATGACACCAAGTCTTTTATATATCAGAATAACGTTGTGAAGGAAAAAGCCTGGGACAAGATTCACCAGATTTTCATCACTTCGAGATTTGGCTCTTCCAACTTTGGGTACATGCGCTGCTATCGGGTAGCAAAACCAAAGGGCCTTTGAGAACCCGTGTTTGGCATGTTCTTGTATCACATGCCCGGTGTGTTTGCAGCATTACAATTAAAAGGTAAAGTCCAATCCGTCGGCATATGCCTAGATTTGTGGCATTTACTTTCTGTGTTTCACAAATTAACTAGAGGAGCGGTAAGCTCCAGTCACAGCCATGCTCAGAAACCATGGCTGGTATAACCACTCAGAGACATAACACCCTCAAATAAACCTTTAAATGATGAGTGTTTTTTTTCAATGAGTCCCACATTTACAGTCTTTGGCATGATCCAACCATGGATTTGAACGCACAACATCCCAGTCTCAGCGTGAACACTCTACCACTCAGCTACTGAGCTGGTACAACACCACATTCACTAACAAGATATTTACTTCTAGTAGTCATACCCTCTATGGCTAGACTATGAGCCTCTGCATTCACACTGTAGTGCACCACACCAGGGTTCACTTGAAAGTACAGAAAGAATCTCTTTTCCACCGTTTGGCCCACTCCGCACTTCAGAGCAGCTTTCACAGTGGAGAAACAAAGAGGATTGTCCAAGGAAAAGTCTGATGAGGACCGGCCAGTCCAATGTGAAAGCCCCCTTAAGATGCAGCGGCGTTCTATTATGCATTAAAGCTCCGATGAGAGCGAGCCCTCATCGAAGGTGCTAAAAGCATTTCTGATGCATTTCCCTTATTCCCCATGGCTCCATCGACTTCACACCCAGCACCTCGGAGGAAGGAGAGCGCTGCAACAACAGAGACAATGGATGCAGGGATGAAGAAGAAGGGAAGAAGTCCCTGAGATTTTATCGGGTTACATCATATTCTCCAGGGATTTGTGGGCAACAATGCAGCCACGACACTAAATCTGCTGAAGTCCACATGAATTCCCACAGTCTGGTTTATCTGCTCTTCCTCAGACAATCCGTTAATATTTCTCTTATATACAGTAAATACATCAATGTTTATGGGACAAAAAATGAATTAAGAATTTGAAGAAACGTTCAGTTCATGTGTGTAAATACAAATACTCGTTTCTGTGTAGTTATAATTACTAATACACGAATCCTACAGAAAGATTTAGCTTTTCGATTAAAGAAAACGGTGCAAAACTCACAGAGGACAAACAAAACCAGACCTCATTTAACCCTTTTTCACATTCATTCATTCTTTCGACCATCGTAACACTTCAACCGTTGACGCAATTAACGTAATCCTAAAGTGGAGAAAAGACGCCTTGTGCTGAATGCAACACTTTACGCTAATAATGTGTTATTTGTCCAAAGCCGATACAAAAAGCCGCTTTTCTCCGAGTATGAATCATTTGATTGACGTTTATAGTGTGAACGGTCAAAGAGTTACGGAACGTCAAAGTGTTTGTTATTCAGGCGTCGCCAGCGACATCGCAGGTGTTAAAGTGTTAAACACATGACCAAAACCTAAACAGACGTTGAATCTTTTTCTACTCTATAGAGTTTAGATGCTTTTTCACGCCTATGTACTCTCAACAGACGTGAAACAAGAAATTTCCCTAGAATCTAGAAATCTAGAAAGGAATTTTTTTTTTAAATCAGCCCCACCCCCTTGCTTTGCCTTCCCTACAAAAAAAAAAACACTAATTAAGCTATAGCTCCACAAAAATCCACAAAGCACAGTAAAGCGATAAATATCAGATTCTGACTAAAATCCATCTGGAAGCTCCTGTTAAGCACAAACAGAGATTGAAAACTGTTTTTCTTGGCAGTTTAATGGATGGATGAGCCATACGACCACTGCCTGGTTGAGCAACAGACCCCCCCAACCCCCACCCCATTCCTGAAGTGTGGCGACAACCTAACAAGTTTCACATGAGAAGCATTAAAACTGGAGCAGAACCCACCAAACTAGCTGAAGCTGTTCGAACCCCCAAACATGCACTTAATCTAGAATAATGGCTTCATTTAAACACCGAAGGAACATCTTCATCTGCAGCCAATCATGTCTTTCCATGAGGGGAGTCATTTCCTGTTAGCTTTAATAGACAACAATAATCACTAGAGCTCAGTATACAGCTAAATCACTGACTGGATTTCATCAAGTCGTTTAGTTTAACAGGAAATGCTTTAAAAATGTATTATTTCTTTAGACTGACTCTTTTTCATAGAAAGCGTTTTTAAGTTCCACTCCAATCATCTTTTGATCTATATTCTAAGCGTTCCCAGTGCTCTTTTGATAATGATTATGACATTTTTAGACAAAATCTAAAAACCTGTGTGTCATTTTCTAGGACATATTTTCCGCAGAGCGGCAGGAGTTTATTAGAAATTCCCCTCCGAGTTGTGGGCGAAACCGTTGGTTTCCCTGGCAACCCCGCCCCCCTTTCCCTCCCCATTGCTGAGGGACCAGCGAACGGAACTTGTGGCCCACCCACTGTATTTTTTACATCACAAATATCTATAATCTACATTTTTTTCATCTACCTCTGTTCTACACAGAAATGCAATTTTAAGAAAAATCCCCCAAAAAACATGTTAAAAAACACAGAAAAACCTCATTTTCATCAGAGTGGGGGTATAAGATGGGCTGGGTCTCACTGCTAATATACTGATTTGTTTAAATTTCTGTTCATAAATTGAAAATTTAAGAAGTTTCAGTTAAATATCAATTCATTTTTTTGATTTTCATTAAAAAAATCATCTAGTGCTTTAAGTGCACAATGACTGAACTCCCATTGATCATATTAGGAGTTCTAACACTTATGACAGATAGATGAGCAGTTTTTGCCTGAAAATAAAACATGAAAATGCCCTGAAGGAAAACCAGTCCATGAGTTTGATGAATCCATATTGAATTTTTCAAAAGATCGATCCAAATGTTTGGAACCCAACCATGGTGTTCAAGCAAAGTGGTTTTCTATTGAAAATATGCTAGAAAGGGCATTAAAGGACATTGACATCTATAGATTTTTTGAATCATTATCAAACATCCTGCAAATAATACTAGCTTACCCTAAAAAAATGCTTATTTTTATATCAATTATGAAGGACGTTTGTAAGAAGAGTAGAAAGCTGATGGACCTATTATCACCTGACCAGACAACACCATCCAGTCTTATGTAAGAGGCTTACTACAGTTGTCAATGTACTTAATCAGTGGGAGGAACGGAGGCACTGACGGCCCGTCACTCCTTTGTGATGTCAAGGGTTTGCAAACTGGACCTTCCACCATTTCGGAGGATCTTTGCCTTCCAGCAGGAAGGCCGTCCCGTCCCAGATCCCAGCTCAAAGTGAGACAAAGGGAAGAAACGGTCAGTCTGAGAGTGTCACAGATGGGGAACGATGAAGGGTTAAAGCGTGGCAGCATGAAGCAGCAGAGCAAAGCTCACTAATGCGGTCAGGTGACCTCCCACTTGAGTCAGGGCAAAGTGGTGCAGCTCCACGAAACATGGACTCACTGAAGGCAAAATATTTATATCAAAGAATATATGGGACTCTTCATGGACTCAATCTTATTTGAACTTTCTGGTCCATGTCTGGAGCTGGAGGAGGCATTACATCCCAAAGAGGGATCTTGATGGAGAGATGTCCACTTTCCTCTTCTATCCATATTCTTTGTGCGTAAAGCTATCAGTGTTTCTACATGACCGTCCTGTTCTGATCAGAATCATCACAGATCCCATCAAACTCATGTGATCAGACTTCACAGTGAGGGCTGCGCGCGTCAGCCACCTGCGCGCAACGCCTGGATCCCGCGCGTCGTTTGGCTCCGGTGCGCAGCGCGAGATTCCCAAACCACAACTCATCTGTCAAAAGTACACACGGATCTGCATACTTCCCCCAAAAGTTGCATTTGGTTTCATATTTGACGTGCGGTTCAAAACTCTTACCAACTCCGCCCAGAGAAGCCGCCTCGGAGCCGCCTCGGGAGAAGAAGAGGAGGGACGCCGGGAGGAGGAGAAGCACGATCCTCCCGTTGAGAGTCATCCTGTTGCTGAAGATCCGGCTCAGCTGCGGTTCATCCTCCTGTGCGCCTTCATTCACTATCTGGAGGGTCTTCCTGGTCCAGGTCTGAGGTCACGGTTTCCCTGCTGGTGCCATGCGCACAAAAAGCACAAACGTGGATTTCTCCTTCACCACGGAAAACGTGGTTCTCCTCGCAAACACGCGTGGATTTCTCGGTGAATCTTCACATAAAACTGCAACCCAAAGTAATCCAGCAGAACAGGACAGCCCGCATGAAGCCCCGCAGACGCGCTCCTACAACCCGGACCTTGCTTGACCCGTCCACCGCCGAGCCCGTCCGGCTGCAGCCGAACCTGTCCCGCTCGCTGGCTTCAGTCTCGGGTTCTGGGTCGGGAATCGGACGGAACAGACGTCGCTGCGGAGGGTTCGGAGCGCAGGAGCGGACGCGCGGTGTCACGGAGGAGGACTGTGACCTGCTGAAGAGGAGGAGGAGGAGAGGAGAGGACGAGGAGGAGGAGGAGGAGGCGCAGCCCAGAGAGAGCCGATCTGGCCCCGCCCACCACGGAAGACTGTGCTGGAACCACAGGTGAGGAGTTGACGTCACAGCAGGCAGGTGTTTTTTTTAAAGACCAACTTTTATTATTTAAAACAAATGCTGCATAAAATGTTAAGATTTAATTTGGTTCTTTATCCCCTAGAATATTTTAGGAAAGTTGTCAGACTTCAATTTATGTTGAATTGTAACTTCAAAAAGATTCCCATTGAACATGTTCTGTAAACATTTCTTCGTTCAATAAAGTTAAAAAAAACAACCTTTAACAATTAAAAATCGTGTTTTGGGTGTTTTTAAACATGTTCTTGTATCATTTTTCTGATGATGGAGGACATAAATAAAGAAAATTAAGCTCAAAATTGTATTTCTTTTTTTTTTTTATATATATATTTATTATTTTTCAGCATATTAACAGAACAAGACAAGACAAAACAAAGCAGAACAACAAAACAAAACAAGACAAAAAATAAATAAATAAATAAATAAAAATAAATAAATAAAAGGGGCCCGCAGATACAAAAATTATTATATGTGCTGGAGTCATATCCAAACCATACAACAAAAAGGAAAGATCAAACAACAGAGCCGGTATTGTACATACGTGTTTGAGATCAAAATACAAGTGCTCTTTTTATAATTGTGGAAATGTCTAGTCCGACATACAACAAGAAAGGTTTCCATATCTTTCCAAAATCATTTTTGTGATGTAGCTGACAAGTTAGGTAGTCGAGAGACATGTGACTAAATACAGTTTTTTGCCATTGTCCTTTGGAGGGGATTTTATCAGAGATCCAGTTTGTAAGGATACAAAATTGTATTTCTGATTACCCCTTTACTCAAATGGTTGTGAATCTGGAGCAGAGGAAAAAAGCCGTCTGGAAAATCGTGTATTTGTGACAGTAAACATACTTAAAGGTGAATTTCTAATATGTCCTAGAAAGCAACACTGTTTTTGTTTTGTTTTTTGGCTACAAAAATTGTAAATAATATAACAAGTGACAGCTAAATCCTCAACTTTGGTAAGTTTTTCAACTGTTTCAGTCAATATAGTAAAAAAAGGGAGTCATGACTTTAAGTCAATTATCACAATTTCAAGAATAGTTAAGTCTCAGAAAGTTGTTTTTCCACATATCGAAATAATACAAACATTATCAGAACGTTCTACCACACTGTGTGGTCATATGTCTTTTAAAAAATCCAAGTGTTTCCACACATTGGACTGGAATGATGGCTTGATCATTTTTTGCTGACATCACATGCGTGTTGTCCGTTGTGACAGTACTCAGCTGTAGTTCCGTTAGTGTAAAATCCCCCTACATCCTACTATCAGTCATTCAACAACACAAAAGGCTGGAAACAAAAAGTGAAACAATATGTACTAGTAGATGTGAGGTCAAAGGTCTTTCATCTTTCACGTGTTCTAGAATAAATGTTGCAACAAAGGCAAAACAAGCAGCGTAGTTCAGCCTCTTCAGCTCTGTCATCTAAGCTTTTTTTTAATTAATTGCAAGGCGACCATAAGCTTTTCTTTTCCCGCTTCTTCTTTCTTCATCTCCCAGGAGGAGAGCGCTGCTGCTGGCAAAGCTGACCGACTGATTTCCCGGGACGGGTGGGGGGAGGAACAGACATGTAGCCCGACATCAGGATGAAGGAAGGGGGTCAAAAAACGGGCCCAGATTAAAGGATTTGGTAGACGACGTGGGTGAAGGAGAGGGGGTGGGGGGGGGGGGGCTGGGGGTCAGAGGTGAGGCAGCAATGTTTAAGAAGAGCCAAAAAGGGGGTTAAAGAGGGGAGCGGCGCCGTCCCGACAAGCTTGATTAAGCTCATGCGGCGCGTGTCGCGTCCTCGCTTAGGCATTGACTTTTGAATGACGAAGACTTGGCTCCTATGACAATAGACGTCTTCATCAGGGACTGCAGTTCTTGCCATCAGAGTGCAGGGCTCAGAAGGCCACCTGTGACTTTTGGAAAGGGCGGGAACCATGATCCACAAACCCCAGCCTGCATGGACCCACAGAATTTTACTCCTTTTCTAATTTTTCTACTTATTCTCCTGATACTGTAGGCAAAAAACCTGGACATAAGGAATTAATTGATTTCCTGCACCACACCGTCCACAAACACCTCCTACAGATTGTTTTTTTTTTTTTGTTGAACAGGTAAGACACTTAGGTAAGCTCAGAGGATCCTATTTAACGCTTGTGCTATATCCTAGGCACTTTAACATTGGGAGTGGGGTCATCTAGACAAAGGTAAGGATGGTAAGGATAACACGTCAATGTAAGGATCGGGTCATCTGGAACTAGTGTTCCAGATCACCGAGATAACCAGTGTGAACATCGTATGCTAAAAGTGCGTTCAAGAATAACAGTTTAGCACGTTCTTGAACGTGCATCACATGCCTGGCGTGTACAGGCACACAAATGAGGCACCACTCATAGAACTTGGATGTGAGGTCATGGAGATTCAGATATAGGCGGCCGTGGTGCAGTGGTAGGGCGGTTGACTTCTTTTTTTGCAGGTTCGATTCCCGCTTTACCCAACCCTGCTGCTGGTGGAAGGTTGGCGCCAGTGTACAGCAGCGGAGCCGCCATCAGTGTGTGAATGTGTGAATGTGACTGTAAAGCGCTTTGGGTCTTGGAGGAAGGTAGAAAAAGCGCTATATAAGTGTACCCCATTTACCATATATAGCTGTTCTATAGAAGAACCTGCTCAAGAGATCATGATCAGCAGATCTAAATGGACCACCCTGATGCAAACACACTCAGGACAAATCACAAATTCAAATACCAAACATTGTAAAAAAAATCTGCAGACACTGAATAGAACAGAAATGACCCACGTGCACCAATCAGAAAAGCGTATGACCTCATTGGGTCGTCATGGTGGCTTATCAGTTTCCACACATTAATATTCAGACCGCCATGTAAAGCAAAAGCAATCCGTGACCGTGCACTCTTCTCGGTAATGTTTGTGTCGGTGTGTGCGGCTTTTTATGCATTGCCACTTGTCTCTGAAAAGGCAGTTAGAGAGCACGCCCGCCTACTGTATGTTTGCTACATCCCAGTCGGGCTTTATCCAAAGGTATTCTGCCCCGTGCTTCAAGACCGGTGGTTTAAAGGAACTGGTTGAAGCTCAGGGCAGCAGAGGGAGTAAATTAGGCCAAAGAAAAAGATTGGAAAAAAAAGACAGGCTGGACACACACTCCATCAGCAAATTCAATTACGCTGCTGTGAATCACTCAAGAACTGGCTCCTAGATAAGGGCTACGTTGGACAAATGGACATAAGTTTGTTATGTTGACCTTGTGCGAACACTAACACACAAAAGCAGCCACTTTATTAAAAAAGTCTGTCAAACAGTGTCCAATGTAATGCTTTTGTTTTGCTCTAGTTCTTCTAATGGTTTGAATATCTAAGTGTATGCATGTCAGAGTGGGCGGAGCCACAAAAACACTAACCCTTTTCCCTGTGGAGTTAAAGGTCACCTGATTTATTCAAAAGCTTTTGCTTTCTTAATTACATTTGTGGACCTCTAAAAGAAAAAGAGTTGCCATCTTCATTTGGTTTAGATGCCCTTAAAGGGAAAATTCATCAAATTTGTTGGAGCGTCATAAGTGTGTCACAACCAAACACTGAGCTAAACATGATTACTACACGAGCATGGGGTCAAACCCTTACCTCACAAGCTACAAGGCCTTCCCATTGCTTCTCATTTACCCCCCGTCCTTTGCCTCCGTGGAGGAGGAAATGGAACAAACAGCCCCAAAACCTTTCACACTAATCCTCCAACAATGGATTCTGCTGTTTCATGGAGGGAGGAGGTGGAAGGGATCCAAGCAGTGGAACTGAAATGTTGCACTAAGCACAGGTAAGCTTCGGGATTTGGATCTGCTCTCCTGTTGAAGCGTTTAATCACATTTCTTCCACCCAGCTGAGTCTTCAATCTGTGTGTTTTCTGACGCGAAGGAGAAACTCTGACCTGCAAGAAAAACGGAATAACTTAAAATCATTAGAGTTTTCTTGTTTTGTAGAATGACTTCCTAGCAGGAACAGTGATACTAAATATACCTCGCCAATGCATGCAGATTTGCTCGCCATACTTCTTCAACCCTTTAAAATCCCACTTCGATCTTCTATTATAAAAGCATTTTTATTGATCTTTTAATTATGATTTTGCTATTTTTGGGCAAAATATGGGCAAAACTAGAACTAAGTTTCTGCAGTAGTTTATTAGAAATTTGCCTCTGAGTTGTGGGCAGGACTACTGACACAGAGCAAGCCTGCCCCCACTTTCCAACACCCATCTGTTTGCACTCTCTCCTGCTGGCTTACAGCCCCTGACAACCCCAACCTGACATTACAGGTGTAGCAAAAATGGAGACCAATATTGGAGCCGTACGGTATAGATCTAGATGCCAGATCAGACAAGGAAAACAAAGACGTTCATGGATCTATTTATATGCTGCCCTTGTCGCCGCCCCGCATATTTTTCTACATAGCAAATCTCTTTCAAGCTACATTTTTTTCTTCCACTCCCAATTCCCAATGATTTGAATAAAGAGATACTCAGATATGCATTAGACAAATGCTACAAGGACGCCATAAACATCATTTTCATTGGTTTGGGTCTGTAAAAAAGCAGCTTTAGATCCACTAATGATGTTCTTTGAACGACGCTAACTCTTTACGCAACTAATGTAATTCCACAAATTCTGAAGTGGAAAGAAGCATTTTCACGCCAATGTGCACAAATCTGCTTTTCTCCACTTTAGGATCCGTTAGATTTTGGATTAATTGCCTAAAGAGTCAAAAGCTGCGCTCACAACGAACACAATTTGCGCCTCAGGGACGGCCAGTTTCAATTTTAAGTCCCTGTACAGATGCAATCTGAGGTCCTGCAGTGTCGGGCACGGCGCGGCGGTCTGGCAGCAGGACAATTTAAGAGCCGCAGCATGGCCAAAGTTCAAATATTTAAACTTTGGCATTGTCGCCGCGTATCAAATTTGGCCAACGCAAATTTGACACGCAAATCGAACCCAACGTAAGGGTTACGGTAGTCTGAAGATTGTGTGCTATTTCCTGTCATCAGCGACAGCTGTGGTTATATCGAACCTTAAGAGCTTCAGAAAAGCAATTTGCATTTCAATGTGCAAAAGTACTATTATGTCTTCGGCAGCTTTTTGATTATGAGGAAAGGGAACAACAATGTTAAAAACCATAGACTGATAAGTATTTTCATGTACTTCTGCTTGTTGCTGGGTTTTACAAAAAAGAGCATTAAGAAATTAAAATCACACATTAAACCTAGATTCAAAATCTGTTTTTACACATTAAGTTGGTATTATCGCATACAGGTCTGCAGGGACTGACACATTTTGAGCCAAGGAACTGGAGTTTTTGGCAACTGCAATACAAAAGGTTTTCAATGTTGTTCTGCTCTGGTGGATTCGTGCCTGTGAGCTTTCAGAGGTCGACTTGCAGACGGAGCGCTGCTCCATGTTCACTCCTGTGTACTTGTAGCTGTCTATATATTTTCCTACCGACTTCATGAAAACGACAGTCTGGATTAAATCAAGTAAAGAAAATGTCAAAATTCAAACGGCCAGATAAAGTTCAGGCTCAGATGCTGCTCACACGAGTCGATGATGGGATCTCAAAGAAGCCTGTTTGTGGACATATTAGTCAAAGCGTTTCTACTTTGCAGATCTCCTGTTCTTGTTTTAATTCCCAGCATAGGAAGCTCAATCATAAAAACACACGGTGTTTAAAGAAATCTTGTAATAAAAGGCTGACATGTCCTCTGAGGTGAACGACTGCTGTGCCTCTCACTCTGTTTATGTTGCAGTTTTCCTTCAACGCAATGTCTCCAAAACACACACAAACACTGCCTTGATTAATATGGCAACACAAACGGGTGAAGTTTCTCTTTTTTTTCCTTGTTTTATCAACATTTCTGCTCATTATCATAATCTCACAGAGCAGTGAGGTCATGTTGACAGTAACCCTTTAACTCCAGAGCTTTAGCTCCAGTGTTGACGTTCTTTCGACTATCATAACGCTTCAACCGTTGACGCAATTCCAACGGATTCGGAAGTTATAAAACACATTACAGTAGTGAGTACGCAATCAACGTAAATCAGTTTATTTTGTCGTTGGAGGAAAGCAACTTTTCATAGCAGCTTAGTATGGTTACACATTTTCATTCATTTATCTTCTAAACCCGTTTTGTCCCTTTCGGGGTCACAGGGCTGCTGGAGCCTATCCCCACCACTCCTGGGTGAAGGCAGGGGACATCCTGCACAGGTCGCCATTATGTCGCAGGGCCACAAATCACCCACCCAATGCACACTCACATGTAGGGACAATTTTGAACTAATTAACCTATTGTTACGCGCATCGGTGCAAATCCGTAGATTGGGCTGCTTTGGGTAAAAAAAATTGGATTTAGGATTCCACTGATGATAGCCTCCTTATTTAATTAGCTTCTATGACTCACAGACCCCCCCCCCCCCCAAAAAAAAAAAAAAAAAAACATATGATCATTATCCTGTTGGGACTGCAGTTAAACACTAGTATGTATTCTGAAATCTGTTCTTTCTAAATGTGAAGGAGTGTAACTAGTCTGCGCGGCTCCATCCTGATTCCTTTTACTGAGGCGGACAGATTCCACAGCAGATGGTGCTATCAATTATTGAGCCTGTGAAGACGAGTCAGGCCTCAATCAGATTAAGCAGATTATGCCAACATCCACTCCCTTTTAGACAGACTCCTAGATCCACGCAGAGAATCAAGATGCACAGCTCCTGACACCATCAGCCCTGATACCCCCACCCCCACCCCACAGGCACAGAGTGTATTTACTTATGAGTAAATGTTGAATTTGACCTAAATACATACCTTTCAAAGGAGCTTTCTGATTTCCGTAGAGTGTTGTGGTGCTAGAGAGTGAGATGATGCACTGTCACAGCAAGCCCAATGTATGTCCCTTTAATCCTGTTAACCCACTCCAACTGTAGGAGAAGTAGAAGAGCGCCGGCGGCGAGCACGACGTCGTACCCCTTGCACCCTGCTGAAATCTCATTGAAGAAACAAGTGTTTGGAACAAAGTGAAGCCCTTCAGCTCCCTGGGACATTAATGCATGACTGGTGTGAAAAATACTGAGGCGAGAAAAAGGATCTGCGAATCTAAACAGGAGGATTTTGGAATGAGGGGGGGGGGGTGCAGAGGAGGAGTGAGACACCAGCTTAAATCCTGCTTGACTTGAAGTTTGCAGTGACTTTCATGTTAGGATTCCCATGAGTGAACAGTACAGTTGACAGGTGATAGATGCTCTTTAAGTTGTAAAACCTTTTGGTTTTTGCAAAGCAGAGAGCGAGATTTGAATTGGTACCAGTCAGCGAGATAAACACAACACAATTTAAAGACCAATCATCATTTGATCTATTTTCAAAGAGTTCCCAGTGGTATTTTAGTTAGCCCATTTCGAAAAACCTGTCTCCTTTTCTGGAACATAGTTTCTGCAGAACAGCAGTAGTTAATTAGAAATTCTATTCTGGGTTGTGGGCGGCACCTGGGGTAAAGGTGGCAGATTCTAGACTGAGGGGAGCCCCCAGGGGGCTCTAACGATGATGAAATGACAAAAGAGAAAAAATCATTTCAGTAAGTCATTAACAAATATATAATAACTCATATTTTCTTTCTTTCTTTTCTTTCACAGCTCTATTCCGATGCATGAAAGACACAAACTGCATTTATTCATTTCTCTTTCATGATCACTTTTCAAATGGTTGGGACTTCTGTATTTTTTTGGTCAAAGGAGTAACTTTCAAAGTGCGTCCAAGCGTTTTGTACGCAGAGGCTGAAAACGGACTTTAAAACTTGCATAGTGACGCGTGATCATGAGAGTTTTGAACACGGAAGCCCAAACAATCGCACATACGCAAATTTACAAAGGCTTCTCAGTAGAAGTGGCCGCTTGAACGAGCGTTTGGAAGACCCCGTGTGAACATCTCATTAAAGCCCCGTGACCCCGAAAGGAATAAAAAAACAGAAGATGAATGAAAATGAATGAATGAGCTGCAAATTAAACTAACAATAAAAGTCCAATAATAACAATAAGTCTTAATGATTACGTTTAGAATAATTATTCTATTCTTTTTCACCTCTTAGATGGTAGCATTACTGGTCTTTATCTGTTAAAAAAAGAAACAACTGCCTGTACTTATGTCGACTTTAGTTTTCTGTGAAGTGGAAGAAAAGAACATGATTAAAGCCTGTTACTTTATTATTATATTTATGCTTTGTATTTATTGAGACAAAAAGAGCCACTCCCAATAGAAATTATGTTTTTGGTGTTTTTAACACATTCTTGTGGCACTTTTCTGATGATTGAAAGAAAATTGAGCTCAAAAGCACCTTTAAAATAAACTGCAAGTATGTGAATGATTTCTAAACTTGTTAGTAATACCTGCTAACATTTGCTGTGATGTTCTAGATAACTGGTGCAGAAAAGCTTGCAGATGAAGGCAGTGAGGGGCTAAATTAAGGTTTATCCAACGCTGCTATAATATTGATGTTTCGTCACGATCTCAAATTTGGCTGAAGGTTCAGAAGCGGTTGGTGTCTTCTCCACCCTGCTCCGCAGCTTTGACTCTGCTGGCTTCACAGCTGTGCTGCAATGTGGGGCCCAAGCAGATGTGGGATATTCCTGTTGTGGAGTTTCTGTGGAGAACATGTTGAAGGTCTTGTGGCGTCAAAGCCGGTATTGTTTGAGGGAGCAGAAAGGCTTGGTTGTACCACAGTCAAAGCATCCGTGCTGCTCAGAGGCGGCTTTCATGCTGAGTCTGTGTTTAGATTCTCTCCAGAACAGAATGCGTTCTGTTTGGAAACCTTGTTGGACGATGTCGACCTAAAAATACGCCACATTTCCGAGGCATGAAAGTAGCTTCAGGCCCTGTGCATATGCAGAGCTTAGATGGGGTTTTTTTGGGGGATAATCTGATCACAGCACGGCGACACAGAGTGTGAATCCACATGAACCCAAAAAGATGCTTGACATTTGGGCTTTAGATTTTGGTCCCAATGAGCAAGCTAAAACTACGCTGAAGTGTCTAAATATAGCAAATGTGGCTCTTGTTTTCTCAACTACAGCTTATTGTTATGCTGATATGCAACACCTTGCACTGTTAATGTGTTGCGTACCAGTGCAATGTCGGCATGAGAAGCATTTCATCTTCATCAGAGTGGTCATCAGGTGGTTGTGCGTCACGTACATATACATAAAGCGAGCCCACACAGCCATGAACTGGGATGAGGGGGCCATCCTGCTCTCCTCATCCCTGAAGCAACATCCCTTAGTATGCGAACGAACAGCAAGGGGCGGAGCCACCTGTCAAAGTCTGACACTGACTCCGCCTCAGTGACAATCAACTGCGTTTACATACGTCACGCACTACCATTAGATGACAACTCTGATGAAGACGAAACGCATCCATCTAAACATGTCAGGTATGTTTAAACATAATCTGTGTCTGACACTAAAAGACCCAAGAAGTCAGTAAACCAGGGGAGTCTAAATCCAGGCCTCGAGGGCCGACCTGATTACCTGGATCAGGTGCGTTTAGCCAATAAGGAGGTTCCAAGGCAGGTCGGTTGGAAAACATGTAGGACGTCGTAGAGCTATGGTATGTCACAGAGCGTGTGGTATTTACGTGAAGACATTTCCTGTGGTTAAAGGGTTAAAGATTTGCTGGCACTTTAACTTCAAGATTACTTTCAACTGTTACCCCCTTTAAAAAAATTTTTTTTTGTCTTAAACAAAAAAAAAACATTAAAAAACGTTTTATTTTATTTTATTTATCAGCTTCTCTGTGTAGACTCTCATTTATCCAGGTTCCATCAAACACAACAGAATTCACCAGGAGACACAGTCTACGGCTGTTACACACTTTTTACACTTTTCTCGGACAGACATGAAGTCTTTTACACTTTTTACTCCTGTTTAAACTCTGGAAATTCCAAAAACAAGTTCAGTTTATAGAATGAAAACAAAGTCTGTACAGGAGACATGGTATGGAGGAGACTGATTGTCAAGTTGTAATCAGGACCCAAAAATCAGTGCGGTGGGGGAAAAAAAGCAAAATTGCACAGAAAAAAATTAGCGAAACAGTGAAAGGTGAAATAATAGGTGAACTTTGATATTGCACTTTGAGGATGCAGAGGCTGCTGAGCATAAAGAGCAGGACCACGAGACTGAGGAACAGTTTCTTCCCAGAAGCAGTAAGACTGCTGAACTCTGGAAGACCTTTGTAACACACAGACAACTTGAAAAAGCAGTTTATGTGATACACTCTCTTCTGTGCTAATTGTCTGTGCAATAATCATGGGAACTATGCAATACTGCAATATACTCTCTTCTGTGCAATACTCAATAGGAATCATAATATTTCATGCTGATATATCTCTTACTTCCTGTCTTAATATCACTGTAAATGGCTGGCCCAGGGACCAGAGACACGAATGTTGTTTTATCCCCTGTGGTGAAATGACATATCTCATCACCCAATGACGTTTATCCTAACTATTAAGATACTTTACCATATTTTCTGCACTATAGGTCACACCGCATTTTGTGAGAAAAACAGTTAGAGATAAGTCTGTCAGTCGAACTTTATTAACTGTGTTCACAGCAACTCTAGAATATGTTTGCGACATGCTGGATGTTAGCCATGTTAGAAGCCACGTTAGCGTCAAATTTCACGTAAAAAAAAAAAAAAACCAGACTGATATGGCTAAAATAAATGTTTATGCGACTACAGCCCAATGTTGCTAATAATTCGATGAAAAATACGCAATCCACATAAAAGGCGCTCCAGATTATGAGGTGCACTCTTATTGTTTTGAGAGAAAAAAAGGCCTTCGATTGTGGAAAATGCAGTATTTGATTTAGAAAATAAACATTTTGCAGAAAATAACCATGTCTTTTCAGCAGCAGAAAGTAATAGATGATACAGCGTGACATAAGAATATCTCACATGGATCAACCTACCTTGAACAAGTATGTGTCAGTATTAGATTACATCTCTGTGGTTGTGAAGATTTGATTTAATATTGTAATTCCTCTCTGCATCTGTGGGAACAACACTGTTCAAACAGGAGGGGCTCTGTCTTAGTTTTTCTGTGCATATGCGCACATACAAACTTGGTGCAGCATACGGTTCAGGATAACGTTTAGGTGTTTAAATTGAAATGAAAGTTTGCATGGCTGTTCATTTGAAGTAAAATGAAGTTCTGTATTTTGCTGCTTCACCGTGATGATTGACCCGACATTGAAAATGCAGCTTTCTAAATAAAAACTTTTGAAACATGTATCTTATTGATATCATTGATCAGTGATGGGCACACGCGTAATGACACCGTAATGACACAGGCTCATTGGCGTAGCGTATCGTAACTGACCGTTAATCAATGTGAATCAGCGGGTTCTGATGTGTAGTAAAGCGGCTTGGAATATCGGCGTCATACCGATATGAAAAGGCTGCTTTTCTCCACTTCAGAATTCGCTGGAATTACTTTAAATTCACTGCTTTGAAGAGTTACGGTAGATGAACGGATGTCAAACCTGGTGCTGAAGCTTTGGTGTTAAGGGCTAAGGGGGGAATAGGACAAAAGATGTGGAACCAAATCTTCAGATAAAATTCCATAAACATCAAATTTAGAGTTATGTGGATTGGGGGGAGCATTGTAACATGGATTGCCTATTTTTATAGGTTTTTGAGGTTATGAGGTAAAACTCTGGGTTGCCTTTTTGTTTGATGTGCAGGCGTGACCTCTCAAGACTGGAGCTGCTCTTGGGCCGAATCTGAATTGCTTCCCTACCCCTTTGGCTACTCCCTTCCCCCCTACATTTATCCCTCCAAAATATGGAAAAAAATGGTGTCTTCAAATCCGGGCGTTATTCCTTCTCGATGACATCATGAATGGTTGCACATAGCTGCCAGCGCTCAGAAAATACACCCCAACAACGGTTTATAACTTTAAAAAGTCATGCAAGAACAAAAAGTCATTACTTTCATTTAAATGTACACTTCTGTGCTTCTGAGCCCACCAACGTGAGGAAATGCATTTCTCCTACCGGCCATAAGCACTTTCAGATACTGCTACAGCTTCAAATGCCCCTACAATTGGAGCAATATTGCTGAGGGATAGGGTAGCAATTTGGGTTCATTACGGGGTTGACGGCAGATGGAAAAAATTCATACATTTGAAAGAAGTAAAGAAAAAAACAAAACAGCATTTTATCTTTCATTCTACCCTTTATGGCTCTTCCATGATGATCCTTGTTTTAACAGAGTAATCCACTTTTTATAACCATGGGTTAAGTACTTTTTCAGTATGCTATAGGTGTGAAACGATTGATTAGAATACATCCTCATCTTTAGTAAGTAATTCGATAGACAAATATACCTTTTGTTAGACAATTTTAAGTAAAAATAAATATTGCAGGAATTGAAATAAAGACCAAATTCCCTGATAAAAACAGATTTTCATTGTTTTATTACACACAAACTATTTTTGTACTTTAAAAACTAAAATATTGGATTATTTACATGACCTTCAACATTAATCTATTTATTTATCTATTTATTTTCTTTAACTTGTTCTGTCCAACAACTGAGCCAACAGATTAGAGCTGAAGGCCTTTTGTGTTGGACAGGTTTTACTAACACAAAAAGAGGTTATATAACTTAGAGAAACCAGAGTGCAAATTTGTATAAACCTCTCTTTGTTTTTTTTTTTATTATTTTTTATTTATTTGTTACATTAGTGTGTGTGGGGAGGGAGAGGGGAAGAATGTGTGTGTGTGTGTGGGGGGGGGGAATAAAAGGAAGAGAGGTGGAGAATGTGGGGGATACAAGCGCTGATTTGAACAAGTTAGTATTTTAAAGCTGTATAACAATTAGACAATTTGACCATCAACATTTAAACCACTGATGATAAAAAGTTTTTCTGAAAGCTTTTACAGGAATTTATCTCTGTTTCATAAGTGGTGGTTTTTACACAACTAGTCCTTCAGTTCACTCTGCAACTGAGCGAACAAAAATGAATGAAAGTGGCATAAAAAGTGGATCTTTGCTGAACAGAAGGGATAATATTTCTGGTTGGCTGGTTGTCAGGCTCCTGGCAGGAGGAAACGCTTGGATGGAAGAATGTTAAGATGTAAACACATTTGTGGACGGAAGGAGGGCGGAACCGATCCAGACGGGCCTCCGCTTACACCACAAGAACTCCTTCGCTTTGGAATTGTGCAACTGGAAGCTCACTTTAACAAAAAAAAAAAGAAATCTAAGGAAATGAAGGACAGACGTGAGGAGGAAAAGAATGGCATCCATCCGTCCAAAGCATCTGCTGACTGATTTGAGGAAAGTGGAGTAGAGGGAAGGAGAAAAGGTGAAGGTTTATAGAGAAATTTCAGATACAAATAGGAAATTAATCGAGTTTTTCAATCATAAGAGAAATCATAGTCTGTTCAGTCAAAAATGTTAAACATCTCCACGCCCACTTCTTGAAAGCAGGCTCGGGAGAATCTGACAATTAAGCATATTAAACATTTGGCATGAGACCATGAGCTTTTATTGAGGAATCCGATTGCCCAATTTATAACTTGAATAACTCGCATTGAAGAAAAAAATATCATGAAAAAAATGTTGGATTAGCAACAACATGTAAAAAAAAATTAGCAGAGCAAGAACGGTTATTCTGACAAATTGAATGACTGAGAAGTCTATGGGATTTTGGCCTCTTGGAGCTAGCAGGTACTTCCAATTTGGAACTCAAGGGGGGAGGGGTCACTCAGTCCAGTTCTCATATACAGTCAATGGTTCGACTGGACTGGAGGAGGAAGATTCATCCGGAGCAACTGAAAGAAAACACAGAAAGCAGAGGCTCTGTAAATGTTCACCTTCATTCCTCATAAAACTATTCCAAATTTCTGAAACTTCCGCACAAAATTAATCTGTGACTTTAAAAAAATCTCCTGTTTATGAACTCAAATTAATTTTACAGCATTTCTTAAAAATGTGTTAATTTTTTTATGGTTTTTACTTTTGCTCATCAATCCTTGTCATTCATTCAGTCCATGTCCTTATCCAACCGCCACGTTTTTGGCGGTCTCCTGAGCTTCTCCTCTGAGCTCCTCCTCAAAATAGGCAGACAGGGAAGATAGGCTTTGGGGGAGGGGTGTGAAAAGCTGTGTTCTCTGAATGTCAAAACACACACGTATGAACATCATCTACACACACACATATGCTGACAAGAAAAAACAGATGTATGCACCTTAGATGTGATGGCTGCCAGCCATGCCAACCCCCTGATAATTGGTCTGATTGTATTTACATAAGGCTATCTCATTTCAGCCAAACCATACTCATCAGACGCACATGCACCTGACAAGTTTTAATAGCCTCATAATTGAATATAGCCCTTCCAGGATTGCCCAGAAGAGTCAATCTGTGTATCTTGCTAAGGACCTGGCACTTTAAGTACCATCAGCTCAATTGATATTTATGACCATCAAAGGTTAATTTAACTGACAGAAGGATTTAGGGTCCTATATATAAGTTAATTAACACAATCCCTGTCTTCAAACTCAAAAAAATTAATCATAAATCATGACCTCTGAAAATATTGAATTTTTGACATGAAACTGTGTTTTAACACATCTGTTCATGAAAGGCAACAAAAGATAAGACAGAAAAAGCTTGAAGTGGAAATCAGTCTGACATTTTTCCAAGTCTAATTTCCATTTTGTAATTATGACTGGGTTACGGCTTAATACGTGTCTGCCTCTTGTTTAGAATGAGCCATAATGAGGGCAGCATCATTACCATCCATATAATGAAGTGGGAGATGCTGATTAAAGCGGTTACAAGACACATTTGCTTGATGTCTGCCCAGCTTGAGTGTGAGTAATTATTTTTAATTTTATACCCTGTATTCATATTTCATGATTAAGATGTACAGCATCACAATAAAGCCCAGACCTCCTCATCCCACCTTCACAATCAACTTTAGATCCACATTCATCAAGCACACAGGGCTCTACAAGAAAGATCAACAGAGATCTAAGAGAGACATGCATGTTTTCTTATTAAAAACTGGTCAAATCTTGATAAACTCGTCATTTGGTGGATAGTAAACCAAGACTAAGGGTGCATAGCACCACCTAATGCTCTTAAATGTCTGAAATGTTAGCCTCTCAAGCTAGCAAGCTGATTTTTATGATCAATGAATCGAATTTTTGTTTAGTTCTTTGTTCCTGCACAGTCTTATATTCAACAGCTTTGGATTCATATTCAGACAATCAATAATTCCTCCATAATTATGTTGAACATGCACAACAAACTAAGGTTATCAATGTTTTATTTTTTATTTTTCAATTTACGGAAGAGAAAACTTGATAAAAAGTATGTATAGCGCCCCCTACTGCAAGAAAATGTGCAAAGCCCTAGCCCCTTTAGCTAGCAAACAGTTTTTGCAATAAGTGGATTTTTGATTAATTTAGTTTTGTTTTTCCACAGACTTTTATAAAACAATCTTTTTTCTGTGAAAAATTCTAGCGTGTCCTGCTAGCCAGCTGGTTTTGGCGGTCAATGGATGCATTTTTGCTGAATTCTTTGTTTCTGCACAAACATTTCTAAAACACTACTTTGGGATCACATTCAGATAATCAACAGTTCCCTCTTAATGAGACTAAGAATGCACAACAAACTAAAAGAAAATCTTTGCTTTCAACTTATTCTGAATTTACGGAAGGTAAAACTCTCAATAAAAAGTGTGAATAGCGTCACCTTCTGCATGGCACCTCTAGCCAGATAGCTGATTATTGCAGTCAATCAATTGATTTTTGTTCAGTTTTTTGTTTCGACATAGACTTAGATAAAACTTTGTTTATACATTGAATTAGTCCCCCTTAATTATGTTTACGTTGTGCAACAAACTAAAAAGGTTTGCTTTTATAAATATTTTAACGTTATTGGAAAGAAAACACAAGTACTTTTGCTGCTAAATTACTTTTATAAGAGTATATTTATTGAGGAATCTGTGACACCATGGTGATCTACTAACATAATAAAACAAAGTTATCTGCTCTTTGGGAAGCATGGTATTCACGCTGAAATACCTTTTTTTTATGTATTTTCCTTCTTTCATATCCATATTTGCTTGGAAACACCAACCCCCACTTCTAAAATGTATTGTTAGTTTTCTATTTTGTTTGCAAACCAAACCTCCCTCCCCCCTCTTCTTTTCTTTCATTTATGAAGTCAGCTCACCTATAATTTACCTTGCTTTCTTACCACCACCTCCTCCTCTTCTTCCTCCTCCTCCTCCTCCTCATTTCCAATGCACTCACCCCCCCCCCCTTCATTTAAAAAATATGAAATCTGATTTTCCCCTCTTTCCACGGCTCTCTCTGTCAGAGAGGCTCTCCTGATCTTTTGTTCATCCACTCACTTGTGCGGCCTCATCCTGTTGCCATGGCAATCGGGTGTACACATTTTCACCACTCCTGGAGAGAAACACGATGAAAATAACAGAAAAAGAAAAAAAAAAGATTGAATGGGTATTTTGATAAGCGAGAAGACGGATAGATGAAGTCATTAGTCGAAGGCAACTGAAAGAGATAAAAAAAAATTGAATTAAAACTAAAAACTAGAGTTTGATAATTATTTTTTGAGGGGGTCAAAATGAAATAGGTAAACTAATACTCTAAATATCTACAGTATAATAAATAAATAAAAATATATAGCGGCTCCATAAAATATATATATGTATGTGTGTGTGTGTCTACAGAAAGTATTACAAATTCCTCGATCCTCATCTTGTTCAGATTTCATTTGACAATCATTTCAGTTACAGATTACTCAAAAATGTTAAGAGTAAGAAGAGAACTGATGAGAAAGGGTAACAGAGAAACAAATAGATGCAACATTCACGTCCCAGCAGTGTATTCCTCTATTCAGTTGCCCTGCAGAAAATTCAAACCCTGCAGACAACTTACCATCTGCCATCCTGGATTCAGTCCAATGCTGCTCTGTTGAGCCAGTCAAACACATTCAGAAGAAACGCATGAAAAAAAAAAATCAGTCAGACATGTTTCAGAACATTTTAACACATACAGACAGACATGTTGGAAAACATGTCTACTTTTGTAAAGTGGGCTGATGGCAGTTCAAATGTTTCTTTCTTTACTTTATAATAAATAAAACCTATAAAGATGTCAAATGTCAATTTTCTTTAAAAATTATTACCCAAAAACTAAAATGTAAGAATGAATAATTAGTGTAAAAAACATAAAGGATCTAAAAGTATTATTAAACAGTTTTGTTTGCCACTAAATAAAAAGAGGAGTGAAACAATAAATTGAAAAGAAAAACTGTGCTTTTCCAATCTAATATTTTCGGAGGAAATTAATTCACAAAATATTATTTTTGGTATATATACAGATAGACAGACAGACAGACAGAGAGAGATTTTATTTATTTATTTATTTATTTATTTTTTACAGAAATTGATACTATATTTTCGATTAATAAAGTCCACGGTTAAGTGAGGCTTGGATTGTAGATATAATCCACTTTATGTTGGTAGAAATAAAAAGCAAACATTACATAAAGTGTTTAATATAATAGTAATCAGAGTAAAAACAGGGTCAAAAAATACATCCCATGTGACCAGATGAGCAATCGCCAACTGACTGGTTCACTAAAATGGTGGCAGTCTGCTTAGCACTGGTGACCTACTTACTTGTAGACAGATAGACTGAGCTGGAAGCTGACGAAGACTTCATGGGTCAAAACAGACAGAAGAGGTATCAGTTCTGCAGCAAACAACCAGACATGAGTATAAACACATGCAGAAACATCTGACCCCAGTATGACACTCTGACCTCCAGCTGATGCAGACTAGTTGGCATCAGTCCATCTCATGTACAAACATATCCACACACAAACACAAACCCATTCACACACATACACACACACACACACACACACATAGACACAAACACACACATGCATTAAAAGGAAAATAGAAAGAGCAAATACTTCTGGTATATAGCAACATCTATGTGGTGTCCCCAATTTTGAGCCTCATAATGACAATGGACCTTGCACTATTGGTGTCTTCCTTGCAACTGGACCCCACAAATCAATAAAAACAAGTGCACACACTGACAGACACACACTCACACATGCCCACACACATTCCGAGATACAGTTTTGGCAGGTCTCCATCTTAAGCATCCACTGTCCCTGATGTGTAAACAAAAACACATGATGTAAGGGAACCAGAGTGTAACTCTAACCCTTAAATTAAAGAGTCAGTACTGGGGTTTAACCAATTACACAAAAACACCTATTAAAATTTCCATTATAATTATACGTGCATGTATATCAAAATCTTTTAAACAATATAAGGTGTTACTCAACAAAAATAGGATGCCATTGCTGAAAGGGGAAAAAAACAAATCAAGGAGTGGAAAATCTCACAGGCACTGTAAAGCAGTTTAAAAGGGTAATGGAGGGATTAAGAAAACTTAAAAAAAAAAATAGAAGAATAACATTTTTAAATAAATGAATGACCAGAAGTAATTTGAAAGCTTTTAAACTTAAAGCAAAAATGTGCATTGGTGAAAATATCAAAAGCAGCTGCAAATAAAGGGCAGGTTGCAAAGTGGGTTGCTATGATAACAATAAATGCTATCACCCTGCAAACAACGTTGTTTTCGCTTTGTTAAAAAAATGTTTTTTTGAAGGGGGAAAAAAATCAATGTTCCACTCTATCAACCATCGAACTATGACATTTTTATTTGGCCTTTTGCTACAAAATTTCACTAACAACGAATTTTCATCATTGCAAAACAATTTTGTTTAAAAAACAACAAAATTTAGAGAAAAAGAAAGGAAATCAAATAATCTGTCCTTCAATTCCATTTTAAGGCTTGACTTAAAGGGTAATGATTCTGTTCATCTCATCAGGCAGGTCACTCCAAGGCTCTGGCACCCTGACAGCAAACACTCTGTCACCATTACATTCAGCATAGACCTTCTACAACCAGCGAGGCAACCGTTAAGTCTGTTTAGCTTTTTATTTTGGATTTAAATTCACCTCGATACCTTGGGACCAAATTAAGCTCAAAAGTGATCAACAGAATCCTAAAAAGTCTTTCTCAGATGAAAAACGTGAGAGTTTAAGTTAAGTGCAGTGTGGTGATGGTGTGTGTTCACAACAGAAAGGAGACAAACTGGTAGAAATGTAAATAGTTTCAATGAAGAATGAAATCTGTGGTTGTTTTTCTGCAAAAGATTAATATGTGGATGGAGCATAATGCCAAAGTGGTATTTTGATCCATTCACGTATTCCTGAACATTCCCCCAAAAACCTGCTCTCTGAGCACCAGCCCCTCCCGATCCACAAAAACGAGCAGGTTGTCTCATTGTGACGTAAGTGAGAACAGCCCCTTCCAGGAAGAGTCTGCGCTGTCAGCACCAGCTCCAGGCTAACACACACACCTACTTTCTCTGCAGAGCTAGCAGCGATCGTCAAAATTGCTTTTCTTATACTGTATATCCACAGTATACACATCCATCTTTGCAAAAATTAATTTGCTATTTGTTCTCGTGGGTGAAACAGACAGGCTGCTGAGGCTGACTCTATGTTGACGTCATTAAATGGGCGGCGCCCACAAAGAGCAAAAGGCGGTGCCTCAGAGATCGAGTTGCCTTACTTCTGGGTAGGAAAATGAGCTGCGAAAATAATTCATGTTTCATGAAACATTTGTTATTTAGTGTGCCAAAGGTAATATACTCTCATAAATAAGAATATAGTTTACTCTGAAAGCCTTAAGAAAAGCAAGAAATAGACCCTTTAAATCTAACCAAGTAGACCATCCAAACAAACAAACTATGGTCCAAACCCAACAGCCCAAATACAATTCAAGGTATGATTCAAGACTAGACTTACCAGAATAAACTCAACTTTAATTTATCTCTAAGGGTTATTAACCAATTCCTTGTCTTGATCAACCAATTGTATTCAATTGAGGACAAAGACCTGAGATTAAAGCATTCATTTTTTCATCTTGGTACTTCACTCTTGGCTCCAGGACAAAAAAATCAACTGGACAAGTTTTGGTGAGATGAGAATGTTTGAGGGTCCACCGTTTGGCCTGCATTCTTTGACCTATTTTAATAACCTTAAATGCTAATTAACTATTTGATGAACTTTTTATTTAAATGGCATACTTTTCATTTCTTCACACAGAAAACAAATACATCCAAATACGTTTTTTACCAAAAATACCTTCAATTTGTCAATTTTTCCACACCATTCATTCCCAGTTAGCTTGTCATTGATGACATGTCTTGTCTGGTAGTCCCTCTTGTTATTGAACTCTTCAAAAACAGCCACAGTCTTTTGGCATATTAAGGTCGGGTCACACAGCCGCTATTGCAAAAATATCCTGGAAGCGTTGGCTCCCATTGTCAACTTTATTTTTTTATGTACAGTTGACATTTTGGAAATGAGCTGGAAAGTGTTACAGATGGGTTCCATGCCAGTGTTTCCTCAGAAATGTTATTTAGCCAACCACAACCAAGAAATTACGCACCTGGTTTTTAGAAAAAATGCTGGATGTTACATGTCATTGATTTAATAAAAGGAGCCAACTGGTCGGACTTTGGACAGGCCAGATGTTTCTTTTTTGTGTGTTGTTTTTAGAGATATAAATAATCCAATTCAAAAAATTCATAACTCTTCTGATTCACACAGTTAGAAACAAGTCAACATACTTTCTAGGGTCTACACTAAAACAACAAACATTTGAAAAATGATAGCTTTTGTCTTGGTTTTTCTTCACATTTTGCACAAGCAAATTCACTTGAAGTGATGCATTATTTTTAAATAAATGAAGCAACTCTGTTGTACAAACCAAACCTAAACATAGTAAACATGCAAGTTCTCTTTTTAAGAAGACTTCATTAAAGAAGATCCAGTTGGCTTCACTACAGGTTTCAGTGTCTCAGTCTAACATTGGAACTGTGTATTTCGACGTCCTTTTGCATGGATTATACATGATCTGTCTCTCATTCCTGCACAGGATCTATTTAATTACAGATTACATGTGATTAAGCAGCTTCATACAGACATGTGCATCAATGTAATCTATTGAAACATCGCTCTTTTCCCATGCAGTTTAAGGTCAACGCATCTTTCTTATGACTGACATTAAGGAAGATTAATAACATGTTTAGTAATGTTTAATCACTTTTAAAGCTGGATGTTCTAGTAAAGGATATGTGTGGGGTGGATTTCTTGGGGTCAAACGTGATACTCACCCATAGCATTTAACCGGTTGTATAAAGGGTGCATGTGTATGTTCATGGTCTCAGCTGTTGAGCAGGAAAATGCTCTAGGGATCCTATCCTTTTGAGAGGATTGTCACATTCAATAAAGATGTGGTGTGTGTGCGTGTCTGTCTGTCTATGCTTGTGTGGATGTACAGTAAGTATTCCGTCATCTTCAGGATTAGAGCCTCCGGATTGAGTTTGAGATTAAAATTGCCAAACTGTGTCCTTGCTCTGAACAGACAGATTAATGTTTGTGTCTGTGTGGTGACACATTTAAAGGAGATAAACAATGTGAAAAAATAGAAAACAGGCATCGCCCTTAATATATTCTACTCTATATGCCATCTACCTGGACCAACCTACAGCACTTTTGCCCTCATCTCTTACCCTGTCCAATTTATCTAAAAAGGACGTGTGGGAGCTGCCCTGTCAGGAGGGGGTACTGTCAGGATTCTGGACTTGGTTTCTTTTGTTTCTAAGACTAAGGTAGCGTCAAAATTTGGTTCTGGTGTAACATCTTTAACTGTCTTTTTTTTTTGGTACAAACCCTGAAGCTTGGTACAAACCCTGAAGCCTGAATTCACACCAAGCCACACTGAATTATAAGGTGTCGATCTATGCGAACATTAAATGATTATAAGTCTAAAAAGTAAGATATTTAGAAAAGGAGAAACTACGTCCTTATGTGGGATTTTTTTTGTTAAGAAAAACCGCCAAATGTGTTTCTAATAAAGTAATATTTTAAAACATCACTTTGTTTCTTTTAGACGACGAATACATAAATTTATTCAATAATTTTTTTATCTTGCATTTAGAAGAGAACTGATTTATTTGTACATTAAGCGGGTACCATCTCCATGCTGCTTTTCCTCACGAACATGGTTTCACAAACACATCCAGACTTCCTTCATTTTGTAGTTTTGACCTTTAAATACAAAGCCCGTCTTTCTGTATGTCTTTGTTGAGACACTAACCAAATCTGAAATCGCCTGCAGGCTCCTTTCAGACTCTCCCAATCCAATTTTTCTGACATTGACTAGAGGGGGGAGGGGCGCGTGCACGTGAGTGCACAAGTCAATGTGCCGGCATCTCATTGTAAGAACACCACCAGTAGATTCAGCACACACCTCGAGTAAATTACGCTTGCCTGTGGTTTCCACCATGCATTTTTAAACATCTGCACGCATTGTGACGCCATACCACAAACAGCCAAGCTCTTAACCAAGCCTTTAAATTGGTTACACAGTTGAAAAAAATTACAATAAAGATTTGTTTTAAAATAATGTGTTTTTGCTAAAAATGTTTTTTATTTGAAGAAAAACATATTGAAACATTTCTGGTGTTTAGCAAAAGCAGCAGTCTGTCTCTCTAATGCTCAAATCTATACACTTTGAATTATTGATTGCAACTAATGGAGGTCAAATCAAAGGAAAGTACTGAGGGTGTGCACTCTGTACTAATGAATCAATACAAATTCCTAAAGCTATAGATACAGTTCAAATTAATGATTAGGGGTGGAAAAAACAACAAGGTTTGCAAACTGAAGTGATGCAAAACAAGAAAAACGGTATTCTCAATGTTTTTGGGGCTGAGATGTTTTGCCGTTATTGACCCACTCTTTCTCCACAGTCTCAATAGCGCTTTAAAAGCCGCTCTGACTGACTCTTAAGTCTGTTTTCACTGAACGGTCCGGTCCTGTTTAGAATATGTCCAGGCAATTCAGGTCACGGCACATGTGGGCAAGGAGAAGCTAACTACAACTACAAGAGAGGAAGAGGAATACATTCAATCAACGGGTTTCAACAGGAGCTCTACCCTAACTGGTCTGTTCCATTTCTCTATGGACCTACAACCAATTTGGTCCCGTAACTGGTACCATACATCCAGTTTAATGGGTCAATTTTATAACAGAATGGACCGGACCAGACCGCTCAGTGGAAAGGAGGCTTTAAAGTCACTCTGATCATCTTTTGATCTGTTTTCAAATCCTTCCCAATGTTTTTTTTAATTATGATTAAGCCGTTTTTTTCCCCCCAAAATCTAAAAACTGTGTTGTTTTTTAGGACATAGTTTCTGCAGAGCGGCAGGAGTTCATTAAAATTTACTTCCAAGTTGTGGGGAGGACCACTGGCTGCGGATCAACTCTTTTGTCATTCCCATTGCTGAGAGCTCTCTGTTTACATGCTCATGTCCTAGCTTACAGCTCCTCACTACCCCAACCTAACATTAGTGGTGCAACAAAAATGGGGAGCAACAATGGAGTTATCCAGTCGTGCAGTTTTGAGTTCAAGTGGATGCATCAGAACAGGGAGCTTGTGGCCTACCCAGCATATTTATCTGTAGCAAATACAATCTTTTTTCTGATGGCTTTTCTTCATCTTCTACTGATTCACAATGATTTGAATGAGAAATGCAGTTTGGGGGCCATTTTTCTTTCTACATGTTGTCCCTCATGGGAAAAATGTTACGAGAACAAGTTTGAAACACCAAAAACGTGATTCTAAGTATAAAAAAGTAAACAGACCTGCGCTCCAGTTGTGAACCTTTTCTCTCTTTCTTGAGGACACACTGATAATCCTTCACCTCATTGCCATTTTGAAACAACCTGCATGTTGGTCAGTGTCTTCTAGCACCACTTCCATTGATGGATGTGTGTCTTCCAATGCCTCGTGAATCAATTGCTGTTGTGGAGGGTCAGCAGAAATGTCCCTGTGTGGTCTGTGGCAGGAAAACCAAAGGAATCAGTCTTGCTGACTGTGCTGTGATTGCACATATTTCACTCCTGCTCTGTTGCTATCTGGGGACGCTTCCTGCGTGACAAAAAGACATGACTGTAAACATGAAACAAAAATAGAGGAAACTGTTTTAACAGATAGAACACATGCTGCAGTACAGAAGGTAAATATTATTTTAGGTATCTTAGTTCTGCTAGAATTATTGGCCCTTAAATGGCTGCAGGCTGTGCCTGGACTTTGAGAAACTTGGCTGGTTAAAGGTTAGGATTTGCTCTGGGGTTATGCTCAGCTGGGAGGGGGGTATCTGGATTCAGCTTAGATTATGTTTTATGTCTCCCAGAAATAATTTATTAAACCCAAAATATGAATAGAAAATCATACTATCAGTGTAGATCTAGACACAGCCAAATTCACTTTACTAATAACTGATTTACTGAGGACAGTCTTTTGAACTAAACTCAGAACGGAAGAAAAAAAGTTGTTTAATAGCTTCTGACAATTTTTAGGTTACTTAGCAGGTTTTTGGTGGTGTAGGTCCCAAAATGCCAATGACCAGGCTAGGTGGTATTCTTTAAAATAAGCAGCATGGAAATAATACCAATTTAATTAAAACACCAAGTAAGGATGTTTTGAGCCTGCAGGTTTGACGGTTTTAAAACGATTTCAACATCAAATTAAATTTAAAAACTTGTGGTGTACACAAAAATGTTAGATCAAACAAAACATTTTAGAAAGATGTCATAAATGTATTCTTTTATAATGTAGGGTGGCTGTTTTTGCATTGCAGTTAATAGAGCCAGGCTTCCTGATGTAAGACGGATTTCAATGGTTACCTACCATAGTAAGCTGATTCGGCTCAGTTATTTTCAGTTTCAAGCCGGCCAAGAAGTCAAAATGATATCTTTTGATCATCTCTGACAATTTAAAAGTCTTTATCTTGAACTCACATTGGAGCTTTAATGTTCTGGATCTGCTTGTCAGAAGGTCAGAATGATAGGGAAGCTCATCAGCAGAGGAAGACTGAACCCACTGTTCTGTTTAAAGCGGAATCAAATCCTAAAGAACCTTTGCTCCTAAGTGAGTCGATTCTGATCGGTTGATTGGTTTAGTTCAAGCAATTTTCAGCAATGTTAATTGTTTGAAAGGGAGTGGTGAGAAGTGAATTTATATAACTTCACCCCAACTTTTTTCTTGTTAATATGATGTCAGATCCAGAAACTCGCAGGTCAGAGTACATGTTGGACATTTAATGGGAAATACAGACCGTCTGGAGTTCAGGAGACTAAACTAGGGGAAAATAAAGACGGGAGGGTAACTGTACTGACAACTGGGGTTACACAAAATAATGGAAACAGGAGTTATATAGTACAAAACTCCTGCATGTGTGCACACTCTGGGTACACATCCTCCTCCTTATATGGGCTTTTCTCACTGACTTTTGGTTGTTCTTTTTTTTTTTTATCAGCAGACAGCTTCACTCCAAGATTTCCTACATAAAAGACAACCAGTGTGACACAGGTTCACAGATATGGTATCTCTGGTTGAGTCCAAAAATAGGCCAACACAAAGAGGGAGGCCTGAGCAGGGAGAATTATCAGACAGAAGCTGACAAAGATGGTTGCCTGCAAACAGAATGTAGTCTGGAGTGAATGAAATAACAAAACCTAAAACCACATTTTAAAAAAAAGGGGGTGGGGTGGGATGTCAGAATCACATTTTCTACTTTTGTATGATATCAAGCCAACTTTTGCGTCAATGTATTAATTCATATTTATTTAGACATAAATAAATATCTAGACCAGTGTTTTTCAACCTTTTATGAGCCACGGCACACTTTAACCTTAAAAAAAATCCTGCGGCACACCAGCATCCAAAAACTAAACAAAAAAGGAGAAACTCATAGACTGTATTGATCTACAACCCCTCCACAATCTCACATGCATTTTTGTGATAATTGTTGCAGAAAAAGCTGGAAACTGCAGCTGTTTTTTTCTGAAAGATGCAATAAAAGTTAAATTAGAAGATTTAAAAACAGTTTGAAGTGTGTTTGTTGGTTTCAAGACGTTTAACAAAAGATCTCCTTGTGCGGTGTCACTCTCACAACCCAATGCATCATGGGAGATGTAGTGCATAAAATGGCCGGAGATCGCTTTACGGAGCTTCATTGTTTTGTTCACTTGTTCTACGGTCTGATACCGGATTCTGTGGAAAGCTACACCGCTAAAGACGAGCTTTAGCTGGTATTTCTGTTGGGACTGAGAGACTTTATGAGCTAAATCGGGACAAGGAAGTGAAGACTTTTACACACGTCTGATTGGTCAGACTGATGACATGTGATTAAGCCCCCCAAGAATGATTAGTGGAGACAGTTAAAGGGGCGGGACTTTTCCAACATACAGCCGAAGCTGCAGCTAAATCGCGGTAGCGTCATTCTTATCAAAATGTCTTTAATAAAATAAAATAAACGCAAAGAAAAAAGTATTTTACGATCTTTTATATTCCTAACTCCTCAGTGTTTTATCAGGGCCTGTTTGGATGAACAAAGAGCTGAAATCCTGGAGATGGTAAATGTTTTTACATCAGTTAATGAGGGCAATTTCCCACGGCACACTTGACCATCTCCCACGGCACACTAGTGTGGTTGAAAAACACTGATCTAGACTACATAATGATTGTACCATTGGCTATAAATAGAAACTGGACCGAGTGACCCCTCCCCCCTTACGTTCCAAACTTTTATTGAGAAATAAACAGCTATTGCTCAGTTTTTTAAGCAGTCTTGCTCTGCTACCTTTTTTTTTTTTTTTTTTTTTTTTAAAGATTCTTGCTAATTCAAAATTTTTTATATATTTTTTTCTCTATTGCAAGTTTTTCACAAGATACACCTTAATAAAATTAGTTGGTCTTGAATGTTTCAAACATGTCAGACCTCTGTCAAAACATTTGACTGACAGATTCTCCAGAGCCCACTTTCAAATGGTAGGGCTGTGGACGTCCAACAAGCTCACCACTGATTGTCAAGGGTGATTACTATAGAAACAATGACTCAGACCAATTGGGAGCAATCACTGCTTACTGACGCCGCCTCCAACATGGCGGCATCTATATCATGGAAAAATTGTGACAGATTTGATTTTGGAGCAGGAAGGGATTTTCTAATGGTAACATCACACTCACTTAGTCCAGTTCTCTTATACAGTCAATGGATTGAAAAAAAACATTGTCGCCTATGCCTGCCCAAACCCCCACCATCAAACCAGTCAGAGTAACAATAGTCTCAGAACTGTGAGGTCAAACAACAATTCCATTAAAGCAGAATATTCACATCTAAAAACAGCCCTGCTATGTCTTCATCCTTAATCCTCTTTCTCAATTCCCCCTAATGACAATTTTCACATTTTAATCATCTTAGATCACATGGGGGGAGGGGTAGACTCTTTGAGCTTTTGAGCTTCAATCAAAATACAAGCATCGGTGAAGAGGGAATTCAATTTAGAATCTTCAAATTATAAAGTCATGTTAAGACCAATACATAGATATAAGATTACGTGAGTTTTTTAGGTTTAGTATGAAGCACTGAAGCAGAACTGATGTCAGGTGTCGTAGTGAAGTCTGATCAAGCAGTAATTGTCCAACTGCTTCTGCTGATTTCCTTAAAGATGCCACTGGAAAAATCCAGAATTGGCCTCAAAACAAGCGGAAAGCGTGGTGCTCCAAAAACTAGAAAACCCAGTGAGAGTCCGACTCATGGGTGTTGGATTCAAAGTTTACTTAAAAGCTGGGTTGGGGTAGGCAAAGAACACAACCACAGCGAACACAACCAAAGGAGAATGGTGAGTAATGCAGGAATAGCTACCTGGAGAGAAATCGATCTTATTAAGATCTTGGACTGACACAAATGTGGCTGACAGAAGGCGGCAGTGGAAGGCAAACAGTTCACTAATGTCAGAGTAAACTGTGAAGTGGCTTGATAATGTCTGACTGCTTTGAGAAGGGGAAGTGAAGAGGAGTGACCGAAAAGGTGTACGTATAGCCCAAAAGTGGGCATAAAAAGTGACGGGTTTCTTAAAATAGAGAGAACCGAATCAAACAGGGAGATCCAAGAGTGTAATCCAAAAGATAATCCCAATATGGGATCTTAGACTGGACAGTGCAGAAGATCTACTACACACTGGTTGCTTGAGCAATATAGAGTAGTACAGAAGTGAGTACATTCAAATATACACCTTGTGTGTCAGAAGATTCATAAACCCCTATTGTAACAGTAAAATCTGTCCAACACAAGAGGCCATCAGCTATTATCTGTTTGCTCAGCTGTTGGACAGGACAAAAAAATAAGTTTTACGCTGGATGCCCTTCCTGACACGACATTGTATTTTATCCGGGCCGGGGACCAGCAAAGGGAGACCCAGACTAGGGTGGCTACATAGTTGGGAAGTAGCGTGAAGGGTCTTGCCTGAGGAGCCACACTGGATGAAGCACATCACATCCCCTGGGAGACAAACTCTGGTCCCCCTTGCACCAGTCCTACACGCAGCCAACTGAGTCATCCAGCTGCTGGAGACTCTTTGGTTGTATAATTTCCTAATTCTAACAGTCAGTCTGCAAGCACAGAGCACACAATGGATACTCAAAGAGCAGGCACATTGTTTGAATAGTGCACAGGATTCAGGGGGGGTTGAAAAAAAGAAAATATCTATACGACGAGTCTGCTTCTCACCCAATTAAACTTACCTAACCTTACTTTAGCCTTAGTTACTGTTAGCTATGAGCTGTCGCCCACAGCAAAAAATGTACATAACCATGTGGTTTGGCAGCCTCTACAGGCTCACCGAGTGGTTGAACCTAAACTTTTGTGTGGGCCACCTGCGTGTCCCGTACAGGTTTACCCATTTTTCGCCTGCAGACAGCCCACATCCATCCATAAGGGCATTTATGACAAAAACCTAGGAGAATCATTCTGGTCGATCATTATGTTCAAACTAGAGACTTTGGGCCACACAGATATGGATGAAGTCTGTTTTGTTGTGCTGCAATGCCTAACTTATATGAATTTAATCTAATAGGACCTACCAAACAGGACAAGTTTGTGTGAGACACAGAGAAAATGACATAAAAGAGGTAAATCTGTTGGATTTTCCAAATAAAATGTCAAGTCACCCTCTTAAAGGATAGTTTGTAATCTCACGAGTTGTGCTGCAGTTTTGGTTCATGCTTCCTTTTTCTTTGTTTTTCAGTTTTTCTAATAAATTGGTTATTTTGCACTGCACTGTGGTTTTCACCACCATAAAAACTCAAAACCATTTGTTTACATTTCATTTTTTTTCCTGTTGAGAAGCAAATTGTTCTTGAAAAAAAATTAAACTACCATTTTCCCCTCTGGGATCCAAGTCTTTTGCCACAAAGTGATTTCAGTGACTCATTATCACAACAGCCTCCACAATGCAACGAAAGCTGATGCTTTCTGGGATGCTTTCTAGGCCTCTGTAATGGATTAGCCCTCAGGGAAATATTTGACATAAACCATATTGCAGCAAGAATCTGCTAATATGTTGTTGTGTTTTTGGAAGGGAACGCTCACAGCTAATGATGTCTGGAGGTCACAGATTGTGTGTTTGTTTGTGTGAGAATCGAAGGCTGCTGTGTTTCAGGTCCGTAACCTCAATGCACCAAGGCGGGGAATCTTCACACAGCACCTATGCAAACACGTCTGAGACACACTCCCCACAGCGTGGGAAACAAACCAAAGCAGGACGTTCTGTCAAGTACATGTATTCATTCTTGGATGCGTTCGTCGGTGGGATTGTGTGCGAACATCCGACTCTCCTCGGCGCTCCGGTCACCTGTTGTCATTATTTCTGCTCCTCTGCATCCGTTTGTGTCTCTGAGACAAGTGCGGACAAAGATATCACTCCAGGCTCTGCAAATCTCTGTCTACCTCCCACAGGGTGAGGAGTTGTGGGAGCCCAGGGAGGAGAAACAGGAGCGTCAGGAATGAAGATGTGTGCCTGCACCTGGTGGGTGATGAGTGTGTGAAGGAGAAAAGGATGGGGACAGAGAAGGGGGGGGGTGGGGAGGTAGAGGGGCAGCTGGTGGGATGTGAGTATGTAAACCGAGGCTAAAGGAAACAGTTTAGAAAAGACTCAACCTGAAATCTGTCCTCTGATCTATAATCAGGGTAGCGGTCTTTGTGTGTTTTTGCAACACGGTTGCTATTATTCTGAGTTTACCTATAAACACCTGGAGATCAGAAACGCGGGGTCATAATCCTGTTGGTGTTTTGCTGTTTTAGTTCGCTGAATAATCCCCGTTATTATAAAGGAAAACTCTTTGAAAGTAAAGCATCAGGAACCTTTACACCCTCATTGATTTCTTTTTTTTTATTCAAGATTCTAGGGGTCAATGAAATGTGTGTAAAATTTCATGGATATCCCTCAAACTATTTTTACCTTATTGTGGGAAATTGGGAAAATGATTGTGAAAATTTCTTTTCAAACTCTTGTGAGTTTTGAGTATGTGGCGAGGGGGAAATTTTTGCTCAAAGGCCAGGTAAGTAAGAGGAATTGCGAAAAGAATGTGGTTCTGTCTGTCCAGGACTGCTGCAGGATGTATCCCAAAGTTGTAAAGAGTCAGTAGAAGAAATCTTTGACCACGCCTTCTCGTGGAAGAATACTAATAAATATATTATGATGGGTTGGATTTTTCTGCGCTCTTCCAGATGCTCAAGGTCCATCATTCATTCACTCCTCATTCATATTTGGTGACGATGGGCTACTGATCTAGCGACAGCTTTTTGCTGCTTTAACATACATACAAAAGCAGCTGCAGGCCAAAACTGCAGCCCCTCTACATCTCTCTCTCCTCTCACGTTATCTGCTAATTCTCTCACTTCCCCAAAACAAACACACTGAGTATGCGCTACTTATTTTTTGATTTGTTGTGCGGAGAGACTCAATTTATTCACGGCCAAAGAGGCATATTTATGTGCAAACTGGAGGTTTGTTTGAAATGGGACAAGAAAAACAATAAAGAATTCCTACCGTTTTTCTGAAGACTATTGTGGTTGATAGTTCAAGATCAAACTTAATGCAATGGTAGAAGTGAAATAGGCAGCAAAGAAAACCACTTACAATTGAAATAGTCATTGAAAAAAGATGGGAAGAGGGTTCAGGAGGAAGATTGCAAGAGAGGATGAAGGTGCACAAGCAAATTATAGTAGAAGAAGAAAATGAGAAAGGAGGAGGTGCATTTTCTGCAAAAATCAAGTTCTTTAGTGCAATAATTCAAAGATTTTTTTTTCCACAAAGCCCCGTCAACAGTTGTATTTGCATGTCCTGTGTATTATGAAGGGTGAAAAATGAAGAAAAACTGCACAAAACTAAAGAAAGAAAAAAAAAGATGTAAATTGTCTAGCAGAAGGTCTGCCAGAGTACACGGGGTGCAGTGAAGTGTATAGTTGAATAGTTCAATAGTTTGCTTCTGAGAGAGCACACTGTGAAAGAAAACCAAACTAGATGATGGGGTGACATTTTTAGTGGTTGGCCTATTCAGACCGAGTCCCCTATGACTATGTGAGAGTGAAAGACCCTCAACAACCCTGTGCAGACTATTGAAGGAAACCAACTATGAAGACACACTAAGAAGTGTTTATGACACATAGATTGTTGGACAAACAGTGTGAGAGGGAACGTGTATCACGCTTTGGTAGTTTCAGGGAGCCCGCATTCATATGAGCAAATTTCAATGAGTTGCTGTGTCGTATCATCATGGTTGCTTCCTTTCTACTCTGTTTACATCCCATAATGCCCGGCTGCAATGACTGTTTTGGTGCAGTTGTTCCGCTCCGAGAACAGATTGTATTCTGCAAACCTCTAGAGTGAACCGAAGCTCAGTCCGATTGGAAACGAACCGAGACCACCTCCAAAGATGGGTCTGATGAAGAAGAACGTGTATGAAACTTGACTGAAAATTTCTTCCGGATTAATTTAAGTGAACCAGGTGGGTCCAGTCTGAATACAACATTAGTTTAAGAAAACTTTGTTTTAGTTACTAGAATTTTAACTTAACGTAGGAATTCTTGGTAACACCCTTTTTTTTCACCCTGATGGCAGATTTGTTTTCCTTTTTGGAGAAAATCTGCCAACAGGGTTGAAATTCTTGACTTATTTCTGAGTCGTCTGTTTTTGCAGTAAACATTCCAGACGATACAAGAAAACAAACTATTGAATGGACCAAGCGCACCAGACCTTTGGTCCAATGTTGTTTTGTAGAACTGAGCCAAAAAGAGCAGAAGAAGGTAGTAAACACCAGGATTTGATTTGTTACTGTAGGCAATCTGCCTTGTTTGGTACGTGTAGAAGTGTAATCTGAACCTTGGTGTGGACCAAACATGCTGATAGCGTGAGAACTGAACCAGTAGATGGTGGTGTTCAGGGACAATCCAGAGAAAATGAAATCTGTCTTTGTAAAAATCTTCTATCCTCTTTTTTAAACTCTCTTATTTGGAAAGCCACACATGAGCTTCTCCAGGAAAAAAAACAAACTTTTTCTTTTTTTTTGACAGACCACAGTGATCTCCCATTCTTTGCTTTGTTCTTTAATGTTCTTTCTTCCCTTTTCCCTCTCCTCTACCTTTTCTCTCCTCCCCTCACCTTCGTGCTGGGCCTTTCATGTGCAGATCAGAGAAGGCTGCCACTTATCGCAGGGGTCTAGAGTGGCTCTCCTTTAAAAGCTGACGTTATACGCCTGATTTAACAACGCACACAAAGAGCCCTCTATCTTCTCGTCTTTCCCATCCATAGGATACCCTTCTCTCTTCCGTTTTTTAAACACTTTTCCCCCTCCGCACTGAAATAATGACACTTTTCGAACGCACACAGACTCATATGGACCTGCTCAGCTCTTGTTCTGACACAATGGGATTAACGGTGATTCCTCCACTTCTTTTAAGTGGGCGCACCACCAATCCACATACGCTAGACTCTGCTCTGTGCTGAAAGGACGGACGAGGAGAGGAAGAGTTTAAAGAAAGTGGAAGAGGAGTAGAAAGGTATGGACACCAGATGAAAAGCACTAGGCAAAAAAAAAAAAAAAAAAAGATAAAGGAGGGGGAAAAGTCTTATTCCACCCATGGCTGAACTTGTTCGCTTTTACATTTGTGGAGGCTTTAAGGTGACGATGCAGCGGGATGGGAGAAAGAATTGAATTATGGAATAGAAGGAAAAGCTACAGTACAACCGAGAGAACAACCTGTTGCTAGGGTGACAAGAGACAATAGCAGACCTCTGCTCCCGTCGTGTTTCACAAGGTGATCTCAGTGGTGGCTGCTGGCGCCAAGTTGGCCTTTAGCCAACAGGACAAAGAAACTGAAGAGGCTGTCCTTGCCTGTTGGTTTTTTTAATACTCTGGTTTACTCTCTTTGACCAATCTTTCTTTTCTCAGAGGAAATTCAACCACCATATTTTTTCAAACCCTTCAAGTTCGAAGGTATGTTGAAGGATATAACTCTTGATAACCTTTAATAAGCTTTTAAACTATTCTAAAAGGCTAAATCCTGACTCAACAGGGTTTTGATCGTGAATCTAATTCACAGCCGTGGGGGTTAGGGAGCAGAGACCCCCGCAATAGGCGAATATGGAGAACAACGCCCGCGGCCGAAGAATGTCTATCACATATTCTCACTCGTTATTAAAGAGCATTGGAATATTGCTCAACATAAAGAGTTTTTTGTATTTTTTTTATACAGAGCAATACTGTCGACTATACAGTCTGTGTCATATTCTGTGCTTTAAAACCAAGAGCCTGTGCTTCCTGCTTCATCAGTTAAGTGCGAGAAGGAATCTTCTTCCAGAATCGGCCGGCTTCTTCCATATTAAACAACTGCTCGGGCCCGGATGAAATTTATGCTCCGTGATTATCTTCCTCGTTTTTCCGGCCACTTCTGATGCCATTTCTCCGTGCAGAGGCAAAAACTTCAGTTTCAGCGATTCAGCGATAACCGCTGGAAATAGCTGTGAAATATTCCTCAGCACCCGGCAAGAAAGCTGACGCTAAAGTCTCATACGAGTGTCTGGAGCCGAGTTTTTGTGATGAACAGGAGGAGTCACGTGACAAAAAAAATACCCCCAAATATGTGAAGCCGCAAATAGTGAAACGTGAATGCGCAGGGGAATACTGCAAACGCTTGAAAAAAGCCAAGATCACCAAAAAGCAAAAACAACAGTCAGGAGCAAGTAAAGGTCACAGAGGTCAGGTTTCTTTACTGTCATTTGGACTGGTGGCCTGTCAGGGGTGAATCCCACCTAGCCTCCAGGAAGTTTCCTGACCATCCACAGGACTAAATGAGTTTAGAAGACAGATGGATGGGTGCAGTAGGTAGAAATATTAGTAACAAATAAACGGGGGTATCGCTATTTATTTAACTTGCGATAGTCCGCTCTAGAACTGCCACAGAACAGGCAAACGGCTGGTTCCAGTTGCAGGAGGTTTTGGTAGCACAGCTAAAAGTCCACGAGGAGCCAGACAGGGGACAAGACGAGAGGCGTGGAACTGAGGACGTAGGGTCATGAACCAGAACAAGACAAACCATGAACAAAAAACAGAGCTAGATTGTAACTGAAGTTGGTTACTCACTGGCAGTGAGAAGGTAGAGGAGCAATCCTTAAACAATCAAGGTACAGGTGAACGAGATGATGACTTAATCTGCAGGTGGGAGGGGCCAGACATTGACAAGTGGGCGTACTGGCTCATTACTGACCACACAAATACAAAATACTCTGTGGTGCTCTTTTGGGTTCTGTGTGGTACACTAATGATAGGATGCCCACACAAATAACACTCAACTAATTCACTGGTTGGTCTATAACATCAATGTCCTTCAGGCCGCTTGCATTCTCCACACAGATTCGCCCGTTTTTCAGCCCATTTTCGCCCATAAGGGCCGTTGTGACTAAGGCATAAACTGAGGAAAAGAAAGATCCAGTAGATTTCCATATACTTTTTCTTCATTTGCTCAACAATAACATAATAATACATTTGCTTGTGGTTGATTCTTTGTGTTTTTAATCATAAAAAGACAGTTTCATGCAAGTCATGCATGACACTCAAAGAAAAGAAAATAACAAGAAAAAAAAATTCCCTTTTATGGTAAAGAAAAGTGACTTTCTCTGTATCTAGACTTTAAAAGTTTCCACAGCTGCTGTTTCTTTCATGCTGACCACTCTGTGATTTCTCTGTCATTGCAGCTCTGCAGGGATGGCTGCCTTTTGCCTTAATGTATTCAAGACGGCTCAGCTACTCTTCAGCTCTTCTGTCAAAACCCGAGAAACTCACCTGTCAGGAGTCATTTCCAGTGAGCACATTGCTAAAAGACCAAAAATAATCCTTTTTGCTGTATTTAATGTGCTTTAAGGAAATTAAAATTCTGGATGATAGCATTTTCAGGCAAAAGGACTTTGTTTGTTTGAGTCCCTCGAACATAAAGAACAGTATAATAATGGAGGTGCATCTTTATGAAAGTCTGATTAGTTAAAGAGCCTGTATACTTTTGAATTTTTGCCTCCAATCTCACAGGCTGCTGCTTCTCCATCATTCTGCTTAACCTTGTTTTGACCGTCATTCTACGCGTTCCCGCTCACTGTAATCTCATTTCGCTTAAAGGAGCGTCTCCTCCGAGAATCTATCTTGAGTCTCTGCTGTCATTTTTTTTTCCTGAATTGTCTGTTGTCTCGTCCCAAAGCTGCAGCCTGATAAGAAAATGCTGCAGAGCCATGAGAAGTACGAAGCCGTCCTTTCAGAACGACTGTCCGTTTGTCAGTTAGTCATGTCTGCGTGTGGGACATTGTGCGTGTACCAGGTCAGTGAATGGAGCCACCGAGGCGAGACTGATTGCTAATTATTGCACTGGATGTTGGCTGGTTGTGAGGAAAAGATGGGCTAGCAGGCAGAATCAAAGTCCACCAAACACATCCACAACACCTGGACATCTTAGGTTCTTTGACTTGTAAATTGGGACACTTTCATTGAGCTAAATAGGTTGTGCTTTTGAATGAAGCCTGCTGTTGCTGCAGGACATGTTTAGTCAACTTTTAAAGACCCGCTCCGATAAAAATGGGGTGAGGAAGTAAACACACTGAGCGGGGCAGAATCAGCATCTGGTTAAAACTGTACGGCTGGATTGCTTTAATACTGCTTGCCACTCGTGTTGCACACCAGGTAATGTTGGGTAGGTTGTTAGGTTTTTACCTCAGCTAATCGTCTAATCCTGCTTAAAAGGGGCCACTTTAGCAGGTACATCATGCTAGTACTGGGTTGGACCCCCTTTTTCCTTCAGAACTGCCTTAATCCTTGGTGGCATAGATTCAACGAGGTACTAGAAACATTCCTCAGAGAATTTGGTCCATATTAACGTGATAGCATCACACAGTTGATGCAGATTTGTCGGCTAAACATCCATAATGCCAATCTCCCGTTCCACCACATCCCAAAGGTGCTCTATTGGTTTCCAATGAGGTTTGAGTCCATTGAACTCATTGTCATGTTCAAGAAAGGTTCAACGAGTGTATGTTTAGTGTGTAGAATGTGTACATAAAATATAGTAAGAATAGGGGGTTGGAATAAATAAAGTGTTTCCTTTGCACACTCCTTTTTTGAGCACCTTATCACTTTCTGTTTATTGTGTTTATTTAACTGTTTTATTTTTTGTTTGAACATAAAAGAAAATCCCTTTAATTAATCAATCAATCAAAATGTTTCCAGATTTGTCGCCACTTTTGAGAAGTAACTCACAAAGGGAGTCTGGAAAGTCATTATATTTGGTGAGAAGGTGGTCAAGTCAAGGAGCTCGTAATAAAAGCCATATCTGTCATCTGTAAAGTTACGGTCACACAGGGCAGGTGACATGTGTTCAACTAACGCTACAAAATGGCAGTTTTTGTGCCAGCGGTTAGCCCACTGGCGTTCACACTGGACTGTAGCCACCCGATAGCGCATGTCCGCCACGCAGATGGAAGAGTCTTGGTGCAAAATGTCAATGTGTTCTTTTACAGTTCCATTCCGATATATGAAAGACTTGGTGTCATATAATTCCATCCAGACAAAAACCACAATTATTCATTTCTCCTCCATGAGCAACTTTTCAAAAAGACATCACTCATTCATCACCACCAAATCTGAGTCCCTGATTGGTCAAAGTTCGACTGGTTTGACGTATTTAATACATAGAGCCTGAAAACAGTTGTAGAAACTTGTGTAGCGATGCATGAACACAAACGTTTTGAACTCAGAAGCCTGAAATGCACATTAACGTTCGTTTACATAGACTTTTCCTTGGAAGTGGTCACTTGAACGCAGCGTTACTGTGGGTGGTGTGAATGTAGCTTGACAAACAGACATCTGAATGCCATCATTTCTATATGTAATGTTGCAAAAGACAAAAATGTTTGGATCGTGATGTTAAGATGATCATAAAAGAGCTACCCTAGTATTGTATCTCTGGCCCCAGAAACTATAGCAGCTAATGAAAAACTCTACTGTACTATTTACCTTTAGACTTTGTTGCATTGAAGCAAGGAAACAAACAAGGAAGGCGAGGAAATTACCCAGAACATTTGTTTGTGTTTGGCTTCAATTGTACAAATTTGATCACTGATTCGTCAATAAAAGTAATGTCGACTCTCAAAACTAAAATATCGGAAAAAGACAAGAAAGCAAAGTAGCTTCCATGTCTCTGATCATAACTTCCATTTTCCAAACTAACTTGTAACAAATAAAAGGCTTCCCTTAACCAATAACATGGCACAGAAAAGGACAGTTCCACAGCACCGGAAACATATCATAAAAGTCCTCACATGTGTGTCTCATGGAAAGCTTCCAGCAGAACAGATGATTTTACACGAGGTCAGCAGGAACACAAGGCTCTTTAATGAGTGATATTGTAGATTTGTTTATATATATGTTTATATGTTTTATATTTATTTGTATATATATTTTAATATATCAAATATATTTTGATATATTTGTTTCCACTTGATGCATGTGTTGCAGCTGCAGGAAAAGATGATTTATTTGTGTTTTAATAGAGATACGTCAATGGAGAAGGATAAAAAAAAAATGCTTTGGGTTAAAATGTATACCTAATTTGTGAAAGGTTTGTTTCAATTCAGCGATGCAATGTATATATAACATGAAGTCTATAAATATCTGCACTTTTTGTGTAGTTTTTCAAGCGTCTTGTGCAAAAACAGCTGAAGTTCATTGTGGTTTTAAACAAGCCATTAAACAGCCCCTTCAGTTCCTGATGTCTATTTTGACTGAATCATGAGCCTCACAGATGGTACCGTATGGCCACTCTGTCAAAGACTGACACGTGTTTTGTTTACCTCACCCTTTTTTTTTGTTTCTTTCTCCACCTCTACTTTATCTGCCTTTTCTTAAAAGGCTGTAGAAGGAACAGATGATAGATGTGGTTCTATGGCTCGTTGATTCGTATTGGACCAATTTGAAACCAATTTGAAAGAAGTGTGCAGCTTGGGCAAACAAGGCTTGTTGTTATATTATTTAAAGTAAAGTTTGATGGTAACCTCTGAGTCAAAACGCCACATTCTCATTTGTAAGCAGTTTTAAGATCAAGAAAATCAAAATATACATACATACCAGATATTTAGGAACCTTTTTTACATCAGACTGTAAATCCCTTTTATCTGATTCTTATTTTAAAAATCGGTCATTTTAATTGTCCTTGGTCTACTAAGCCCTCTAGTGGTTGTTTGGTGAACTTGCCTCGCTTTGTATTTTTGTTACATGTGCTATCAACCTGGAAGTCAAAGCATTGTCATCTGCTAGGATGCCCTCGTCTCCCCACCCAAACCAACCTAATTGAGTTTTTCATAACAGTCTGGATCCCACTCTGTTTAGCTTCATTTATCACAAAAAATGTGTGTGTTTTGTTTGGGCACCATGTTCCACTTTTATTTATTAAAAACAATAAAATATATAATTCCTTTAAAGATTTAATAATTAATAAGCCTTCTTTTGGGAATGAAAATGTGTTCACGGGCTTTGTAAAAAAAATATATATTGAAGACAGTTTGGATAAGCCTATCCTCCTTTTTTTTGATAATTTTTAAACAGAGTCAAATTGGTTTTCTACTACTTAATGGAACCATATTTTCTTGTGTATTAATTTCTAGTTTTCATGGCTACTCACATAATTGGTTGAAAGACGGTGCAACCTAATGTATTCCATTCAGATGCACCTCATTCACAGCAAATCAAAAGGAAAATAATCACAAAAAGTGAAGCTTTACTTTCAGAAAGCAAAGGTTGGTGAGAGAAACAGGTAGTGTGATGATAAACAGTATCATTAAAGAAGAGTGGCAGTCTGAAGGACTCATAATTTATGCCTTAAAGTGGGCATGTGTGAAATACCTCTCTAGAGTGAGATGTAATTATATCGGTTGCAAACCAGACTGTTTGGCAGAAACAACAAATATGTGGTCCAAAACGTATTTCCCTCATGGACTTCCATTACTTTTGTTAAATAAGGAATAAAGTATTTGAGGCAGTGCTGATGATGTGTGTTTTCAAAAGGCTTTGTAGTATTTTCCGCACTATAGGACGCACTGTCAATAAATCGTCTATTTTCAGACTTATGTCATATACGGGATGCACTGAACTATTAAGCACGTTAAGCGAGACAGAAGAGTCAGAGATAAGTCAATCAATTAGATTTTGACTGACCTATCAGTCTGTAGTGACTAGAATAATGTTCTAGTCACTCTGGGACTTGTGACACGCTACACGGGTACTACAGGGTACACCTGTGTCACAGAACAGGCAGACGGTTGGATCCAAAGGCAGCAGGTTTATTAGCTCAGCTAAAAGTCAATAAAGCAAAATCAGGGTCAATAACAGGCGTGAGAGCATCAGAAGAGAGACAGGGTAGTCAGGATCCAGGCGAGAGTCGGGGCAGGCGGTAGGCAAACAGAAGATCAGGTCCAAATACAAGGCTTGTTACTGAAGGCAGAGTGCCACAAACAATACTTCGCGCTGACTGTTGCTCCATGCAGTGCTCAAGTAGACTCTGATTGAGTGAGTGAATGGGAGTCAGTTGTGTGGCCTCAGTAGGAGATAATGTGCATTCAGGGCTCTGGAGACTGCTCCCACCGGTGACCAGAGGGGGAGACAGAGCTCTGACAACCTGTAATGCTACGTTCACACCAGCTTCACGCTTTCAAGCTGCCACTTGCAATGAAAAGTCTGTGTAAGTGCGCGTTATGGGCTTCTACGCTTAAAGCGCTCGGGTTCACAAGTCGCTATGCAATTTTTTGAGCCCATTTTCTGTTTCTACTTACAAAACGTGCCATCACTGAACTCACACACCTGCTCCCATTGCTGCTCCACTGCCAGATCGTAGAAACTTTTGCTCGTTCCAGCATCACAGTTCACATCGAGTCATGGATCAAAGTTACTGATCATCGCTTATCTTCCAATCTATGTCGCCTATTTTTGATTGGCACTTTGTCTCGTCCACTTAGCGCCCAACGCCCGCCACAAAAAGAGGTCCCCACAAAGACTAGTGTGTTGGATTTCCCCATTTACAAAAGGATGCTTTGTACCTTTTGCCACTTCACATCCATTTCTGGATCTTCTTCTGAGCTCCTCCTGGCCAACGTGAGGCCAGGTGGGAGTAGGAGCTACATCCTTGAATGGTCACACTGATCTGTGTGTTCTGTTATTGACACCAAAGACTGTTTTCTGTTGTACTCTGAGCATCATACTGGTCTGGACTCTCTACACAGATATATTTTTAAATTGAATGTGCTTTATTAACACAAATGACACTATAAATTATTATTTCATTCCAGTTTTAAGAAAAAATAAGCTAGAATAACAGAATTGTCTGCTAGCATCCACATTTCTTTGGCTTTTTTCTCACCAGAACTTATTTCAATCGATGTTTTGAATGAATATTTTTCATGTAGAGTTTTCTCTGCAACAGCAACATTTCTGACAGGCTTAGGTTGCTGATGATCTAGTCAAATCAACAGAAACATTGTATTTGTCTTATGTGTTTCAGTAAGTCATTATGATGACTGAATGGTATTAGATCCAGCAAAACCACAGCTGTCAGCTTTTCCGTCTTTCGCACTTTCCACTCATCTGTGAATCGAGTAATTTTTAAACCCCTAAAAGCAATTACAAAGACTCACTAGCCTTTTCAGCCAAAGCATTTCATTCCCATTTACAAATCAAGGACTGGACTCTTTTCTATTTTTCTTTCCTTTTCAGTCTCCACTCCATCCATCCTTCAGATTCTTTTTAGACCACAAATGTTCTCCTCCTGTGAAGAAATGACTAAAGGTGTGATTAAGTGAGGAAATCCTCCCGCTGGCTTCCTTCACACATATGCAGTCACACACACAATCCCAATGCATTGTTTGAGTTAAATGTGTGTGTGTGTGTGTGTGGGGGGGGTAATATAAGGCCTGCCATGTGGAGAGTCCAATTTCCATGACAACAGGTTTAAGGATTATTAAAACCTTCTTGCCACAGATAATGCAGGAGCACTTTACAGGAGGAGCATTTTGGGGCATGATGGGAAATAGTTGGTGCTTCAGGGGAAACGTTTTGGAGTTGGCTGGAAGAAAAAGGAAAGAATCGATGGACTAAATCTCTGTCCAAATTCCCACTGTAATCCCGAACTACTAAAAGACTAAATAGTGCGGGACTATGTAGTGCTCTGCATTTTAAAAAGCAATTCGGACACCATGCTCACTAGTTGTTTTTTTGTAACGGCAAATATGATGTCATTGATTTCACGAAGTGAGAATCTCATTGATATGAGCGTTTTGCAACGACCATTTATGAATCCAATGAGTTCTAAAGATGAAAGCATTGATATTTAATCCAAAAATACATTGCCTTGCAATGCCTTGTAGTCTATATTCGCCAACCTATTGAGCATTGAGGGGCAGGACTATATAGTGCACTCTGTAGTGAGTAGTAAAGGAATTCGGACATAGCCTAAGTAATGATCCCACTGATAATCATTCACCCACATCTTTGTTGTTGACTGTAAACCTCGACGGTGAGGTGCAGCACAACTGTAGCTATAGACACAATCAAACAAAATTGAAGACAAGGACTTCTACATTGTCACCCTTTAACTTGACCCTGCAATTCAAGCGGATTCTAAAGGCGGAAAAAAGCAGCTTTGCACTGATGAGCAACACTTTACAGTTGTGAAGGGCTCATACAATCAACATCAATCGTTGGATTCTGTCACGACTGATTTACGTTGGTCGCGTAATCAGTCAAAGAGTTACGGTATGTTGAAGAGTGTGTGTTATTTAGTTGTCACCGGTGACATCTAAGGTGTTAAAGTCTAACTTCTGAAAAATCGTTACAGACAAATACATTAAAGACACTTGGGTATCCTAGAGAATAACATGTATTTTTTGAAAACTTCAAATACGACTAAAAGATTTCGACATGACTGGAAAGCTGAAATAAAAAATGACACAACAAAGTTTTCACAACAACACAAAGATCTACACATTTTAACTATTCAAGCAAATACAGCAAATCGGAAGACTTGATGGGGTGGACCCATACTACAGGGGTCATAGAGTGGTGCGGCATCTTAGGAGCGCAGGTGCATCTTGCGGTGGTCCTGATGCTTGTTTGGCCACCTTAATGGACGTCAGGAAAATGGAACGTTCCATTATCGTAACTGTGGTAGGTGTATCGTGAAGTATTTGTAAGGATAAGGGTTAATGCTGTCATACGGTGCCCTTACACCACAATCTCGTCATTAGTAAGGTGCACGTACTGGCTCCCTAATGACTTTTGGGAAAAATGCTGAACGGAGTGTGCAGGTGATTCAAATGACATGGGTAAAAAATAATAATAATTCGTTCCCATGACATTTTATGCCTACAAAATAATTAATTCGTTACCAAAAAAATGATAATTCACGTGATGAGTCATTCATAAACAAGGATGTAAACAATACTTAGTGTAGCATTCCAGCTGGACTTGATTCAGACGATGGACTCAATTATTATAACTGATGGACTATGATGGGGTATTTCAACCCATTTATTTACTCCAGAGTCATAGTCTCACCATAAGAGCTGTTCGCCTTCCAGCTAGATGCCAAAAGCAAATTACAGCTTTTACACAGTTATCCGTCCGTTTTTTGTCTGTTTCCTTTGTTGCCATAGCGTTAGCTGTTAACCGTTTTTTTGTTTCTGTTGAACTGACACACTTCACAGAAAAGGTGGAAGTAGGTGGAACCTTCACAATAAAAGTCTTCAAAAACAAAATACATTTTACAAACATTAACACTGTTTATCATTTTCTTTTACATCTTTAACATATTTCTTTTTTAAATTTTAAAGGCATCTTCAATCAAAGGAAATGTTAAACAATTATAAGAAAACAATTAAAATGGATCTTTTACACTTAGATGTCTCATTGCAATGCCTGGAGGACAAGGAGGATGTTTAGAGATCGGATTTGTTTTATTTTAAAAAGCTCTACAAAAGCATTGGAGATCCCGTTTCCATGTCTGGGTTCAGTCGCATCCCGGTACTCTCTCTGTCCTACCACAAAAGCCGCTTTCCGCCGCTACTTCTGTGCCTCTGTGACCCAAATTCATTCAAGAGGGGAAAAATGAAAACAAGAATTAAACTTGGGGAACTATTTATTATTGTCTCGATGAGAATAAGAAAAGTATCATAAGATTTAGGATGCCCGAGCTTGCTGCTTCCCCATGCAATATTCTGATATACGTACATTAATCCTGTTGTATTTGAATGCACCTCAGTTACGGTGACAAGTAGCTTGGTCAAAATGCATTATGGGATATGTGTAATGCATGATGAAAGCATGTAGCTTTCGCATGTAAAGTGACAAAGATGTAGCAGCACACGGATGTAGCAGTGGAAAGCGGCTTTTGCGGCAGGACATGAGCGCGTACCAGGATGTGAATGACCCCTTCCATGGAGACGTGGGAACGAATTTATTTATTTTTTTTACCCATGTCAAGTACGGGCTCCATACAAATGAGCCCAGATTCCATAAAAAAATCCAGTTTCTAGCAGAAAAATTCTAAGCACACTTTGTCCACAGGTTTAAGATGAATACCATTTTTCATGTGCACATTTTTCCCCCCACATCTTGCTATTGTTACTTTCATTTCTTAATATAGTGGCTTTGGTGTTCAGCCTACGAATGTAAAAACATTTTCCCTGCAGATAAGCCGACAGATGAGTCAAGACAGAACATCACCCAGGTATGTGGGACACGGATGGAAAAAAGGAACTCTGTTTCCAAAACCTAACATGGCCGTGAAGAATCGTTGGATGAACTATTTCAGGAACAGATTGCAATTTTGGAGGAGACTGGCGGACTTTTTTTTCCCTTCTTCATTAAAGATGAAAGGAGCGACTCCTTAAAAATCCAGTTTTTTTTTAAATCTGTGGAAGATTCTTTTTTCTCCTGCTGCTCCTCGTGTTTTTCTTTTCACATGCATTCAGGATCTATTTTTTTTTGTGAGATTCATCAAACTTGACAGGTCCTCCTAGTGTTTCACTGCTTTTTCTAACCGGACCTGCTTTCGTGATCAGAAGATGGGGAGCTTGTCATTCTGTTCGTGTCCATCTGCTGTTTCTGAAAAGATCTAATTAGGACACAACTGGATTCTGCAGCAAAGCTGTGCTTTTATAATTTTAACACAAAGCAGGGATCCCCAAACAAAGGAGCTGAGGAAAATGGCAAGGAAAAGACCTTTTTTTTTCCTCAAAGAAATACATTTAGATTTTATCTATGCAGACAAAATAGAACCACTGAAACAAAAATGAGGAAATATAAAACTGAATACAGTACTAGAATCTAAACAAACATAGAAAAGTCAGATAGCAAGTCAAGATTCATTGTCTTTTAAGAGATGATTTCAAATTTAAAAGAGTTGTAGAAGCTCTGATGTGGAGAAGATCATTTTTCCTTTTACCTAAACTAAAATAAATAACTGTCGTTTTCTTGGACATATTTTCTGCAGAGTGGCAGGAGTTGTTTTAGAAATACACACTGGAGTTGTGGGCTGGACCGTTGCTCTGACCCCCTTCCTCCCCCTGTTGCTGAAAGAGCTCTGTTTACACTCTCTTGTATACATGGGATGAACTCGAACCAATATAAAGAAGCATCCATGAATTTTAAGGCGGGAACTTGTCTGTGATTGGCTGTTAAGAGATCAGCTCCTTTAGCCATTGGTTCAAAATGAAGAGATAATTGATAAGTGATATGTAGAAGAAAGTAATCCACATTCCAGCGTACCAGGAAATAAAGTAGATCCTCCTTATTAAATTGCACCAAAGCTTCACACAAGACAAGTAGTTAGGTATTATTTGAGTCACTTAATGTCTTTTAAGGGCTTCGCGTCCGACGGTTCAGGCTTCCATGGCGTGCGTTAAGAAGTAATAACGCACACTTCGTCGGCCATTAACCCTTACTTGATAAATACCTTGTTCATTTTCATCAAGAACTTAAAACGTATAGTATATATATATTTTTTTTTACAAACTTTTTGATTTTGTAAGTTGCAGTGACAATGTTGTTCTCCTGGACCTCCTCACCTTCCTCACAGGTGCCCTGGTCCTCATAGAAGTGTTTGTCAGATCCCTGATCAACAAGCAGCCTGTGGGGAAAGGATGCAGTCAGGCACACAAGGCAGGAGCAGAGACATCCCCGCCCTGCCGCACGCATCTGTGTCAACACTCCAGCTATTAAACACAAGTGAGAACCAAGAGAGAAGAAAGTGCTGGGGATGACCAAACATGGTCTACTCCTCTGCTTTCCTTGTGGTTTTTATTTTGCCAAACCAAGACGGCAGCAAAGCAAAGCCTTTGAGCATTTAAAAAGACATAAAGAAAACAAACCTTGTTAGTAACAGGTAGAAACACTGTAAGTCAATTAGAACAGAGGATGACCTGAGCACAATTACGGCAACACCAAAGAGATATTTCTGTTCAGTCAAATGTGAGTCATCCGTGTTCGCAGTGCCTCTCTCGGGGGTTTGGCCTCTGAAGACGTCGGTTCCTGTGGTGCATTAGGAGTAAACTCTGACTTACAGACGAGGCTGCAGTTACAAGGCCATCAGGAGCTTTACTTGGTCTGCAAAGGCTTATTTCCTCACACTGTCGGGGTGAGGTGCACTGCTAAGAGGCCCAGATACTGAGCCAGGTGACGTGAGGGTCAGATCTTAAAAAGATCTTAAATAGTCTCACAAACAGAGACATCAACGCATAAAAGGTCCTAAATCAGAGAGAACAAAACACTCAAAAAAGAAAATTCCATTATTATTTGCGTCTATTAAAAAGACTAAAAGCATGTAATCGCTGAGGTTTTACTCAGTATGAAATCCAACCGGTGGTCAATGTTCCACTCATATTACCTATGACTCATATGTGGGGGGAACGTGGTGCAGAGGTAGAGCGGTCGACCTCTGATAGGATGACTACAGGTACGGTTCCCACCCTGCCCGCCAATGTGTTGAAGTGTCCTTGGGCAACCCCTCATTGCTCTTGGTGGTTATGGGTTGGTACCAGTGTTTGGCAGTGGAGCCACCATGGGTGTGTGAACGTGTTTGTGAATGTGTGAATGGGACCGTGACTGTAAAGCTCTTTGGGCCTTTCAAGAAGGTAGCAAAGCGCCATACAAGTGTACACCATTAACCATATTTGCAAGAGTTGCCATCACCTGGTCGTACCTTTAGTTTATGACTGCCGTTGTGCCATACTGAACAGGTTCTCCTCAATGTTTAACGTCCAGATGTCTCTGACCTAAACAGCTAACAGTAATAGTCTAGTATCAGCACTGATCTTGTCTTGTTTTTAGTCAGATTATTTCAGTAATGAGTGTGCTGGGTGCCTCCTCACTGTGTCCTTGCTGACTGAAAGCCTTCAGTAAAATCTGTTTCACACTTCTTGTCCTGCATTGTCAGATTCCAAATGGCCTCTTCGCTGAGTTTTCACATCTTCCAAAGGCTTTCCAGCACGTCCCTCCTCGTGTTCACACTGCTATAGGCTCTGTCCTCACTTCCAATAAAGTCTATTTCTATTTCTGACATTAGTGACCATATTTGTGACCCAAAACGGATTTATAATGACATCAAACACAGAATGAAAAAGAAATGGGGGTTGCACTGCATTAGGAGTGTGTAAAAAGGGAAGAATACTCAGAAAAATAAATTAATTGAATAAACTTTGCCTTTCGTATCAAAAATAGATAAGACTCCTGGTGGACTTCTAGTGGACCTGATAAGCAAGCAAATGGCACCTGATGGCTCAAACATCCATTTAGAGGCACTCCAATCATCTCTTGAGCCTTTATAAAAGTGTTTCCAGTGGTCTTTTCATTACAATTATGCTGTTTTTAGGGGAAAAAAACCTGTGTTCTAAGACATAGTTTCTCCAGAGCAGCAGTAGTTCATTAGAAATTTGTGGGTGGAACCCAGCAAGCGTATTTTGTACGTCACAAATAAGATCATTTTTAAATGGGATTTCTTTTGTAAATTGAATAAAGACATACTCAGAAATGTAAATTTTGCCTTAATTTTCTTTAAATGTGTCCTTAATCATCAGAGAAATGCCACGAGAACATGTTAAAAAGGCAAAACATAAGGTTTTCATTGAAGTGACACTTTAAGATAAATACAACAGTCTTAACAGTCAACTCTCTATTGACCCAAACAGGTTGGAACACTAGAACAATCAGCTAAATGGAACCGAGCTCATTGAGACGGCTCAGGCTCCGGTTGAATGAACATCATTTCTCCTTAGTCCCCTCTAAACAACACAAACATGTAATGTGTGTGTAAGAAAACCACACAACAGGGGCGGAGCTACAGGGGTACAAGAGGTGGCAGCTGCCCCCCACCCCACCCCCCAATTTAAAGTCAATAGCAGCATAATTATCGATAAACCTTAAGGAAACATCAATTTAAGATTCTTTAAGCATTAGAAACAGCATATAAGCTAAAAGAACTGCTGTTTTAATATTAATAACAATAATACAACTGTTTAAAACATGTATTTTGATCCTTTCATTTGTAATGCCCTCTCACTCAGCTGATCTCACTTGTGACCCTTCTAAGGTCCCCACCCCCATATAAAATTTCCTAGCTCCGCCACTGCCATACAAAAACCTTCTTGGCGTCTCTATGACCTGATGGAGGCATCACCACTGACACATTACAGAGCAAAATTCAGCCTCTCCTGTGTGATGCAAACTTCAAATGTACCATTCAGAATGTACCATAAACCATATGCTATATCTAAGGCTGAGAAGGACCCATATTTTTATGTTAATGGCTTTCCTTTTTTTTTCTCTAGTTACTTATTCACTTAAAAAATAAAGGATAAATGTTTTCTGGTTGAAAGACTGCAGACTAAATGCATCATCAAATGATGACTCCTAGCGCCCTATGTCTTTCAGGACCAAATTTGATTTCTTAATGACCAGGAAAAGATAATGACATTTGGTAGCCAGGAATGGTCCTAGCTGCTTCCTGAGTGAGCAGATGGAAGACTGCTCCATCTTCCGTCAATCACAGTTGATCAATTGAGTTAACCTTATGGAGAAAGGAAGGTTGCCAAATTATAATAGCCACACAAATATATAGATGCATTTTACACACAGAAACAGAAAAAGTAAAGTATTGGTCTTTCTCCATTGGGGTACTGTATAGTTTCTGAGATTTTTACACATTGTAAGGCACACTTTAAAGTCTTAATTCTTTTTTAAACAACAGTGTGCCTCATAATCCATTTTATATAGAATTTTATTTATGGAATAATTCTGGCTGTGTTCACTGGTGTCAAAGCAACTCTGAGAGGTCAAAATGTCTGTCAAAAACTCTGTCACCGATATGGTGATGCAGTTATTGTCACACCCCTCCTAAAGCCAGTTCATGTGCTGGCCCGTCTAAAGTTTGCTAGAGAGCATTTGGATGATCCAGTAGTGGTTTGAGAGAATGTGCTATGGTCAGAAGAAACCAAAATAGTTTTTCGGCAAAAAGAGACCAGGACTACTGATGAAGGAAAGAATGAATGGGGCCGTGTATCGTCAGACTTTGAAGGAAAACCTCCTTCCATCAGCAAGGGCATTGAAGATGAAACGTGGCTGGGTCTTTCAGCATGACAACGATCCCAAGCACACTGCCCGGGTAATGAAGGAGTGGCTTCACTTCAGCACTTTAAACTTTTCCTTTTGTTTGACATGCGTTTGCTTTTCTTTATTTACGGCACAAAATGTATGTGCACAGTACCTTAGTTCTGACTTCAAACACTTCTTCACAGCAGAATACAATTCAAACCAACGGTGAATGTCACGAATTCTACAAACGTTATCTAAAAACCTTTTTCAGATTAAAGTAGATATGGATAAATTATCTTCTATGCGTAAAAATGGACTGTCTTTGAAATGTTCTCACATGGACCAAACTTCAGTGTATCTGTTCTTATTGTACTAATGTCAAACTGTTGTCACTCTGCTCAAACACACAAAGCTAAAATTTTTCTTAGAAGACTCTGAACCTAAACTTATAAGTCCACAATAAACATATGAGATAATAGATAGTTTAAAAGACATCTTTGTTGACGTGACATGGGGACGAGAAACATACTATTATGTTAACAACCCGTCATTAATTTATGTTTTCACAGAGATGATTTTTGTAAGACAAGGTTGACATTTTTGAAAAAGCTTATTGTTTGCACACACACACACTTAAATCCCACAACCACAACTTGACTAACATTGTTATTCGACAGAACAGTTTTACATTTCTCAAAACGTCTTTGTACCTAGTTATTAAGACTTCATGTTATAAAAATGCTGTCAGGCTAAAAAAGGTTAAAACGAGCTAAAAAATGTTACAAAAACAGCTAATCAAAACCTGTGTTATAGTAAAAATGACTTATTTAATCAGACAGTTGGCCTAAATCAACGAAAGCCAAAAAAGCCTACCCTCATTTTTTGAGACTGTTCTCTTTAGATAACTGACTTTACTGAAATGTTTTTACCCAAAAGCCACATAAGAAAGTCCGACCAGAAGTTCACTTTTAAATAATCCATGAATCCCTGTGTGGTATTTATAACTGTCAGGGCATAGGTTCCACTAATCCTCAACAGTCAATCAAAAAGGCACAGGAGATTAGTGGCCTCTTGTAAAGCTCCTGTTGACCTAGAAGCATATGAGTTTGTTACAAAAACTGATCAAAGCTTCTTCAGCAGCAAAGAATCAGGAAGATAATGTATAAAATTTTATTACAAGTTTGTGTTTTTGTGCGTCGATTGTGGATATTATTGACCATTAATAAAGGATAATTGTTTAAACACTGGTTTGGTTTTTAAACAACAAATGTATACAGTTGTCCACTTCATAAACTTTTACAAAAAAAATAAAAATGGAAATATAATTTTTTTGAAAAACAACATAAAAATGCATATTGAAAATAAGGTAGCCAATAGGTAAAAGATAATTGTTTATAAAACATTAACTTTTCTCTGTTATTAATATTGCAAAATGTAATAAATAAATACATAATAACAATAATAACTGTTAATATTGTTCATTCATCTTCTTACTATTGTTATTACGTTGCTGTTGTTTCTAGAATCAGTCTTTATAGCATCATTAGCATAAGGAAATAAGCAGTAGTCCTGTAATATATATATTTTTTTCATTTTGCTCAGTATTATTACCTTTATGATTTTAAATTATTGCTAAATTAGGTTATATAATTTCAGGGGGACTAAATTAAATATTAAGTGTTGTCTACACTAATTTATAGTTTGGTAAAGTGAGAAAAGCTGTCAAAACCTTTCCTGGTTTTTGTTTTTAGCACTAGCTAGCTTACATTTTCCTGGGCTAACAACAGCCACATATTTCAGTCCTCTTTCTTTTACTGAACTTGGCAAGTTCAAGGTACGTTTTTGTCTTTTGTAATCATTTATAGCAGTTACTGTAAGTACTGTGCTCAAAATGTTTTCATATTTGTCTGCTCTGAGAAAAAAAAATTATGAGTATCCAATAAAAGATGCTTTAGAAAATGTTAACATTCAGGCTAGGATAAGGAGAGTTTACTGTAAAACGCTGCTTTATTTAATCTTTTTTTTTTTTTCCAGATCCGAAATGGTTTATTTTGTACAGATTACATATTTTTATTAATTTATTTAGAAATAAACAGGAAAAAACCTTCTACTAAAAAAATAAACAAACAGAAAGAAAGAAAACTGAGCTAAAGCTAGCTTGGACATACAGTAAATGAAAGGTCAATCTCAGCTAAAAAAAAAGGAAATTTTTAAGTACCCATGTTCTTTAGTTTAATTTACTTAACTATGTTTATTTCAAACATTTGTATAAATCATTTTTATTTTTGCAAAATTAACATATGACTTCTTTTTTTTGCAAAAATAAGTCATATTTTATTTATTGTTTAATTTATTGATCTAAATTCAGAGAGAAACCAGGGAAAAGATTAAAGAAAAAAATGAGGGTAAAGACAAAAGTTGTTTAAAGCTGGAGATAATTTCAGCAGAAAGATTCCCACAAGTCTGTATTTATTTGAAACTGTATGTTTTTCACATTTACTATCACAAATGTTTTGAAAACTACCTTTTTATGAGTGTTTATAACCTGTTGATAATGTTTTTAATCGCAAAACAGATCCTAAAATATTCATCTTTTAAATAGACAGGAATTGATTTTTGAATATTTTGACTCGTATATCAAAATTGTGTTGTGTATGTAAAATTTCCAGAGTAGCTAGATCTTAAAAGTGTTTTTTTTTAAACCTCAGCAGTGCAAGATTTGAAGATTTTCGTCATTATAAAACTGATAAGTGAGTGTCAGAATACTCTAATGGCTACATTCTTCCACTAATAATACAGTAATTAAAAAAACAAAGTGATGACTTAGTGCGGATGCTCTTTATATACTATAATAACATGTTTAAAGTGGCTTATTTGCGGGAGTTTCCCTCAATAAACCTCAAATCTTTGTGATTCATCCCACAAATCCAGGGCTGACAGCATCAGCACCCAAGGGTGCTGCTTTTAAGCACAGCTGAGCTTGCCTTTAGTCCAAATTATGGTTATATTCCTATGCTTTTTCTCCACTGTTGCTATTATTTCTTTGTTTTGAATCTTTTATTATACATTTTTTTATTTATTTTTTTATTATTTAATTTTAATCTCATTATTTTACCGAACAGCGCTTTCGGCATCTAAGATTTATTTAATAAATTCAATTGACATTAGCATCAGCGGGATTAGAATTAAACTTTTTCAATCCCATAATTTTAATTTAATATTTTAAAAACATATATATTGTTTAACTGGATTGATTGTTTAATAAAAACCCTTGAAGCCTGAATTTATTTCCAGCTGATTTAAAGAAATAATAATTTTACTTGTGTGTCTTTTTTCATGTATATGCTAAATTCCTTGTTTAGCATCTACATGAAAAATTCATTATTTACCTTTTATTATTATTAGCAGAAATTGTATTTTATGTAATAAAGTTTTTCTTTTGTTAATTTCTTTTTAAAATCATTTGTTTCAGGTCATCAGGTGTTCATGGACAACAGGAGAAGACAAGCAGGTTCTTCCAGTAACCTGTTTTACTGGGCATCTTCATTTCCACGGCAACCGGCCAGAGTCCTCGTGGTGGAGGCACTGCCACCGGCATGGGCAGACACCTGCGCTGTAATTTGTGAAGCTATGGACAACTTCCTGTCCCTGGCTTGTAATGTGGATGGACCCTGTAGGGTACCACTGCTCAGTCTGTACGCCATCAGCCGCCAGCAGGAGTGCCTTCTGCCGTTCGTGGTGAGAAAAAAAAAAAAAAAAAAAAAAAAAGCTTCACATCCACCTAATTCGGCCAAGTAATTTGGGTCTTGCAAATGTCAAACTGCGTAACTTTTTTTGTTTTGTTTACAGAAAGTGCGAGGTAACTTGGCCCGGCTGCTCTCCTGTGTGGACGAGCTGAGGTCTATTCCGGGTGAAGGCTGCATCAGAGGAGTATCCTAGAGCAGGGGAAATGCTGCAACAGGCCGTGCTGGACAGTCTGCAGCAGTTCAAGCAGTACATTAGGCACACTGGTGCAGGCAGCCAGCCCCCGAGCAACCTGTCTGTGGAGGTGAGATGGCACGGACTGGACTGAAACGTCACCTCAAGGTTTGGGTTTTTGGTGCTGACAATTAGCTGTGATGTACTGTGAGGCTGGGACCATGTAGAACCCTCAAAGTCAAAACTAAAACCAACACACCTCTTTGAAAAATGATAACTAAAACTAAGATAATGTGATTCTTTTTGTTTGTTGCTGTAGAAGGCCTCCTTGCAGCATCTTAAACATTTAAAATCATCATAAAAAAGTATAAAAGAAGACATTTTTGTACCCTGCCTTCGCCCACAAGTGACTGGGATAGGCTCCAGCAGCCCCGTGACCCCAAAAGGGACAAAAACGGGTTTGGAAAATGAATGAACGAATCTGAGAATTTGAAATAAAATCTTTACTCCATTGATGATGAGATGGAACATATTAAACACACCCTCCGATCGTCTTTTTCTATTGTACAAGCGTTCCCAGTGGTCTTTTAAATAAAACAAAGATGTTCATGGATCTATTTGTCTGCGAGTGGATGCATCAAGATGGAGCAGAGCAAGGAGCTATTGACCCGCCCACCTTCTTTCTATGTCAAAAATAAGAATCATTTGCTCCTGATTCCTGATCATTGTTTTCCTTCTGGCTCGGTTTGAACAAGATGAGCTGCTGATAAGTTCTTCCTGTTACTGTAGCCTCCGGACGGCTTATTACGCTGAGAGCCGCTGTTCCAGCACAGATGTGAACAGCTCTATTTGGAGGTTGACACTAAGAAGAGGGAGAGTCGTGTTGCACATGTGCGTCTGAGGGAGGCCAACTCATCCTCAAACACATGTTCAGTTGTGTGACTGTGTGCTTCCTGTGGATGAGCTTCAGCTCCTGCCAGAACACACTATTAATCATGTTTTGTCAATAACATTAACTCCCCATGATGACGTTGTTTGCTTGTGTATTCAACATTAAAGTTATTATCGTAGTCGTCATTGTTTTCCTTTCAATAGAAATGCAGAGAAAAAGTTTGAAGTTACGTTCCCGTGGTTCCCGTAGGTTACGTGGTCTTGGTCATAGAAATGTTCTTGAATGCGTTCTTGAACAGCATCGTGAAACGCATGTTTTCGCAAAGGGTCAAACAGGGAGAGAATTCTTCTTTTTCTTTTGCTACTGTTTACTAGCGCTGTGTTTTTCAACCTTTTCTGAGCCACGGCACACTTCAACCTTCAAAAAAGTCCTGTGGCACACCAGCATCCAAAAATGAAAAAAAAAAAAAAGGAGAAACTCATAGTCTGTATTGATCTACTGCCCCTCCACAATCTCACGTGCATGCCCCCTCCTTCCCAGATCACCGTGGTGACCAGCCAGTTTGGCCGAGCCATTGTCCGTCAACTGGAAACAGGGCTCAAAGACACTGACCTGGTGTCTCTGAGACGCCTGTTGGTCCTTCAGATAGATGGTGCGTGGGACTGGGCCCAAGAGATTCCTTCACCTGAAGCTGCACAATCTGAAGGTACAACAGACAAAGGTTCACACAGAACACGTGTTCATAGAATCAAGTATTAAATTCCTCTAAGGCAGGGGTGTCAAACTCATTTTCGCCAAGGGCCACATCAGCATAGCGGCTGTCCTCGAAGGGCCAGATAAACCTTATACACTAAATGTAATGAAAAATAAATGTAACTACTCCTTAATGTAAATTAGTCATTATTTATTTACTATAACTTTTTAAAGTGACAATTACAGTTACATGGAAAACATACGTTTGCTTGTTACTCTAGCACAGGGGTCGGGAACCTATGGCTCGCGAGCCACATATGGCTCTTTTGATGGTCACGTATGGCTCGCAGACAAATCTTTATTTATACCATTTTTTTTTATTAGACCAGTCCTTCTCGTGCGCGATGCGATGCCAGAGGTGCACAGTAGTAGCGGTGCTTGGAGAGAAAAACCTGCGCCAGCACTCAGTTTACTATTATCTACTATTTCACAGAGTTTATTCCAGCAGGAAACCTATTAATTGCCGTGCCTAAACCTGCGCGCTCCCGTCTCTGAGAAAGAGCGCGCAGATGCGGGGACGGGATGTGAGGAAGAAAGCAGAGGGTGGGGGTGTCCCCCACCCTCTGCTTTCTTCCTCACAGGCAGCAGGTGAATCGCACAGGGATTGTAAAAACGTAAAACACGCTGTACGTCACTCACTGCAGTGTGTGAGTGTGTGTTTGTCTCCACGTCTGCATGTGAGTCTTCCTCACATCTCCAGAACATTCAGACCTACCATCACGTTTAAAGTCTCAACGCCTGCATGAAGCTGAAACTCACCAGTTATCAACCAGACTAGACCATCAGCAGAACCACCACGAGAAATACTCATCATTTATTAGCAACAGCATAACGATGTTATTACAAAGAATCCACAGACTTATTGGACTTTAAAAATGTTGAAATTACATCAAATTCTCACATTCACTTGTATATTTAGTTTTAAACATGCTGTCGCGGACTGAGTTATGTCCGCTGTTGGGCCGCGTTAAAAGTTCTGGAGTTCAGCAAACGCATCAAGCAGAGATCTGATTGGCTCTCAGTTCTGTCCCTCAGTCTGTTGTTAGGTAGTTTGGACCAATGGGGTTCAGCTATGGGCCGAATAAGGGAAATGGGAGGGCTGGAGGGGGAGCAGGAAATATAAAGTGGGAGAAGCTCTCGTCTCAGCGGGAGAGATTGAGGAGTTACTGTATTAATTTTACGGCGTTTGTTACGGTCTGCAGTAACCAGAATAAAAAACCTTAAAAGAGGTTAAGTCTCTGTGCCTCAGTGTGGGACAGGGACACTACATTATTGTATGGCTCTTTCTAAATTACATTTAAAAATATGTGGCGTTTATGGCTCTCTCGGCCAAAAAGGTTCCCGACCCCTGCTCTAGCATAACTCCTTTTAAATGTGATTCAGTCAGGTTAGGTTATATGGACACTGTTTAAGTCCTATTGTGTAGTTGCCCAATCCGATATTTCAAGTCTGATTCCCCCAAGATATGAATAAATACACACCAATTTTATTCCTTATTCTAAGAAATTAAAAACTTTTATGCTCTCGCGGGCCACATAAAATGACATGGAGGGCCACATTTGGCCCCCGGGCCTTGAGTTTGACACATGTGCTCTAAGGTATTCCTCCCAAAATGGTCTTTAGGTTTTGATAAAAACAAGTCATTTTAATTTTGTGGTATGTTTTTGAAGAAGTCTGGGCATTTTCCTTTGACTTTTAAGGTTTACAGAACCTTTGATACCAGAGAGATTTCTATTGTAGCTTAATATGTGGATACTGCAGGAGGACTGAATAAGAGCTGGTGCCATATTATGGGATTGAATGGAGTTGAATAGCTTTTTTCCAAACCGCTATCTAAATAGACTTATATATTTGTTACTTTCCAAACAACCGCTAGGGGGCACTGTAGGTGTTTGTATCAGTATTTGCTACTGACACCAACACAGAAGAAGCAGCGCTGGCCAAAACAAGCATGGAATTTGATCATTTTCTTCCTGAAATTTATGATTTTTTTTTTTCTTATTTGCATCGAGACAATTTTGTTCTTGATTTTATTTTTTTCCTTCCTTGGACTAATGTGGGACAGCAAGTCATCAAACTGGGTTACAGCTAAAAGTGCCGTCATTAAGGCGCAGCTCCTGCAGTATAGAAAGTAATGATCTCTGTGAGAGAGAAAAAAAGAAAGACTGAATGATCTAATGAACCCAGACATGGAGACGTTCTTATCAATGATTTTGTAGAGGTCTTTAAAATAAATAAACCTGATCTCTCAGCATCATCCGTGCCCTCTGTGCGTTGTAAATGAGATGATTAACCAGGATTAAGCCAGGCTTGGAAGATTTATTGAGAAACATTTCACTTTTCAAAAGTGCGACTTAAACTCAGAGGCGACTTGTATATGGTTTTTTCTTCTTTATTATGCATTTTTTTGGTTCCTGTGCCTTGTAATCCAGTGCAAAATATACTCCAGAAAATACAGTAAATGAATTTAAGAAGGACAAAAAGAAGTGCCGTATTTTCCGGACTATAAGTCGCCCTTTTTTTCATATTTTGGCAAGGGGTGCGACTTATAATCCGCAGCGACTTATATTAGAAATAAATTGAAATAAATACATTGTTAACCTTCCTGTTATGTTCATTTGTGAGGAACAGCGATGATGTTCCTGGGTCAGTTTGATGTATGAGGTATGTTAAGTGTTAAGAGTTAAGTGACTCAGAGAATCAGCAAACTTTTTTTTACAGTAAGATCTTGAAGGCTAACAACATAATATTCTATTTTCCAATGATTTCCTAGATTCAGAAATGCAATAAAAAAATGACAACTGTTTCTATACAGGATGAAAACAGAGTATTAGTTGGCCAGTATGAGAATGAATTACTGTGAAATTATGAGATAAACAGTCTGTTATGATTGTGTCATATGAGGTTGTGCACGTTATTAGTTCTTGGTCTCAGATTTTGTCAAATAAGTTTCCCATCAAAATGCAACTTATAGTCCAGTGCAACTTATCTGTGTTTTTTCTACTTTATAATGCATTTTTGGGCTGGTGCGACTTATACCCCGCAGCGACTTATAGTCCGGAAAATACGGTATACAAATATCTGGATAAAGTTGCACCGTTCCAAAAGCGTTCTTGGAAAGATCTTGAGAAACTGTGAAGAGTGTACTGCAGCAGCAAAAACTCAGGAGCACATTAGTCTTCGGGGTGTTGATCCCCACGAGAGCTGTTTATGGCTGTTTTCTCCACAGGAGCCCATAAAGAAGAACAATTATTCAACAAAGACATGATTGGAATGGGACTGTGGAGACCCGCTGCTGCTGATAGACTTTAATGGGGCCAACGCCCTTTGAGCTGGAGTGCTGCCATTGCAGTTTTCTCAGAAGTGATTGAAACATGATAGTCACTCCAGATTGTTGATGCATGTGCTTTCATAACCCTGTTGATAACAGATCTGCTGCAGAACGCTAATGCTGTGCATGCAGTTGTTTTACTGAAATTGTTTTGTTGGATTGGAGAAGAAAATGGGATTTAAGCCGCGTGGTGTTTTCCCTTCACAGTTGAGTGCTGGGCGACCTAATGTGTGTGCCATCTGTTAGTTTTACAGAAATGCAGGGTGTGTTTATGTCTACTGTCTCCCTTAGAGTTTAATTACTGTGGTTATTGTCAGAAATAAAAAGAATACTTTTAGAGATGACATATACAAACATTAAATTTGCGTCAAAACAGCCTCTTTTTGGTCAATTTAATAAGGTAATGTCCATGATATAAAAAAGTATGCATTATTCAATCCAAGTCTTCTTTGGTCAATATAAAGCTAAGCCCTCCAAAACCAAACAGCTTAATTTTCCCAAATTTTACTTTTAAACATGGTTGGATGCAGTTTAGTTGCCACAAGCTGTGTGGATCCAGCAATAGATCTTAATGGATCATTTAACATTTCTAATATCCATACAAGCTTTGTGTTGATCGGTTTTAGAGTTATTTAATCAGGTGAAACACAATCACAGCATGCAGGTGTGGGTCACCATGTTTAGGACTGCATCAAGTCATCCAAATCTGGTCAAGACTTTGTTCTGTAGTTTTAATCGAGTCTTTGACTTAAGGCAGGGGTCGGCAACCTGAACCTCTCAAAGAGCCATTTGGATCCGTTTCCCACTGAGATGAAAGCACAGGGAGCCGCAACACTAGGTGTTACAAAAAATATTTTTGCAGACATATCACAATAGTTCATTTGGCAAAACTTGTATTGATTCAAAATGCTGTCAGGATATTTATTTAATTATTTGTTTTAATTATTTTTATGAGGGTGATGTTTCCTTTGATCTTTTGTCCATTTTCCACAACCTTGAACAGACTTTTCGGTCTGTCAACACAAATTCACTTTGATACAGACCCGTTTCTAATTTTTTTTTTCTTTAAATCCATAATTTTTCTTTAAATCCATAATTTTAATAAATTATATTAATTTTATGGATGACAACTATTTTTTATTAGGAAACAGCTGTTAGTTTGTTGCGGGTCTGGAATCATAAGCGGTGAGTTTAAGCCCCGCCCCGCCCCACGCCTGTCTACCTGTTGGTTGTTTTCCCCCGCGTGCAACCCCCCCTCCAGTGTCTTCTACACAGACAGCACAACATACGGTCATCGTAGCAGCAAGGTGACAGGATAGTAGGGGCACCCTAATGCAAATGCAATAAATTTAACGCGGAACTGGGTGCTTTTAGTCTAGGGGGGAAAAAAAGGCTTTTTTTTGGCTGCTCACGTGTCCCCTACGAGATCACCACTAACTGTCTTTCTAGAAAAACTTTCCATCCCATAACAGACTCTGGTCGGCGTTCACAGCTGTAGACACGGCCCCTCACGCTGCTCTCTTCCTCCTGCCTGCTCGCACTACCTGACGGTGTTAAAGGCACCACCACAATCTTAGAACATGATAGTTATTTTACTAAACCACAGAGAGCCGCAGCACAAGAATGAAACAGCCGCATGCGGCTCCGGAGCCGCTGGTTGCCGACCCCTGACTTAAGGAATGGTCACATGCACCTGTATAGAGGTTGACTTATAGGGTCATGGTCAGGTTTTCGGGTTGTCAAGGCCTGTGGAGGATTGTAGAGACAATTAGTTGGTTAAAGCTGCATCTCAATGTCTGTGCAGGTGTGTCTTGCAGTTTCTTTAAATGGCCAAAAATGGCAAGGAACACAAAATTATTCTTTGAACACCACTAAAGCTACGTACACACCGGGCATGTGTGGGGCGTTCAAGAAAGTGCTAAACGCTGGTTTTTGTAAGCACTTTTAGCATATGGTGTTCACAAAGGTCTGTCTCTACCCGATACTACATGTACTCACAGTTGGAAGAGTCTCAGTACGAAATGTCAAACCAGTGCAGATCTGGCAACTCTTACTCCAGCCTTTTTCTTTCACAGGTCTATACATGAAAGATCTGGTGTCATATAAATCTCACCTAGCACAAACCGCAATTTTTCCTCAATGATCGATTTTTAAATGTTTGGTATTGAAAAGAACACTATACATACGTCACTACCAAAACAGAGTCCCTGAATGGTCAAAGTTCAACTGGATTTAACTTTTAGCACACGTTCAATTGCTTTGCTTTTTGTACGTAGAGCCTGCAAATGGATGCATTTACATAGACTTTTCATTGGAAGCTGTCCCCCGAATACTCATTTCCAAGCCTAGCATTAAAGGCCTCTGTGGAATTAGCATTAGGAAAAATCTGTATAACAGGCTTGCTTTCCACCTCCTTCACCGGACTTACCCTTTCTTGTTGTAAAAGTGTTTGCTACAGACTGTGGATGAACATTTTCACTCTATAGACTCAAAAAGCGGCTTACAGCCTTGCTATTTTATGCAGTGTACCTGCGTTGCCTCCTTACAGGTTTGCCCGTTGTTTGCCTGCGGATACCTCCTATGTAGTCATATTGTCTTTGTTACTGAGACATTAGACTGCACTTTATTGATCATTTTGGAAGGACTCCTTTAGGGAAATTAAATAATAAAATATGATTGAAAAAGTACTTTGTTCGCTACTCATTCTTCTCTCTACGTGAGGAGTTAAGTAAAGTTCAAAGAAGTTCTTGAGTCTGTTTGTCCCAAACCTAGGGAGGAGCCATACACTAAACATGCTCCTCTGGTGTGCAGGAGGTGGCTGTTATCATCAGTGAAGTCCAGCAGTTTCCCCAATTACCTCCTCTGCTATTGTCACCAGAATGTCCACAGAACCGGTGCTCCTGATTAGCTTGCCCAGCCAGGATGTGACCTTCTTGGATGTACTGCTTCCCGAAAAAAACTACAGCATTAAAAAATACATTGGCAACTACTGACTGTTAAAACAAGCTTGAGGTTTTACAGTAGAGCAAAGGTCGGAAGGAAGATCATGGGAGCAGGAAACGTTGCATTTGTGTGTATCTGGAGACCAACGCCTCTGAGCATCCTGTTTTTGTTGAACCTCCAACGTTTCCTTGAGTCTTGAAGGTCTATCATTGATTGTGCTTTTGGACGGCAGCAGGACAGCAAAGCCCCGCCTAATGCAGATGGAGAAGCAGATTACTTTGTATTTGAATAAAACAGAGTTAATGGAAGAAAAAAGGTCATTTCAGAGTTTTAGCTCAACTATATTTGTGTTTAGCTGTACTTAAAGCCTTAGTCATATGCACCTGAATGGTGGGTTAAACCATAGGGGTACTATGGGTTTTGGGATTGTCTGGGAACATGTGGGGTTGTAGAAAGGACCAGCAGCATCTTAAGGGGAGTATGGGTGTGTATCTCAGTTCCATTTAGGCTAGTATTTCCACTTTAGCGGACATTGCTGATAATGAAACGTAGAATTGTCGTCCGTATGGTAAGTGTATCATGAAGTATTCTTGAGGCTAATGTAAGTACAGGTACCTATGCTGTGCATGTCATACTCTAGAGACACTGGTATACCCTCACAAACTATGTGTTCGCTACAACCTGTAGCTCACAGCATGCCCATAAAAAAACACATGCATGAAAATTTTTACAACAGGGGCTCACCAAGCAGTCTACGACTGCGAGTACCTCCTGCCCCATACAGGTTTACCTGTTTTTCACCAGCAGACAGCCCGTATCCACTCGTAAGAGCAGTTGTGACTAAGGCTTTAGTCAGGCTTAAAGTCCCATTCTAACTATATTTTTATCTATTTTCAAAGCGTTTCCAATGGTCTTAGTGATAATGATGTTGTTTTTAGCCAAAATTTTAATAGAACTGTTGTTTTCTAAGACATAGTTTATGCAGCGCAGCAGTAGTTCATCAGAAATTTGCCTGTGAGTTGTGGTGCGAAAGTAACCCTCCGCTTAAATCCCATGTTTTCTTTGTATACACTCTTGCCCCTCACAACCCCAACCTAAACCTTACCAGTGGAACAAAAATTATCTTAAATTATTTTACATATGTCCTCTATCATCAGAAAGATTCAACAAGAGCATGTTAAAAACATCATCTTTATTAAAGTGGGTCTTTAAATCTACGTGTTTTCTTAAAGATATCAGCATGACATTAAGATCAACCTGTCCTTCATTAGACTGCATCTTCTCTGCACACCTCATGCTTTGGTAACCACACGCACACAAAGAAATGCTAATTAACTTGATGAGAACAGTGTGGTATTCCTTCAAGCTCAGTACTGCCAAACACCTCTGTTTTTGTCAAATAAATGCTCTCTGACTTATATCAACGCTTTGAAACCTATGAATCTCTGTGTTGTTGTGCGTTTGTTTTATTTTATTAAGTCTTTTTTTCAGAGTTTCTTTGAGTTGTTCTTATCAGACTGATGAAGCTGCTGAATCAAATGTAACCTGCAGATCTCAGGCTTCTGACAGATGTATAAATCTCTCTCTCTCTCTCTCTATATATATATATGTGTGTGTGTGTTGGTGTGTGTGTTAGTTGGCCTTTCCTATTTATATGTTGAGTTTTCTGAGCTTATTCTCAACACATCAGCCCAGTCAAACTTTAGTGTCATGTTCTGGAATACAATGCTGGATGATTGGGTTTGGTTGGCAAAAACTGTTGAAGGTGTGTTTGCTGAATACAAAAAAGACTAAACTCCAACCTGGATAGTATTTGGAGCAGAAGTTTTTTATCATCTTGTTACGCTGAAAGCATAAGATGTGAAAACATTCGCTGCGATGGGAAGGCTCTCTGAGGACCCTTCAGGAGTTTTAAGTCAGAGCTTCTTAAAAACAAAAAGGTGTGCTAGAAAGGTTTTGCTTCTTGTGACAGCTGAGCTTAAGTTTTCTCTTCTGTAGAAAAACAGTCATATGATTGGTAACACATTTAAAGGGGGTGGAGTTACAAAGGAAAACATGCTGCGTGCAGGAGCATTCAGATTCTTGGTCCTTGCAGAAGATGATAGAGATTTGACCCTGACAAGATGAATGATTTGGATTATTTGCTGAAATGCTGAGGTTTGAATCCAAAATCTTAAATATGCAAAATAAAATTCCAATGAGCGGCCCTTATTTGACAAGCCTGTTAAATTAAACCCAGCTGTGTTCTTGTTTAGCAAACTTTTGAAAGTCCAGCTGTCGTTGGTTTGATTCTTCTGAAAGAAAGAAAGAGTTATTGCTCATCAACTACAACTACAAGGTTTTTCCAGCGGCATTTTTTTTCGTCTGCGCCTGATTCACCACAATTTGAACGAAGAAACACTCAGAAATGCCATTTTAAGCTTAATTGTCTTTATATATGTCCTCCATCATCAAAAAAATACCACAAGAACATGTTACAAACACAATTTTAATTGGGGTGGATCTTTAAGGGAACTCCAAGAGAAACAACCGAAAAACCAGCAGCACCTGCACCTACTACACACCTTTAGCCACTCTATTTTTTTGTCTTTTTTTTATCTATTTTGAAGGAAACCGCAGTATAAAGTAGTTTTAAAATGTTACAGAGATGTTTTCAAAATGCATATACCATAGTTCCTTAAGAAGCAGCTTAAAATAGCTGAAACCATATAGCTAAAATCTTTTCTTGCACCTTTCCATGTGGGTGGATGGTGTTAATGCTGAGGCACCGCATGTCTGTGTGGTCTCATGGAATGACGTTTTTTCTTGTTCTTTTCTATTTTTCACTTCATACCACACTTCACAGAGTCTGTCATGTTCCATCAAAGCATATCAGAAGGGTGGCAGGAATTCTTCCCTCTCCTCCACTAGGAGCTACCGTTCCTGTCCTCCCCCGCTTCTGTTTCCTGTGTGTCCCATTTCACTTAACATATACAATTCACTAAAAATTTGGGTGTTCTGTGTGTAATCGTGTCAAACAGAGTAATGAATGTGTTTTTTTTATCTTTAAAGCTGCTACTTTAAACGAGTAATGCTCTCTTTGTTTCCCTTTTTCATTCACTCCTTCAGAAGATTCAGGACTATTCCACTGCCCACACACTTACACTTAGAGTAGCTCACAAATCCACACTGACTTCAAAGAATGACTGTGAACATTTCCTTCCCTTGAGAAGTGGATTTTAATCCACTGGTCTACACCCAAGCTGTCGTCCTGAAAGCTAACGCTGAGTCATACGTCAGCTTCTATACAATAATAACGTGAAACTTTGTCAATCCCCTGAGGCTACAGCTCATTTCTACATTTGCTTTGGGCTTAAAAGGAGCAATGACTCAGCCCTTTGAAGGTGCCAATGTTGGTAAATGTGAACCCGTGTCTTCATTAGAAACAAGCTGTTGCACTGTTGTAGCCCAAAATTCAACTTTAGATTAAAACTACAAAATGCATGACCCTACAAAACTCTAAAAAAAAAAAAAAAACTCGACCTCAATGTTAAATTTCAATGAAAAACAAGTTGAAGCATTAACCCCTCAACTCTGGAGCTACAACTTCGGTGTTGATATTCTTCCAACCTCCGTAACTCTTTAGATGTTTGTGCATTTTTCATAATTCCAGCAGAGAAAAGCAGCTTTGCACTGATATGCAACACATTACTAATTTAAAGTGGTGCACTTTACATTAGTAAAGCTACTTTTCTCCGCATCAGAATCTGCTGATTCATGCTGATCGCATAAACCATTGAAGAGTTACGGAACGTCAAAAAACATGTTATTTAGGTGTCTTTGGTGACATCTCTTGTGTTAAAGGGTTACGACGGCCCAATTCACCAACTAATCATTTCAGGGCTTGTTATACAAGCAAGTTAGCCCCATAAATATGTATTAACAATCCTTATCACTTATGTACAACTCTAAACGACAAAATCAAACTTGAAGAAGAGGGGCCATATTGACTGCAGTTAACTCCGCCCTAATCAAAAACAAAAACGAATGATTGGGCGGCACAAAGGGAAGTGAGACTATTATTGAGAGATAATGAGTATGTACGCGATGGGCCCACCCACGTGTGACTCAAAGGAATATAAAGGAAATTTTAATCCATTATTTAAAGCCCCCCAACCCCCCCAATGGGTGTTTTCTTTGTTGCCACCCCCAGTGGTCATTTGAGGAACTGCAACAGATCTTCCAGGTTTGCTTCAAATTTTGAAGTGGTATTGGACAGCCCTTTTTACTATAAAAAGAAAAATATTTATATATATTTCTTTACTTTTTTTTGATTGACAGGTAACTATCAAAACTTTGGATTTACAGCAACCCAAACTGAACGTCTTCCATTCTGATGCAAAATTAATTCAGATTATGTGACAATTATTGCCACTCTCTACATATCAAATCTTCTTTTTTGTAGGAAATGTAATTTATGACTTTTACAAGTTTGTCTACTTTGCTGTTCCGAGAAACAAGTGGGAGCTCAATAAATGTGATTTAATTTACTAGTTTTTGCTTTAAACATAGACAGCATGTGAGATTTTACAAAGTTTCTCATTTTGACCAGATTTGACGAATAGGCAATAACCTCTGATTTTTATACATTTTAGTTCCTCTCTTCAAGGCTCATCTTTCCAGTGTGAAGTCTACTCCTGTGGGATGTTAATAAACACCATTCCTGCATATTTCCGTAATTGGTTCCGTGTAAAAACAACGCTCCAGTTCTCTGCAGACGGTTTCCCTCCCAGCTGCTGTTACAACCACACGCTTGCAGTCATTTGCCCTCCTCCTCCTCCATCTCTCATTTGGTTAATTTTCCACCAGAGTCAGCTAGTTTGCCTTATTGTGTGGTTGCACACAGGTGCTCAGGAGGAAATCCCACCCAAAGCCTGTTTAAATATGCACAGACAGACATTTGGAGCTCCAGCAAAGCCTCGTTTGTGGGCATTTTGGGTGGAAAAATCGTGGGGATACTCAGCTTTTCAGTGGCATTATTTAAATGGTTAGTTAAGTGCACATGCTTGCAGGGTCACACTGCTCACACCTCTGCATCAACACACTGCAGGATATCCGACATGAAGGGATCTTTCAGTTATTGATCAAAAAATACCATAGAATTTACAGAAAGGTGGAGTTTCAGATGCTTTTGCTTCAGTTACAAGTTTGCTGATGTGCTTTGGCAGCCAAAGGAAACCGTTTCTGCTTCCTTCCAGGTAAAAAAGAAACAAAGCAAAACAGATGAACAAAGAGAAAATAAGAAACATTAAGACACAACAGAAGAACCATAATGTATAATCTTGTGAGATATTTATATCTATAAAAGTCTCTTTTTTCCTTTCTCCTTTCATAATTGAACCCACCTGCAACCTTTTAGGTCTTTTTATTCATACAGAATCCCTCTTTTACAGGATCACATACTGACTAATTCATCATTAACAACTCCACCTTTTTCTTTATTAATCAGAGCTATTAAAGGAGGTATGATTTTAGCCAAAATCCCCAAATCTGTGTTGTTTTCTAGGACATAGTTTCTGCAGAGCAGCAGGAGTTCATTAGAAATTCGCCTCTGCCTTGTGGGTGGGACTAACTGTGAAGCAACCCCGCCCCTTTTTTCCCTCTACGTTGCTGAGAGTTTGGAGCAGGGAGCCCCGGATATTTTCTACCTAACAAATACAATCTTATTCAAACTGAATTTTTTCGTCTGCTCCTGATTCACGACACTTAAGAAATACTTAGAAATGCATTTTTTAAGCTTAAGTTTCTTTACCATGTCTTTCATCATCTGAAAAATCTGGGGGAAAAACATAATTTTTATCTGAGGTAGTTGTAAAATACTTGTTTTCTTAAAGAGGACCCGCTTTTAATCAAGATCTTGGTTTGATCTTTTGGACTAAAGACCTTCTAAAAAATTAAGCTCGAAATTGCTTTTCTTAGTTTTACTTTGAAATTGTTATGAATCAGAAGCAGACAACAAAATGCAATTTGAAAAGGAGCTTATTTGAGATGTAGAAAATACCCTGGGCGAGCCACAAGCTCACTTGTCTGTAACGAGGAGGGGAAGAGGGGGCGGGGTTGCTCCATGCCAATGGTCCCGCCCACCACTAATTTCTAATCAACTCCTGCCACTCTGTAGAAACTATGTTCTAGAAAACAATAGATTTCTTTTACTTGGGCAACAACGGCAGATTAGGTTTTGGTTTTTGGTTTAGGTTTTTAATCGATCAAAAGGGAAAAATGTTGTGGCTAATAAGAAATGCTTGCCCAGATATCCTTAAAAAATGCATGTTTAAAGAAACTCAGCATTAAATTTAAAACCATCTGAAAGAGCTCCTGTTGTGTCGTCTCTTTAACAGCCATAGAAGAGAGCGGCTCTTGTCCTGCTGTGTCTTTCAACTGTCTGCCTATTTTAATGGTCTCCATGACCGCATGGCTTTAAGTGAAGCGACATGAGGCAATTAGGTCACCCAGCCTATGGTTAAATGACGACTGCCCACATTTTAGACCAAATAATCAATGTCCTGTTTGTTACAGTCTCAAGCTCCATCAATGAGCCATTCATCATCAGGCTTCACGCAGACAGGTAAGGACAGATTGGGTTGAGTGGATGTGCTGATATCCGAGGGAGTTTCCACAGACAGACATTTATCAGCTTCCTTTGAGTTTTGAGCATCTTCTGAAGAGAGATGCTTTATGCACATGTTTACATTTTTGTTTTAGTAATAAAAATGCAGCTAAAATCTATAATTCAGCTACATAAATCTATTATAACCAGACAAATAGAAACTAGACCCAAGTTTAAAACAACATACAACGAGTCTGTCCTGACTGCTGACCTCTTTGGAGGAAAAACATGAACTTTTGTGGTTCAATACCATTATTCACGTACAGAAAATGTCTCTACAAAAAAACGAATAACCTAAGTTCATCATTTCAACTTAAAAGACAAAACCATTTTCCAACAGTCGATGTTGCAAGTCTTTCATAGATCAAATGCTGCCGTCTTTTTGAAAGGAGAGGCTTGGGAGGATTCCCACCATTACAGTCCACTGTCCATTATCAGGGAGTATAAGAGGGAGTGTGCAGATTTGCTACGCTGCCTCTAATGTAGAACATTACTGCCATATTTGAAAACACACAAGCTAATGTGTTGTTCTTCAGTAGTCATGTGTCTTTTCCTAACGCACTAATGACCTTAAGTGCTTCTGAGAAGTACACTGTAGGAGTTTGATGACATCATATACAGGCGTAACTGACCTGACTGCATCAGATGTGCTCAGTACTTGGCATAGGCTTCAGGATTGCGTTTCTATTTCACATTCCTCAAAACTCAAAAAACATCATCTTCACCGGAGGGGGACTTTGAGATACGTTCACCCCTCTTTACGTCTCTCCATGGGCCCGGACAACCTTCAGTGATCACTTCTTTAAAGGTTGGCACTTCTGTGAATTGAGAGGGACGCCGTCCTTACGTCACTACCAAATCGGTGTCACTGATTGGCTCCAGGTTCCACATGGTTTGACTTTCAACATGCGTTCATTGGAAGCACATTTTGTATGTAGAACCCGAAAATGGCTGTAGAAACTTGATTGAGAGTTTGGAACACAGAAGCCTGAAACATGCATATTCGTCCATTTACATACTTTTCATTAAAAATGGTCGCTTCTGAGCTCGTTGGGAACGTAGCACAACATCACATGTTGACCACTTTGCTTTTTGAAACCAAATAGTTTTAAAGTTACACTTCAAAAACAGATTTTTTTAAATGCATAAAGGTGCTTTGACATCCAATGATTCGTACTTCAGAATGAAACCCTCACATATGAATACAAAATGAGACACAATCAGTCTAGCACAGTGTTTTTCAACCAGTGTGCCACGGCACACTAGTGTGCCGTGGGAGATGGTCAAGTGTGCCGTGGGAAATTGCCCTTATTAACTGAAACATTTATGATCTCCAGGATTTCACCTCTTTGTTCATCCAAACAAGCCCTAAAAACACTAAGAAATAAGGAATATGACAGATCATAAAATACTTTTTTCTTTGTGTTTATTTGATTCTATTAAAGACTTTTTGATAAAAATGACGGTACCGATTTAGCTGCAGCTTAATCTCCGTTTTAGCAAAAGTCACGCCCCTTTAACAGTCTCCACCAATCATTCTTGGATTCTTAATCACGTGTTATCAGTCTGACCAATCAGAAGTGGTTAAAGTCTTCAGTTCCTTGTTGTGCATTCTGCTGATAAAGTCTCTCAGTTCTAACAAAAATACCAGCTAAAGCTCGTCTTTAGCGGTGTAGCTTTCCACAGAATCCGGTATCAGACCGTGGAACAAGTGAACAAAACAATAAAGCTCAGAGACCGGGTCGTTCTGCATTCGGTGGATTATTGAACTACATCTCCCATGATGCATTGGGTTAAAAGTAACCCAACTCGTCTCTCCTCTTAACGTCTTGAAACCACAACGAACACAAATCAAACAGTTTTTAAATCTTTTAACTTAACTTTTATTACATCTTTTAGAGAAAGAAACAGCTGCAGCTTCCAGCGTTTTCTGCCACAATTATAAAAAAAGAATGTGAGATTGTGGAGGAACTGTTCAAAACAGACTGAGTTTCTCCCGTTTTTCTTTTAGGGTTTTTTTTTTTTTTTTTTGAATGCTGGTGTGCCGTGAGATTTTTGTCGAAGTTTAAGTGTGCTGCGGCTCAAAAAAGGTTGAAAAACACTGGGCTAGCAGATAAGAGGAGGGGAAAGAGGGGGGCTCCTTGTCCTAGCATGTAATTCAGCAGTTTTAGTCCCTGACCAGAGGAGAATGGACTAAATGAGTAAATGAGAATGCTGGGACTCATGAAGATAATGCATAATAGATTTTTTTATCTTGCACATCAGCTGTAGAATAGCATTTAATGAAGTCAGCAGAGACTGACACAGAGGAAGCGTTTCTTCTCCATAAACCCGGAGGGGAGACATTGACAGCCCCCTTCCTGCACCCCCCCCCCCCCCCTCATAACTCCCATCCAGGTTAACTACTTTCACCTTTTCTCTCTGTTCTCAAAAGAAGTTTTTTTACACCACTGAGAGGAGTTTTACCCCCACACTTTTTAATCACAGTGGTGTCGTTATTGCGATCCGTCATCCATCATCCAACACTCCCTTCTATCGCTTCTTCATCTCATCCGCTCTTGGTCTCAGTCCGGAGTGTTGGTTTTTTTTCACGATCACTCCTCTCTTTCTTTCTATATCTGACTCTCCTCGTGTCTCCTTCGCTTCTACTCAGGATGACATTATCCGAAGAAATAGAGATCGATTTTTCCTTTTGATTCTCATCTATAGAGCCCTTTTTGTTTGTTTTTTCAAAATTTTCATTATTCCGTAAGACCTCAAGCAAGCACTGTTTTATATCCACGTCACAGTTTTTGATATTAAATCTCAACTGGTTCCATTTTGTTCTCTTATACTTTTCCTCTAAAGTCACTTTGCATTGATGTTTCAGTGTAATTTTAATACTAATTCATATTTTTTTAATTACCAACGTTTTTTTTTTTTTTTTATTGTTATTCACAGAATTTGGTCATTTTCCTCTCAGGGGGTCGATCAGAGAACACGTCTCCGTCAGCAGAACTCTCACCCTTTCAGATTAAAAACTTCTTTCTGTCACCAAATCAGAGTCGGTTTCCGTTCTGTCTGCTGTTAAAGTAGCAGCGATGTACAATTTGACTCTGCTGCTGGAATTTTAAGTCCTTCGATTCCTCCCAGACAATGAAAGTCAAACTGTCTTTCATTCGTCTTCTCCGCTGTCTCCAACTTTTCCTCCCTTCTGTCAACCTCCTGATCTTCTGTCCTCCCTCTGCTCCCGTTAGTTTCCTCCTGATGGGGAGTTAAAGATAAAAGATCAGCCAGCAAGGAAGACAGAAGATGTTGTTTTGTTTTTTTGAAGGTTTGAGTCTGCAGTAACGTTCCTACAGCGAAGAATAAGAGCAAAGGGAGGACGTGAGAAAAGGTGCTCCAAGGATCATTTTTCATGATTGGTGGAAAGTGAAAAAAATGGTCTAAATCCAAAGAATTTTCATGATTTTTCTTATTAAAGTCTGATCACCTCTTTGGCTTAGTAAAGATGTCAAGAGAAGCAAAGAGCCAGAAAGCTTCAGATGAGGAGTTCAAAGCATAGAACTAGATTTCTTTGATTGTTCTGCCACCTAGTGGCAGAACATGTCAGCATGTTGAAATCCAAAAAAAAAAAGATTTAATGTTTTCCAGGGTTGCATGTTGGTGTAGTGGTTAGCACTCTTGCCTCACACCAGAAAGATCCTGGTCCAAATCCCAGCTGGGTTCTGTCTTTGTGGAGTTTGTGTGTTCCTCCAGCGCAGGTGTGGGTTTACTCCCACAGTCCAGTTTCTTGGTTAATTGGTAGTCCACTGCAATAACAGGTAGCCTTACAGGACCACTCATGCTTACATGAGTGGTCCTGCTACAGTCTGCCGACGTGTTCAAAGTGTAGCCTGCATATCCGGGACCTCAAAAGGGTTACAGCAGGTACAGAAAGGTGAAAAACAAAGACAAAAATATGTGTTTTGTGTTCTTCTGCAGACTCTCTGATGCTGGGGACAGAGGTGGAGCTGCAACGGGTGGAGAACAGCGTTCTGGCCATAGAGACTGTATTAAAAGTGTGGCTTCAGGAGCAAGGAGGAGACCGGGAGCATCTCCACCTCCTGTTGCCATCTGATAATCCCAATCCAGGTTAGAAACTCTGGACTAAAAATAAATTAAGTTTGGGGCATTAAATGATCGGCTGTTTTGTGCAGTGTGCGTCAAATGTGACATGCAGGAGCGTCTCATAAGCCCCGCCCTAATCCCCCTAACCCCCAACCTCGGAGTGAAGACGGAAAGTATTCGAGACTTCTTGCCAGTAGCTAAGGGCTCGACCAATCAGAGCTCAGCACCACAAAAGCTGAAAGCAATCAAGTAAGTGTGATGCAGATCTGCTAGTTGCTGACAAATGAAATTCAAATGCTTATATTTTTCTGCTTTGTAATAATTGGAATGTTTCAAAATATCCTTAATCAGCTGGTTTCTATTATGTGGAGGCGATAACTGCTGCCAGCCGCCGTTTCCAGTAAAACCCATGCCTTCTATGAATGGCTCCTTTCTGGAAAATATCTGTTGTGGAGCATTTTCTAATAAAGAAAGTCTGCATCCGTCCATCACTTCAAAGCCACCTTTGTTCTGCTCTGATGCTTAAAAATATCTCAAACGACCAGCTGCAGAAAAATAAAACACAGCTCCATGTCTGTAACCCGCCCTTTATGGTCAAAATGTGTTGGAAAAGCTGGAAAAGCACTTTTTCTTTGAAGGATTTCACAAAAAAGAAGAAAAAGAAAATAAAAAAGGAAAACAAAAGAGGCAAAATTTAAGAGTTTGGACGAAATACTATGTATTTATATGTTTGCATTTAAAATGATTTAAAAACATTTTATTCTATAATCAAGATTTTTTCTTTGCCTGTAAATTTGTTAATTAAGCATAAACATTTTTTTACTATTAATTTTCAAAATAAAAGCTCTTTTCTTTTACCAAAAAGAATAACAGAAGAATATTTTTGTAAAACGGTTTCATTTTTACATTTCAGGACATTTCATTTACAAATTTCTCCATTCTTAACTATTTTTCCATTATTGATTCTTTGTTTTAGAAGAATGGATTCTCACATTTTAGTCTGTTGAAAAGCATTTGGAAATGTCATCAGTCTCAGACTGAATCTGCTCTTTGTTAATCCCTTAAAATGACTCCTTAAGGGAAATTGAATTTACAGCAGCTTAAGCCGTCACGCTGTATGTTGCTAATTCTCAACAATTCACTTCATTTAGCATTACCTCAAATAGAAAAGCGACTGAAGAATATTTTTTAGATAGCTAATTTAATGAATTCAGACATGAAGGGGTTAAATACAGACAGTGGAAAAGGGAAACACTTGCCAAAAAATAAAAAAAAGATAGAAAGAGAAGGCGTACTTTATTCTCTATTTCCTCCTGCTACAGAGTGAGGAGTTGTAAAGTTTAATAGGATTTAGAACAAAAGAATGTATTCCAAGTGCTTATGTCATTTTTTCCCCCCCAAATATATTTACACGTACACACATATGCACACACACAAACATATGGACAAAAAAAACACCACACATGCACACACTTGTACAAAAAAACCATGTATGCACATTCACAGGCACGCACGCTTGCATGCACGCTCACGTGGATTTGCACATACATGCAGATACCATTGACTGTATATTAGAACTAGGCTGAGTGACTCCTCCCCCTTGCGTTCCAAACAGGAAGTACCCACTGTCTCCAAGAACTTCTACAGAGAAATAAACAGCTGTTCCTCAGTCTATCATTGGTCAGAATGATCATCCTTGCTCTGCTACCTTTTTTTAACATGTTCTTGATCATACTAATTTGTTTTCATGGTATTTTTTTTTTCTGTAGTTTCAAATTGTTCAAGTTATAAACTGACCAATCAGACGTCTCAATAAAAGCATGTGGTCTCACTTTGAATGTGCGGATTGTTTGACAGGTTTCATGTAGTCCACTTGCAGTATTAGGGATGTGGACTTCCAACAAGCTCACTCCTAATTGGCGAGAGTGGTTGCCGTAGAAACAACGACTCGGACCAACCCGGACAACAACTGCTCGCTAATGACTTCTGGCTCAAACATGGCGACGTCCATATTGCACAAAAAAGGCAACTGACTTTGACTTCATTTGGTTGTGGCCGGAAGTAAACCCTTTTTCTCTGGATGACATCATCCTCACTCGCTCCAGTTCTCATATAGTCAATGATGCTCACACGCGTGCACATACTGCTTGTATAAACATGCTTTGCCCACAGTCTAAGCAAAAACTTTGATGCAAACTTTCCCCTGGTTTGCATTCTCTCCGTCCGTCGTCATGGGAAAGTTTTGGTTTACCCTCCATTCTGTCCGGCTTCGGTCTGAAATCCTTTCAGAGCTTCTATGCAAAAATATGATCCGCCCTCATGTCATGGGCTTGCATTCTGACCGTTTGGTGATTGTTTACCTTAGCGTCTACTTTCAGTGACGTTGGCATAATTCTGATGCAGGACGCTGCGCGCGGACGGCGTGTGTGAGAGTGTTCTGTACGGCCTGCCGCTGGTCATCCGCCCAACCACCTGCTGGCAGCTGGACTGGGACGAGATGGAGGCCAACCACCACTTGTTCCTCGCTCTGTGCCACACACTCAGAGTGGGTTTGGCTTTTGTTTTTTGTTCCATTAGTGAGCACTGACCATGACAGACAGAGTGAAGTCATGTTTCACATGTAACCCCTTTAAAAAAAACCCTCCCCACTTTTGCTCTAAATCAGTGGTCCCCAACCTTTTTGTCACCGTGGACCGGTACAATGCAAGACACGTTTACCGCGGACCGGTCGGGGCGGGGGCGGGCGGGCGGGGGGTTTGAGGTGCAGCGCAAGACACATTTACCGTGAACCGGGGGTGGTATTTTCTCTTTAGAAATAATAATAATAATAATAATTTTCCCCTTGTCAAAGCAGCTTTCTAAAGAAGTTTCTTTTTTGCTCATTTTGGTTGTTTGGGTTTAATTTTAGCGGGGTTTCTCACCTGATGTTTGGTGTCGCGACTTTGACGTGCGTTAAGTGTGACAGATGTAACAGAGAGAATCCGGTCACTTTTCAAAATAAAACGTTTTTGTCGAAAAAAAAAAAAAAAACAATAAAATGGAAATTATTTTTTCTTTCTGTGCGTGCCAGTGCCAAAATTTCCCGCGGCCCGGTACCGCTCCGCGGCCCGGTGCCAAGTGTCCCGCGGACCGGTACCGGGCCGCGGCCCGGTGGTTGGGGACCACTGCTCTAAATGAGCCAAATTGACTGGAAACCTAATGTAGCTACAAAAGCTGTGCACTTGGGGGCGCTGTTTCCTGAAGCTCTGATCAGCAAGAAATAAGGCCTACAGGTGACATAAATATGTTGATAAGTGCTTTCAAAGTAGAAAACTTTAAGTTGTTTTTTTTTTAAATCTACTCAAGTATAACTATCGCAGGTCTACTATAGACCTTATATGTGTAGTGTAGGAAGTAACTAAGTACTTCTTCGGATTACATTGGAACATTTAGGTTTACAATAGCATATAAAACGTAAGCTTCAAGTATACCGCCTTCATTTTAGTATAGACTAAGTGTACTTGTACACTTAAATAGACAACTTTTTGCTGGGGGTCACTTGTTTTGTCCAAACCAGATTTAGATGACCTTTCACCTCTACCCAATATCAAATCTACTCAAACAGACACTACATTTAGACATGAACACACAAAAAAACAACTTTTTTAACTTTATTATCCTGCTTTCTTAATAGCCCCTGTTTGGTTTGTTACCCTTCTCAATACCTTTCTGTGTTCTTCTGAACATTAAAGCAGGTATTTCATGAGTTTCTTTGCTCTTTCCAGACTCGGGACCTGTTCCTGTTGCTGCAGGCTGATTCAAGCTCTGCAGCTGGAGCCTCAGGTCTGTAATTTGAGTAAGGATTACAAAAACTGAGATATATTAAAGTAATATATTAAATACCCACTCCGATAAAAAAAAATGTTTGGTGTCTTTTCTGATGTTGAAGGACATTTAGTCAGATTAAAATAGCATTTCTGAGTATTTCTTTATTCAAATAGTTGTGAGTTTGGAGCAGAATGGTTCTTTTGTGACGTAGAAAATGGCCTGGGTGGGCTTCAAGCTGCCTGCTCTGCTCCATTCTGATGCTGTTCCACGTAAACAGTCCCGCCCACAAATCAAAGGTCAATTTCTAATGAACTACTGCCACTCTGCAGAAACGTTGTCCTAGAAACAACACACGTATTTGATTTTGGCAAAAAAAAAAAGAATTAAATAAAAGGATCATCTGAATTATAAATAACCATAATTGCATGACCACTGGGAATGTTTTTAAAATAGATAAAAACATAATCTGAGTGGGACTTTAATATTAGCCAAATGCAAACTTTAAAAGTCTGCATTTCTGTTCAAACAGGTGTAAACTCTCACTATCTGCTCCAGCCGTCCATGTCTCTGTCCTTCCTCCTGAAGCCTGTTGCCTCCAGAGAACTGATGCTGCCCTCCTCAATGCCTGTTTCTGCTCAGGACCCTTCCCCTGATGCCATGCAGACTGTGCAGGTCACAGTAACTCTTTCTGAGCTTTCCTTAGAAATTTGAATCAAGTTTCAGCCTCTTCTTCCTCACCCTCCGAATTCAGTTCCAATTTGTGCGCTCAAATTGGTATTTTGTAAACGAATTACTAGTAGGAATTGAAGGTACTAAAACACTAATCTGCATCCACAAAATACAATTTTTTTTTTCTTACTTTACTGTTCAAAACAACTAAAACACATATGTATGACAGGAACATTAGTCATAACAACGAGAATGTCAGGGGATGGTACATGTATTACAAAAGAAAAATTACAGAAACAGATTGCTATGCATTGAAAATATTCAAAGACAGACAGTTTTTATAAATATGTATGGCCTTTTTATTTAAGCTCTTAGAGATAGTATGTAAAAAAGATTCTAATTCTTTAATTATTACAGGGAAAAAAAGTTGTGATAAGGAAAACTTTGATTTGTAAATATGAAATTTACCAAACATTATAATTAGATTAATTGCCAATTTTACGTTTGATCTTATATTCTTTTCGTGAAGGCCAAATATGATATGTTCAAATTTCATCTGATATTGTGAATCTAATTTGTAATTTATAAAACGTGCACAATCTTTCCAAAATTTTTTAGTAGTATTACAGTTCCACAAAATACTTATTTGCAGTGACGTGCGGTGAGGCACTGATGTCATCAGTCCGATTTACAAACACATGAAGCTACAGAGTAAATTATTCACCCGTTGATTGGCAACAGTTAAAGTGTGTTGTTATAAATTTCAATTCAACATTTTTCTTCCATTCACAAACTGCAGCATAGGAATAAATATGACCAAAATTGTTATTATTGACTTACTTTGACTTATAAATGAAGTCCCTGCGCCACTCCTGAAGAAACACATGGATGTTTGTAGACTTGTTTCCTTTTCTTCCAGTTTTTAAAGTCTTTCTGTCTCAGTAGAGATCACTGCCAGTGACATGTCTCCACAAATTCCTGAGTTCAGACAGGAAATCCTCCATTTAGAAAATAATACTAAACAATATTAAAGAATAACCAGACAGCTGCACTTGTCTTGTTACCACTAATTCTATTGTTCACATTCTCTGGGATCACCTGGGATCACCAGCGCCCTCTGCCTTGAGGCACGAGTACTGCATGTCTCATCCAGTGTTATTTCGAATGTACGTTTTTTGCAGTAAAGGAGTCACAAAACTGGCACCAACTAATGAGACAGTTGGTGAGAAATAAGCAAATGAAGTGATTAAAAATAAAGCATCTTTTATGACAATAGAAAGACCGAAACAGTAAAGCGCATGCATCAGCTGCACAATGTGTGCAGCGCGCAGGCGGAGGCAGGAGCTGCTGGTGCCTCACCTGCCGCTTTCTCGTGTACTACTACAGGAAATTCGTGCATTCATTACTTTTCTTTACCAAAGAAGCTTTGAAAACCCACAAAGAAAAAAGTGATCGTAGAATAGACATGTCTAAAAATTTATATTTGATTTTTATTTCTAATTTTTTTATATAGTATATACATTTTATTGAATATATGTATTTTTAAGCTATATTTTGCAGGTGAGGCCTCCCCTGACTGGACGTCCCTTATTTGAGCGCACAAATACTAAGGCTTAGTGTTTCTTTCGTTTGTCATTAAAGCTTCTTTAGTGCCCACAAAATGCTAAATTGTGTCTATTAGAAATGTGGGTTTATTAGAAATGAATCTCCGAGTTGTGGGTGGGGCTGTTGACACAGAGCAATCCCACCCCCACTTCCTATTACCCACCTGTATTTTCTACATTATAAATACTACCTTTTTCTAACTGCAGAGAGCATGTTAAAAAGACCATTTCCATCAGCGTGGGTCTTTAAAATCTGGTAACATTGGGCTCAAAATAGTAAGAATAAAAATGTTCAGAAAGTAACCACTAGCTCTAATCCACATAGGTTTTAGGTTGATGTCAAATGCCATGAAGCTGGTATTCATACCAGGTCATGATTGTTTCAGGGCTGCCTGTCTCAGCTGGATGAGGAGTTGGTGTTGAACCCGCTGGCGCTCTGCAGTAACCTGTACCAGCACCTGAGGAGCAGAGGTCTGCTGTCACAGCCGCGATACCCGTACAGGTCAGCAGCGCCACCCTCCATGAAGCGGGAGGAAAACATTTGCATTCTCCTCCATCGCGTTAACATCTGTGTGAAGTTTCACCTGACCCACTTTGTGCAAACACAACAAACAAACGGAGACTGAGGTCCTCATGAGAGCTGCTGCATTTCTCAATTAAAAAGTCTGATTCCAGGAGAACAAACAAGTGTGTTTGTGGTTTCAGAGTCCAGTCCTCGGCTCCCCACAGAGAGCAGCTTCACACACCTGAGGGACCAAAGAACCGAGCGGCGCGGCAGGTGAGCATGGCGGGGCAAAGGTCGCCTCTTTCTGCCCCGCCACTGCACGCCATAAGCCGAGTGACGCCCCTGGCAGGATTCCACAGCCACGCTCTGACAGAAAACAGGTCATCCTTCCTATCAGTCACATCAAGACTGCAGGCCACCAACTTCCTTCTCGCCATCCGCTGCATCTGTTGACCACTAGGTGTCAGCGTGCAGCGACTGCAGACAGTCAGGAAACAGCAACTGTTCAACATTTTTAACACTGGTTGCAAAAATAGAAGCCTTTTTTTGTGGTCAGTTCTGGAACTTTTTCTGGTTTTGATGTGCAGTGCGTTCATTTAGAAAGAGTCTGCCAAGATATTTGGAGTAATCTATTACAAATCATTTTTAGCTCTGTTTTTTTTTTTTTTTTTTAGGTTTCTCAAATCAAATTTCATGTTTTCCCTGATGTGGAACAAACAAAACAGATACAGGAAATGACTTCCTGACTGCTTCTCCATGATAGTCAGTCACCCAGCTCTAAAAAAAAAAAAAAAAAGCTTCAGTGTTTCTGTGTGTCACTGTCAACAGTGGCTGTGAGTGATTCTTAGGATAAATTGTTGCTGTGTTTTTTAAGCCTCCGGACCTTGAAATGAAACCGACAGAAGCTCATTTAGCAACAGGATATAGACGTATCATAAATCTGCTGGTCACAAGTTCCTTGAAGGAACTGAGCTATAACTTTACACAAAAGGTCACAAGTGGAAAATGTTTTCTGTGCAGCCTTCCAAAAAACCACAACACAAAATGCAAATGTATGCACAAACACAGGAGGACTTCACAGAACTGCGATACTCCTGCTTTCCCCCTATCAGGATGAAAACGTTTATGCGTTGAGGCTCACAAGGTTAGCCTGCCTTCCAGTGTTTAATCATTCTTTACTATGATGTGACTGCTGGAACGGGTTTTTGTGTTAAGCGTCTACAAGAATATACAAAATTCTTGGGTTTTATTTAACTACTTGACAGCCAGCTTTTTGCTTTGCGGTTGTCGCCATCCTGCTGTGAGCTAAAAAAAAAAAGAACTTTGGAAAACATTTTGATGCTGCAAACATCACTGAGGACGTCGTCTAACTCTATCAAATACATTCACGTTCATTCATTTAAAGTGGGTTTTTTTTAAATGTTGTGTCAAACAGTATGTTATTTTTCTCTACCTTAATCCTTGTGCTATCGTTAACATTGGGAGTTGGGTCATCTAGACCCACTAGACAGTGCGCTGAACCTTTTTTCTTCAATGATTTGTGATCTTCACTGGTGTCCATGGATTACATGAAATCCTCTCCACCTTTATCCACCTTTATCATGGTAGGGAGAACACGTCAATGTAAGGGTGGGGTCATCTGGACCCCATAGATAGCACTAGGGTTAAGAAATAACCTTGTGCTTGCCGCCTATGGTAAAACATTCATGTGAGTTATCATGACTCTACATCTTTACGTCACTGTAGAAATCTTTTATTTTCAGAGTGTAGCTAAAGATTCATTTGGTCTCTTGGAGGCCATTTCCTGTGTTTCTGTGGGTGAAGTTCAACAGGTGGATGTAAATATAAAACCCCAACCTAATTTGAGGGATGTGTCAACATTGATGTAATATTGACGTACCATTAGCGTTTTCCAGGATGCTTGTTTTTCTTGTTTTTCTCAGGTTCTAGTTTACACGTTAATCTGTTTAACCCTGTAACAGCGGAGCTTTAGCTCCAGTCTGTCGACTGCAGGAACTCTTCAACCGATTACACCATTAATGTCATTCCAGCCTATTCTGAAGCGGAGAAAAGCAGCCTTTTTTTATATGCAACACTTTACAGAATTGAATTGCGTACACAACAAAAATCAGCTGATTCGGTCCGCTTTTCTCTGCGTCAGAACCAGCTGATTCAGACGGATTGTGAAAACTGTCAAAGAATTAAGGTACGTTGAAGAGTGTGGCTTATTTATGACAGTTTATCCCTTAAACTATCAAAAGCTGGCAAGGAGAAGTTGATTTAATAAAAATAAAAAAAAAGCAAATAAAAACATAATCGTTTAAAATTCAATTTTAACTTTGTTGCCATGGCCACAGGTGGAAACTCCCTTAAGTTTTGTACGAAGTGTAAATGTATGAACCAGCTGCTTTAGATCCAGAGAACATGTCATAAAGCAGATGGGATTATTCCTAATTTCCCCCCCTCGTGTTTCCTGTCACAGTTATCAGCTCCCATGTAGCTGTTGGCTGTGTGACTCATCTGTGATAAGACTGCAAACATGCAAATACTTCACTTCAATGCAAAGCGCCTCCCTATTCCCTGCCTCTCTCTTCTGCTCTTTGCTTCTTGTAGTTTTTCTCACTTTTGAATCAAGTTTACAAAAACATGTTGATTGTCTGCATTGAAGACTAGGTTTTTAGTTGTTGTTTTTTTTAATTAACAATACACAAACTGTCTCCATTCAGCTGCAAAATCTAGGGCGCCAAGGCGGATCGCACGGCAAGGTCAAGGCCACGGTGGCCCCGCTGCCCCCCTCCACCTCTTCCTTTTCCTCCTTCCTGGGACCTCCTCCATCGAAGCGTCCCGCTCTGAGCTTCCTCAGCAGCCGCCGCAGCGCCCCGACTCAGCCAGACGACGAGGACGGGGACGACGACAGCGCCGCGAGGATGCAGTAAGAGCGTAGAGAGAGCAGAGCCCGGTTCCCACACATTCACCCATACCTCTGAGATATTTCATGGAAGATCAGAAAGCGTCTCCAAGTTCCTCGTTCATGTTGTTTTTAAAGAGTTCGTGTGGAACGTCTCACAATTGCTCTGTGAACGTCGCGTGCACATTCCTCTCTATTCTGCCCTTAAGCCTCAGTGTGAGCACAGCTTAAGCGTTTCAATGGGAATAAAGCGGCGGACAGAGGGGCCCCTCTGCGCCCCCCTCCCCTCCCCTCCAGACAGAGCACCCAACAAAAACTGGTCCCATCTGCAAAAAACAGAAAATGTCATAAGAAACAACTTTGACGCTGTTCTGAGCGCAAATTCCAACAATTAAAGCATTGATGCAGGTCTATGTTTCCACAGCCACACACACACCTAATCAGCATCCCGCCATTCCGCCCCCATGCCACCAACGACCCGACGGCACAACGCCGTGATGTCACAGGGGTTCCGCATTCACGAGTGAAAGCCACAAGGGCGCTTTTGTCTGCAGGGAGAATTCGCTTGAACCTTCAGCTCTGCCCCCTGACATTTCCCCACTTCTGCCACCCTCCATCCTGTGGCTCCCCTTCATCCTCATGAGCCGCCAAACGTGCGCCACCTTCATCCATTAGTTCAGGCAGAACAACAGTGGTGTCTGTAAGCAACACACACAAAAAAAAAACAAGAAAGGTCAAAGGGCGTTGAATCCTCACCGTAACGCCGTCAGAAACACGCCATGTTCATTTGCAGAGCTGCAAGCCAAACACTTCCCGTCTGGCTTTGGTTCATTTCCAGGCCGGGTTCGGGACTTCTCTGCTCCGTTTTAACTCAGGCTGAGTGTCTGGAGTCTCTGTTGTGTTTCTGTTCCACCGTTCAGGTGACACAACCTTCCCGTGTTCTAAACTCGTGTTGCTAATTTTATGAGCTGTCACCAAAATAAAAGCATCGTTTATGACAGGTTAACCGTTTTACATTACTTCTACAAGCTACAACCACAAAAACTTTTAACCTTTGGATCGCCCACAGATTTTCCAGTGGAGGATTAAAAAATAAAATATGAAATGAAAATGAACAATGAGGGGATCCTAGCTGCTGATAGACTGTGCGCATTGATTTAAATCATGTCTAACCACCTAAAAAACTCTTTTTTAAACAATGTTTTTTGGCTATTGCTGATCAAAATCTGAATTCATGATAATTATGTCATTAAAATATTGATTATATTTTACTTTTTTAAGCAAAAATACAAGAAAATTTATCAGAAAAGTGTCTGCAGTAAAAAAAAAAAAGAATGTCTAAGCATAACCTTTAATAAAATTTGAGTTTCATAGTTTCAAGTGTTTAAATAAATCACTAATCATTAAAGACCCACTCCAGTGAAAATGGCATTTTTAACATGTTATTGTTGCATTTTTTGAGCTTCATGGAGTGAATGGTAAATGGTATATACTTATATAGCACTTTTCTACCTACAAAGACAAAGAGCTTTCCAGTCACAGTCCCATTCACCCAGTCACACACACATTCACACACTGGTGGACGCTCCGCCTGGTGCCTGTACACCACCAGAGGCAAGGTGGGGTTCAGTGTCTTGCCCAACGACACTTTGACTCATGGGCGGGCAAGGCGGGAATCGAACCTGCAATGTTACGATCATAGGTCGACCGCCCGACCGCTGCACCACGGCCGCCCCGAATCTGAAGTAACTTTTTAGTCTGATTTAAAATGATTAGCTCAAAACTTAAACAGGACGTATAAAAGAAAATGTGTTTACTTACACACAGTGACAGATTTTATTCTGAAAGGGTATTTACCTCTGGTTTATGTAGTTTCTGGAGAAGTTCAAATGAGTCTTTTTTTATATTTATTTTGTGTACGCATTTTAAGAGTGTCACAATTCTCGGTTTAAAATCGAACCTTGTGTTGCACAATTGAACCGAATTTTGGGGAAAGTGAATCATTGCATCCCTACCATTTACATTGAAAGTGTCAAACATGCGTGTTGAGCCTAATATATATTATTCATTTTTTGGTTACATTACACCAAGCTATTTAGAGACCAACTGAAAGGTTTTTTAATATTGTTTTTTGCTTATTAACAAACTAAAACAAAGGATATTTCGGAATGATTTTTTTTGTAGTTTTGTAATACATAAAGTGACCCAAATATCAAGGTTGGAACCGAATGGCTGGGAAAGTGGATTGTTGCATCAGGAGTGAATCTGAGTGTGTGAAAATACAAATCATACCAAAGACAAACCATGCTGATGAAAAGTCATTTCACTGTAGTATAAAATCTATTTTTAATACTTCTCTGCTCACAGTTTTATGATCATTTGATCCCTCTGATGTGGCAGCAAAACAAGCCATATTATTACCCTGCCACCGCCGTGCTTTACAGTGGTGCCTCAGTAAATAGATAATATTCTGTCTTTACTTCTTAGGACTTTTTTTCTATCTTTATGCTACGTTTATTTTCTACAACGTATTTTTGTGGCCGCCAACCAAAAAAAAGTAATATTACAAAATTTAAGGTCGTAAATTTATGAATTCCCTCTCGTAAATTTACGAGGAAAAATAATTAAAGATGTCTCACGGCCTCAAAGAAAACACAAAACCCGCTGCAACGTGACGTTTGCAAAGCTATCAAAAAGAGAGATCTTTCTGCAACACATATGTTCAAACCTAACTAGAGCTTCAAAATGGAACATCATGTTTTGTTTCCAGCATATTTATGCCTAACTTTCATACAAATACAACTACCGTAGTTTTGAGGGATTCTGTTTAAACTCAGGTAATCCTGTAGGACGTTATACAGCATGACGACTAATAAGCTTTACGTTTTGTGTTCTACTAGAATGACCTCAAATATAGGCAGATTTGAGTCCTTCATAGCCATACTAATATCTTAACGCTACATTAACCCCTTCATGTCTGACTTTATTTCCCCATTACTGCGTATAAGAAAATATAAAAACAATATATTCCATTCAAGGAGATGCTAAATAAAGCAGAATCCCGGTTTAATGGTAAATTGTGAGTCAGCAACATACGGCATGAGGGGTTACATCCTTTTTTGACATTTTTTTCCACTGTAACCTATGAAAAAAAAGTTAATTTCAGTGTGATCTTCATGGCACTGACGCAGTTATCATGATAACTTTTAGCGTTGCGACTTCCTGCTACATTCTCAACGTTCCATTTCCGTTTTTCTTTTTGCAGAAAAGTCTTTTTTCCAGGCTTTGTGTGTGTGTGTGTGTGTGTGTGTGTCGCACAAACTGTAATCCTTTGTGTCTTTCCTGGAATTGTCCTTGCTGGCTTCAGTACTGGGAGAGTTCAGGGTGAAAAGGCCGTGCAGAGATGCACCCAAGAGACAAGCGCAGAGAGCGGATCAGAGAGAACTGAAAGAGGAAGTTCACCTTTGTGAGTGGGAGGTGAGGTCTTTAAAATGGAAACCTCTGGGTCACAATGGTCTCTTGAAGTTTGCAAATGTGTTTTTAAAACAAAATGCAGACAAAAAGATGTAATGCACACGGGGTTTATTCTAAATGTGATGCAATCGTTGCATTACAGAGGTTTTTATTTTTTAAGGGGAGTGAAAGAATCATCTGGATTTGAGCTGCACAAAGTCACTGACACTTTCTTTCTGACTTTCTTTCACACAGAGCTAAAAATAGGTTTTGGTGGTCTGCAGAGTCAAAAAGAGGAAACCAGAACAGTTCTGGTTTTGAACACACACTTCCAAATCACACCTGTTTGAAGAAAAAAGTTGCAGCTTGTTTCTGTTGGTTGCAGTAACTGCAGCCCAAGGTGTCCTCACATTGGACAACCCAGATGGCTGCTGGGAAACATGTCCAGATCACAGGTGGGAGGGGCTGCAGCATTGGACTGTACATGAGAACTGGACTGAGTGACCAGGAGGTAAGCGCTGGCTCCAAGAAGCCAGAATCCCAGCAGAGAGCAGTGTTTTTCAACCAGTGTGCCGGGGGAGATGGTCAAGTGTGCCGTGGGAAATTGCCCTCATTAACTGATCTAAAAACATTTCCCATCTCCAGGATTTCAGCTCTGTGTTCATCCAAACAGGCCCTGATAAAACACTGAGGAGTTAGGAATATGAAAAATTATAAAATACTTTTTTCTTTGTGTTTATTTGATTCTATTAAAGACATTTTTATAAGATTGACAGTACCGCGATTTAGATTCAACTAAAGCTGTTTGCGGAAAAGTCCCGCCCCTTTAACTGTCTCCACCAATCATTCTTGAAGACTTAATCACATCTCATCAGTCTGACCAATCAGAAGTGGTTAAAGTCTTCACTTCCTTGTTCCAATTTAGTTCATAAAGTCTCTCAGTTCTAACAAAAATACCAGCTAAAGCTCGTCTTTAGCGGTGTAGCTTTCCACAGTATCAGACCGTGGAAAAAGTAAACAAAATAATGAAGCTCAGAGATGCTAGTCTTTCTGCCCTTTTGGGGCAGTTTTCACACTGCATCTCCCATGATGCATTGGGTTAAAGTGACAGTGTCTCAGCGTACAATGAGTCGTCCTTGTTATACGTCTTGAAACCACAACGAACCCACATCGAACAGTTTTTAAATTTTCTAATTTAACTTTTATTTCATCTTTTAGAAAAAACAGCTGCAACTTCCAGCTTTTTCTGACACAATTATCACAAAAATGCATGTGAGATTGCAGAGGGGCTGTAGATCAATACAAACTATGAGTTTCTCCTTTTTTTTTTTTTTTTGGATGGTGGTGTGCCGTGGGATTTTTGTCAAGGTTAAAGTGTGCCGTGGCTCAAAAGATTGAAAAACGCTGCTTTAGAGAAATAAAAAGCAAGGAAGCATTCTTGCTCTGCTACATTTTTAACATGTTCTTGCTAATCCTCATAATTTTCTTTCCATACTTCAATAAACGTTCAGAACGTCTGATTGACTGATTCTCCTGAGTCAAGTCCAGGGGGTGTGGCCTTAAACAAGCTCACTACTGACTGACTGGAGTGTAACCATAGAAACCTGGACTCAGACCGACTCGGACCAATCACTGCTTACCAACGACATCTGGCTCCAACACGACGATGTCCGCATCGCAGAGAAATAGCGAGTGAATCGACTTTATGTGGTTGGAGCCGGAAGTGAGCCGCTTTCTGTGAGTGATGTCACACCCACTCAGTCCAGTTCTCATCTACAGTCAAAGACTTCAGCCAACATGACTTCCTCTATAAAAAAGCAGTGAGCACACGTGTTCTTTACATGACTCCACAGGAAGACCAGGCGGCGCAGACATTTAGAATGATCATCATCCGGCGGGGACATTTAGGTTGTGACAGGTGCTGAAAGTGAGTCCGAAAATTGGCATCTTAAAAAAAAAAAGAAACAAAGAATGAAGTTGAATAAGAGCGTTCAGATAAAACCTTTAAGCTGTAACTATCACCATACAAGGCCAAATACTAGAGGGACTACTTTTTTTCCCAATCATGTAGAGAAGCGTTGATGGAAAGACAGTTTCAGTGCCTCTTCTAGTTCTGTGTGGAAATGTAACTTAACCTTTAAATGAGGAGGTGAGACTAAACTGGACCTGATTGACCCTTGTGCTATCCTAGGCCTGTTAACATTGGGAGTGGGGTCATCTAGACCCACTGCTCTGAACCTTTTTTCTTCAATGATTTGTGATCTTCACTGGTGTCCATGGATGACATGAAATCCTCTCCACCTTTATCCACCTTTGTCATGGTAGGGAGAACACATCAATGTAAGGGGGGGGGGGGTCATAGGATAGCACAAGGGTTAATGAGTCGAGGGTACATAAAAAAAAAAAGACAAGGGCCGTGATATTTGCATAAACATCTCAGAACTACAGAATCTGATCAGAAGAGCTCTTGAGGCAAAAAAGACAAGAGAAAGTCAGAGTATCCCAGAATTCCCTGCTGGTGTCTGATGTTTCTGTATAGCGTGTCCTGGATACAGCAGTATTGATCCGCCTCTGCAGAGGCCTGCATTTTCATATGTAGGTTGAAGGCAAAGCGTGCACAGCAGTCAGTCGATCAGCTCTGCAGATGTGTGAAATGTCAAAAGCAGACTGGAGAAAAATGTGACGGAGACAAAAGATGGAACTTTTTCAACCCGAACAATCGCTGAAAAATATGTCATTAACTCACTTGTGGATTTTTAAATTGCAAAAGTTTCCAAAAACTCTCTTCTGTGATAAAAAAAAAAGGTTTTAGAGTCAGGATGGACTAAGACAGAGTACTAGGGCCACCATAAAATAACAAATTAATGGGAAAAAAGTTGCAAAAGTATTTTTAAAAAGTTCACACAATTATGAGAACAAAGTAATCCTAAATCATTCTGTCTGTGAGAAAACAGCCAACAGTCGCAAAATGATGAAGAGAAAATTCACTTGGAGCGCTTTAGTGGAGAAATGAAATGAACATTTTGGTTCAGTTTGCTTTCAAACTTGAGCCGAATCAGTAAACATCCCAGTTACCATGGTAACGCACTACCAGACCCATGTTGAGGCTTATTTAAAAGTCGATGGTAAAACTTCCTGTTTTTGCAAAAACGAAATCTTTTACATCAGCATGACGTGAACTTTTGTTGTTTTTTTTTTTAAAGTTGACTTTGACCACCTTCCTTTTTTTTTTAAGTTTCGCCATGCTGTCATGCTGCCATGTGGAACCGAGAGCTCCTGTTGGTTCACGAAGACAAACATCTCAAACCTGTCCAGTTATTTTCAAAGTGCTTCAAACTTTTTGTTGTAACTTTACAATTGGGGGGGGGGGGGTATGCTGAGTCATGATGGTTCTGAAATGAGTCACCAGTTTAGCTTCTCTAGTCATTTACAATGAAAGTAAAAAGGAAAATTGATTGGAAAAAAAATCCAGTTGCTGTAAAATAAAACAAAAAGAAATCAAATGTTTCAAGTTTGGAGAAACAGGAAGCCAGGTTGAAGTCTGAGATGTTCCACAAATGCGTGCTACACCCTTATTTAAAAAAAAAATCAAGTTTAACCAAAGGTTAACGAGGAAAACAGAAGTTTGCCGGTTCTCTTTCTGTTTTTCTTCCCTCTTTCAGTCTGAATGAAGCGATGTATTCACCTCTTTTCCAGCAGCAGATGGAAAAAGAAACCAGGGATGAAAAGCAGCAGCTAAGGAAACAGTCTGTACCTGTCTGCCAGCCAAGCAGACGCAGGCAGGTTCATCCAGCCAGCATTCATCATGTCAGCATCTTTTTCCGCCGCTTTTCTCGGCCTTTCGTCATCCCGGGCTCCGGATAAAACCCCCTTTTGTTCCCCCCGTTCCCTCTCTTGCACCTCAAGCCCCCGCCGTCGTCTGTGCTATCTCCGCGCAGTTGAAATGCGCGGCGCGTCTGACACGAACCAGCCGCAATTCTCAGTCGCCAAGGCGAACAAACGACACAATTATTGTAGGGATGGAGAGAGGAGGAACGGAAAGTACGAAAGGAGGTCTGTTTTAGTCATTGAAAAGTAGCTAAAACAACAAAAACAGAGCGTGGAAGAAGGGTGGAGGTGAGGTCAGAATGGATCTTTTTAAGTCTTCTGTTGACGTCCCACTCCCATCATCCTTGGGTCTGTTCTAATATTGTTCCCAGGGATCTTTTAATTATAATTATGTTGTTTTCTAGGACATAGTTTCTGCAGAGCAGCTAGAATTAATCAGAAATTCCCCTGAGTTGTGGGCAAGACACAATGTAAGCCCACCCCCACTTCCCACCACCCATCTCTGTTTAGACTCTCTTCTGCTAGCTTACAGCTCCTCATAACTGGTGCAACAAAAATGGTGAGAAATACCAGAGCAATCCAGTTAAACAGGAGACGTGCATGGATCTAGCCGTCCACAAGTGGATGCATCGGAATGGAGCAGGGAGCTTGTGGCCCCGCCCATCAGATTTTCTACATCACAGATTCGCTCTTTTTCAAACAGAATTTTTTTCGTCTGCTCCTGATTCATGATTTGAATATAGAAATACTCAGAAAAGCGATTTTAAGCTTAATTTTCTTTAAATATGTCCTCTATCACCAGAAAAGTGAACATGTTAAAAATACTATAAATGCTATTTTCTTCTGAGAGAATCTCTAAACACCAAAAACAGGAGTAAATGCGTTGAGAAAAGGATGTTTGGATTCTGGTCAGAGAGCTTTTTTATTGTACGTTATTTTTTTAACAAAACAGCACAGCTGTTTCTGTCCCATAAACACATTTTTGGGATTGATTAGTTCCATAATTAGTTTATCTATACAAAAACATTCAAGATTTAAAAATATTAACGTTGATTTGATAGACTCAAAAGACCACGTTCTACCTCAATGTTTCTTAACCCTTGTGCTATCCAAGGCACTTTAACATTGAGAGTGGGGTCATCTAGACCCACTAGACAGTGCGCTGAACCTTTTTTCTTCAATGATTTGTGATCTTCACTGGAGTCCATGGATTACATGAAATCCTCTCCACCTTTATCCACCTTTGTCATGGTAGGGAGAACACGTCAATGGTCATCTTGACCCCACAGGACAACACCTGGGATAAAGGTTTTTATGCATCCACTGGAAAAATGCTACCTTTACACCAACAGATATATTTATAAATGTAATTATTTAGTGGCTCCGCTGATGAAACCAAAGTCCTTTTGTTGGCGTCCCGGCTTGAGAAATGTTACTGTTTCACTTTCAGGTACAAGGTCAGTCCAAACAGGCTCAAAGAGAGGAAAATGAAATCTGCAGGAAGCTTTCTTTTTGTAACTTCTGGCTTTGGCGCTGCGTCACATTTTAGAGAAGCAGTAAAAAGCTGCAGTTCCACACAAAAAAAAACCCCCTATGGTTTCCAGTCTGATGTTGGAGCTTGTTAAAGCAAATTCCAAAGGCTTGGATTTCAAAGGCGTTGGAGTGAACAGGCTCCACCACAGAGGGTCCTCCATCCAACAATCCACTCAGAACAACACAAGTGTGTCACATGACGCTGTCCATAGAAGTGAGCTCGGCTCTTTCTACAAGAACGATCTGTCCTGAAGACGGTTAAATGTCCCCCAGGTTGTCATAAATAATATCAGGAGATCTTAGCTGGTTCTGGTTGTACCACAAATGAGGAGGTTTCTGTTTGGACACCTGGCTGTAGATCTCCTTCCCTGCTCCTGCCGACGCCCACATGTTGTTGTTGTTGTTGAAATTACTACTATTGGACGCGTGTTTCCCAGCGGGCGGGGGTAGGCCATCCTTGCGTGCAATAACGCTCCTGCTGGGCTTTGGGGCGGTGACCGGCTTGGGCCCCTTGGGTGTGCTGCGACCCGGGGCTGCCTGAGGAGCGCAGTGTCTCTGAGGATCTAAAGGCCTCCCCTGAGAGGAGGAGCTGAAGCTCTCCTCTGTTTCAGACGCGTCAGGAAACGCCTCCTGTTTCTTCAGGAGGTGGAGCTCCAGCCGGGCCTCCTCGTACGGACTCGGGCAGAAGCTGCTCAGCGCACCGCCGCCACCCTTGGCGCATCCCTCTGGTTCATCATAGATGTGCTCCAGGGAAATGACGGGAGGCAGCGAGGACCCTTCCGCTTTGCCTCCTGTGGGTCTCGTGTTTTTCCCTCTTCCTCCTCCTCTTCCTCCTTCTGCTGCCCCGTTCAGATTCAGAGCACTGATTTGGTTGTAGACGTTAGAGTACAGGTCGGGTGGCTTCCTCTGGCTGCTGCCTCCATGGTGGTGATTGCCCCCACTGCTTCCAGAGGCGTCGTCTCCGACCGGTCGAAGGCGTGGGGTGGGCAAAGGGGGGCTGCATGAGACATTGGTCTTCTTCTGACCCTTGATGCTGTCCACCGGGTCAGAGTAGAGGCCGTCGGCGCCCTGCAGATGCAGGCGGACCGAATCTGCAGGCTCAGAATAAAGACCCATCTGTTCTTCCATTGACGCACTCTTCTGGCCTCTGGGAGAACGGGGAGGTGTCGTTCCTCCCCCCAAAACACCCAGCATCGCGGGAAGTTCAGGTAAACTCCTCCCTTTGTGAACCGTGCTGCTTGGTTGTCCCCTCCCCCCGTCTCCTCCCTCTCTTTTACCGAGCACGCCGTCGGCAGAACCCGGTTTGCTGCCGCCCGAGTCGCCGTCTGCCTCCCGGCTGCTGCAACTGCTGCTGTCGCCGCTGCCGGGAATGGAGCCGCGCGGCGGCAGCGACGAGGGGCAGTCTGGGTCAGAGTTGAATGGCCCACTGAGGTGATGCTCCTCGGCCAGGGCCTTTTGAGACTGGATGGCCTGGTCCACCACGGTGAAGATGTCGTTGCCCTGCTTTGTGTCGAACGTGAAGGTGCCGGGGCCGGATTCGCACCGGCGGCCAGCCTCGAACGAAAACATCACCTGCCATAAGAAAAAAAAAAAAAAGACAAACTATGTTCATGTGCAGAAAATCCTAAAAAGGGACTTGAAAGTAATTGGAAAAAAGAAAAGCGTTGAGCGTTTATAAAGTTTTCACAGAATCCGGCCACTAAAACAATCCACACTTCCTTTTTCCACCCAACTTCACTTTCCAGATTTCTCATCACTGAAATGAAACGGCCTTTTGCTCTCAAACTTCTATTCTTATGGTTCACGTCAGCTCAGACTTTTTAACAAATAAAACATGTCCAAAGTAAAACCAAAATCTAATATTTGAAGGTCTTTGAACATCTGACTCAAAACAGGAATCAATCAGATGTTGGTGGACTTCACACTTCCTGGGTGTGAGCAGATGTGCCTCTCGAGCTGCATTGTGTCCATAAATGCCAACTTCCTCTTAAGTTGGTTCCGCGTTGCTCACCCGGTCTCTCCCGTAGCGTCTCAGCAGCTTGTAAGGCCACACCAGAACCTTCCTTTTGGTCTTTGGCTCCTTCAAGATCAAAACGTCACTCTCTGCTTTCAGCCAGTAGTTTCCGGAGAGTCCGCAGCGTTCCGACGCCTCGCTGCGCTGAACCGTCACCCAGAACTCGTTCACTGTCAAACACATGAGCGCTGGCTTGAGTTTCTGTGGATTGTCCTGCAACACGCGGCTGTTTAAGACCACACTGAGCCCTCACCCTCCTCTCTGGAGTAGTAGATGAGGTTGTCCGCCATCTGCAGGTCCTTGGGTCCTCCGTTGGAGTCTGCGGCATTGCTGCTGCTGCTGCTGCTGCCACATCCCCCCTTTGGGACACAAAGACAGCAGAGACACTTCCTTAGAATAGTCTGGATCCCTGAAACACTGAAGTCTGAAAGCCCCTTCATCCACGTTTTACTCATGAGTCGCACACTGGTTTCCTAAGATTGAGCCGATCGTCCTGTTTGTGACACACAGGAGAGAAAAGTGGTGAGGTACCTGAAAGGCAATGTCACACATGGTGTCCATCCACTCCGTGATAGTATTCTTTTCTGCCGCGAACACGTGAGTCTTGTCGATCGTCTCCACGCAAATCGCCGCCATGTTTTCCTTGGGGCAGCTCTCGGTCAGGGCGGGAAGAATGGAAATGCACTCCGACAGGCGGATGATCTTCTTGTCCAGCTTCCTGGTCTTCTCGTTGGAGGCGCTCATTGAGCCTCCGCTGGAGCCGGATCCGCTCCCGTGCGAGTCGTAGAACTCCAGGCGGGCGATGCCGTTTTGGCTAGCCGGGTAGAGCACAAACCAGTTTTTCTTCCATTTCTGTTGGGTAAAGTTGGAAAAAAAAGCACAGATAAGTTCCTGACATACTAACATAATAAATGTTCTAACCATTGACTGTATGTGAGAACTGGACTGAGTGACCCCTCCCCCATGGCGTTTCTTTACATGTTGCTGACCATTTAGCGCACCTGGGCCCTCATTTCTTACCAAATATCTCCCATATTGTAGGTGCACACAAACTGTGTTACTTTAGGATTTGCAGGTGATGACCAGGGTCAGCGCATGCTAACCCGCTCCCAGATAACATCCGAGTCACTCTGGAAAAAACAGGGAGCTTGCAAGACAAGATGACAGATTTCACATCAGCCAAACACTGGAACACTGGACAGGTAGTTAGTCTCATTCATCTATACATCCCTCCATTTATCTATTCATCCTCTGAACGCGCTCAACCCTGTTGGGGTTGCTGGAGCCTATCCCAGCTACTGTAGGACCAAGGTGGGGTATGCCCCGAATGATTTAACAGTTTGTTGAAGGGCAACACCCTCACACACACTTACAGTAACATTAATCTAGTATTGCAAAAATAAAGAAGTTCACGCCTTTCAATGCCTTTCGTTATGGCTCCTCCACCTCTTCACGTCAATAAGTGACAGCTGTTAACGCCTTATCAGCTGTCAGTTAACATTAACCTTGTGAGAATTATAAACACAAAAAAACACCTTCCTGTTTTTGATAAAACCACTTTGCTGATATGATCCATTTCCATAAACTCCTTCTGTTTTTTGTTTTTTTTTTCTTCAAAATTCTCACACTGCATAACCAAAAAGCAAATGTGAAAAACTAGACTCTGCATAGTCTTTGTTAAACAAACATTTGCCTCTGTGCATCCAGTTCATCAAGTTCTGCATTAGTTGCAAGCTAAAGGAAAAATGAATACTTCACACACATTTTTGCATATGCAAACCTTTAGTCCATCATGCCTATCTACCCTTAAGACGGAGACATGTGACTTCCAGATTGAAGCCCATCTAGAAGTAAAAGGACTTGAAACTGTGTGCAGATATCTATCTATCTATAGATATAGATAGATGGATAGATAGATAGATATTATAGACATAGTTATATATAGATATCTATATACAATGTATATCTATTTACAGATATATAGCTATAGAAATAGATATATATAGCAGTGAGGCCAGAGGGATGTAAATGATAGAGGCCTGTACACGGAAAGAGAAAGTGGTTCTTTGTGTTTTAGAACATTGAGCTTCTATGTTTTTAGTAGAACCAACAAAAAAAATTGTGTTTGCATGATGCTTGTTGTTGTTAAAACAAGTTAAAAGGAAATGTCAGAAAACAGATATTGTCTCATGCAATTAGAGACCTAGGTAGATAAACAAGGACATTAGAATAAATAATAACAAATGCCATTGTTAAAGTCCTACTTTGATGATCTTTTGGTCTATTTTTAGTGTTCCCAGTGGGTCTTCTTATTATATTTATGCCATTTTTAGCCAAAATCTAAAATAACCTGTGTCTTTTTCTAGGAGAGCGACAGGAGTTCTTTAATAATTGTGGGCGGGACTGTTGACGTGCAGTAAGCCATCTTTTCCCATCATCCCATTGTTTACACTGGTTACATCGTAACTTCTCTCTTGCCTGCAACCATTTGAATAAAGAAATGCTCAGAAATGCTATTTTTGAGCTTAATTTTCTTTTTATTGTCCCCAATCATAAAAATGCCACCAGAACACGTCAACTACCCAATTTTTATTGGAGTGGGTCTTTAACCATTCTCTTATTTTCATAGTAAATTATTTAAGATATGAATGCTTGGATAAAGGTGTGAAGAAAACTGATTTTTACCAAGAAACAAACAAGTTTTTAGTTTTAGTACTAACATATAAATAATCAACAGGGATTTTTATTTTTTTGTAAATATACTGTTATAATATATAGTGTGTGGTGGTTCCTGGGATAATTAGGTGGCCAGTCTATGGTCTTTCCTGTATATCACATCATTAAAAGCTGAAACCATTAAAATTTTCAAAACACCCAAATTTGATTTTAGATTTGATTGTTTGGTCAAACTTTCATTCATATACCAGATGTGTTTGTTCCAATTTGTTTTAACATAGTAAGTGATTTAAAACTAAACAAAAGTTTGACTTTTTTATATAAAATGATGAATTTTTCCACTAAAATGCAAAAAAGAAACCTTTTAGCTGGAAAAAAAAATTGCATTGGAAATTTTACATATTTGGAATAGATGAATACAAATGTAGTTTTTAGGAGAAGCTAGATGTGATTTGATCTTTAAAACAGATAAGAGCAACAGATAGAAGTGAATCAAGTTTGGAAAATGAGGTCAACTGCATTTTTTCATCTGGACGCAGAGGTTTGTGAATGTAACTACTGATTTTATCAACTAAGATGTTTTTTTTCTTGTTTTTTTCATCGCCGTTTCAGTATCAAACGTGGGCCAGTGTACAAACACTGACATTGCAATTTTTGGAGCAGCTGCTTTACTTGTAAGACTTTTTTTTCAGTTTCACAGATGAGAGGACCGCTCACTGTATTTTAGCTCGTGTTTTTTATGAAGCACCAGATAAAAGCATCAAAGCAGAATTTCATGCAAAATCACAAATAGGGCAAAGAGTTTCTAATAGTTTCTAAGATTCAGAACTTAAAATTAGAGATAAGCAAGTTGGAAAAACAATTCAAACTTTAAGTCTTGGATCTTAGTCAATGGAAATAAAAGTCAAGGTGAGCAATTGATTTTTTTTTAGTTATTCAAATTAAAACTTCCATGTTTTTAAATAAAAAATCAAGATGTTTTTGTGGTCTAAAACGGGCATGTGACATGTGACGGCATAAACCGGTTTCACACCAGATCCAGTCAGAGTGAGATGAGAAGTTCCATGAGTGCTTGAGGAAGTGACTGCCGACTTGATGATTTTCTTCTCCTAAATTAGGAGAAGAAAAACCACGCCGAACAACACTGAACAACAGGAAGTATCGCAGGTGTGCGGTATCCCAGATGTCCACAGCTAAAAATAAGCAGACAAAAGAGCATATGTGGCATCTGGCAGCTTCACTTTCCTTTATGTGACAAACATCTTTGTAGTTTGACACCAACCTGTGTGTCCCTGGTTCAAAGAGGGCTTAAAGCAGGGGTCGGGAACCTTTTTGGCCGAGAGAGCCATAAACGCCACATATTTTCAAATGTAATTTCGAAAGAGCCATACAATAATGTAGCGTCCCTGTCCCACACTGAGGCACGGAGACTGAACCTCTTTTAAGGTTCTTTATTCTGGTTACAATAGACCGCAGCAAACGCCGTAAAATTAATACAGTAACTCCTCAATTTCTCCCGCTGACACGAGAGCGCTTCTCCCAACTTTATATTCCTCTGCTCCCGCTCCAGTCCTCCTATTTCTCTTATTCGGCCCATAGCTGAACCCCATTGGTCCAAACTACCTAACAACAGGCTGAGCGACAGAACTGAGAGCCAATCAGATCTCTGCTTGATGCCTTCAATGAACTCCAGAACTTTTAACGCGGCGCAACAGCGGACCCAACTCAGTCCACTACAATATGTTTAAAACTAAAAATACAAGTGAATGTGAGCATTTGATGTAATTTCAACACTTTTAAAGTACAATAAGTCTGTGGATTCTTTTTAATAACATCGTTATGCTGTTGCTAATAAATGATGAGTATTTCTCGTGGTGGTTCTGCTGATGGTCTAGTCTGGTTGATACGTGGTGAGTTTCAGCTTCATGCAGGCGTTGAGACTTTAAACCTGATCGTAGGTCTGAATGTTCTGGAGATGTGACAAAGACTCACATGCAGACGTGGAGACAAACACACACTCACACACTGCAGTGAGTGACGGGCAGCGGGTTTCACGTTATTACAATCCGTGTGCGATTCACCTGCTGCCTGCAGAGGGTGGGGGTGCCCCCCACCCTCTGCTTTCTTCCTCACATCCCGTCCCCTCATCTGCGCGCTCTTTCTCAGAGACGGGAGCGCGCAGGTTTAGGCACGACAATTAATAGGTTTCCTGCTGGAATAAACTCTGTGAAATAGTAGATAATAGTAAACTGAGTGCTGGCGCAGGTTTTTCTCTCCAAGCACCGCTACTACTGCGCGCACCTCTGGTATCGCATCGCGCACGAGAATGACTGGTCTAATGGAAAAAAAAAATGGTATAAATAAAGATTTGTCTGCGAGCCATACGTGACCATCAAAAGAGCCATATGTGGCTCGCGAGCCATAGGTTCCCGACCCCTGGCTTAAAGATATCTTTGCTATTTAGCAAACTCATGATAGTTTATTTAGGTACTGCTTTTGAACTGTAAAGCGGAAATGTTCGGCGTCAGGTTCTGGTGTTGTTTGACTTCATTGTTATGGGTCACAGGATGAAAACAAAGAGATTAGTGATGTAGAGCAGTTATACCATTTGCATTATGGGGCTGAAACAGCTGCAGCCTGGAGGTAGATTCAGTATTGTCTGCCTTCTTTGGAGGACTGGTCCTAAACTCTTCAAAAAACCACGTGTGTCTTTTTAGCAGAGCTTTGTCATTCCGGGGACCGTAAGTCAGCAGATCCGTGAACACACTCCAAGGCCTCAACTAACTGCCAAAAGAGGACAGGAAATGTGTGGGATTGTCATTACCCAGGATTCTTTTTGCTTCCTTCTTCTGCGTACTCGCTCTCAAACACACACACACACGTTTCTGGTCTCCTGCACTCGTGCAACCTTCTCAGAGACGTCTGTTGAGTAACCAGTTGCATTGTGCACCTAAAAGGAGGTGTGACAAAACCCTTGCTGCAGTTTGGCCGTGCCGTGTGTTTGCCCATGTCAAACAGCTGGTCCATATAAGGGAACAAACCACTCGCAGCCAATACACCCAGTGGAAATTATGCAAAAGAGACCATGACTGAGACGCAGCCAGTAACTTCCTCAATGCTCTGCTAACATTACAATTTACTAAGTGAAGTACATTGTTCAGTTTTTTTTCTCCACACCTGTTTGCACTGCCTTATCAATGGTACAACAGAAACACAATGATGTTTCAGTTCCAGCAGCTTTTACGTTGGTTATTAGTGCGGTATTATTCCTCCAGATTTGCATGCCCAGCCCGTTTCTGCTGCATGGGTTTCTATTGGCTTGTTTGTCATGGTATTACGAAAGTAAACGGCTGCAACTGTATTAAGTCAGCAGTTGGAGCACATCTACAGCCGTTCATGAATGCGAGAGTCGCCGCTGCAGAGAGAAACTGAGAAAAAGCTGTTGGGGCAAATAGAAAAGCAGAGTTGCTACATGTGTAGTGGAAAGATGTTTAAACCGAGAGACTTATTTCCTCAATCGGGTCAACTAACCGAAGATGCAGCTTTACTAAACGCATCTGAATATAGATCCGATACTGAATGGGTAAACAGGTTTACCAGAGCTGCTGACAGCGCTCATGCTCGCACCTTTGACCGTTTGATAGACTGTTATTTTAGGATTTGTTTTCGACCTAGCTTAAATTTGTGACTTAGCTAAACGTCTACCTAAAGTGTTCAACCGTCACTAGTCATTCCTCTTGTCAACTTTTAGCTGGTTTTTCACAGAATGTGGGTGATAAAATGCACCGTTCTTGGCTTTCAGATACATATTTTAGAATGATTTAGCTTGAAGAGATTAATGTAAAAACACAAAAATGCGTACATCAACAATTTTACAACTTTGCTAAACTATGTGAGAGAAATATCGTCAATAGAAAACAGATATAAAGTATGCCTTTGATACATCTGCTCGTTATATAAAAACTCAATCTGTGCTAAATCGTGACTCCAATTTATAGGAATTACTTGAATGTGAGATATGTTTGTGTGGATTCAGATCAGTCTTGACACTGGAGCAGATGTTGTGGTTGTGTAGATTCTCAATCCTCTGTAGGAAAACAGTGGATGTAGAATTTTAAGGGACAGGCGAGGAAGCCATCTTTGGAGTCGGGGCTTCCTTCCCTGCAGCTGTTCAGCAAAAACAAGGTCAGAGAAGCCAAGTTTCATAGATTCTGATGGCTGTTTTTAGCTTCACCCTTTTTATACAACCCTAATAGACTGTTGTAGCACAAGTTTTACAAGGACAGTGATAATCAGTAACACAAGAGAAGATTCTATGGACTGTTGCTTCAGATGGCTTATGCTAGCCGCCCCAAGGGAGGGAAACATGTTTTCTTGTGGTCTAAAGCAGTGGTCCCCAACCACGAATATAATGTCCAACAACATTTTCAAGAACCGGCCTGTACGAGTGGGCGTACAAAAAGTGGGCGTCTGATATTTTTTTTTCCATTTTCCTTAACTTTTGAGGGTAACGTTTATCTTCATCCTCTGTAAAATATCTGCAGCTGCTTTAAAAATAATTTGTACACTAGAAACATTCAAATGTGATACAGATTTTCCCTTAACCCATAACTGTTAAAGCGGAAGTAAAAAAATATATATATATCTATATATCTGACGCCAACTTCAGCCACGTCAGACTTTTAAGGTGCGACGGATCAATACAGAAACAGAAATGGTCACTAAAACTGGTATTTTGTAAATATAATCCTAAACAGGAATCCACTGTTTAAGCAACTTTATTAGCAACATCCTTGTAACATTAGACAGCCGGTTGCTGAATATTATTTATTATTTTTATTATGGTCTGTGTGAACAACTGTCACAATAAATACAAATTTGGAGTAAAGAGTCCTGGTTTAAATGCAGATTTCTTTTATTTTGAATTGGAAGGTTCTTCTTCTGTTTCTACATTGACTCTTTTCTGTTATAACAAACGTTCCAAATACGTTTTTTTGTTTGGTTTTGTTAACTTTGCTAGCTTGGGGTCTAGCGGTCTGCACAGCTGCTTTAAGAAAGCAGCGGATGGATTTTTGACATGTGAACGAACGACTTGACACGAGTCAGATGTGGTGGGGAGAATTGAGTAGTTTTCAAAATAAAACGTCCTTCAGAATCTGATAATAAATAAAACATAAAATATGTAGGTCATGGTTTTTTTCTCTCTGTGGCCTGGTACCAACTGTCCCATGGACCGGTATGGGGATCAATGTCTAAAACACAGACCATAGCTGAAGGTCCGACCAGTTTTCAGTAATGGCTTTATCTGCTGTGTTTTTCCAACGCACACCTGATTGTTCCTTTTATGTACCATCATCAAGTTTCTGGCAGAGTTGTGGGGACTTGTGCCTAAAACATTCAAACTAACAGTTAAAAGGTCACATAAGTCCAAAATTTCGCATCTACAACTTGACTGAAGCAGATCAGTTGGTTCTGTGAAAAGGGGTTAGATGTCAAGTAAATTTTCTTGAAAACTGTCTGGAATCCACTAGACAGAGATAACGTTATTTGATCCCACGACGGGGAAATTAATGTGTTCCCATGCTCCAAAAACAAGATAACAATAAAGTTCTTTGGATAATAACAGCTAGCTAAACAGCTAACTAAAAAAAAAAAATAATAAAAAAAAAAAGGAAAAACAGAAAAGCTGCCGTTCAGTAAAGCAGGGACACCAAAAACCACAACTCTAATTATAAAACAGTAAAGAGCCCCCACAAAGTCTGAATGGAAACTAGTAAAAGATTCAACAAGAGTATGGTCAACAGGTATTTAATATGAAACTCTATTTTTATTCAAGAATTAAAAATCTTCTTGTAAATACCAGGAGTGAGTAGATGTGTGAAGATAAAGGCAAACCAAGGAAATGTCCATTTAAACTTATTTCTGACACTGTATTGTTAAACCCTTTTCTGAACACTCTACAGTCAGCCTTCTATTGAATGACCATAAACATGATCATAAACATGAGAATTATTAGCCAATAGAACAGTTTAGATCATGTTAACTTGTGGACTAAGGCATAGAGTATAAAGGGCCTATACCATGCAAAATCTTTTTTTTTTTTTTTTAGCTCAGAAGTGTGTTACAATGTTCATTCCTCACAAAAAGAAACCCCAAAGTTGTATTTTAATCTGCACACATTTCTGAATATTCCTCTAAAAGCTTGCTCTCTGAGCACCAGCACCTCCCAATCCACGAAAACGAGCAGGTTCTCACATGGTGACATAGATAAGGGAGAACAGCCCCTTCCAGAATGAGTCTGCACTGCTAGCTCCACCCCCAGGCTAACAGACACACCCACTTTCCCCTTGAAGCTAGCGGTAATTGGGAAAAATGCTGTCCTTTTATGTCCACAATATACACATCCATCTTTGCAAAAGTTTGGATGTTGTTTTTTTTTCGTGAGTGAAACACCGTCATGATGTCATGAAATGGGCGACACCCACGAGAGCCACTTCTGGGTAGCAAAATGAACTGTGAAAATAATTAATTTTTCATTTAAAGTGTGTCAAAGGATATAGTTTGGTATAAAAGGCTCAAGCACAGCATTGTATAGGCCCTTTAATACTGAGGAATGCTACATTTTGGTTGACTTGGTAAGGAAGATGCTGATGTCACTATCACAAAAACAAACGTCAATTATCTTTTGATCTATTCTAAAAGTGCTCCCAGTGGTCTTTTAGTTACAACTATGCTGTTATTAGATCAAATCAAAAAACGTCGTTGTTTTCTAGGACGTAGTTTCTGCAGAGCAGCAGGAGTTCGTTAGAAATTCCCCTCTGAGTCGTGGGCGGGACTATTAGTGCGGCGTCACCTCGCTCCCCTTACCGTTGCTGAGAGATCTCTGTTTACACTCTTCTGCTAGTTTACAGCCCCTCACACCTCCCCCCTAACATTACTGGTGCAACAAAAATGGCTAATGATATTGGAGCTATCCAGCTGTACAGTTCTGATCCAGATTCCAGCTCAGACGAGGAAAACAAAGACGTACGTGGATCTAGTCGTCTACAAGTGGATGTGTCAGAGGGGAACGAAGCACGCAGCTTGTGACCCGCCCAGCGTATATTCTATGTCAAAATCTTTTGCCCATGGATGTTTTGGTCTCCTTCTGATTCACAATGATTTGATAAAAGAAAAAATGTGATTTTAAGCTTAATTTTCTACAATAACATAACATGTGTCCTCAACCGTGTGTAAAATGCCACAATTACATGTTATAACCACCAAAAACAACTGTCATCAGCGTAGGTCTTTAAAGAATTACACACTTGTCTCATTGACGGTATTCAAAATAATCTGGGGAGACCCCGAAAGAACAAAAGAATTAGAGATCTGACGTGAGAAGACATTAATCCAGTAGGCAGACATTAAAACACGCATCATTACATTCAAATGTGGCCGCCGCAGGGTTGATGTAATTTCACTTAAGTACCACACACCCCTGCTGTTCACGTGCCAGCTCGCGCCACACGGGAGGTTTTTAAAAGCTAATTAGAGCCCATCATCACACCCAGGAGCTCCACTGTTACCCAGCAAACAGCTGCCCACCGATACCTGTAGGAGCAACAGGCAGCTGCAGCTCCTACAAGTCCAAGCATCTTCCGCAGTGATAAGACGTGGGACGGACACAGGCTGCTGCAAATCCCAGACACGACGTCTCACTGAACCCTTCACGCATTCATGCAATGCTGTGCAGGCTTTAACAGGACCATCTGAATCAGATGAGTTCATAGAGAGAGGAAATGTCATCTGGAGAAGCAAAACAACCAGCCTGCTCGAACATTTCACTTTTTTTTTTACTCTAATAACTTTATAAGCCCAAAGAGAGTGCTTAAACACTTCAACTATAATCATCTTTTATGACAAAATAAAATACAATATTATTTTTTGTCAAACGTTTAAGCTTTATTGTAATAAAAACAAGATCAAATATTCGTTTCAAAGTATGTTTTTTATGCGGGGTCGCAGAAATAGAAATCTTTATTGATGCAGTCAGCTGCTGATCACACACAGTAAGCAGTGATCAGGCCTTTGTGAGCGTCCTGTTCAGAGCTGAAATAAAGTTGTTGGTCAGACGCATCCAGCTCAAAATAAACAACAAACAATAGAGCAAAACTCTTGGTCAGTGTTTCTAAATTTAGCAGCTTTTCAGAGGACTCTGTTGGCAGCAAATGCAGCCATGTTTTTCTAGAGATAATAAATCTTTTTGGTGACTTTGATGCTCTTTGGGCTCAAATACGGTCGCGGATTAATTCTATAGATTTACAAATACGAACAGTCTATCTTGCTGGATTATTAAAAACTCTTTGGATTAATTAAAAATCCCATGAATTCTGCAAACCTGATAAGATTTAGAGCCAAAACTGAAAAGTATCCCAAAAAAATAAAAAAACAAATAATTGATACTTTATTTATCCCTCAATAAGGAAATTCTTCTCCACATTTTGACCCATCCCCTGGGGGGAGCGGTGAGCTGTAGACCAGCCGCGCTCAGGGGGCGACAGCTGGCTGGGGAGGGCAGGGATCGGTCCGCCAACCCTTCGTTTGATGGACGACCTGCTCTACCGCCTGAGCTGAACTGCCACCCCCATCTGATACAAAAAAAGAATTCAAACATTAACAAACTGAAGTCGTGGAATTATTTTTATGTTAAGTGGGGGGTTTTTTCAACCACAATGTTCCTCTTTGGCTTCACTTTATTTCAAAACTATTTCCACAAAAGAAGGCAACACGACTCTTTAAAACTTAAAATGTTTAAAAATTGTGATATTTGTTTGCTGCAATAATCCAGACGTTCCGCAAAACCAATAATCCATTCATCTCCAATTTCTCTTTGGCTGACTTCCTTCACTACTTGTTGCACTGCTAAGGGCATTTTGTCGGGGTGTCCTAATCCACTATCCTAAAATCCAGAGTACCTGGAAATTTCTCTGGAAAAAACCCAGTGAGCATCGATGCTCACTAGACTGGTGAATCTAGACCGCAATGCATTGCATTTGAATGATTTGAAAAACAATTTATGTAAATTATTGAATCATCCAAGGTTTCCTCATTTATTTGGCATAAATAACTACAAAGTAGTGAGCACGGTGTCCGTTCAAATCCAGGGCACTAGATAGTCATTCTGAAGTCTACATAGCTTCTCTTTCAGCTCACTGTCAAATGTACATCCAGCCTGCGGATGTGTTAGTCCACCGTTTTAAACGTTTGCACCAAAAGCTGAACTCTTTGCACTTGCTGTTCCTCTCTCTGCTCTGAAGCCAGGTTCTTCACTATAGGTTTTTTTTAGGGGTTAGAGAGTTTGGACACAGCCTCAGTCCTGTCAACGAGAGACGGGGATGGTGCCGCTACCACGATGAAGGTCATCTGTAGTGCATATGGAGGCATATTTTTACATGACATCAGTCCGTTGAAAAAGAGAAGCCATGAAAAGAAGAAGGTTTACTACAGCAGACTCAAGGTCCATTTGCCACAATATACTCAAAACATATAAAGGATTTAAGGATAAAAAAAAAAAACAAGTATAAAAACAATGACATAAAAAGTAGAAAACAACAATGGCGAAAAAGTTTGACGTTTTTTCTTTAATCTCAATTCGATCTGGTGTGATAGAAAACATCCTTTGTGAAACTAGAAGCGTGTCTCTAAGGTCCCTAAAGATCTTGAGGCACTGAAAAGACGAGCGGGACTCAATGTGAAACCATTCTCCTCTGTCTTTAGATAGGATTTGTGTCCAAACTCAGTCAACAATAAACCAGGGGTTTGCTTATCATCAGAAAACATTCAATAAGAAACTCTTTTTTGGCTTTTTTCCCCCATAAAAAAGAAACATTTTATCTATTTTTACAGCTGCTGTTTGTACAACTAAATGACAACTGTGTTTTGGTGTTTTGAACATGTTCTTTTGGCATTTTTCTGACGATGGAGGACATTTATAAAGAAAATTAAGATTAAAATGGCTTTTCTAAGTATTTCTTCATTCATATCGTTGCAAATCAAGAGCAGATGAAAAAAAAAGCGCATTTGTTAAGTAGAAAATACAAAGGGTGGGCCACAAGCCCCATGCTCTGCTCCATTCTGATGCATCCACTTGTAGACAAATAGATCCATGAACGTCTTTGTTTTCCTCGTCTGCTGACATCTGGCTCAAAACTGTACAGGTGGATATCTCCAATACTGGTCATCATTTTTTTAAACACTACTTTTAGGTAGGGGTTGTGGGGGGGCTGTAAACTTGTGAGAGACTGTAGATAGAAAACTCTCAACAACAGGGACGGGGAGGAACAACTCAGAGGTCAATTTCTAACAAACTCCTGCCGCTTTGCAGAAACTTTGTCCTAGGAAACGACAGTTGTTTTTTTTTTTTATTTTGGCTAAAAATATCATCATCATATCATAATCATGATTACATGACGACTGGGGACGCTTTTGCAATAGATCAAAAGATGATCAGAGTATTTTTACCCTCATCCTGACCATAAACCCTAACTCTAACCTCCCCCTAAATACGTGCAAATAGCCACTTCCAAAATTAAAAAATCAGATTTTATTTCCTGTAATTGTGTTACCTATTTCTGCAGTTGCTTCCAAAATGGCACCAAAGGTTTTCACGCCTGGACAAACACGCTGCATGACACTTTACCTGCTAACCAATGGTAGTAAACTGTCTAACCGTAACACGTCATCCAACAGGCTGCAGGTCCTGCAGAAGAAGCTTTTTTTTAGTTTTTGTAAATCACATTTTTCCAACCGAGCATGTGGTAACCAGACATATAAATGTGTTTACTGACAGCTCTAAAAACCGCAGAATTTGTGCATCAAACACATGTTGCTCTTAAGCTTCCTGTTGAGCTACTTTAAAAGCTTTTTTTTTTTTTTAGATTCTCTGCCTTCAGGGCTCCTTTTTATTTCTAGAGATAATGTGCCGACTCTCCTTTGCATGGAAAGGCCTGGGGGATGCATTTGGAGGCACGAATGCGTGCAACGAGGAGCTGGTTTAGAGCAGGAAACAAGCGTTTTGTCGGCTCTTGTCATATGACCAGCGAGAGACATCCAAACAAAGACCCTCTCACAGCTCTCGTGGTGTCACTGAGGCCTGATCCAGAGGTGCAGCGGGACCAGAGAATGCCCACAAGTGGGGCAAACGCAGAATCACACAAAGATACTATCACTTTATGACAAGAACGCGTCTGTGTCAAAGCACTCAACATGCTGACTGCAGCACTAACATTGCTCTAACTCATTTGTTGCTTCTTCTTCTTTTTTTTTTTTTTTTCTTTTTTTTGCAAAGTCATGCTTAAAGATAGAAGTGGCAACTTTCTCCACACCGCAAACATTGAAGTGTATTTATATTCTAGTGATGGTTTTGTTCTTGATCCATCAGATGAACATCAAAACCAGAGCAAAGTCAAAACAACTTCCTCCATCCGTACAAACACATCATGAAACATGATTACCATTTCAAAATCAAACGTCTTCTTTTTTTTGGTTATCATTATTATTTGTAAAGAAGATGTTGCACTTCTTTGTTGTCATCTGCACTGATCGAACTTGAAGCTGTCAGCCTGCAGGACTTTCTCACACTTTCACCACTGCTTGTGATTCTTTGCTGAAGTTCATTGACATGGATGGTGTAATGCGCCTTTTCGTTACCCAGAGAATTTTGTTTGCGGAAGTATTACTGAAACCGTTCCTGATAGTTCTGTTATGTTCTTTGATTTGAGGGGGGTGGGGGGGGGGATGAAACTCTGGACTCACCTTTCCAAACTTTTGGTGTTGCACATAAAGTTGTCCCTCCTTCACGTGGGTGTCCATGCCCCCCAAAAACGATGAAGTCTACTCCCCTCCACAGAAGAAAACCGACCTTCTTCGACGAAAATTCACTTTTTCCTTTTTTTAACTGGGTAAATAATTGTCCTTTGATTCCCCCCTAAGTAACTTCCCCGCTTTTTTTTTTTTTTTTTTACATTCGCCCGGCAGCCGTTGAAGCGTCGTTGTTAAAAATGCGGGTTCGGAAACGTCATGTTGGCCAGTGAGCGGTCCAAACTGACAGCGAGGTGGTCCCGAAGGAACTTTAAGCCTGTTCGAGTGATGTCGGCTGGTTCTCTTGACTGTCTGTACCCTCACTCCTCCTGTGAGGATGGACCAGCGTCAAAGGCGGAAATGATACACAAGACACATCCGGTTTGCACTTTCATATTAAAAGTCCCATTTTCCTGTTAGGCTGCGGTAACCAGTAAATACTTTTTTGTTTGTTTGTTTTTCCTTTGTACAACTACACTGGATGGAATGGAGGGTACCTAAATGCTTGTAATAAATGAGCATTAAAAGGATTTTGTTTCCTTTTATTACTACCAATGTTCAACATTTTCTGAAATATGCCAAACTAATTCAATTTAATCTAGGGTTGCAACAATTAATTGATTAATCGATTTATGTTCTTACGATCCAACCAGAAAAATCTGGTTAATTATGGTTAATTAAATCAGCCTATACTATAAGAAAATTGTTTCAAAATGAGTTAAGTCAATTATATCAATATGGGGGGGGGGGGGGTTGGATTGAGACATTGTAGGTTTATTTCACTTTAACATAAAAATGACCAAATGCATCTGAAGAGACAACACATATGTTAAACCAGCAAAATCATCACAAAAAAAAATCAAAAATCTGATCAGTCCATCATGTTCCCTTAGGATTATATGGATGTGAAAGAACAACAGTGGACTACACTTTAGGAAACCAAAATGTGAATGGATTTGCCATTGATTCTTGTTTGTTTGTTTGTTTGTTTGTTTGTTTGATTGTTTGTACACATATTTAATTTACACTTGATCATCCTGAAAGAAATCCAAAGAATCTGGAAAACTTCACCTTCACTGTTCAGTACCAGATATTTATCTGAGTCACATTGGTTGAAGTTTTGGCTAAAGATGTCCTGGATCAATTTTAGGTCAGTGAATCACATTATTCAAAATTCATCAAAATGGACTTTGAATCAGATAGCTGTTAAGATGAATCGTTACACCCCTAATTAAATCACAGTTCAGTCTTTTCATATATGAAATAGTTCACAATCTGTGTTGCCTCAAGGATATTCACGAAAGGTCAAATATATATATGTATATAACAGACGCACATAACTAAGTTGTTATAACTGAAATGGTAGCTGAAATATGCTGGGTAAAAGGGACAGCTTTAAAGAACTGTACTCTACTAAATAGTATTATTCTATATGTGAATATATATTGGTTAATAAAGAATTCAAGGAAACATAAGCAGTCAAAAATATCTTGTCCTATTTCAATTAAAAAACAAATGCAACAAAAAGACATATTTCTACATTACATTACATTATTTCTTCTCTGTTTTATCCACAACTGTTCACCTTTAAAGAGACCCATTGCCAATTTTAAATCTATTATTTTTTAGCTTTATGAGCCAGAGGCAGTACAGAGTGGCAATCTTATATACTTTGGATGTTAAATTGTAGTTCGACCTCAGTATGTTCATTTAGTTAGCACAAATCCAGATTATGGGAGTCCAACCCAGATTTCAGGAGTTCTCAAAACACAAAGAATGTTTTAAACTTAAACAAAAAATTAAATAAAGATGAGTCTGAAGAAATATGAGTAACTTTGTAAGATACTCCATAGCTTTCACGGGATATGATATTTTCTCAGATTTGCAAAATTAACAATTTAGGTGACTGCGATGATATGGGGAAAGTGAGCGTGCTCTTATTTTGACATGCAAGTAGACATCCGGTGGTGCGTTTGTTACAGTCGCATTGATGCAGCTCTGTCTTGTGTAACTTTTTTTATTTCAGCTCTGACCTGCTCGCTTCCATCCATTATTGAAGAGGAATGTACAATTTAAAAAAATAAAAAAAGTTATTTTTTGTAGATATGATGATCTTGACAAATAAGACAACACTGTAGAACTTAATAAACTCGAGGTAAAAACGCAGATTTAATGCAAACGTTCTTCCAGAAGAGCTTCGTTTATTACAATAAATATTACATTCTTGTTTTTTTATTTCTAATAATCTGTCATTTTATGACTTTTTTTTCTAAAGTTAGAAGCGTTTTTAATTTGATCACGTGGTCGCTCGTATAACTCATTCCTGTATAAACAACTCTAGTTTTATCAGGTGTTTTGTTGGTTGCTCGTGATTTAGTAGCACCAATGATGCATTTTCCCACAGAAAATTATAGTGGCTCAGAGCTGCCACCTACTGGTCATTATTGGGTATTGGTGGCGTTAATTCTCGCGAGACTTGGAGTTTCCACTGGACCAAAACAGGAACTGAGACATGTCATCGGTTTTCGGCGGAGTTGAGGGGTAAGAATGACTTTAAAATGATGAATAAAATGTTTGTGCTTTGTTTTTTGAAGTCATGTGTTGACCTGTCTGTAAATATGCGTCGTGGCGCCAAGTTGTCATTTAGAAAGCCGTGAAAAACGTGAGGGTTTGTCGGTGTTTAGAGAGGTTTATGCACTCGTGATCATAGTCGACGCTCCTTTTTTTTAATGCAGTGTCAGTGCCATTTCAGCACTATCCACAAACATACATAAGTTATCATTAAACATAAAACTCCTTTCAACAAAACATATATTTTTTTGAATTATTGAGATTTTTTCGCATCTATTATTGCTAAATAAAAATAAAAAAGTAAGTTGCTGTTGTGGTTTGATGGAGGGGAGGGACCCACTCCAAAGCGGTGCTGCTGACAGGAGATGGAAGGATTCTGGGTGAGGCGGTGGGGCCGTGCACCAACCACTGGGTGAGCATCAGGAATTGCCCCCCACCCCTAAAAGACCTCTCTTTGAATGAATGATTCTCACATTTGTGCTGCACAGCTGATCGGGAAGGACAAATGTATTGAAACGATTAACGAAATGGTCAAGAAAGCCAAAACAAGTGCCGGACTGGACCCAAACGCACCGCTACGGTGTCTGGTTAGTGGAAGTTTCCCACTTAGGTTCTGACTATGCCACCTGTTCGAAAACTCGTTTGTGTTTGTGTGACAGGGAATGTCTCTGAGTGGGGGTGAGCAGAAAGACGCCATCGAAAAACTGATCGCCGACATGAAGGAGCGCTTCCCCAACCTCAGCGAGCATTACTTCATCACCACAGATGCGGTCGGCGCCATGGCAACAGCCAGCGATCACGGTTAGCTGTCGTTTAGCATCTATTCATAACAAACAGGTTATGAAAATATGACAAGTTTATGTTTGACATGAATTCCTTCAAACTTGATTGCTTTGTGAGGCTATCTGAGTCTGTTTTATCTCTACGCCTCCCTCTCAGGAGGCATTGTTCTGATTTCTGGAACTGGCTCTAACTGCAAGTTGGTCAATCCTGACGGCTCTCAGAAAGGCTGTGGAGGCTGGGGTCACATGATGGGCGATGAAGGCTCAGGTAACCGCTCTGGTGAAGCCCAACATGTGGTCAGGTTGCGAATGGCAATTCTTTCTTTCCGTCCCGCAGCTTTCTGGATCGCTCATTTGGCTGTCAAGACGGTGTTTGATGCCAGAGACAACCTAGCCCCGCCTCCCCATGACATCACACATGTCCAAAAGGCCATGGAGGAGTACTTTCAGGTCAGAACCACTGACTGCATATGAGAACTAGAGATAGTGAGTCTGACACCACCCATAGAGGAGAGCTTACTTCTGGCTTCAACGATATTACGTCAGTTCAGTTGCCTTTTTATTTATGTATTTATTATTATTTTTTTGTTGGAATCAGAAAAAGTCAGTAAGCAGTGATTGGTCCAACTCGTGTGCTACACAAAATCTATGAATCAACATGTTAACATGAGACCACACACTTTTATTGAGATTATCTGATTGGTCAAGTTTATAAATTGAATAACTAGCAATAAAGAAAACAATCAAGAAGAATGTTAAAAAGGTAGCAGAACAAGAATGGTTATTCTGACAAATAGAAAGGCTGAGTTATAGCAGTTTATTTCTCAATAGAAGCCTATGGGATTTTGCCTTTTAAGGACCAGCGGGTACTTCCTGTTGGGACTCCAAGGGGGCGGGGTCACTCAGTCCAGTTCTCATATACAGTCAGTGGTTGTATAAACCTGTTTCCATGTCAGGTGTCGGATCTGATGGGGATGCTGCCACACCTTTACAGAGATTTTAAGAAGTCCTACTTTGCAGGTTTCTGCAAGAAGTTGGCTGAAGGTAGACAACTCGTATTGCCTTCTGCTTTGTTTGTATTTATTTTTATTTTAAAATCAGTTGTAAACACCGGATCGTTTGGTTCTAAAGGCGCGGAGGCCGGGGATGCTCTGTGCCGGTACGTGTTCGCTCAGGCTGGAAGGGTCCTCGCTCGGCACGTGGAAGCCGTTCTGCCTGCAGCCCAGGAGGTGAAGCATGAAAGTGCAAGATTTTGGAAATTATTTTCCACACCAGATGCAAATATTTCTATCTATTCCTCTGTAGAAATTAGGAAGCGGCAGCCTCGGCGTGCCAATCCTTTGCGTGGGCTCTGTGTGGAAGAGTTGGCCTCTCCTGCAGCAGGGTCAGTTATAGCTGCAAATCAGAAAGTGCAACTTTTATTAAAACATAGAGGAAAAAAATAGGAGCTGTGTAGACAAATTTATTGTAAAATCTGATTTTTATTTTCTGCTATTTTGACTGTCTCCAGGGTTCACAGATGTCCTGGATCAGGCTGCTTCCTCTGGACAGCTGAAGGCCCGTTTCCATGGATACAGCCTCCTGAGTTTGCTGCATTCCTCTGCCCTTGGAGGGGCCAGTCTCGGGGCCCAGAGTTTAGGTGCCAGGATCGATTTGGAATTCGCCGAAAATGCTAAAGTCTTCTACCAGCACACCTTCAGCGGCAGCCAAAACCAATAGAGGCTTTTCCAACCGTTCAGGTCCCGATTCTGTAATAAAGTTCTTTAACACGACTAGATTGCTCCTAAACGCTCCGTAATTCAGTGATTTTTTTATCTTCTGTTTGGCATCTTTTTGATGTTTTTGTACTCCCCACCAGATGTTATCATTTTAAACATTCCTGATTTATAATGTGGATTTTTATCAGTAAATGAATGGCAAACCTCATTGTTTGGTCTCTGCTTTCTCAAGATTTGAAGATTACAAAACGACTCAACAAGAGCAGATCGTGTGCAGCTCTGTTTGATGTGTATGGATGGATAAGTCCATACTTCTGGGGCTGTAGGGTCGTGGAGGACAGCATCCATGGACCAATGCCACACCTTCCTGTTTGAGACCGCTTTAAAATCCAAAGTAAATGGATCAGTTCACCAAGTAACCACAAGATGGCTTGGTACAAAGTGACTCCATCCAGCATTTTAGTGGGACTCCACACATACACAATTTTCAATTATTTAAATTATGAGCTACCTACTATATTTGAGTAAAATTTTGCTGGCAGGGGTGCGTGGATGGCTCCATGGGGTGTGTCCTTATATGTTTAGGTTTCTAACTCTTGTCAGGCTTGTTTGTCCTTGTAGCAATTCCTCAAAAGACCACTAGGGGCTGGTGACAGAACACGAAGTCCAATAAAAAATAAAGTCCAAATCTATGCATACAAATTAAATCTTCAGGCTTCAGAATTCTATCGCTGACGACAGAAATCTTTGAAAAGTAAATGGACATGTCATTGACTGTATGGGAACTGGACCGAGTGTGACGTTCAAGTCTGTCTGACTGTCTGTCTATGGCAACCTTGAAGAAACAAAGATCAAATGAACTTTATTTCTCAATAGAAGTCTATGGGATTTTGACTCATGGAGCCATTGGGTACTTCCTGTTTGGAAGACCAAAGGGGGAGGAGTTACTAAAGTAAGTCCAGGTCTCATATACAGTCAGTGATACAGATGATCCCAAAAACGCCTTTTTGGGATCACAGGGTCACTGAAGTTAACCAAGCTACTGTTGAGTAAGGGTGGGGTACACCCCTGGACAATTCTGTCTGTTCCACTGTCACACACACACAAACACACACACCTAGGGGCAATTTAGGGTCACCAATGAACCTATCAAGCATGTTTTTGGCTTGTTGGGAGTTCCTAGAAAAAAAGTCACGCGTGCACCAGGAGAACATGCAAACCCCACACAGAAAGGTCCCGGCCTGGATTTGAACCTTCCTTTGAGGCAAGAGCGCTACCCACTACGTCACTGTGACAACCAGACCCACAGTCACCCTGTTAAAACATCCCCCTCTCCTCAGAATGAGAAGCACTCGCCTAAGAGACCAAACAGTCCGAGGGATTTAGAGGGTTTTGATTTCCTCCATCACTAAAATACATCACAGCTCAGCCTGTTTGATCCAAAACCTCCTCATTTGGTTGTGATATTGGCAGAGATCCCACTGCTTCCTATGCCTACGGTTTTTAACCTTCACTCAGCATCCATCCATCCATCCATCCATTAAACAGAAGTTGTCATTCCAACCTGAGCAGGATGGGCTGAGCCTGAGGTTTCAAAACTTTGCTTTACATCTATTAACTAACAAGTATGTGGTGTTAACTGTCCTGCTAAACATGTAGGATATTTTACTAGCATTCACCACCTGACTTCTATATCAACTGCAAGTTTTAACTTTAGATCAGATTTTTGAAATTGAACACAGATTTTTTTTTGACAGGAATTATCAACCTTTACAGCAGGTTCGAGGCCTCCTCACACGTTCATGACAGCCTTTGTACAAAGATAAAACAGAGGCAAAAAGCCTTGGAAATGTCAAGAAATGTACTCATTAATTTTCTTCCGTTTGTCCCTTTCTGGGTCACAGGGCTGCTGGAGCCTATCCTGGCCACTTATAGGTGAAAGCAGGGGGGCACCCTGGACCCAGTCTGTCGCAGGGCCACATATATCACACCTAGGGACAATTTGGAGTGACCAATTGACCTAAGAAGCATGTTTCTGGATGGTGGGAGGAAGCCGGAGTTCCCAGAGAAAACCCAAGGATGCACGGGGAGAACATGTAAACTCCACACAGAAAGACCCCCATTGATGCTCTGTTTCAGGTCCCCCAGCCGGGACTTGAACCAGGGGCCTCTGTGTTGTGATGCAAGAGCGCTAACCACTGCGCCACCGTGCAGCCAATGTCAAGAAAAAGATAGGAAAATAAAAAAATAAAAAGTTTCTAGTTTAAGGAAACTAATAGAAACATTGTTGTCCTGTCGATGCATAATTTTTAAACTCCCCAAACTGAAAAAAATCGTCTAAGATTCGTCTTAGACGATTTTTTTTTTTTTTTAGATTTTTTTCTTCATTTATCCAAAGAAAAAAAAGAGGAAAGACAGAAATAATGGACTCTGCTCTGATATAAGATTAATTGTGGTGCTGCTTTTTTTTTAAAGACAAATATGGTTATTAACATTTACTAATGAATTTTCAAATCCAAATTTGAAATAAAGGTATAGAACAATTATAATGATTTTTGAATCCATATTTTGCTAAATATCATAATTTTAAAAAAAAACCACAAATTTGCAAAGTTTCTTTTTTTGTTTCATTTAATCTCAGCTCATGAGAATTCCTCAAAGTGAGATATCATCCAAAGATCCTCTATATCTCCCAAGTTGTCCACCTGAAGGGGAAGTCAACAAATGAGTGGGATGTTCACCACAAGGAAGGTCAGGTGGATGTTTTACGACTATAAAGATAAAAAAGACATTCCAGTCTCCGAAACCAACAACCTTTGATTTACAACTTTTTTAAGACTTCAGGCTGGATCTACCTAAGAGCCTCAATCTGCAGCACAAATCGGTTTTTCTGATTTTTTCACAAGCTGTCAGAGATTCTCTCTCCGTTCTTCTTCAGTCTGACTTAATCCTGAGACTCCAGAGAACTAACAAAGACGCAACAAAAACACACAATGAAACAGGAATTGTACAAAAGCAAATACATTTTGGGTTATTTGGGGGAAAGAAAACAAAACATAATAGGCAAAGTCAGTCCAAAAGTTCAAGAATACATTGGCTTCAACATGTTTGTTTTAAAAATGCAAAGTGAATCAAATAAAAATATTATTTAGGCCAATTTTTTAAAAAATAATTTAGACAGTTTTTTTATATGGAAAATCCACCAAAAAATCCTGTAAATGTTCTCTTTATTTGAAGTTTGGTATTTTACTGTCTTTTTTAGATCACTCTATTGTTATTCTAATGTAGTAAATTACTCTAAGGAGTCCAAATAAAATGCTGCGGCGCATAAACGCCCATCTGTTGCTGTAATTGTCTAAGTCAGTGACGAGCGCTGAGGCGCTGACATCATCAGTCCGATTTACAAACACATGAAGCTACAGAGTCATCCTTTTGGATTATGGCAGGTTTCTAAATAAAACATGTTTTCCAGTAACAAGCAAAGAATTTAACAGTGTAATGAAAGCTCTTCCCTCAGGATTAATTCATCTGATTTGATTTGATTTATTGATTTATTTCAAGCATTGTCGTCAAAGCAATAAAGAAATTACACATATTTATCAAACTCATTACATAAATGATGAAATGCATAGATTAAAAAGACAGAAAACAAAACAAAAATGTCACTTAAATCACATTTGCTTAATTAAATACAGTGATCATTAACTGAAGTATAAGTAGAGTTTGATTTATTGCTTGAAAAGGAGTGGGAAGAAGCAAGCTTATATAATCCCACCCCTACTGAGTTAATTCATTTGATAGTTTTACAGTGTTTTAACTCCGGTTCTGATCCGATAGATTCTCTTGAAGTAACAAAATCCAGTGCCTAGTAATGATTGATGATCTTCAGAAAACATTCATTCATGATTTCAGTAAACAGTAACGATACCGATATGTAATAATAATTGATTATCTTTAGAACACATTATCACATTAAACCAGTAATTATTGTTACACATTGCAGATCAAGTAAACAAAAACTAGAGCTTATTGGTTGTAATTCAAACATTTCAGTAATCATTATTGCACATTACAATGTAACACCATTGGTTGTAATTAAAAGAGCTTTGATTATTTCACCACAATCAAGTTCACACATGTATTTGGAATTATTCACCACCTGTTGATCCTTAAATCCTCTTTTCTTTATATTGTGAAATCAGAGTTTCTTTATACATTTTCTTGAATTTTTGAATATTTGAACATTTTTTGAGCTCATTACTTAAACCGTTCCAAAGTTTAGTGCCACACACAGACACACAGAAACTTTTCTTAGTGGTTCTTATCAGTTTGATCTTGAAGTTCCTACATCCCCTCAGTCTGTAGCCTCCTTCATTTTCTAAGAACTGTTTTTGGATATTGAATGGTAACGATTTCCAACTGGCTCTGTATAAAAGTTGCGCAGTGTGAAAATCCACAAGGTCATGCAGTTTTAAAAGTCTTGATTGATAAAATAGATTGTTTGTATGATCAAGATATCCGGCTTTATGTACAATTCTGATGGCTCGTTTTTGAAGTAAAAAGAGAGGATGTAGTGAACTCTTATAATTATTCCCCCAGATTTCTATACAGTAGGTGAAATATGGTAATATTAAGGAGCAGTACAATAAATATCTACTGTTGTATTCTAATATATGTTTAGATTTATTTACGATTGAAATACTTTTTGAGACTTTAGTTTGTATGTGTCTGATGTGTGGCTTCCAACTTAGTTTGTCATCGATAAAAACCCCTAAGAATTTGATTTCTGTAACACTTTCGATTAAGACATTATTTATTTCAATTGAGAGCTCTTTATTTGCATTGTAGTTTCCAAAAAACATCACTTTGGTTTTATCTAGGTTCAAAGATAATTTGTTGTAATCCATCCATGATTTTATTTTGTTTAACTCTGTGTTCACCACCTTGATAAGTTTCCTACAATTGTCTGTAGAATAGAATATATTTGTGTCATCAGCAAATAATATGAGTTTCAAAAGCTTTGAAACATTGAATATATCATTTATGTAAATATTGAAAAGCAGCGGGCCCAGAATTGATCCTTGTGGGACACCACAACTTATCTCTTTGGTTTCTGATGACCTCTCACCTTAAATATCAAGACGCCTCTAAAATTGACTCTCCTTTAATGATTAATGGTATTGATATTCTCAATATAAAGTGCAACAATAAATATATTCGTAATACCTTATGTGAAAAAAGAAACATCACACCAAAAGGAGAAATCGTTTGGAACAACCTTTTAAATGATATAAATTGGGGAAAAAAGCGTGGCTACTGCCAGATACATTTTGTATAAATAACAAAATTAAAGAAATGCATAAAAAAAATTCTACATAACATTTACCCCAAAAATATGTTTATAGCCAAATTCTCAAATATAGAAAATAATTGTAGTTTTTGTATTGATTTCCCCGAATCAGTTTTTCACCTTTTCTACTTTTGTAAATTTTCCCGTGAATTTTGGAACCAATTAGAATGCTTTGTAAACTCCAAATTTAACTGTAACATTATTATACATTTCAAACAAATCCTCACATATTGTAATTCTGATAAGAAAGTAGAAAATAGTATTAATTTGTTACTTCTCCGTGCTAAATTTTACATAAATACGTGCAGAATTAAAAAAAACAACTCTTAATTTTACTGTATTTAAGATAGAGATGCTTCAGTTTTATGAATACGTTAAAAAAATTAATAGACCCGAAGCAAGTAACACTGGAACAATTTGTGCTTTTTGTTTGATATTTAATCCCCTCTTCTAAGAAAAAAACATTATTATTTGTTTTTGTACTCTCTTTTTATATACTTTAAGATACTCTATTCCTATCAGCAAACTCTATTTTTGATATGTTTAGGTTATGTTTTTTACTTGCTGTGGTTAAATAAGTTTGGAATGATGATAATGATGGTTACGGCTGATAATCTATTTGATTTCTTGATGTTTTGTTTTGTATTTTAATGTTATATTCAATAAAGTTGAAAACAAAAAAGCTACAGAGTCACGGGCCTGTCAGTGTTACAGCAAAGGCCACATTCAGCTCTCCGAAGGAGCACTGGGACTGTTGCACTCGAAAATCTACCAGAGGAGCAACCAGGAGCCAACGACGCCGCAGGTCCAAGTCCCCCATCCTCCACCCTCCAAAGTTCACCTACTGCAGCACCAGCACGGCCTCAGTACTGCCACCGTCTGGTGGATGTCTGAAACACCAGCTCTTGGCTGTGCCAGAGCCTGGAGATCCGCATCCATCAGTCGATGAGAAAACTGCTCCCGTGGTCACCCACCCCCCCCCCCCCCGCTCCCTTGACCTCCCATTCCGTCCCTCTGGGCTTTGAGTCTGGTTATGACACGCAGCGAGGAAGTGGGAGTTCTGCTGCTGCTGCCCCCAGGTGGGAGGCTCCCAGTTCTATACCTGTCCAGCTGTGCAAGGAGAGCGGTCATGAACAAAAGTGCCTGTGATGGAGTGGAGTGGATTGTGGAGCTGCAGCACGGTGGATGTCCAGGGCTCCTGGTGCTGCAGATTTTCCAGCTTTATCTGAGCTCCACAGTCCCAGCTGTGCAGAGAGCCCACGTCTCATGCTCCTGCTCTCATGGTGCGTGCTCAGATATCCGGGGTCAGAGCGGGCAGGACGGTGGACTCCCATGCAGCTGCAGGGCCTCTGGAGCACTGGGCTATGTTGACGACATCACAATAGAGGGCCTTTCTGGCTACGTGGAGTATTATCTTTACATCCCAAAGGAAAAGATGTCTCATGATGTACACTTAAGAGCAGAATGACTTAAATGGTATTGATCAACTAAAATAAAGAGGCTCATTGTATGTGTGAAGGAGAGGGAATGTCCGTAACCAGGAGAAGACAGAAACAGGGTTTCAATTGATGCAACTTTCACTGCTTTGATCTGGTTTAAGATGGCCTTTCTAATTTACCGGCACCAACACAGGAGTCCTGACTGCTTCTCATTGGTTGTGACTTTTACAGTTCACTTTTTTTATTGATCATTTACAAATTAAGTTGCCAAAGCTCCTTAGATGAGGGCAGCTTTGTGATATCTGCTGTGACTGTATTATTTTCAGATCAAAAGTCGCCCGTCTGAGTTCAGTTCATTCAATAAAGAACCTTTTTCTGTGCCAAAAAAAAAGCCTACAGAGTAAATTATTCACCCGTTGATTGGCAACAGTTAAAGTGTGTTGTTATAAATTTCATTTCAACATTTTCTTCCATTCACAAACTGTAGGATAGGGGAAAAATATCATCCAAATTGTTATTATTGACTTACTTTGACTTATAAATGAAGTCCCTGCACCACTCCTGAAGAAACACATGGATGTTTGTAGACTTGTTTCTTTTTTCTTCCAGTTTTTAAAGTCTTTCTGTCTCAGTGGAGATCACTGCCAGTGACATGTCTCCACAAATTCCTGAGTTAAGACAGGAAATCCTCCATTAAGAAAATAATACTAAAGAATAACCAGACAGCTGCACTTGACCTGTTACCACTAATTCTATATTGCCTTAGCTGTAGTATAACATTCTCTGGGATCACCAGCGCCCCCTGCCTTGAGTCACGAGTACTGCATGTCTCATCCAGTGTTTATCGCACGTAAATTTTTGGCGGATAATAAAAAATAAAGGGCCTTTTATGACGACGGAAAGACCGAAACAGTAAAGCGCATGCGTCAGCTCTACTTCCAGTATGTGCGACGCTTTCTGGTGTTTTTCAACAGGAAATTCGTAAATTTGCTACTTTTTTTTTTTAAACCAAAGAAATGTTGAAAACCCACACAGAAAAAACTAATCATAGAAAAGACATGTCTAAAAATTAATATTTGATTTTTATTTTTTAAAGAGTATTTTCATTTTATTTAATTTATGTATTTTCTAAGCTATATTTTGCCTCCCCTGTCCGCATGTCACTGGTTTTATTAACCTCAAAACTGAAAAAGTGTAAGGCCGGTGGCAAAGGAGCGCCCAAAGCAGGAGACCAGGATTGGTGACAGAAAATAAAAGATTTCATAAACAAAGTGAAACATGACAGAACCATGGGAGCAAAAAAAAGGTGGCAAAGCAGAACAGAGCAGATGACCTTTATCCACCTTTGTCATGGTAGGGAGAACACGTCAATGTAAGGGTGGGGTCATCTGGACCCCTTAGGATAGCACAAGTGTTAAATAGGCTGAGGGCAATTAACCAACATAACTACAGGTGTAGATCACGATGCACCTGGAACCAGTGTGACCGAGGGCAACTTAGAACATGACCAAAAACCACAAAAACCAAACAAAACCACAGAACCCTTACAAAAAGACTCTTTATAAGAAATAAAAACGTCTTATTTTATGTCTTACAAGAAAATTATTCTTATACAAAATAATCTTAGTTTAAGAAAACACGTCTGAGTGACTAGAGTTTTTCACTAAAAAAAAAAAAATTTATTTAGTAAGACTATTAGTCTTACCTCAATGGCAAATTTATTTTTTTATTTTTTTGCTTTTTTTAAAGAAAAATTTTTAAAAGTTAAGAATTTTTAACTCATTTCTATGGGGCTGTTTTTGCTGTAAAATTCAATGTATTTGTCATTCTGTACTGCAGCCAGTGTAGTATTTTTCTAAGCGACCCTTGGAACTTCCTCGCCCTGATCAGATACTGGTCACTCTTGATGGAGTTTGAACCAAAACTTTCTGTAACACAGAGACAATCCCATCCTTCTTCTGCCTCGCAGCGTCACACACACAGACCGACTAAAGCAGGAGTCAGGCCTGTTATTCTGCCAAGTCAACTAATTCAGAACGGTCATTTCTGTTTGTCAAAGCAGAGCTGATAACAGAAAGTATTTGAATGGCCTTAGCACTTTTAGGAAGCAGCAAAACAACCCAAATATGTGGGATTATCGATAAATTTTCTATTTATTCCTGATTGTGATTGGAGTGTAAAAAGTATTCTTTTCTTTAAAATAAAATTTACTGTCCAACTAGGTCAAGATCATCACAAGATTAATCTAAAAGTAATTTGATTTAAATGTAAGTGTCTTGGATTATGTGGTTCATGCGTTGACGTCGAGGCCTGAGGAAAGTCCACTCTTCCCTTTGCCACAAGGGGGCAGCAGAGCTTCACTGACTAAATCAGTGGTTCCCAAACTTTTTCTGCAGGGCCCCCCTTTCTGAAAATTACAATATTTTCGAGCCCCCCCACACTGACACAAACATACAATCCTTTGTTTCTAAACTCCACCGCGCCTTATAACATGTGGTTAATGAGAAATCTTTCTCTGAACGGTAGAATTATGTTTTTTAAAGCTGAAGGAATCTCTAGATCTGTCTATGTGTCTGTCTTTAGAAATTCCAAAACACATCTGTAACCTATTAAACAAAACATTATTTGATTTTATTTGGAGGAAAAAATTTCATTACTTAAGCAAAATTTGTTTTGTGTAACACCAGAAAACATGGGGGCATGGATGTATTAACCTTTAAAACTTTAAACAACTCTTTTAAAATAAAGTGGATAAGTAATTTATTGAAAGGGGAAGACAATATCTGGAATGCATTTCCCAAATATATATTTGACACACTGGGTGGGAGGCATTAAATTCTTGCTAAAATGTAATTGTAAAATTGAAAAATTACCCACAAAACTTTCAAACTTTTACAAACAAGCCCTGCTGGCCTGGAAACTCGTTTATAAACATAATTTTTCTCCAACAACTTGTTTTATTTGGAATAACAGTAATGTACAATACAAAAATAAATCACTTTTTCTCCTAGGTGGTATGATAATGATTTTGTTTTAATCAGACAACTTTTCAATTCTCATGGACATCTTCTGACGTATGAAGAATTTCTTTTAAAATTCGGTATTCCTGCTCCACCCAGAGAATATGCAATAGTGTTAGATGCCATTCCAACCAGTCCACTACAACTGTTTAAAGGGATTTATAACACAAGTCAATTAAGAACCCAGACAATTTTTTGGGACAATGTGGATATTTGTGTTCATTCAGTTTCCAATAAATAAATAAGAAATCTTTTACATACCACAACCTTACCTGCTGGGAGGTTTTACTGGGAATCCAAAGTTGTGGACATTAAATGGACTTATGCTTGGACTATTAGTAATAAATACTGTCTAAATAACAAAATAAAAGAGGTGTCCTTCAAAATATTGCATTGTATATATCCTACCAAAATTTGAGTAGATTTGTTGGACATGGACCTGTTTTGTTCATTCTGTGGAACTCAGGAGGAAACTATTTATCATCTGTTTGTGGACTGCAGACATACAAATAAGGTTTGGATTGAAGTGGGAAACTATATTGGAAGAATAACTAAACAAACTGTTACATTTTTAGAAAAATACATTATTCTGGGTTACCTTAATGTCAAAGTAGACAAAGATTGTATCTTCATTACACAATTGTTTTTATTATTGGCAAAATTCCATATTCATAAAGCCAAATGGTCAAACTCCAAAACTAAATTCCAGCAGTTTTTGAGTGAAATCAATCAGTAATGTACCATTATCAAACATCTGCAAAACCAAAAAGCTATTCGGACTAATTTAATTTTTGAAAGTTTTAAAATTTATTAAACCCCAAAGATTTTTGAAGTAAAAATTCTTTTTCTCTTATGTTGTATATGTATGTGTATATATTTATATACTTTTTCTTTTATTTCTTATATTTTTCTGCAATATGTACACATTTCAATTCCCCCTGAGACATTCACATTGTTATTGGATTATGTTGTTTGTCAATAAAGTATGAAAAAAAAAACTCCACCGCGCCCCCCCTGCAATACCTGGGGCGCGCCCCCCAGTTTGGGAACCACTGGACTAAATCATGGAGATCATGGAGAGTTCAACCATCTCAGGTGTAGAATGAATCTTTACCATGATTGGCTTTTGACATTTTTAAAATGCCAGAAATTCAATAACATCCATCCATCCACCCATCAATTCCCCCACGCATTCATTTTTCTGATGAGGAAGCTTAAAATTGTATTTCTGAAAGTCTTTTTTTTTACAAATCGTTACGATTTAGGAGATGAAAAATTTGCATTTGTGATATAAAGAAGCCCCTCCCTGCTTGTCCAGTGTGATTGAGCTAAACTGGCCTGTTCTTTACCGTGCATCACATGCACAGCGTGTCCGTAGCTTAAGAAAGAAAACACAGTACGTGTTTGTCTTTAGCATCTTTATTCATCTTTTTTCATTATTTTTATTTGTACTGAAATCGATACTCTGAACCTTTGCTTCTTTTTAAAACAGCTTCTGTCATCTAAGTCGGGGAGGGAAAAGAAACCCAAGACAAAACAAAAAAAGACGTTTTTCTGTGGTAGAATCCACCTGCCGGTCATTCCCATCGGCCTCCTTGGGGTGTCATTTGACGGCTGTGGTCCAACACTGCGAGGGAATTCCACCTTAAACCAAGACGTTTGGGGCGCTGAACGCCAGACGAGCAGCACAGGTGGGAAATGGCGCTCCACGTCAGGTTACAAACTGTCCAGTGTTTGTGAACTAGATACCAGGAAGTGAAAAACTGCAGTTAATACCACAGCTGTTGCCAACATGACTGACCTACAAAACAAAAAAAGGCTCATCGTTGCTGAATTTGAAATTTAAAAAAAAAAAAAAACAATTTTCTGACTTCTCATTTGCTCTCAATTTAATGATGCATGAACCAAAAACAGACGGGTGCTTCAGAGAACTCGGATCACAAAAGAAAAATCCTCAAAGAGGATCAAAGAATTGCAGGAGCAACACTGTTATCGTGAGAAGTTTCTCCTGGATGGACACCCGGATGGATGCCCAGTAGGAGTAAATGGGCCGAAAAGTCGACTTGGATACGGACATTTGATGTGCTGGAGGTGGAGGGAGGCGGCGGCCGCGTCCCTTCGCCCTGTAACAAAGCTGCAGGATCTGAACCAAAGTGTCCGAAAAAAAACCAACGGATCAAAACCTCCTGACCTCGGTTATGTACAAACTCAAAGCATGATTTCAAACACTTAGAAGCTCTGCTCTTAAACACTGTACGCAAAGATAGACTTGGGTTTCCACTTAAACTGGAATCATTTTAAGCCACAAAATGCCTGTCTGCTGGATTGAAAAGGTGTAAGGGGGGCGTGTGGACATACGGGACCCCGCCATGTTTAGATGCAGAAAAGATGTGATGTGCGAGGGTGCCGAGGACACGGAGGACCCTGGGCGCTCGCGGTTTCGGGGTGGGGGGGCAGACGGCGCCGCAGAGCAGCGGCAGAAACTCAGTCAAGTCTCCTGGAATGCAAGTACTTCTCCAACCTCTGCGACACAGAAGCCTTCGACCTATTGCTGATGTTCGTGTTCCCAAAAGTAGAAAGCCTAGAAAATAATGTGGTTCCTTTTTTTTTTTTTCTCTCCTTAAAAAATAAAGTTTTTGTGATCTGAACTCTTGAAGTTTATTACTGTCCTCACTCCTGGGTAGCTGCCACAGTTCCGAGGAAACTTGCTTGAGATCTGCGTGCTCCGTTAGCGGAAAAACAACGTGAAATGCGATGATGCGCTAGCTGGCGCCTGCGATGGGGCAGTGCTGGTATGACACCCCCCCCTCCCCTCCCCCAACCCCTGTTCACAACGTCCCTCCCTTTACAAGAAACAGCAAATAAAAATAAAAAAATCAAAGGGGAAAAAAAAGAGAAGAAAAAAAAGAAATCCCCCCCACCCCCCAACTGGGCCTGCCAACACGCCACTGATTTCAAGAGTGGATGTGTGTGCGTTGGAATCAGTGTGTGTGTGCAGCCGTGGCCACAGGAGTCTCTGATAACGTGTGAGGACTGGTGCGCGTGTGGAAGCTCCATGGGGGTGAGGGCGACTCCTAGTATTTCTTCCCCGGAACAAACTCCTTTGCCTCGGGATTCAAGATGCTCTTCCTCTGTAAAGACAGAAAAAAAAAAAAAATCTTCAGATGGTTGACGAGGAGGATGGATCGGATCAAACAGTCACTGAAAGTGCTCTGCGGTACGCTGTGGTGTGCTGGTGCAGCACAAGCAAGAAAAACCTGACCCCACTAAATAAGATCAGGAGGGCTAGCTGTGTTGTGGGACTGAAGCTGGCCTCAGTGCAGGAGGTGGCCGGACAACGGACATTGGCCAGACTTCAGGCAATCATGGACAATGTGAAACACCCTCTGCATGAGGCCCTCAGTAAGAGGAAGAGCAGCTTCAGCAGCAGACGCTGCACCACGGACAGACTTTAGTTTTGGATTAAGCTGAAATTCTGGGAAACTTGACTTGTTTTCTTAGGAATTGTTCATATTTGCTTTTATCTTTTTATTGTGTTTGTATTTGTTTTAGGAATGAGTGTGTTTTTAAGTGTTGGCAGCTGGCCACTTAAAATTTCCTTCGGGATCAATTTAAGTCTATCCATCTAGGAACATGGATGCATCGGAGGCGGGCCGGGTGCGTTTAACTCACCGCCACCTCCTCCAGGTTGCTGTGGTGGTCGCTGACCGACAGACCGTTGAGCTGCTGCTGCAGCTGGCCCACGCCCTGGTTGTTGAGGTCGCGTGAAGGAATGAACCAGTCCTGGTCCTCCTCTTCCAGCATTTCCTGGAAGCAGCGCTCCAAGAACTCCTGCTCCAGCAGCTCCTCCTCCACCTGATGCATGGAGGAAAAGGCACAGCCGGCCGGGAAGCAACATACGAGTTCTTCATTGACATAGTTCAAGTTCAATGCAGACACTTTAACATCTCCTGCATTTGGTGCTCAAAGTTCTGGTGTCAGAATGGATTTTTACAGGAAACCAGGACATAACGATAAAGTCCTAAAAGCAGAAATGTATGAAAACAAAAAATAGATAAGAGAGTACGACAGAATAGATAGGATAGATGAGAAAATAGATTAAGAGAATAGATGAGATAAAAAGATACTTTACGGCTGTCCTAAAGTCCAAATCAAACTAACAAATCCCTCACTCAACACAAAAACATGTTAAACATCCCAACAATTATAAAAGCAAAACTTTTTTTTTTAATTGAGAAATCACAACAGAATTCCAGAAACCAAAACATAACTCAAAATTATAAAAATGAAACATTTCGGAAATCAAAATCAATTTCCAGAAATCAGAACGAAATGTTCACAAATGACACAACGGAATGGGACATCGCTGGTGGGACGATGGTTTTCTTTCAAGTGCGTCTTAAATGTACTTAAAAACCAACACAGGTGTTATGATTAGTAGGGAGCACATCCGGTATCACTTTATGACAAATAACCTTCAGTTGAAATGATGAATAAATGTCCTCCTCCAATCAGCGATGGTTTTCAATTTTGATTTCTGGAAATGACTTTTGTTTTCCAAAACCTGTTTCATTTTTTTGGAATTGTGTTCTGCTGCCTAGAATTTTGTTTTGATTTCCAAAATGTAATGTTTATGTTAAATGTTTTTGCTTTTTTCAATTGTCGTTGGGATCTTTAGTATGCTTTTCTGTTGAGTGATGGCACTTCAGGGCCACCGTAGAGACGACATAAGGCGACCAAATGATGAGGATCTGTCGACAGGAGCAGAGGAAACAATGGTGGCAGCCATGTAAACACAGTCAGCATGAGAGCCCACCTGTCTGTTATACTCCTCCTCGTTCTCCATCCACATGTACTCGGCAAAGGGGTTGACGTCGGTGCCCTCTCCTGGGTGCCCATTGGCCACCGGCTCCTTTCCTTCCTTCCCTGGTGCGCCACCTCCTGGTGTTTTGGCCAACTCAGGACCGCTCATCTCAGCTGGTTCTGACAGACAAAGCAGGTACACGAAAAGAAGAAAAGAGGGGGTTTAGCTGACACAACAATGCACAAAATGATGGTGTAAATTACAAAAACATGTGCCAAAAGGTCTGCCACCTCCTCTCTAAACGGTTTCCATTGAGCTGTTTGGAAATGTTTTAAAGGTGGAGTGGAGGTTGTCAAAGTTTTGGTTCCTTAGTCGCTTGTTTTTGGACTGGTCTGACCGCTTTTTTTTTACTCTATGTAAACTGGTGCGGAAAATTCTCAGAAACGGACAGAAAACAAGTGACGAGAAAGTAAACATGTCTCACATGAAGGTCCAGAACAATGCATGTTAAATGCATGAAACATTCGAATACCTGCATCATATGCAATTCCCTTAAACTGTCCTGCAAACATCTGAAAGGACATCAAAGCTAAACCAAGCATTTGATGTCAATGAACAATCAAACTAGCCTATTTTGCCCTGGTGTTAGCTAAGAACTAGCCTGCCACGACTCACTAGCGTCACCAATTAGCAGAACATCACTAACCAGAGGTTCACGGGAAAGACCCGCCACACAAAGCAGCACCGACAGGAAAACCCAGGACTATCAAGTCAACGTGCAAACAATAAATGACTTCCTTCCTTAAACCCAATGTTGACATCTTTTTGACTACGGTAGCTTTTTAACTGTTTACGCAAAGAACGCAATTCCAATGAATTCTGAAGGGAGGAAAAGCAGTCTTACACCATTATGCTACACTTTAGAAATGTGGTGCAAAGCTGATATGAAAAGCAGCTTTTCTCCCCGTCAGAAATCAACTGATTCACGTTGATCGCATAAACGGTCAAAGAGTTGCCGTCTGTCAAAGAGCGTGTGTTATTTAGGGGCGACTGGCGAATTCTCCGCTGTTAAAAGGTGAAATAATAAGAATCAGGAGAAACTTTTAGATAAAGGGACTTCAAACTGGTACAGATGTGGTAACCTCACCCCAAGTTCTCATCAAATACATGACTGCCCTGGAATAATTCTTCATTCCACCCTAAGGTATATGCAAGGATGCTCTGATTTACGAATCTTCTGATTCAATACAAGCCCCAAAACAACCAAAAGCAGAACATTTCCAGGCTAGAATGCTTTTGCTGCAATAAACAAAGAAGAAAGTAAACACTATTCAGTGTGTGAAATTTTAAGGAAATGCAATTCAACAACTACAAACTTTTGGTTCCTCTTTTCCCAAATAGTTGCTTTTATCTTTCTTTAGTAGTAGTGTTTGATTCCTAAAAATACTTAAATCCTTCAGGGTGTTTGGATTACATTTGAACCAATTTAAAAACTCCCGCTTTCCTGTCGACAACCAGTATTTTATTAAAGAATTTCCCCATCGTGGGATTAATAAAGTCTGATCTTTTCTCTTAAAAAAAGTAGTAGAAACTCAACATTAACAAGGCTTTTGAAGTCCCATTTATTCTTTATTTAATATTATTACTACTTGTGGATTCAAAGATTAATCTGAACATGGACTAGTGAGGTATAAATAGCTAATAGAAGAAACAAACATTATTATGATAACTATGTAAATAAAAAAAAGGAAAACAGTAAAGCATAAATTTGATGCCTTCCGCTCCATTTAAAGCAAATAAAACTCTTTGACAGACTTCTCAAATAATGGATTTAATGTATCATGAATTGCATTCATGCAGCTATGTCTATGGTTCATTCAAATTGTGATTGATCATCCAAAGTTTGATAAATCTATGTATATATTTCTTTGATCTACTTTTGCTTTAAATAAATCAATTACAAAACCAAATATCTGCATCTAGAAGCATTTAAATACTGCAGAAAATGTTCAGGGTATGTGTGTAAACATCACATCCTAGAAAAATCCGTCTTAAGCCGTTCTGTACTCACTGTTGTCTCAAGATTTTTCAGCTTCAACACACAAAATGTTCAGGTCGTCCTTCAAGATTAAACTGGAAAAATTCTAAGAGTTAAAAATATTAAATATACACACGACATGAATGAAAACATCTGCGGCTACCGTGACATAGTTAACCTCTTAAATACACCATGACTCAAATTTAACTTCAGAATGGAGAGTTTGACAAAGAAAACAAAAAAAAGGACGGAAACAGATTCATGGTCAGCCTGATGCAACAGCATACAACAAGTTTGCAATATTAGACTTTCAGGCACTGACTTGCATTTCCAACCTCAAAGGGAAAAAAAAAAGTTAAGTAATGCAGTGGAGGGAGGGGAAAAAAAAGAGCTCATTAGGCCGCTGCCCCGCTTGCACTGGCCTCCAGTAAAGACTGAATTCACGTAAGTAATCCAACTAGGTTTGTAAACCAAGAAGGTGTGTCTGTTTACGTCTGCAGGCTCCAATAGTCTGTAAATGATCCAGAGCAACAGTTTATGCAGAGGAAATAGGGACTCCAGTGGATTCAAAGCAGCTTAAATCTGTTTAAAGCGTTCTCAGAGGTCTTATGATTATAGTCATGCCATTTTTAGCCAAAGACAAACAAAAACCTTTAACCTTTGAGTTGTGCCCCCATCATTTCTTTGTTTACCATCTTTCCTACTATCTTACAGACCCTCACAGTCCCCAAAAAAAATTAGCGGCGCAAAAAAAAAAATTGAATTAAAAAATGATATGCAATATCAGAGCCGTATAGCTGTACAGTTTGCAGCCAGATGAACCTTAGGACGAGGAAAACAAAGACGTACATGAATGTAAGCATCTACAAGTGGATGCATCAGAATGGAGAGGAGCAGGGAGCTCCTGGCTTGCCGTAGCAGCTTCTTCATCACACCTACGATCATTTTCAAATGGCATTTCTTGTCTGCCTCTGATTCGCTACAATGTGAATACAGAAATATTTACAAACCCAATGTCCATCAACAAGAACATGTTATAAAAAACATGATTTTCATTAGAGTGGGTCCTTAAAAACTTAGAAGTTACAATTACTACCACTGAATCTTTTTTTTAAGTAAATTTGTCAGAAAAAACTTGTCAAACCTGAACTGAAGAGCAGGGCAAAATACCAGCCAAGATCCACCACGCCACTAAACTCACGACGTGGTCTGTTTCGCAGCTGAAATTGATTAGCCAATTAGTTTATTCAAATAAAAACTAAGATTCTGTACACATATCATATTAGCACGTGAGAAACATTTTTTTTTTTCAGAAAAGAGGAAACTAGAAATCACATATCTAAAAATCCAATACAAACCTAAAAAGCAGAATGTTAATAAATAAAATAACGAAAACTCTTAAGCTACCACAATAAAGACTCCCTAAAGATTATGCGATGCAACCGTAAAGCTTCGAAGCCTCTCGTCATCGTGGCTTAGTGAGCTAACGAGCTAAAGTCAGGTGTGCAGGCCCACCTGGATAGCCTTAGCTGAAGCTAGGTGGCTAAAGCCCGGCCGCAGCAGACACACGATCCTGCGCTGTCAATGAAAGGGGCCTAAGGTGTTAGCCTTCCCCGCATCAACAAAGGGTAACCCTCGGGAGGGAACAAAATGACGTCTTCTCCGCGCAAAAACCACAATAACCGCTACTTTTTTGGACGATAACTACACTGCAGTCAACACTAACGACATGTCAACACAATTCGAGTTCAAATTTGGTCGCGGTTTAAGTGTTCCGAGGCCAAATAAAGTGGGCTGTGCTACTCGCTTAGCTAGCAGCTAAGAAGCGTGGCAGCATCAGGTCAACAAAACAAGCTCGCGGATTAAAACCGCCGCCGAAGCAAAACGCAACATGCCCCAAACAGGGTCCATTTACCTGGCATGGTGCTGGTGCTATTTACTTCAAAAGTGTTTAATAAGTGTAAGTGCACAACGGAGAGTGCGTTATCGTCGTTTCTCCAGTGGAGGGTTGTTGTTTTTTTTCTCCTGTGCTGCGAGTCAGCGGAGCTCGGGTTAGCTAAATCCCGTTAGCTTATGTGCTACCCTTACGGAGCTGGGCCAGTCACGTGGTCTGTGTGTGTGTGTGGGGGGGGGGGGGGGGGCGTTCACGAAATATATAGCGGTGTGGCGACGTGTACAAAAGCATTTTAAAAAAAAAAGGTCATAAAAGCTAAAACACATCATTTATATACGATCGTGCTATTTTTAATGTTGGAATAAAACGTTTCGTTTCCAGGAAACTTTGTTTAAATGCTAATTTACGAACTAAGCTAGTTTTTAGATTGAATATAATTTACGGAATTAAAACAGCTGGAAACAACTGTGACGCTCATTCAGAAGGAACTCATGACAGATACAGAATAGTAGCTGCAGAACATCTGCTTGTTTTTGAACAATATTTTCTGTTTTCCCCCCTCCCCTGATGTTACTTTTTCACATCTAGGTAATGACTTCCACACTTAAAGAGTTTGTTTTAGAAGCACTCAGAGCAGAAACTCACTAAATCATGCACACTCATCTCATTATGTTCATTCTAAAATCTAAGATTTAAACTGTCAAGTAGATTTGAATTTTTAGATGACAGTCCATACATCGTGTTTTTTAAACGAAGTATTTATTATAAATACTACTACCGGTGTAAAATAACTTTTTTTATTCAGCTAAAATGCTTGATATTAACATTACAAATTAATAAGTTAAATATCTCGGCTACAAATGAATGATGATTCAGCTCAAATCATTATTGATCAAAAAACACAAATGAGAACAATATTTAGATTTACAGCAGACGCATTTAACGGCGCCACGGCACTAGCGTCATCTATCAAAGCAGACGTTGGCGTCCTATTTAGGCCATGGAGGGGCAAGCTCCTTACACGTGGGAGCAGCTCCGGGTGAAGCGATTTGGGGAAATTGTGGTTGGTAATTTTCCAGAGGAGCTGTGGATCCAACAATTCCACATAGCACACTTAACTTTTGATGAGCTATGTGAAGCTGTAGGACCTCTTGAGGTGCCTGCTGTGCAGTGCCCAAGGCAACCAGTTCCTACCAAGAAGTGCATTGCCATCCATTGTTGGTCACATGACTGATTTAATTTGGGGGCGGGAGTGTTTTCCATTGCCTTTTTGTGAAATATGGCTCAAAAACCAGCTCCTCCAAGGGCATAAACGTTTGTTTGTTTTTTCGATAAATGTCGTGTTTCCAATAGGAAAATTTATTATGGCAAATTCAATTTGCGCTATTTCATAGTCAATGGAAATCCAGCTACTTTGACTTCCTGTTTGAAGAACATAACTGGAGCCAGGTCAGATAACCACTTGTGTTGGTTGTTACACAAACAAGTCAATCCACATTCACGTCAATACAAAAAATAAATAAATCCCTCATCATCATATTCATAACAGGTAAACACATACATGCATGTTCGCAAATTTTGGAAATATTTGGGTTTGATAACATTTTATTCCGATGGGGACAACCTCAGAGATAAAAAAAAAATTAGTACATAAAAAAATAAATAAAAAAATGACGGCTCACACCTGCTTTCCTATTTTGTAACACAAAGTTTCAGCCACTCAGCTAATTCCACAACATACTGAGTTTAACTCCACAAAGATGCAGGACTGAATCTTTAATGTTTGGTCCATCTTAACAAGGATTCTGTGATCCTATAAAAGGTTGTGATCGTTCATTTAAGTTGGACTGATGTAACCAAATAAAAAATAAAAATGGAAAAGCAGATTTTACTAACTAAAGCCTAAAACATTTTCAGGCCACTGTTTAGTGCAGGAACGAAACGGCCAGAATGAAAGATTGAATTAATTTTGCCCAATTCAACATTAACACTTAGAACCGGATCACACAGTAGTCAGTTAAAGACCCACTGCAATGAAAAATGACTTTTGGTATTTTTTAACATCTGCTTGTGGCATTTCTCTTATGATAAAAGACATATATTAAGAAAACTAAGATTAAAATTGCACTTCTGAGTATTTCTTTAGATTTAATTGTTGTGAATCAGAACCGGACAAAAATACTTTGGAAAAGCTTGTGGTTATTGAGAAAAATCTGCAATCGGCAGGCTGCAAGCTCCCTCCATTCTGATGCATCCACTTGCAGACAAATAGATCCACGTACGTCTTTGTTTTCCTCGTCTGAGCTGACATCTGGCTCTAAACTGTAGGGCTGGATCGCTCCAATATCGGTCGCCATTTTTGTTGCACCGGTTTTGTTAGGCTGGGGGTGTGAGGGGCTGTAAGCCAGCGGGAGTTTGTGTAAAGAAAGGGATGATGGCAAATGAAAACCTGTTCACTTCACGCCAATTTTAAGGTAAATTTGAAACGAACTCCTGCCACTCTGCAGAAACAATGTTCTAGAAAACGTTTTTTTTGTTGTTTCTTTCATTTTAGCTAAAAACGGCATCATCATAATAAAAACAAATTTTTTTAAAAACTGGGAACGATTTTACAAACAAGGATCTGAGTGAGTCTTTAATAGAAAACAAAGATTTTGTTAAAGAGAACGTAGTTATTTTGACACTTCTATGGGGGGGGGGGGGGGGGGGGTGAATTAAACAGTGGACTGTTAGGGTGATGGATTTAAAGAATAGTGATTACTCTAAGTATGTTTCCATTTTGATATAAACATCTCAACAGAAAGATGAAAAGAAAAAACAAAATTTGTGATTTAAATTACCAGACCTATTTTTTACAAGACCTTATTTAAATGACTTTATAAAATGAGGCTGAGAAAGGGTCCCTAAAGGCACCACGCCAGGCTCATAAATGTTTATTTTTATTGAAATATAATTATTAAAAACTCTCGCAGACACAACCACATAATGATGCAAGGCACAGCTCTCCAACAAAAAAAAACACAAGTATACATATATATAAAAACATATAGGCTCACAAATGTTTTGGAAGATAAAAAATTAAAGACTCTAAAGAAACACAGACTAATTGAAACACAGATTAATGTAGTTTTGTACATTTTAAGCAGCTGGTTGTACTCAAAATAAGTCATAATATAACAATAAGCTTAATAAATCTCCAACCTCTTAAAATGTTTTGGCTCTTTGTGTTTATTAATTCATTCTGTCTTTTTTGCTTTAGATTCAGTGAATTATTTGGGGGGAAATGGGCGCATGTGCAGGGAAGCTTAACATTTCTGTACATGTATTATTTCTTTATTTTTTTTACTTATATATATATTCCCTCCAGGTCAGTTTCCTCTTTTTTTAAGAACCAATAAAAGCAGTAAATAAAACACTCACCGCTGAACTTCAAGTCCAAAGGAGGGAGGGCTCCGAAAACCAGCTGGCTGTCGGTGGGCAAACGGCTGTTCCCCGGTCCCAATGTCACCGGAAAGCCGGCCTATCAATGTGTTTTTATGTTTAGGAGAACGGGAATGTGTTCCGTCAGTCCGTTATTCTGGTGGTACCAAAGAAAAAATGAACAAATTCACCGTTTTCCGTCCAAAACGTTGAGAGGAAAAAAACGTGTCTCAGTCGCGCTTGTCCAGCTGTACCGATCACTTATTGGTGGAAGCATACGTCAATCAAGCCGCAACGGCTATACTATTGGTCAAAGAGTGAACACGCCCCGCCTCTCTGCTCCATTCACGTAAGTAAACAAAATAAAGCCACTTTATGATTATTTTCTTCCTGTTTTTCCTCCAAGAGTAAATTAAACACAGATTTTTACATTGAATTCCAACAAGTTATTTCCCATTTTTAAAATAACAACTGTAATTAAAAAAAAATAGTGTGAATTTACCACAACTTTTTACATTTATAAAAGCATTGTTAGAAAGTATTTTCGAAATAAAGGCTGTATGTAATAAATAATGCTGGCATGCAATTTTTTGAGTGATTAATTAATTTTCTATGACCTGTAATTAATTAAGCAAATTAATCTATCTGAATCCAACAGAATATTGCTGTCAAAACCCTCATTTTGAGCTTTTGCTTATTTTAAAACTCGTGACATTGTGGCGCAGAAAAAGATCAAAATAGAATGAAAAAGACGCAACGTTTTTTTCATCCTGATAGGTATATTTTTTTCAATCTCAAGCAATTAAGAAAAAATTTAAAAAAATACACATTAAATTGGTCTATTTACCACACCAATAAACAATAGGAACACTTTTCTGTTAAATCCAAACGCTATTATGATAATACCATAATACATATAGTATTTCTGTTGACTGTAATTGTTTTTATTCTCTGTAATAGATTTTCACAAAAAAGTTTGAAACCTCTCTGCCATTTTTTGAGATGAGTAAACATGTATGAAAACTTATATGTTAATAAAGCAATGTCTTTTATTTTCTGAAACGAAGGCATTTGAGAGGTCGATGAATCAAGAACGTTACTTATGGGTCAAAACATTTTAAAAGAGGCGAATTTTGGACCAAAAGTCCCTATACACCGCAAAAACAGAATTTTAAGAACGCAAAAGACCCTTTTTTAAAGAAAAATGTTGTTTTTTGTCTTGCAGGAAATTAAATCTTTTTAAAAAAAAATTTCTGTAGGAAAATAATTTTTGTTCAAGCAAGCATCTCTTATTGACTAGAATTTTTTCTTAAAATACGAATTTATGCATAAACCATTTTTATCCTATTGAGAATCTTTTGGTTTTTTAAGGACATTTTAATTAAATTTTAAGACTCTTTGAAATGTACACGACAAGCAATAGTGAAAGCAAAACACAGTAGCTCACGAGCTTCAGTGGCTATCAAAGGTGGCTCTAATGCAAATTAACAGAGTTTAGTATTAAAATTTTATAAAAAAAAATTATAAAAAGCTCAAACTCATGCACTGGGTGTATGCTCTGCTTGAAAAAAAATCTAAATGAAAAAGTAATGTAATTGATACTATAGATAAAGTGTAATTTCTTTGTCCAACTGAACATTTACATACATAATAGCTTGTTATGGTAGAGAACATTTTGACAGATTTGTGTAAATTGTACGAGGACATTTGTGGAATAACACAAAGCATCCCCACAAACTAACCAGGGCAGTACTTCCAGCCCAGTGTGAGTGTCGGTGAAGTGTAATCTTCCACACAGCTGACTGGCGTGTTAAAATGTGGACTGTGTTGTGTTTTCAGGACAACAGATCAGGCCATTCTGAAGCAGGAAGACGTCTGCACTGGAGTAAAGGACGGGATGTTTTGGTTCCTGATCTCTCTGTATTGCACTGTTGGCATAACAATGAGAAGATTTGCTGAAGTGACATTTTTAAAGTCCTCCTCATTTCAGATAATCATGAGCGTCAGAAGATTAGTCAAGCTTGAGCTAAATATGTTTGGTTACTGTTAGTTGCTTTTATCATCAGTCAATCCAAACACATCAGAGACACCAGGCTTGAAATGGTCCAGTTGTACTTCTTTAATAATAATAATGGATTAGATTTATCTGGGCTTTTCCAGACGCTCAAAGCACTTACAATGTGTTTCCATTATTCCTTCACTCCTCATTCATGCTTGATGATGCTACCAATGTAGCCACAGCTGCCCTGGGGCAGAATGACAGAGGCGTGGCTGCCAGTTCGCGCCTACGGCCCCTCTGACCACCACAGAGACATTCATACCCATTCAGACACCAGTGGAGAAAAACACTGGAGGGTGAAGTGTCTTTGCCCACCTGTTGCCCAATCGTTGTTGTACCCAAGGATACAACAGCGATTGGCTGGGGGGAGCAGGGATCAAGTCTTTCATAAATCAGCTGTGAAGGAAAAAAACCTGGAGCGAGATTCTTGACACTTCACGCCGAGCCTCTTCCAACTGTAGGTTGGAGGACATGCGCTACTAAAAAGCAGAGAAAGAAAAAGAAGCCCTTGGTGTCCAGTGTGAACAGCATGGGCTAAATGTGCGTTCAATGCCTTGTTGGTATGTAGTCAAATAGGTGACAGGAAAAACATATGAGGGCTAAGCGCTCCTTTCTGCAGCACACAGTTAACGTTTCTGACTGAAGGAGCTCCTCATGGCACCCATGGTCTCATGCAGAGGATGATGGTGAAGAAGATTGTCCAGGATGGATTCCAGTTTCCGTAAAATTTCATTCATGCATGTATCGTTCATGGAAATAATTGTTTTTCTGTTGTTCTCACTCTCCTACCTCTTCAGGATCTCCCCTCTAAAGCATCCCTCCATCATTCATCCATTTTCCCACTTAAACCCTTTCAGGGTCATGGGGTTGCTGGAGCCTATCTTAGGTAGTTGGACAGGTTGCCAGTCCATTCTAGGTCCACACACTCACATTCACATCTAAGGGACAAATTAGAGCCATCAAATACCTTATAAAACATGTTTTTAGATTGCGGGATGAAGCCAGAGGGCCCAGAGAAAACCCACACATGCATAGGACGAACATGCAAACTGCACAAAGAAAGGGTCCAGCTGGGATTCAAACCAGAACCTTCTCATTGGTATGGGCGAGAGCGCTAACCATAAAACTACTCTAAAACATCTCTGTATTCGAATTGAAGAATTGTGTCGTTTTTTTTTCCAAACTATTTACATGAACCATTTAATTTCTGCTTTGCTGTCAGTGTTTAGAGTGTTTCGTAACCTATAGAATCACTTCTTTTTTACTTTTTCCGTTCCATTTAGACTAGATCTTGCATCTTTCTCGCCTTTATATCTGTAGTGATCTTAGCATGTCCTCCACTTTGATTTAGTGCTCTTCTCTGTGACCATCGTCCCAAAACAATCATGTTTAAAGCCCTTTGTGTCGCACTGCTTGAACCTGGTCCTCAAGATCCCCCGCTGATTTCCTTCCATCAATCCCTTCTTTGACTTGTTGCAGATTAGCTCAATCAGATGTGTTTAGTCAGTCAGAACCAGAGATTACTGGATTCAGCAAATCAGCAACAAGTTGAGCAGAAAAAGCTGGAAAACAAGCAGACTGGTTGATCTCAATGACCAGGGTGGGGCAGCCCTGCCACCTAGAGGCTGGTGAAACCTGTTTTAGTCAACATGAAGATGCACTCCAAATTTCTCTAAAATATTTAATATAATGAATAATTTCTTTTAAAAATATGCAGATTTTAGAAAAATTAAAAGGACACAGAGAGAAGTAAACAGGACGTGCCTGGTTGCATTTCCTGAAACTACCAGAGGAGGGCGAATGCGGTTCACTGTGCCTCTGTTGCTAAAACTAACAAAAGCTGCAACCTTTTCCATGATTTGCTTTTTTTTTTTTTTTTTTTTTTGTTTGTCTGCTCAAGAGTGCTCTGATTAGACAAAAAGAATAATCTAGATGGACGTTGATCTGTGCTTTCTACTCTTGTTCTGCAGAACAAATCTCTAATTTCAAACACTGGTTGGATATTTTTTTGGGCTGCTTGGTCCATCCGAGTCACAGCAATCCCGCTAGACTTCATAAATCTTGGCGTAACTGTTCCAGCCTACTGCATTGTTTCTTTGTGATGCACAGATCTGTGCAGAAGAGGAAGCAGGGACGTTCAATTTGAGTACGCCAGATGTTCCTTCAAATGTCAGCTTAAGTTTGAGCATGTGAGTGTGTGTGTGTGTGTCTCTGGTGTGTGTTCTTGGAAGGAACCAAAGTCCTATAGAAGGCTTACATTTCTTTGCGATTAAAACCACATGTTTTGGGGGGCTTGTCTTGATTGCTTCTATCTGAAGATGGGTTTTTTGTGCCTGGGATTTTTCATAAATCTGTTATAGCATCACATTTCTCGTTAATGTGCACTTAAGGGAGTTAATGGATTCAATACGCATTGGGTTGTGTAAGAACTTTAAAGTTTTTCTTGGACTAAATGTTCCGGATCAGGGGATCGCTTGACATTTGTTTGTCAGTTTTTTATTTATTTTCATCCAAATTACCCTCAATGACTTTATAGTCCCACTCCGGTTATCTTTTGATCTATTTTAAAGTGTTCCCAGTGGTCTTTTGATTATGATTATGACATTTAATTAGTCAAAATCGAGAAAAACTATTGTTTTCTGCGACAGTTTCTGCAGGGCATCAAAAATTCGCCTTTGAGTTTTGTGCAGAATACTTTGATTTCCTGTCATCCCTTTCTTTACACTCTATTCCGCTTGCTTACAGCCCCTCAAACCCCCAGCATAACTTTACGGGTGCAACAAAAATGGTGAGCAATATCTAAGCTATCCAGCCAGACAGTTTCGATCCAGATTCCAGCTCAGACGAGGAAAACAAAGACTTACATGGATTTATTTGTCTACAACCGGATGCATCATAATGGAGCGGAGCAGGGAGCCTGTGGTTTGTCAATTGTAGAGTTTACGTAACAACTACAAGCTTTTTCAAAAAGCATGTTTCTGTCCGCTCCTGATTCACCACAATTTCAACACGTATATATTAAGAAATGCTTATTTAATACTATTGTCTTTTTATATGTCCTCCATCATGAGAAAAATGCAACAATTACATGCTAAAAGCCCCAAAAACACGACTTTAATTAGAGCGGGTCTTTAAAGGCTGTAACTGTAACCGTTTAAAGTTAATAGTGAAATTTGGAATAATATTCCAAATATTAATAGGGAGCACTGTCCCTTTTTAGAAAATAAAAAAGTAAATCCTGCTAGGTTTGTTTTTTATTCCCACTTCCAATCTTGATTTTCTAAAAGTATTTTACTTCTTTCCCCTTATCCTGCACCCCCCACCCCCCACCCCCACCCCCCGCTATAAATTTCCATCTCTGAATCGTAAATCAAACGTTCTCTTCCTGTAAGTCCCTCTTTCTCACTAACTCTGGTTTCCATTACACAATAGTCCAGACTTTGTGTCACGGAGCAGCCACGTCAAAAGGCTTTCCTCTGGCTCTGGGCCCCCACCTCTCACAGCACTAGAGTCCACACACATTCATCCACACCATAGCAGGCGACACAGCCTCACATGCTGGCGAGGAGGAGGTGGCACGCACACGTGTGTGGACAGAGAGTCGCCATTCCTGAGAGTACAGGTGCTCACTGTCAGAGCGTGTGTTCTGACTCACCGCAGAGGAGCAGTTGGCGCTGCGTCTGCAGAATGTCATGGGTTTGTTTCAGTTCAGCAGCCAGACATTTAAACCTCTAAATCTCAATTTTTATTGCTTACTTCCTCTCGTTTTTTTAGGGGGAGAGGGCTTAAAGCACATGTATGGGATATATGTCTGAGGATTTCATTCCACAGAGGCCAGTGTGGCTTTTCTAAGACATTTTTGCCAGATTTTATAGCCTAAAAGGTAATGTCTTATATTTTACTTGAAAAGTGTAATTAGAAGAATAGGACATGTTCAATGAGATTAAAATCCATTACCATATCAGTGCAAAAAACAATATATATCATTAGATAAACATGTGAGTTGTTATGTGCTTACGGTAATTAACTGAAAATTGTGTTTTACTGATAAAGAAAAATAGATAAAAGCCATTTTTCGATGAGGAGATTGAGAGAAAGACTGACAAGGAAAACAGAACATGACAAGAAACACCCAAAAAACCCAAGCACTGAATCCATACGAAAAGAAAATAATACATGTATAAACAAATGTACATATATATGTGCATACACACACATATACATAAGTATGTGCCAGTCTATAGAATAAAAATAATACAAATCAATGAAAAAAACAAACGTGCTTATCAGTATTTAGATTTATTCAAAACAATGAAAAAAAATCAGAGTAAAACAGATATTAACCCATTCTTTATTATTATCAGTTATTGTGCAAAACAGAGATTTGTCCCTGTCTCTGTCTGGAGGATTTATTTCCAAAGATATAAGCTTCAAAAATAGAATAAAACATCTGAATCTTAACAAAGATAAAACAAAAAGGCATTTAACCCACTGGAAAATCAGTGTAAACCCAGTTTCAGCAGCTTTAAAAGAAGCTTATTCTCACTAACCATTATCTGAATTTAAAATGACAGTGACTGCTGTGTACTTTTACCAGTATTTAGCCATTAAAACATTCCCTTTGTGGAAATCAGAAAGTAAATGTCATCACAGAATCAATCCCATTTATTTCATTTTAGCTGTCAGGTTTTTAACAAACTGTTTAATAGTTTTTCCTATTTTTGAGAAATTTACATCATATATTTGTTGCATTTCTTAAGAAAACAAAAGGTATAACATTACAGCACAGTGTGTGAATAGCAGGGGTGCTAAAGGCCCAGACACGCCCCTGCTGTCAGAGCCCCATATTCTCACACTCCCACCTCTGTGCTCAACTGCTCGCCTTCCTAGAAAACAATGTTTGAGTTTCAGTCCAAGGCTGTCTCAGCAAGTGGATTCTGGTCTTTGTAGTTTTTACCAGAGATATAACTTATGATAGAGTTAATAGTACAGATATTAACCAATTAAGTTGACTTTTTTCTTATAGAAACACCAGAAACACCAGGATTACCATTGCATTTAATTTGTAAGACTTTATTTACTTTTTCACACTTGAAAACCTGTGGTGTCCACAAGTGTTTCAAGTCACAAAGTTCCTTAATGTACTCAATGTCTGATGTTTTTTATTTCTGTGCAGAAACATAAATTTTAATTCCCATTGTCTACAGTTTCTGCAGTCTTTCGCCAAAATGAAAACAATTCAACTAAAATGTATTTAATGTCATTTAAATTTAGATATGATTCAAAGCAAGGTCATAAATGAACAATGGAAGTTCTAATGATCTAAATCCTAAACTAAACTAAGCTTTGGTATTAAGTAAAAACAGCTACCATCTAAATCATGGTCACTTTAGTTTTTTCCACTCTTAGAGAATCCTCAAAATCGTGGCTCTTTTTTGCATCTATGCTGTGGTGGTATCTTGGGAAGTCCTCATTGAGGCTGATGTTGACATTCTGGGCTATTTAAAGCAGCTGCAGGGAGAGCGGTGTGCTCGCCCTCGCACATGTGTGTTGCATGCTATGGGTGTGTTTCCTTTGCTTGAGGACTTCCGTGGTCCCAGAGATAATGTCGAATTCATGCAAGGAATGTCACGGAGGGTCTCCGCCCTGTCACCTGACTTCATCACTTCCTGTGCCGAGTTTCCTGACATCTGAAGTGAAGGGTGAAGTTGACGAAAGGGATGGAGGGCCAACTGAGGGCCAAACGCACACAAAGGAAGTGCCAAACTTGTCCGATGTTAATCCCTTGATGCCTGAACTTATTTTCAGCTATGAAAAAAAGTATTTTATGTTTTTGCTTTTACACAGATGCTTAGGTAACCCTATAATATTCCTATCATGTTTGATACAGACATTTCTGAGACCCCCAGCTCATTTGCACGATCCAAACTTTCCTTAAAAACCTATTGTATACAACTTGGTCTATCTCTGGTTCATTTCCTGTAGTTCATTATCATTCCACTAGGGGCAGTAGAAGGGCTTTTCCTGCTCATGAAATCTAAAAAGAAAAAAACTTTTGGTGGGAAAAAGTTTAGCTAATTTTTAAAACATGGTGAGAATAATTTAGCCATTATTTTTGTAAATGACTACTTGCTGTATTGAAATAATGCAAAAATAACTAATTGATAACTAATTCTTTATAATACAGTTACCCAAGGTTAAAATTGTGTGGATGTGTGGAAACAGTGGGTCCTTAAGGTGCTTTTTTCCTGAGCACATGTCAATATTTGTGCATCTTAAAATAACATTGTTTTGAGAAAATAGTTACTAAATGAACCAACATTTCCAGATAGATACTATCTATATCTAAAAAAAAAGAAAAGATTGATTTATTTTGTGGTTCTCATCTACATTTTCACCCAAAAAATTGAATTTTTTGTAAATTCTTTGATGTAGTGGGCTTCACAGGTTAGTAAGTTGATAAGTTAGTAAATTTGGACACAAATAAATAGAATGGGGGTAGAAAAAATAAGGAAGACAGATCAATCTAAGAAATCTCGATCCGCAAAAGTGAATGAAGAACAATGAAAGCAAGAATAATAAGAGCACAAGTGGCAAAGAGAAAGAAGGGGTGGTTGGATGTTTAATGGGGCCCCTTGGTTTTTGTACAGCAAAGGGGGGGCTGCCAGGTAATGTCTTCCAGACACACTACCTGTAATTCAATTTCTAAATCTAACTGGAAAAAGAGTGGACATATGTGTGTGTATGTTGGGCATTTTCCCTCCACGTACTCTAGAGCTCTGCCTTTTTTTTTTTTTTTTTGCCCATTGGGAGTCAGGAAGGTTAGTCCCAATATGTGCGTGTGCACGTGCGCGCAAAAGCACTGGGGGTTAATGTATGCTTTCAATCATCTGCTCCAGAGTGGAGAAATCAGATCCCTGTAGTTTAAAAGTGGGCCTCAGGTCCAAACTGAGGCACCAACAAAAAAACTGAAGGAGGAAAAATCAATTCCTGATCCTATAGGAAGCAAAAAACAAGGAAACAAAGAGATTCCAGAAATCTGTTTTGCAGTTATCTCCCTGCTGTTAATGTTAATCAGTGTCCTGCTGTTGCTGCATCCGGAGAGAACAGATATGAGTCTGACAGTCACATTTCTTGGAAAAGGATGAGAGGAAAACGGCTCCTGCTAGTGCTTGCTGCTCCTAACTGGAGTAAGATGTTGAGACTGGAGCAGAGCTTTAGTTTCCTTCAGAAAAAGCGTCTGAAAGTCATGATTTGAGGCTAAAATCTGCCACCTGGCTGCCTCAAAACATGGATGAAATGAGGAAAACGGTGAATGGAGGGGGGGGGGCAGGAAGAGCTAATTAAATGGAGGATGAGGAGGAGTTGGAGATGAGTGAGAGTGAAAGATAACTTAATCAGGATCCACCCTCAGCCCCCAACTCAAATTTTGGCTTTTTCCTGGTGAGGTAAATCCCCCAGCATTCCCCCCCTTATGTGCTTTCACATCCCTCCCACTACTGAAAGTTGTGTGTGTCGCTGTGTGTGTGTCTGTGTGTGCGCGTTTAAGACCACTTTTGCCTGACATTCAGAGCAGAGAAGAAAGAAGGAGCACTCGGCTGCAGAAACTGAAGTCCTACAAACCCGAGTCAGAGCTCTGCTCTCAAAGCTCTGGTCCGATTTGGGAATTCCAAGTTGTGGAAAGTTTCCTTGCTTGACAGTTGGAAAGTTTTGCATTTTGAACAAGGAGTTTTCAAGGATTTATCCTGCAGCTATTTCTTCCTATTATTCTTTGATCCATCTCTCTCTTTGGAGTTTGATTCCTCATTTGGAGAATTCCAGTTTTTGGGAAAACATTTAATCTTTAGTAGGGGAAGGCAGCATCTAAGTGGTGAGTCCAACTAAAAAAGGCATGGGTCCTGAAAGTTGAACCTTTTTTATCTTAAGTAAACTGCCTTTGACATTATTTAATTTGACTTATTCTAACATAATTGCATAATTAGTTCCCGAAAATGCTTTTTTTGTGAACGATTCCAACATGTTTTCCATGTTTTTCTAAAATTTTGGAACCAGAAGAACTATTATTGTTGATTTTACACAACTTTTTTGTCCCTTGATGTAAGGTCTCACTTGTTCTGCTGGTCCACTAAATCAGCAATAACAAAACTGAGCCAGAAGAGATGATCAGAGACAAATAAAAGATGGTTTAAGTGCGTGGCATTTCATCCTCTCTGGATTTGTCATCAAACAGTGGAATGCTGGGAAAGTGAGCTGAGGATGCAGAAAGAAATGTATGTGACAGACGAATGAATCATTGTATGTAGAGGTCTGTGTGCATAAACAGGATTTTTATTTACTGACTTGTGTGTAGCCCACACACATGCATGCATTCATGAAGCAGAGACATCTGTTTCATAAGACTTTTGAAAGATAAAAGTGCAACAGAAAAAGCAGCATGTTAGACCATCTGATGCAGATTATGCAACACAAATTTGAAATCAAAGTGATTTGAACTGCACAATAAAGACAGAAGCTAATGAAAGCTTGCCTTGTACACTTTTAAAGTTTTTTTTCTCTATTAAAAGTAAAGTTTCTCAATAAAAAAACTCTATTAAGAGCATTTATACACTTCCTGCAGAAAAACAAAAGTCAATGTTTAACATTTTAACATTAGAAACAAATTTATAGACAAACATGGTAAAGGTAAAGGCTATAAAACCATCTCCAAGCAGCTTGAAGTTCCTGTGACAACGGTGGCACATATTATTCAGAAGTTTCAGACCCACGGGACAGTAGCCAACCTCCCTGGACGTGGCTGGAAGAGGAAAACTGATGACAAATTGAGGAGATGGATAGTTGGAACTGTATCCAAAGACCCCAGAATAACCTCCAAAGACATTAAAGGTGAACTCCTAGGTCAAGATACATCAGTGTCAGATCGCACCATTTGTGGTTGTTTGAGCCAGAGTGGACTTCATGGGAGACGACCAAGGAGAACACCACTGTTGAAAGGAAATCATAAAAAAGCCAGACTGGAATTTGCAAAAATGCATGTTGACAAGCCACAAAGCTTCTGGGAAAATGTCCTGTTGATGAGACAAAACTGGAGCTTTTTGGTAAGGCACATCAGCTCTATGTTGGTAGACTCAAAAATGAAGCAAACAACGAAAAGAACACTGTCCCTACTATGAAACATGGAGGAGGCTCAGTTCTGTTTTGGGCCTGCAATGCGCATCTGGCACAGGGTGTCTTGAAGTTGTGCAAGGTCAAATGAAATCTCCAGATTATCAAGGCATTCTGGGTAGAAATGTGCTGCTAGTGTCAGAAAGCTTGGTCTCAGTCGCAGGTCATAGGTCTTCCAACAGGACAACCATCCCAAAACACACAGCCAAAAACACCCAAGAATGGCCAAAAACACCCAAGAATGGCTGAGAGAAAAGCGTTGGACTAATCTGAAGTGGCCTTCTATGAGCCCAGATCTGAATCCCATTGAACATCTGTGGAAGGAGCTGAAACATGCCATTTGGAGAAGACACCCGTCAAACCTGAGACAACTGGAGCAGTTTGCTCATGAGGAGTGGGCCAGAATACCTGTGGACAGGTGCAGAAGGCTCATTGACAAATACAGAAACCTTTTCGTTGCAGTGATTGCCTCAAAAGGTTGTGCAACAAAATATGAAGTTATTTGTCCAGCCCTGTTTCATTAGTTTTTTTTTTAATAATTCTGTTAATCAACAACTCAAAAGTAATGGCTGATTTTGATTATTTAATTTTCAATACATTTTAATTTAGTGTTACTTTTGAACGTTTCAAGTCATTTCAGTGATTGTGGACTTTCTTTCTTTAACTGAGGGCGTACCAACAATTTTTTCCACTACTGTATGACCTCAATTAAACAATTATTTTTTTATGTGCTTTTCACTTTTTAACTGCATAACAATGATCCTTTGAGTACAAAATCTACAAATGTTTAAAAAAAGAGAGAAAAAATGAAAGTTTTGTTATTTTTAGGTCCAAAATAGAGCAGTAATGAAACTGAAAAAATGTTTGAGCCACAAAACCTCAAATCTTGATGTTAAAAATAAAGTATTTATAGGTTTGGTTTGGTTTGGTTTGAGTTGGTCCTTTATTATTCTGGCCAAGTGCTGATATTTAGCTTGTTTCTGACAAAAGGCACCAAAACCATACGTCACAGATAGTTTCAACACTTGCAGCTCGAGCGATGAACAACATATGAAATAAAATGTCAGAGGACACACCTAGTATGTTGTTGTGTTTTCATGAAAAAGCATACGCCCATTGGAAATGTAGGTTTGTAGAATATTCTCTTTTTGTATTTCGTTCATGCAGTGAATACATGTCCCTCCAAGACACAAACAGACCTATTTGAGTCTGGGCACAAAGTTGGTGTTTGTGTTCTTCTGCAGAACCTGGCTCCTGTGAAGATGGCTAATGAGGTGCAGCCAGATCCTAGCAGCCTGCAGATACTAGGTGAGACACACACACACACACACACACACACACACACACACACACACACACGTAAAACTCTTTAAAAGTGTTGACATGTTCCTGACCTTTTGTGTCCCTCTCCCACTTAGCAATATGGCTCACGCCAGATTCCAGCTACATTCCAGTCATTCCTGTTAATTACATTTATCTTAGTCTATGGAACGATCCAGATCAAGTGTGTTATATCACTTTTTGTTCATTTGCAGGTGAAAGGACCTCCACCCCAGGCTCACCTGCCACTGCCAGAAATGACTGCAGCATCACCCCCCTCACGCCCTCACCATCGCCGGTGACACACCCATTGCAATTTCCTACATTCTTGGCTTTTTATAGAGCTCTATAAGAAGACTCCCAGAGACCCACGTGCTCTACGTGTCATTAGTGGGTTATATCAAGACTTAAACACAGAGATTAAAGTCCAAAAACAAGAATCTGTGGCAAAGAAATGAGAAACCGTCAAGCTGGCTCTAACTTTAGTGAGAAGGGAGGGAAGGGACACAGGGAAGTCTACAATTACAAAAACTACCACCTTTAACGTGGTATTTCACCATGAGATGTTCAGAGATGGGCGATGAATCAGGAGCAGACGAAAAAACTGTTGTTTTCAGAAGCTTGTAGTTGTTAAGGTAAAAGCTACAATCACAAGCTCCCCATTCTGATGCATTCACTTGCAGATAAATAGATCCACCCACGTCTTAGCTGTCCTCGTCTGAGATGGCATCTGGGCTCAAACTGTACAGCTGGATAGCTCCAATATTGCTCGCCATTTTTGTTTCACCCTTCATTTTAGCTTGGGGTTGTGAGGGGCTGTAAGATAGCAGAAGAGAGAGTGCAAACAAAGGGTTGATGGGAAATGAAGGCAGGCTACAACCCACAACTCAGAGGTAAATTTCTAATTGAATCGGTTAGTTCAAAAAGGGCCCAAGTCCAAGAGGCTCGTTTTTTCAGGAAATGATTTGAATTGCATAGCTTAAAGGGAGGCAACACCAAATGATTAATACTTTACCCAGATTCAGCACCAGTTCATAGCTTACAAATGCTATAATATGATGCACCTCACTTTTATCATTTCAGAGGACTAGCAAACTAAAGTCTCTGGACTTGGGCCCTTCTTGAATTAAACAGGGGCGCTGCCATATTGGATAACTAGTGCTGCCATTTATGGGATGAAGCTAAACCCATGCAAGAGAAGTCCAGGAATTTTGCACTTAATGCATTTAAATGTCAAGCATAGTCAATACATTATAATGGACTTGGGACTTTTTGCACATAATCAGATAGCTTTTCCCTTGAAGACCATAGCACATACAATATCTGTATTTTGAAAAATTGTGGACTTGGGCCCCTTTTGAACTAACTGATTCTATTAACTACTGCTGCTCTACAGAAACTGTCTTAAAATGACACAGGATTTTTGATTTTGGCCAAAAAAGGCTTAATCATAAATGAAAGATCACTGTGAACGCTTTTTCAACAGATCAAAAGATGACTAGAGTGGGACTTTAAAGTCTTTAAACCAAAAAAGAAATTGTACATATGAACACTTATACTTTGCCATATATATATATATATTTTTACAGAGGGTGGAGATCAGGCCCAGGATGAGCTGTCCGTTCTCTGTTGTTCGTGGCGATAGACTTTGGGACAACCTCCAGCGGCTACGCTTTCAGCTTCACTCAAGACTCAGAGGCTATTCACATGATGAAGTAAGGCTCCGCTCTTCTGTTTTGTTTGAAGCTGTCCGATTTTTTTTGACTGTAGTGCGTGCAGACGCTGGGAAGGCGGGGATCCTGGAGTGGCCAACCAGAAGAGCCCCACGTGTCTCCTGCTGACCCCGGATTTGAGATTCCACAGCTTTGGATTCGCTGCACGAGATTTCTACCATGACTTGGATCCTGAAGAGGCTCGGCACTGGCTGTACTTTGACAAATTTAAAATGAAGATCCACAGCACCAGTGTAAGGAACACTACTGTTTTAACTGACGGAAAAATGAAGGTTTTAACAGCGTTTTAGATGTGATGATATACTGAAAGATTTCACGCCGTTGTTTGTTTCATTCATTCATTCATTCATTCATTCATTCATTCATTCATTCATTCATCATTCATCTTTTAAATCCGTTTTGTCCCTTTCGAGGCTGCTGGAGCCTATCCCGGCCACTCGTGGGCAAAAGCAGGGGACATCCTGGACAGGTCGCCAGTCTGTCTCAGGGTTATTTGTTTCAGCAATTTTGAAAAAAACTGGTTTCTCTAACATTATTTAAGACCCACTTTGTTTTTAACATGCTCTTGTGGCATTTTTCTGATCATGGAGGACATATGTAAAGAATATTAAGCTTAAAATTGCATTTCTGTTTGTATTTCTTTATTCAAATTGTTGTAAATCAGGGGTAGAAGAAAAAATGCAGTTCGAGAAGGCGCTATCTGTAATGTGAAAAATACAATGGGCGGACCAAAGCTCCCAGGTCTGAGCTCTCAACAACCGGGAGGGGAAGTGGGGGCGGGGTTGCTCTGCACCAACAGTCCTGCCTGCAACTCAGAGGCAAATTTCAAATGAACATCTGCCGCTCTGAAGAAACTATGTCCAACAAAGCGTCAAGATTGTTTTTCTTTTTTATTAAATCATAATTCAAACACCACTGGGAACACTTAACAAATAGCTCAATAGACGATTAGAGTGGGTCTTTAAAAGTTAGCTTTAAAAGTTTTATGTTGGTGCATTTGCAGGACCTCAGCATGGAGACGGAGCTGGAGGCCGTAAATGGCCGCAGGGTCAGGGCCATTGAGGTGTTTGCCCATGCTCTTCGCTTCTTCAGACAACACGCTTTAAAGGTACAGCTTCCGTCATAAAAATGGGAAATATGCCACACTCCACCAAATAACGAGTGGCTGGTGTTTTGTCAAGTTGAACTAAGCAAAAGCTCTCTGGTTGGATGTTTCAGGAAGTGAAAGACCAGTCGTCCTCTGTATTGGAGGGTGAGGAGATCCGATGGGTGATCACTGTCCCTGCAGTATGGAGACAACCTGCCAAACAGTTCATGAGAGAGGCTGCATACTTGGTAGGAAACACACTGAAATATCTACGGTAACGCAGCACTTGACCTTCAGGCGCTCAGAGCTCTGAACGCAGCCCAAAAATACTTTTGCAATTAAAAGACAATGTTGATTTAGTGTGGGAGGGTCACCTTGTCCCTGAAACCAACGATTACCAAACATTCCTCTTAAATGAACTGCCTTTTCAGATTTCAGACATGCCTTAACCAGACTGTCTTGTTCTTGGGGAGTTTCGCTCATTTAGGGCGCAATCACACCAGGCAGAAAAGGGTGGCTCATTTGGTGAAAGAAATCGCTCTGTTTCCTGCTCAGACATGAAAAACCGATCTGTCTAATGGTTGGCTTGGAGTGACAATTTAGTAGAATGGATTAGCCCAATTCTTCAAAGCTATGACACCATTTGCCCTGTAGATGCTGTCACTTTTTTAAAGTTGCTTAGCGTTAAACGGCACATGATTTTGTCCTCACAATACATGTTGAGGGGAAAACAGCATGTTTAGCTCCATAGAGGGTGATTTCCTTGCGCAGTTTGGTTTGTTTTGGAAAATGGGAAAACTCACCCAAACACTGTAGAAAATCAAACACGTTATCCCTAACATGTTAGCTTGGAAGCGAGGCTCTCAGGTCACTTGTAAACGGAAGTTATTCGCATGAGTATTAATGCAACTGGACTGTCCATTGACCAAGGAGTGGAAGCACACCAAAGAGAGAAAAATCATAAGAAATGTGAATTACAAAGAACAAAGAAAAAGAACACCATGGATTACAGGAAAAGTTGGAAATAATTTGGTGGGTCAGCATTGTGTAGTGAAGATTTGCAGGTGTTTATTAACACACTAGTCTGGGCACTTCTGGGATTAGAGCAGCCATATTGTTGGTCCAGAGACTCTGAGAAAGAGACAGGATGCAGAGCTGGAAGTAGCAAAGATGAAGATGTTGAGGTTCTCTATCGGAGTGAAGAGGATGGATAGGATCACCAGATCATTAGAGGAACAGCTCATGTTGAATGTTTTGAAGCAGGGAAGCAGACTGAGATATTTAGGACACATTGAGAGGAGGAACAGCGATTATGTCGAGAAAAGGATGCTGAGGTTGGAACTACCAGGAAAGAGGTCTAGAGGAAGACCCAAAAGAGGGTTCCTGGATGTAGTGAAGGACGACACAAGGATGGTTGATGTGATTGAAGGAGCATACTCCAAGTAGTTTTAGATGGTAGCTGTTGAAGATCCACAAGAGGAGCTGTCAAAAGACAAAAAAGAAAGAAGCACAAAGGCCCCTGAGATGAGCTAGTTATCTTACTAATATTTTTTTTTTTTGGTCAGAGCTTGATAACCACCCTCAAGTGAGAAGCTTTGGGATCTCTTAGGTAGTTTAATCCATTTTGCTAAAAAAATATGCAGGTGTAGAAGTATCCAAAACAGATAAACGCGTAACTCATCAACCATTGTGCCAATTCAAAACAACACAAAAGACTTTAATGTGCGAAAGCAACCTAAGATTACTTTTGTTTTTCTTTGCACCTGCAAACCTTTCTTCATTGCATTTACTGGGCAAATAGTAAACTGATGAAAAGGTGCATACTCCCACCTACTGTATGGAGGTATATAAAACACCAGCATCTTTTCCTAAGGAGGCTGGCAAGCAAGGAGAAGGGCAAAGTAGCCAAATGTACTCTAGCAAGGTTCAGCACTGATTCCTTGGTAGGAGGCGACCCTTCCTGGATTCTGGTGTTTGTGTTTTTTAGCTGTATGCAGTTTTGATAGATGAAATCTACAAAGAAATGATGTGGAGGTGAAAAGAAATACAGCATAAGAAGCATGGGACAAGGAGTGACGGAAATTTCTCATGAAAGATCTACACTGTACACGTAAATCTGCCTGTCGTCTGCATACATGCGTCCCTATCAACACACGCCCATCCTCCTTCAGCCACATATGATATAATAACTTGTGTGAAGCATTTCGACGAGAACTTGTACTCGCAACTGCAACACGCAACCATTTAACCTTAGGTCACACTTTTTCTTCAGTTCACATGCAGGTTAAACGGTTAACTATCAAACAGATGCTCCCTTCAGAGTGCAAGAAAACCAAAATGCACCTTCACACACACATCGATAACAACCACACACACACAGTCCTGGCTTGAGGCTGTCGGGCGTGTGTTCTTCCTGGTGGTGATGTCATTAGGACTGAACAATAAGGGAGACCGGCACACAAATACAGGAAGTGGAGTGCAGACCCCCGCCCTGCACACACACGCGTATTGTTAGAGTAATTCCACTCTACTCCCATCTTCAGGACCAATCCTGATGTAAATCGAGTCCTTTTTATAACTCAAACTTAAAGTCATTTGGTTTTGTCACATATTCTCCCATCTTCATGTTTATGTATTTGTGCATGTTTATGCCTCACAGATGTCATTTGTCTTTACCTCCATGTGTTTTTCCTCTTCTTAAGGATCTGATCCCCACAAGTTCTCCTGCCCTCATCTGAAATCTGAAAGATTCTTGGACAAACAAAAAGTGTCCTTTATTTTGTGTTGTATTGTCATCACCACAATTAAATGAAAAATATTAACTTTTTGCCATTTCAAGTCACTCATGTCCTCTCTTTGTGTTCATCAGGCTGGTCTTATATCCCCTGAATGTCCTGAGCAGCTTCTCATTGCCCTGGAACCTGAAGCTGCCTCCATTTACTGCCGGAAGCTCCGCCTCCACCAGGTGATTGACCTGAGCATGCAGCCAATTACAAACGGCTTGGATGCTGATGGATCCAGGCCCTTCGATTCCAGCTTCAGACAAGGTCGGCAAACGCTTCTTCTGCATTTCTGTTTGTTTTGGTTCTGTGGAGTCGCTCCTTGGCACAAGCATGAAACCACAATGTGTTCCTGGAAATGTTTGGATTCCTTCAGGGATTGTGGTTTGTGCAAAAGACACATTTGAGTGTATTCAGAGGGGAGAAAAAAACTGGTGCCGAGGGTAAAATTGTTGCCCAAATGTTTGGCCCAAGTTACACACATCTTTAAGCAGACCATATCGTTCATGGGGAGGAAGTATATAGAGAGGAGAAAACATAAGGTAGGAAAGAAAAAAAGGATTTTTTTTTTACTTATAGCAATTACATGATGAAAAAAATTTAGAAATAAGTATTTGATCCCTTGTTAATTTTGTAGATTTACCCACTTAAAAATAAATGGATAGCCTGTCATCTTAATGGTTGGTTCATTTGAACAGTGAGAGATAAAAAAAAATCACTAAGAAAATCAAGAAATCCACTTTAAAGAATTAATATACATTTATTTGCATTTCACTGAGGGAAATTAGTATCTAATCCTCTAATCCTTAAGAGTTGTGGTTCACACATACTCTCCCAATCCTGTCACCTGAAGGGAAGACACCTGTTTAAACTAATCACCAGTAGAAAAGACTCCAAACTCTTCAACATGAGAGACTAAAGAGCTTTCACTGGATTATTTGGAGAAGATTGTAGATCTGTACAAGACTAGAATGGACTACGAAACCATCAGTGAGAATCTGGGGATTAAGGGGACAACTATTGGTGCCAAAATACAAGAATTACAACATGACCATCAACCTTTAGGTCTGGGGCTCCAAACAAGATCTAACCTGGTGGGGTTTCCATGATTCCATGAGAACAGTCAGAAATAGGCCTAAAACAACACGCAGGAGTCAGTTGATGATCTCAAAGCAGCTTGACCACAGTCACCAAGAAAACCACTGGTAATACTTTACTACGCAATTGTTTTACATCTTTCAGTGCTCCTAAAGTACTTGTGTGTTAGAAGACACATCAATGTCAATGAACATCTTCATGATTTAGACCGGGGGTCGGCTCCGGAGCCGCATGCAGCTCTTTAGCGCTGCCCTAGTGGCTCCCTGGAGCATTTTCAAAAATGTTTGAAAATGTAAGAAAATGGGAGAGAGAAATATATTTTTTGTTTTAATATGGTTTCTGTAGGAGGAAAAACAAGACACAAATATTCTTAACGTTTTCCAATGCTGTAAGAGCGTGTAGAATTAAAATTGTACGGCCCAGCAAGTACATCACTTACAGCTGGAAAACGGGAGTCAATCTATCTATAAGTTGATCTGTCAATCAACTGGCTGCACTGAAAATCAGTCCGTGTACCTGACACGAGTCTGTACAGTCTCAGAGAGGAGGGGGTAGAAAGGGAAGCTAAGAGCATGCTCACCTTTCTGACGTCACAAGCTCCATTTCCATTGAACACGGAACACATTGAACATTGCACAGACCTCATCAACCTCTCCCCCTTCCACACTCATGGGGCAACAAAAAGAAACAAACATAACAGGAAGAATAAACTAAGGTGGAACAACAAAACTGCCATTTGAAAAGAAATGTGGGCAAACAGAAACGCTCATGCTGAGCCCTAATTAGATCAGGGGACCATTTAATTGTTTTGTGTTCGAATCCTCAAAATAAAAATGACATGAAAAATCAAATTTCTTTATTACATTTCTTTAATTTTATCAAAGCAATGAAACATAATTGATTGATATTGTAATGAAGTTAAACTTGCACAACAGAGCAGTCACGTGATGCGTCGTTCTCCGCAGAATGCACTGCAGGGCAAATATACATTTAATCGTTAATGCTCATTATGTATTTGTAGCAACTTAGTCATTTTGATAGTAGGCTAATGTAACTAATATAGATACACATTGCATGTGTTGCCTTCATTATAAGGCTTAAATAGGGCTTTTAATGTTTGTTTATACATATTTGTTTTTTTCGTCCAATTTGGCTCTTTCAACATTTTGGGTTGCCGATCCCTGATTTAGACAGTGATTGGGAGAAGGCGCTGTGGTCCAATCAGACCAAAATGGAGCTCTTTGGCGTCAACTCATCCTGTCATGTTTGAAGCAGGAGAAATGCTGGCTATGCCCTCAAGAACACCATCCCCACTGTCAAGCACGGAGGTGGAAACATTATGCTTTGGGGTGTTTTACTGCACATGGCTACTTTATCATGAGGATTGGAGGATGAACGGAACCATATACTGCCAAATGCTGAGGAAGAACCTCCATCTTTCTGCCAGGAGGCCTAAAATGGATTGTGGATGGGTCTTCCAAAAGGATAATGACTAATGAATAAAGACAAACAGCAAAGGAAACCAAGAAATGGCTGAAGAATAGATAGTCTTTATTGTCATTGCAACATTGTACAACGAGATTAAAGTGCAAAAATAGTCAAATAGTAAAAATAAAATCACAATAAAATAGTATAAAACAATATAAGATAAATAGCATAAAAACAATATAAAATAAATAGTATAAAAACAATATAAAATACAGCATAACAGACATAACAGACAAAAATACAGACATAACCCACACACGCGTAAACATTCTGTCATGTTTCCATTTATGGCTTGTTCTTTACAGCGTTTAATGTAGTTATTGCTACGGGATAAAAACTTTCCTTGAATCTGTCAGTCCTTGTCTTGATTGACCTGAACCTTCTCCCTGATGGCAACAGTTCAAAGAGGGAGTGTCCAGGGTGTGAAGTGTCCTTGAGAATGTCCTTGGCTTTTTTGAGGCAGCGCGAGCGGTGGAGTTCTTCCAGAGGGAGGAGAGGGCAGCCGGTGATCCTCTGTGCCGTGTTAATGACCCTCTGGAGAGCTTTCCTCTGAGCCACTGTGCATCTGCTGAACCACACACAGACACAGTACGTGAGGATGCTCTCAATGGAGCATCGATAGAAGGACACCAGCAGTCTCTGGGAGATGTTGTTTTTCCTGAGCACCCTTAGGAAGTGCAGTCTCTGCTGGGCCTTTTTCAGCAGCTCAGAGGTGTTTACTCCCCAGGTTAGATTCTCCTCTATGTGGACCCCCAGGAAGCGGAAGTCTGGCACCCTCTCCACACAGACCCCGTTGAAGAAGAAGCATATCAAGGTCGTGGAGTGGTCCGGCCAGTCTCCAGACCTCAGTAGTTTAGAAAACCTATGGAGATAGCTGAAGGTCAGTGTTGAAGCTTGGTGGCTGTCAAGCGACAGCCACCAAGTCTTTATGATTTCAGAAGTCATTTGTAAAAAAAAAAAGTGGACCAAAATTCTTCCTGATATGTGCAAAAAAGTGATCATCAACCACAAGAAACATCTAACTTATGTGCTGCAAATAAGAGTTTTCCCACAAAGTACTAAATCTTTACAGCAAGAGGGTTCAAATACGTATTTCTTTGAAATAAAATGCAAATAAATGTATACAAAATTTTTATGGTGGATTTCTTGATTTTTGGGGGGGGTGGGATTTCCTATTTCTCGCTGTTCAAATTAATCTATCATAAGATAACAGACTGTCAATGTCTTATTAAGTGGGCAAAACTACAAAATCAGCAAAGGATCAAATACTTATTTCCGTCACTGTATTCCCTTAACCAACTTTTCTTTTAGACAGAGTAGCAGTATGGTCAAATTTTTACTCGAATGAAATCTTTTAAAATTGGGTTTTAAACTTCTAACGTGACAGATATAGCCTACAAGCATAAAATCGTAGGATTATCACCAAAAACACATTTGGGCCTATTACTGAGCCAAAAAAATTTTCCCAGCTGTGTTTCTCTCTGGGGAACAATAAACTGCATCCACTGCTGCCTGTCATGAACATGTTTGAGAGTCCAGAAACAGCTCTGCTGTTTGGCCCATGAAGCTTTGGCGTGCTTCATCTCCCAAGTTTCAGGAACAATTTTCATTGTTTGCAGACAAACAATGAAAATGCAACCTTGTTTTTTCTGGAGACAATAGTTTAATTTAGGCTATCTAACCTGTGAACGTGTTGACTTTAAGACGTTTCAGCACTATTGGTTTCCAGGCCAAATTTTGTGCCAAATCAATCTACTCCTACTCCAATCATCTTTTGATCTGGACCCTTCCCAATGGTCTTTTAATAATGATTATGTTATAGCCAAAAAAAAAACACAAAAAACCCCAGTTATTTTTAAGGACATAGTTTCTGCAAAGCGGCAGGAGTTTATAAGAAATTTGCCTCTGAGTTGTGGACGGGACTGTTGGTGCAGAGAAACCCCACCCCCTCTCCTCATCACCATAACTGAGAGCTCTTTGCAGCCCCTCAAACTCCCAACCTAACATTACCGGTGCAACAAAAAGGACGAGCAATATTGGAATATTGGAGCTATCCATCTGTACAGTTTTGAGCCAGAAGCCATCTGGGACGAGGAAAACGAAGACGTAAATGCATCCGAATGGAGCAGAGCAGAAAGCTAGTGGCCCGCCCGATGTATTTTCCACATATACACACAGGTATATGTAGAAAATACATTATTTTTTCAGTGCCATTTTTTCATCTGCTCCTAATTCACAATGATTTGAATAAAGAAATCCTCATAAATGCAATTATAAGCCTAAGTTTCTTTATATATTTCTCCATCACAGGAATGTTAAAAACACCAAAAATGCTATTTCATCTGAGTGGGGTCTTAGTTTTTTTCATGAATTTTCCTTTGTTCATTTTTTTACTTTAAAGTGATGAAACATTCGCGACATCTTTATTGCAAAGTTAAAAATGTATGCAAATGTTATACGATTGTTCCACAACGGAACACAAACATGCATTGCAGAAGAAAAATGCATGATTCAATGAGTGAGCAGCGTCTAAAATTCCCTTCAAAGGCTCCCTTGTGCACATGCAGGCAGTGAGGCGCACACAAAGAACAGTCACACACTCTAAACACAGGATATTGTAATTGGAACAAGGTGCAGTAAGACTATGATCTCACCCCTTCCACGCTTGTCACTCTCCCTTTCTTTTGCATTTTCTCCCCCAAATCCCACTTTCTTTTCCAAACTTGATGGAGGGTCAACTATCTTTAGATATTCTTCCACCTTTGTTTAACACTAAAGATAGCGCCCCAGGAGTTCTTAACACAGAAACACACTTTCTCCTCTGCTGTTTCATGTAGATAGTTTCCAGACTCCAGCTCATCAGCCCGAACAAAAACACCGGCAAACAAGAAATCTAAGCTTGCATGATTGCAGTGGTCTTTTCTCAGCTTCATTTACACAGGCATGCATTACCTCCTGCGTCATCCAGGACCCTGAAACAACCCGAAGCGCTTGGCTTTCTTCACCGTAAACACGGGTTCTTTTTCTTTGTTCTCGTTTTGCCACCCATCTCATGTTACCTTTGACTCTTGTTCAACTTTTATACAGGCTTTAGTTCTCGTGTGGTTTATAGGAACAAATTAGAAACACTTGGTATGTGGTCGTGAATCACAAAACACCTTTTGCCCACTTTTTCAAAAGGCTTTCTTCTAGCCTAAACTTTTGTATTCATTTTTGGAAGTCATCATGTCACATTTCATGCATTGGCTCTGTTAAACAGACTGTCATGGTGATGTGTTTTTGTTGGAGCTTGGTCCACACTCCCAGCTGTCAATCAAAGGGCTTGGGTGTCTGTAAAAAGCAAACCAAAGCCTGAGTGTGGTCTGCATCTCCAGCGAAACGCTCTTGTCATGCAAAAGCACATTTGTTGCTTTTGTTTGACTCAGATCCAAAGATTTATGTGACTCCAAGCAGAAGTGCAGGGAAGTGCTGTGCCTCAAACAAAACAAAAAAAGTTAAGATTAGAAAGGCCTCATTAGGCTGAAAGTGATGCTGTTTATGTTCCAGATTGAGCTGCTTTGAATGGAGATTTTAGTCAAACAAACAGTGGAGCCTGGCCGGTACATTTAGAGTGTTTACACAAAATGTTTGGAAACCAGCAAAGTATTGTGGGATGCTGAAAGATGGTGATGACTTGGAGTGCTTTCAGAATGGCAGAGCCCTCACAAATTTCTGTAAAAATTAATCATTAATTAAGAAAAATGGTAAAAAAATAAAAAATAAATAAACTAATGGTGTCAAAAACATGTGCATTTTGTCAATTTTGATTGTTAAGCTGCAGATACCTGAGCTGCAAGTTCTGACTTTTGTCCCTGGCTAAAGCTTTTGTCACAACTGGCTTTACGTGTGGATAGGAGCTGTCTGCAGGTGGAAAACTGGCAAAACCTGTACGGTCCATGGAGGTGGCCTCCATGAAATATTAAGGTTGTAAAGCGCTTGATGAGCCTGTAGAGCAAAAATGTTCATGGACATTTCTTTCTGCAAGCATGGTGCGGCCGAAAGGTCGTAGAAAACACTTACACAACATGTTAGGGCAGTGGTTCCCAAACTTTTTCTGCAGGGCCCCCCTTTCTGAAAATTACAATATTTTCGAGCCCCCCCACACTGACACAAACATACAATCCTTTGTTTCTAAACTCTACAGCGCCTTATAACATGTGGTTAATGAGAAATCTTTCTCTGAACGGTAGAATTATGTTATCTAAACCTGAAGGAATCTCTAGATCTGTCTATGTGTCTCTGTCTTTAGAAATTCCAAAACACATCTGTAACCTATTAAACAAAACATTATTTGATTTTATTTGGAGGAAAAATTCTCATTACTTAAGCAAAATTTGTTTTGTGTAACACCAGAAAACATGGGGGCATGGATGTATTAACCTTTAAAACTTTAAACAACTCTTTTAAAATAAAGTGGTTAAGTAATTTATTGAAAGGGGAAGACAATATCTGGAATGCATTTCCCAAATATATATTTGACACACTGGGAGGCATTAAATTCTTGCTAAAATGTAATTGTAAAATTGAAAAATTACCCACAAAACTTTCAAACTTTTACAAACAAGCCCTGCTGGCCTGGAAACTCATTTATAAACATAATTTTTCTCCAACAACTTGTTTTATTTGGAATAACAGTAATGTACAATACAAAAATAAATCACTTTTTTTCCTAGGTGGTTATGATAATGATATTGTTTTAATCAGACAACTTTTCAATCCTCATGGACATCTTCTGACGTATGAAGAATTTATTTTAAAATTCGGTATTCCTGCTCCACCCAGAGAATATGCAATAGTGTTAGATGCCATTCCAACCAGTCCACTACAACTGTTTAAAGGGATTTATAACACAAGTCAATTAAGAACCCAGACAATTTTTTGGGACAATGTGGATATTTGTGTTTTAATTCAGTTTCCAATAAACAAATAAGAAATATTTTACATACCACAACCTTACCTGCTGGGAGGTTTTACTGGGAATCCAAATTTGTGGACATAAAATGGACTTATGCTTGGACTATTAGTAATAAATACTGTCTAAATAACAAAATAAAAGAGGTGTCCTTCAAAATATTGCATTGTATATATCCTACCAAAATTTGAGTAGATTTGTTGGACATGGACCTGTTTTGTTCATTCTGTGGAACTCAGGAGGAAACTATTTATCATCTGTTTGTGGACTGCAGACATACAAATAAGGTTTGGATTGAAGTGGGAAACTATATTGGAAATATAACTAAACAAACTGTTACATTTTTAGAAAAATACATTATTCTGGGTTACCTTAATGGCAAAGTAGACAAAGATTGTATCTTCATTACACAACTGTTTTTATTATTGGCAAAATTCCATATTCATAAAGCAAAATGGTCAAACTCCAAAACTAAATTCCAACAGTTTTGAGTGAAATCAATCAGTAATGTACCATTATCAAACATCTGCAAAACCAAAAAGCTATTCGGACTAATTTAATTTTTGAAAGTTTTAAAATTTATTAAACCCCAAAGATTTTTGAAGTAAAAATTCTTTTTCTCTTATGTTGTATATGTATGTGTATATATTTATACACTTTTTCTTTTATTTCTTATATTTTTCTGCAATATGTACACATTTCAATTCCCCCTGAGACATTCACATTGTTACTGTATTATGTTGTTTGTCAATAAAGTATAAAAAAAAAAACTCCACCGCGCCCCCCCTGCAATACCTCCGCGCCCCCCCTAGGGGGCGCGCCCCCCAGTTTGGGAACCACTGTGTTAGGGTGATGTGGGTGAGACGCAGACATGTATGGATTTCTCAGTTTTTCAATCCCCCCCCAACCCTGCGCACTGTGCGTGGAGTCCATTAGTGCTCCTTGTGTGCAACTGATGAGATGATAGCGAGCAGGTGAGCAGATCGCCACAGATCGTCAGCCTGTAGGTGTGGGAGGTGACCTGGATCCTGACAAAGCTGTGAATTGTTCTGCAGCTTAAACCTCAGAAACATTGGGTCTCTCTCACAATTCGCCAAAAAACTGAAAACTCATTTTTCCAACTTGCCTATTCCCCCCGATAACTTCCTATTTCTGGCCTATTTATATGTATATTTTATTGTGCATTTGATTGCTTTTATTTTCTTTTCACTTTTATGTACGGTGACCTTGGGTTCCTTGAAAGGCGCCTAACAAATAAAATGTATTATTATTATTATTATTATTTTAAACCATGCAAGCACACTTTCAACAAAAGCCATATAGTTGCTACTGTGCACAACATCAGCAACAAATGCTGAAGCCACCAGGGTTTCTTTGTTCAGAAGCCAACAACAAGAATAACTTGACAAATGTGTTCTTTCAAAACAGAGCAACATTTGCTTTTGGCTTTAAATTAGGCTCTTACAAATTTGTGTTTATCTTTGGTCTCAAGTACCATGGCTACCACACTCCAAGCTATGTTGTCAGGATTTAGGGTGCAGCACAACTGAACCCCAAGGAGCAAAGGTTAAAAGCAAAGAACGAGTTTATTTTCAGATGTTTAGTTGTGGACTGCTCTGGAGCCAAGCAGGAACCTGATGCCAGAGAGACAGCCGTCGGTGTATTGGATTTCTCAGATGATCTAATGAACAACAGCAACTTGAGAAACCATACTAAGGTGGTAGGGAGGAGGAAAATGAGAGGTTGGAGAAGACAGAGGGGAGATCTGGCACGGGGTTTGAAGCGAGTGAAAGGATAGTCCAATGTGAAGATCCAGTTCCAGGAGAGGAGAGACAGGGGGAATCCATAGGCTGGTCCAAGGCCTCAATCCAGAACAGCTCGCAGCTGATGCAGAGGTACAGATGGGGTAAACCAAAATGTGGTCAGACACTAAACTGGTTCCAAAAACCACAAGAACAAGGCATTTTACACAGGCTTGAGTGTTGACTTAACATGAGTACTGGACCAAGTGAGTGTGACATCACCCATAGAAGACAGCTTACCTCCTGCTCCAAAGTAGTAAAGTCAATTCCGTTGCTTTTTTTTTTGCCAAACATCGTTAGTAAGATGTCTGTCTGAGCCATCGATTCCATGGCAACAACTCTCACCAATCAGGAGTGAACTTTTTGCATAGCTGCACCCTTACCACTTGAGAATATCTCAATCAAACGTTTAACCAACTGAACTATCCAGCGCTTGAACTGTGTGATGTCTTACCAGAAAAAATTAAGACTGCTGAGTTACTTCCACTTGCAGCTAACCCTGTAGGTCGATTTTCCTAAAACAGAGAACGAGACGGTGTATTCATTGATTTTCGTTTGTTGTTGTTTTTTTGCATTCTATGTTTGTTTGTTGTGTGTTTACATGATGACATCAAAAAGACGAAGTTTGTCTTCCGAAAGCTAATGGACAGGACATCAAGCTATAACGGTCTTGTTATCTCAGATACCTAAAGCTTTGTAATCTTTGCAGATAAACTAAGTCCTCTCCTTAAACTCCCACTCCGATCATCTTTTGATCTGTTATAGAAGAGTTCCCAGTGGTCTTTTAATTATTATTAATCCAAAATCAAAACAACTTGTGTTGTTTTCTAGGACATAGTTTCTGCAGAGCAGCAGTAGTTTATTAGAAATGTATTCAAGCAGGGAGCTTGTGGCTTGCTGTAGTTGCTTCTGCGTCACACCTACAAGCTTTTTCTAACGTCATTTTATCCTCTGCTCCTGATTCATAACACTTTGAATAAAGACATAATCAGAAATGCAATTTTAAGCTTAATTTTCTTTATCCATGTCCACCATCGTTGGAAAAAATACCACAAGAACATGTTAAAAACACCCAAATTACTTTTGTTTTGTTTTGTTTGTGCAGCGAGGGAGCAGCTGAGACGATCCAGACACAGCAGGACCTTCCTGGTGGAAAGCGGCACCGGAGAGCTGTGGTCCGAGCTGCGGACCGGTGAGTTCAGAAAGTTCCTTCAAGCTTCAGATGGAGACAAATTTGACCTGTTGACTGTTTGGGCCACACACATCTGCCCAGGGGTGAACAAGGGGGCAACTACAAAAGACTGCCGCCGCATTTCATCCCGATTCAGTCACCATTGACATTCCTGACAGATCTGCTGTTGGTTTGGAAGATTTATGAGAGTGTAATCTTGAAAAATGTTGCGTACTTGCTGAATGTGTTGCACCACAACATTATCTCTAACTACATAAAACAATGCAATGAAATAAAATCTTTCAATTTCCTGTGAAATGACAGCAGTGAATTATGGGAAAAACCCTGGTACAAAGATAAAAAGGTGAAAGGAGCCCCCACCTCAGGACTCTATACCTAAACCACTGATGGATGAAAAGAAAGTCTAGTTTAATTGATTGTTTTTGCTCATTTAAAACACAAGCAAGAAAATGATTAAAAGGCAATGAAGTGATGGGAGAGGCAAAAAAAACCAAAAGGCCTCCACCCAATAGAACTTAAAAATATAGAACAAACACGGAAAAAATAATAAAACTAATGATAAGTAACAAGTATTAAAATAAAAGTTCAATCTGAATATTGAGGATGTAAAAGATACATATTGAAAAATCAATCTAGTACTGGGAGGGGAGTTACAGCAGTATAGGTAGAAAAGCAGAGAGACAAACAAGATCATGTTGGTAAAAAAGGTCAAAATTGATCGTATTTAAACTTTTTCTTCCTGTTGTGCTCTCTGTTGTCTTTGCCTTTTTATATACCAGTACATATGATGCAAACAAACAGAAGTCACAAACCAGCTTCTACCAAATCAGGTTAATTACAATTGGCTAAAGGTGATCCCCAGCGACAAAAAGACTTTCTCTGTTAAACACCATTTTCATTTATAATCTTAATTGTCAAATAAAAAATACAAATATTGGTAAAAAGAATCAGAATGTGGTAGTTTGGATCACAGAGTTAGTTGGATGATTAATGTTTTGATTCGTGGACTATTGTTGTTGTTGTTCACCTTTCAGCATATCCCTCCACTGAATATTCATTGGACCAATTTGGATTAAATCTTTTTAGAAGCCATGCAAGTGCAAGTCACTTTTTTATTTTCATTTTTAATTTTCACATTTTTTCACAATATGGGGAAAAAATGTTTTTGTTTGAGTGAGCTTCATGAAATTTCACACAAATCCTGCTGGCTGATGTCTACATCCATGGCTGAAGTTTTGTTGACCTTTGACCTCAGGAAGATGGTCCCCAAAAGAAATTACCTTTAGTACCTTCTACAAATGAAAACTCCTCCTAGAGGTTTTGATCTATCACCTCTTCACTCCTGATCCATCATTGGGAAGCTACATGGAAGAGAAAAAAAACGTTGATAATAAAGTTTGTAGATTTTGAACGGCATGCTTGCAAAGGTTGGCAACGGTTTCCCTGTTGCTCATACATTTTATACCAGAATATTGTGAAAATGTAAAACATGAACTGTTGGCTGGAGCTAAACAAAACTATATGACATACAATATGGACTGTAGTTAAAAAAAACCTCAGTTACCAAGGAAACCAAATAATTAACTTTTGCAGATTCTTCTAAAAAGGACATAGACTTGTTCAAAAATGAAATGGTTGCTTGGAGATAGAATAGAAAAGCAGCCAAAATATTTTTTTCATGAATTTCTCACGTGCAGCTTCGGAATGAGGGGAACAGGGGCAGAGGAGAGAGTGAGGGCGGTGAGGGCGGGGGCAGCGAGGGTAAGGACTAGGTGGCACCTGAGCAACACACGGCTTCAATGTTTGTCGTTTTCATGTGATTCAACATATTTCAGCAGAAATCCCTTCATTTCAGCACAAGTTTCATAAGCTTGGCCGTTGTTTTTGCTTCTTTTCTTGTGCAGGCGACAAGTATGTGGTTGCAGACTGTGGGGGAGGAACCGTGGACCTGACAGTCCATCAGATCGAGCAGCCGCAGGGGACGCTCAAAGAACTGTACAAGGCTTCAGGTACGACGCCTTTTCTCAAAAAGGACCTTCATTTTCTTTCTTAATTTTTTTCAAACACAAATGAAAGAATCAGCACAGTGGTTTAAGAGACATAAGACAATACAGTGTGTTTGAAAAGGAGTGGGTTGAAGAGGAATCTTGGATGATCCCACCCCTTTTTCACAACACTTGATAATGCGCATCATTCAGTTTACAGATATGTACAAAACATCCACGGTACAATTATTGCATGGCAACTGTGCAAAGTGACATTTTTGTTTTTGTTTTGTAATAGTTTCTGGCCTTGTAAAGATCTACTAGTGACCTGTTGTAGGTTATTTAGAATATTTGTAAACTTTAGCTTTTTTTTTTAAACCTTCATCCAATCCGTTCCAAACATCCACACCACAATTTGATAAAGACATTTTCTTTATTGTAGTGCGAAATGAAATTCAGTTGGTTTCTTAGGATTTCTTAGATCTCCTTCAGCTTCCAATGCTGCGTTTGTTTCACCTCCAGGCGGCCCGTATGGAGCTGTTGGCGTGGATCTGGCCTTTGAAAACATGCTGTGCCAGATCTTTGGGGAGGACTTCATCCAGAGCTTCAAGGCGAAGCGTCCGGCGGCCTGGGTGGACCTCACCATCGCTTTTGAGGCGAGAAAACGGACGGCATCGCCCGGCCGAGCCAACGCCCTCAACATCTCCCTGCCTTTCTCCTTCATCGACTTCTACAAGAGGCACAGGGGGCAGAGCGTGGAGGCAGCGCTGAGGAGGAGCAAGTGAGTGGGAGGAGCATCATCTGGGTGTGACGGTGACAGTAACCCCACCCCTGCTCACTGTGTTTGTGTGTTAGCATGAACATTGTGAAGTGGTCGTCCCAGGGGATGCTGCGGCTCACTCAGGAAGCCATGAACGAACTTTTCCAGCCGACCATCAACAACATAGTCAAACACATAGGTGAGAAGCAGACGCAACACATGCACACACAAGACACACGTGTTTAACTTTAGGGAAATGTTCTTCATTTACCCTGCTCATCTTTAAAGTCCCCCTTTGATCATTCTTTTAACTATACTAAAAGTGTTCTCAGTGGTCTCTAACCCTTGTGCTATCTTAGATGACCCCACCCTTACATTAGCGTGTTCTCCCTACCATGACAAAGGTGGATAAAGGTGAAGAGGATTTCATGTAATCCATGGAAACCAGTGAAGATCACAAATCATTGAAGAAAAAGGTTCAGAGCACTGTCTAGTGGGTCTAGATGACCCAACTCCCAATGTTAAGGTGCCTAGGATAGCACAAGGGTTAATTATGATTATGCCATTTTAAGACTATTTTTTTTAACTGTCATTCTCTAGGACATTGTTTCTGCAGAGCGACAAATGTTTATTAGAATTCCATCTCTGAGTTGTGGGCGACACCAATGACACAGGGTAACCCCCCCCCCCTTCCCCTCTCTGTTGTGGCCCACCCAGAGTATCTCCCAAGTCACAAGAAAGCTCTTTTTCAAACTGCTCCTGATTCTCAACAATTGCAACACAGAATCACTCAGCCATTGAATTTTTCATTTATTTTATCGTTATATTTGTCCTCCATCATCAGAAAAATACCAGAAGAACATATTAGACACCTAAAACACAATTTTCATCCGTCTTTAAATTTAAAGGAAAAGGGACAATTTCACCTTTTTTCCCTAAGATTTATTACTTTAATATCGGGATTTCTGACATTTGGACTTTTTCTTATTAAAAAAACAACAACTTTAATCCCACAATTTAGCCTTCAGATCCTAGATTTTAGACTTCTGACTTTGATCTTTAAACTCTACATTGAATTTTAGAATGTGGTTTATCTCCTGAAATTAGTGATATTAAACTGAGACATTTTTTAAAAGAAAGTCTAACTAAAATGCAAGAATTATCACATTGATCTCACATCTATGATTAAAATCCCAAGATGTTCGACTTCAATCTCACAAATTTTCCTTTTCTTTTTTTTTTATTTGAAGAATTTTGACTGAATAAATTTCAGAATAGTACTTTTTCCTATGGTTTTTGAAACTAAACTAATATTTTTGCCTTTTTTCCTACATTTGATTTAAATCCAAGAGTTTTTTTTTATATTAGAGCAGCATAAATCCCACAATTTACTACTTGTTTCACATTTTTGAGTGAAATCTCAGACATTTGGTCAAAATAATTTAAATTGTGATCCAAGAATTCTGCCTTAAATTTTAGAATTTGACTTTTTCTAATTTGCCAAAATTAAGATACTATTTCTCCATTAAAAAAACATTAAACTCAAAACTTTTTCCATTTTTACTTTCATCTCTGAGTTCTCACTTTAACCTCTAAAATTTCCAGGATTAAATCAGAATTGTTTTATTTTGTAGGTAAAGTTTTTACCCTAACCTTGGATTAACAGGAAGGGGTACAGTGTTAGTTGATTTGTGGAATCCAGATGTGAAAATAAAAACTCTGACTTCTCACCGTCAGTTGTGTTGTCAGCCTTAAATCTGCCTGTTTTCCTTATGGAGGATTTTACTCCTGTTGGAAGAAGTAAAGAAAGAAAAGTATTTTCTCCCAAATTATTGAAAACTTGAAACTCTGACAAGCATTTGAAGACGCTAAAACATTTATCAGTTATGTGTTTTTCTCATTTAAGTCTTATTCTGTGATTAGTTTGAAATAATGTTCATGTGAAATCATCTTTTCTACTGTTTATTTAGAGTAATTGTCTATAGAAGTATATGGATTTAATCTATGCTGTTACTTGTTTTGCAAAATATCTTATTCTGGATTATGGTTTTAAAACATTTTGTCTGCTTTTAATCTGCCACAATCCAGTAACGGCACATTTGAAGCCAGAGGACCTTTGAAGCTCGGCTGGCCTGAGAGGCCAAACAAGTGGCTTTAATGATGGGGGGTGTAAAGATAAAGGGAAGGATGTAGAATATCCCCTCAGTAAAGATCAAAAACTGCAAAGATCTTTGCTTTCTTCCACAGAGGTCCTCATGGCAAAGCCTGAGGTGCGCGGTGTGCGCTTCCTCTTCCTGGTTGGGGGCTTTGCAGAGTCCCCCATGCTGCAGAGGGCGGTCCAGAGGGCCCTGGGGAGGTCGTGCCGCATCATCATTCCCCACGACGTCGGCTTGACCATCCTGAAGGGCGCCGTCCTCTTCGGGCTGGATCCCACAGTGGTGAGGGGAGGGGTCGCGACGTTTGGGGTCACGTTAAAAGTGGGCATGAGCATTCACCCACGTCTCTCCTCCGCAGGTCAGAGTGCGGCGAAGCCCTTTGACATACGGCGTGGGCGTCCTGAACCGCTTTGTGCAGGGACGCCACCCCCGGGATAAACTTCTCATCAAGGACGGCCGCGAGTGGTGCACGGACATCCTGGATCGCTTCGTCTCCGTTGACCAGTCGGTGGCTCTGGGGGAGGTGGTGAGGCGGAGCTACACCCCAGCTCGGATGGGCCAGCGCAAGATCATCATCAACATCTACTGCAGCGCCACCGATGACGTCACGTACATCTCTGACCCTGGAGTCAGGAAGTGCGGGGCGATAACCTTGGACCTACCGGAACCGTTACCGCCAACGGGAGCGGTGGGAGGAGCGGGAGCCGCCGCCTCAGAGAGGAGGGAGATCAGAGCAACCATGCAGTTTGGAGACACCGAGATCAAAGTCACAGCCGTTGACGTCATCTCCAACCGGTCTGTCAAAGCCTCCATAGACTTCCTGTCCAACTGAGACGGAGCAGGAAATGGAAACAGACTTCAAACACACAAAACAGATTTCAGGGGTGATAACTCCAAGAAAAAGAAGGAAAAAAAGACGTTGGACTTTCAGGGATGGAAACTTTGAATGCATCAAAGAAACTCTTCAACCAAGAAGTTAGAGCTTCTCCTCCTCAGATGAAAGGTAGACTCTCCTATCAGGACCCAGAAAGTGGAACGGATCGCAAGCCCTTAGCGAGGAAGTACTTTTGTCACAAATATGTGAAGCTTTGCCAACCGATCCTGCAGTGAAACTCTCCAGAGAAACAGATGCAGAGGCCCGGAGGGAGGGCTGCGACTAATGCGCTTTAGTTCATCCTCTCCTTCTAGACCATCCCAGCCAGTGTAACTACAGAGGATGGCTGTTGCTTTAGTCCACCATTCCCTCATCTGCATAAACAGGGTTTTTCATCTTGGTGGTGCACCATCTAGTGGTGAGAAAACTTAACTACAGGTTATCATTGTAACCCTTGTGCTATCCTAGGCCCTTTGACATTGGGAGTGACATCATCTTGACCCCATTGGACAGCATAAGTTAACCCCTTGTGCTATCCTACAGGGTCAAGATGACCATTGACGTGTTCTCCCTACCATAACAAAGGTGGATAAAGGTGAAGAGGATTTCATGTCATCCATGGACACCAGTGAAGATCACAAATCATTGAAAAAAAAAGTTCAGTGCACTGTCTAGTGGGTCTAGATGACCCCACTCCCAATGTAAAAGGGCCTAGGATAGCACAAGGGTTACACGCCCACTCCAATGAAAATTGTGTTTTTTTTAACTTTTTTTTTTATGATGGACATATATAAAGAAAATTAAGGACATTGTGAGTGTTTATTCAAATCGTTGTGAATCAGGAAAAAAAAAAATGCATCCGATTCATCCACAGACTAATAGATTCAAGTATGTCTTTGTTTTCCTTGTTTGAAACTGGAATCTCCGGATCAAAACTGTAGCTTTACCTGCCATTTTTGTTGCCCCGCTAACGTTAGGTTGGAGGTGTCATGCTCCCTTCAGATCAGGCAGGTTTTGTACGTAGAGCTCGAAAACGGTCGTAGAAACTTGTGTAGCGACACATAAGCGCCAGAGTTTTGAACAAGTAAGCCTGAAACGCCTGTTCACATCGACATGGTTGCTTGAGTATGTGTCATCCAGGGTGGGTGGAGCTTGAGGGACTGTAAGCTTGGGGGACAGTGAGTAAACAGAGAGCTCTCAGCAATGGACAGGGTAAAGGGGGGAGTCCACTACTACTCATGAACGACTACCGCTCTGCAGAAACAATGTCCTAGAAAATGACAGGTTTTATACGCTTTGGCTAAAACTTTGGCTAAGACTTTAACCCACTCATCAGCAGGGTTTCCATCATGGTGGTGAGAATACCCAACTACAGTTTGTATCCATTTTATCTTCCTGTGCCAATTGGTTTTAAATTATCGGTATCCTAAATTAAAAAAAAAAAAAAAAAAAAAAAAAAAAAAAAGCCTTTTTTTTATGTAAAATAAAACAATTTACCCTGATAAAATCTAAATACAGAAACATTTTGACAAACCTAACATTTATATCATTTCCTTATTACATGGAAATAAAGTTTTACTTTTAACTGAGGACACTTGAAGACTATAAAGTATCATATATATATACATCTTAGTGTTCTCAGGTTGGTTAGAAGAGCTGGAAAAGACCAAAAGCTTCAAGTTTCATTTGCTGATTGGTGGAGTTTCTCGCAAAAAAAAAGTTTTTTTTCTTGGATGCTGTTGGATTGAAGCCATGTGATCATTACTATAAAAGTAAAAAAAAAAAAAGTTACATTTGCATCACTACAAGGATTAAAAAGTATAAAAACTCAATAAATCTAAACTAAGAAGAGGCGTTTTCTAGGTTTTTTGGTAGGTTTTACTATAACAAGCTGCCAGGTTGCTCAAAGAATCAATTTGAGTTTCTGTTGACAAACTGAGCCTGTTGAAACTTGAACATCAGTACTGGTTACATTTCGTGCCTCGTTCTTCTTCCACACAGATGTTAGCGTCTTTGTTTCCCTGTGTATCATTTTCATTTTAAGATCAAAGCTGTAGAGATTTCTTTAATGGTCTCGTAGCTAAAAGTACTGAAACATCAGGAATCAAATGTGATATTGTGAGTTTAACGTTAAATAAATCTCTTCAGGCAGTCGGACGCTTCATCAGTGCTCCATTTAATAGTTAACAGCTTGTCTCCGGATACAAAAACAGATTTGGGGACTGAGCGGCTCCACAGGCGGAGCTGAACTCCTGTTTTTTTTTTTTTTTTAAATAAGGGTGGAGCAGCAGCTCCTCTGCAGGTGATGCAGACACTGAAATGTTGACAGACTGAAGCTGCAGTGAGGAGAATTTACGAAAGCACATGTCTGCAGAACCAAAGTGGGAATTTGAATCAGACTTTAAATTCCACCTTTAAACCGGGTTTGTTTGGACTCTTAGTGAGCGTGGGGTCTCCCGCGGCCCCTCCCCCTCCCGCCGCCGGGGGGTGCGTCCACGCCGCTGCGGGGGTTCTTGATGGTCTCGTCGACGGACAGGATGAGACAGGCGGCCTCGGAAGCCGCCGTCAGGGCGTTGATGCGTACGATGGACGGCTCCCACACGCAGGCGGCGAAGTTGTCAGCGATGTCCTCGTTGTTGATGTCCACGCCGTACCACATGCCCCCCTGTGTGGAGAACGCCATCAGCTCCGGCTTGGAAGAAAAAGCCGTCCAGGTGAGGCTTCGGCTCCCTACCTGGGCGTGTTTCGCACGCAGCTTGTTGAGGATGTTGGTGGCGTCGAAGCCGGCGTTGTCGCACAGCTGCCGGGGAATGATCTCCAGGGCTTTGGCGTACGCTCCGATGAGCAGCTGCTGCTTCCCGGGAATGGTCCTGGAATAGTCCCGCAGGTACTTTGACAGCTCCATTTCTATGGCCCCTCCACCCGCCACGACGGAGTCGTTCTGCACACAAAAACAAGTCAGACATGATGAGAAAGATGCAGAGTCAGTCAAAAGGTGCAGAGGCAACATGAGAGATTAACGGGAACAATCCAAGTAATTCAAGTAACTCGTGTTCTGTGGGGCTGCAGGAAATCCGAATAATTTCAAATGAAGGCAAACATAAGAAATGCCACAAACTCCACTTGTAGGAGAAAACAGAACTTTCCAAAATCCCAACATGGAGGTCCAACAAAGCTCAAAGTGATCTTAGTCATCTTGCCAAACAAAGCTGTCAGATTTCAATGAAAAGGTTCTTTTATTAAGAACCACTCTGATTAAAAAAGTTTTTTTACCGTGTTCTTGTATCTTTTTTCTACGACGGAGTTTTAGGGCCACGGTGAGGAAAAAAAATTCTGGCCAACGTGTCGAGTTTTTTCTCGTCATGACGACTTTAATCTCGCCATGACGAGTAAAAACTCGACACAAAGTTTCGAGAATAAAGTCGAAATAAAGTTTCGAGAAAAAAGTTGCGAGTCTTCCAGGAGTATTCAGTGTTTTGGCTAATGTTAGTGAGCTAATGGCTTTGTACTTCAGAGTTTATGACAGAGTTTTATGGCCACCAAAAAATAAGAACATTTAGGAGATAAAAACTTGTAAATTTACGGGGGAAAATTCATAGATTAACAAAGAGAAAACACAGAAGTTGTCTGTTTATTGGAGTCTAGCTTGAAGATGAAATACGTGGAGCCTTTTGTGAAGCTTTATTTCCGGATTATTATAGGTTTAAAACAAAGTGATTCTGAACCTTTTGGCGACCCAAAATCAGATTATTGTCAGTGGAGCCGTCTTTCTGGGGTTCGGTGTCGGTAAAGCGGACTTTCATATGTAAAATAAGGATCTCAGAGACACGTTTGGATGTAGAGGACCGCTGCAGCCTTTATTCTCCTTTTCATTCACATAACCTGAAGTTCATCTGTCACCTTACGTCATCAACCTGTCATCCTAACACCAATGCGGAAGTAAACAGTGTTCCATACGCCCCCTCCTGCAGGTGAAGCGTCCCGTTTCATCATTAAAAAACAAAGATGAATGAAAATAGTCTGTTATATTAGCATTAGAACGTTGAAAAAGGCAAAAAGTGCTTCTTCTCCTCAGACAGAAGCATCACACAGACATAGATATCTGGTCTTTAATGGAGGAAGAAAGGATTCAAGCGAACAGCTGCAGGGACACCGACGGCTTCATCGGGCTGCAGAGATCCTGCAAACCACCCATCAATAAATAAAACTTTAATAAATTGTAAATCAAACAAATGAGCTTCCAGACATTTGGAACGTTATCAATAAACATTCAGCTCACCTGCTCAACTACGTTTAGTGGGTCTGATCTGCTGCTGCTCTGCATGCTCACTTCCACAATAATCTCGTAAATTTACGAGTTGTTTCTCATAGATTTATGAGATGAAATTCATTGCGACTTTAATCTCGAAACTTTATTTCGCCTTTTATCTCGACACGACGAGTTTTTTCTCGAAACTTTGTGTTGAGTTTTTTCTCGTCATGACGAGAAAAAACTCGACACGTTGGCCAGAATTTTTTTTCCTCACCGTGGCCCTAAAACTCCGTCGTATTTTTCTGATGATGGAGGCTGCAAGCTGGTTGTCAGTTATAGGTGACAGGAAGGGGGAGCGGGGTTTCACCTCCCAGCACTCAGGTTAATTTCTGATTAACTCCTGCCAGTCTGCAGAAACTATGTACTAGAAAAATTTGGGCTAAAACAGCATTATTATAATTGGAATGACCACTGGGAAGGCTTTTACAAATCGATCAAAAGATGACCAGAGAGGGTCTTTAGGATCAGCAGCCAAACAATGAGCTGTTTTTACTAAAAAGGTTATACAAAGATTGGGTAATTCAATGAAATTTGTCTTTTTTTTAATGACAAACCAAAAACAAATCCCTTAATGTAGTTAAAATTGACTCTTGCTTAAAATGCTCACAGCTCAGCAACTGTGCAGTCTGTGTGTGACGGCGGCCATCTTTATGCTGTTTTCTATAAATGCTTTTAGGGCTTCATCCTAAAAACACTTCTATTACGAGAGACAGTGTGTAAAAACAGAATGCAGTAAATCACATTCTATGATTTTTTAAGAGTTTATTTGTATAATGGAGCAGAAAATAAGTCATTTTTTTCCATCTATAAACAAGCAAGAATTAGGTCCCTCACCAACCTGTTACTTCCTTAAGAAGCTTTTATTTCCTGTAGCTTTGTTCAGCCGTTTGAACTGGTTATCTGGATAAAAGACACCTGTTCACACCCTTAAACAGCCAGACTGTAACCTTTCCACCATGACCAAGACCAGAGAGCTGTTCACCTGAACAAGACTGGGATGAACAGCAATAAAGCAGCGTGGTGAGAAGAGATTTAGCTGTTGGAGCAATTCTAAGAAAGTGGAAAAAGCAGAAGATCACTGACAAACTCCCTTAACGCACGCGAGATCACCATATATGGTGAGATTTTTGACACAAACATCCGTCCATCAGCGAGAGCTGAGGATCTTCCAGCATGACAAACATCCCAAAACACAGCACCCAGACCACAAAGGAGTGGCAGCGTAAAGAGCATTTTATGGTTCTGCAGTGGTCTAGCCAGACCTTGATCCAAGAGAGAAAGTCTACGTTGCCGAGCAACAGCCTAGCTCTCGAGAAGATCTGTATGGAAGAATGGACCAGAGTGACAGCTACAGTGTAAACGTGATAACCTACAGGAAACCTATGACCTCGGTCATTGACAACCAGCATTACATTACTAAGTATATTGACGGGAACTCTTGTTATTGACCAAATACTTATTTTTTCCACTATTATACAAATAAATTATTTTAAAAACATGTCTATGATTTCTAGTTGAAATGAAAGGAATTCCAGGATAATATCTTTGTCAGAAAACAGCAGTGTCATCAGCATAAAAACACCCAGAGAAAGGTTCCAGCCACAATTAAAAATCTCTAAAGACACTAGAGGATCAAAAAAAAAGAAATCGAGTGCAGACAAAACTTAGAGGATTTAAAACATTTAAATTTGACAAACCTGACAAGAATTAAGAAAGCAGGACCAACAGGTCTAGACCAAAACAACAATAGCTGCGTTTACATGGGAAAAAGTAATCGGGAATAATGCCTGATCGGAAAGAAAATGCGTCATGTAAACACGCCGTTCGGAATACTCTGCCCCGATCAGACTCGTTCGGATCAAAATTTCTTTCCAATCGAGATAGGTGGGTTATACCGATTGTTTATCCGATCGTGGAGCATGTAAACGGTTCATTCCGATCATGTGTTTGAGGGGGGGATGCTTTGTTACGTGTGCGTTTCGTTATGTGTGTGTTTTGTTGTTTTGTTATGTGTGGGAGAATTCAGACTGCGAGCCGTCCCGCCGCTCTGGGTTAGCGGCTGCAGGACTCAGGAGGAACCGTGTTCGAGCAGAGCTTTGGCCGCTAGCTCACAGAGTGGCTTTGGGGCGGTGTGTGAACGTTTCAGAGCAGAAATGTCATTGATCAAATCACGTGGATTTGTGTCTCCAGTTGTGTCCCGACAAAATAAAGGCTGATGTTATTCCCACACATTTACGTGCAGCCAAGATCGTCTCGTATATTACCGAGCTGCTGCATAAATCTATGTGGCAGCGGTTTGTTTACAACGGGACCCATTTCCTCTTCCGGGATTTTTTTTAACACTACTGCGCATGTGCAAATGATTCATTCCGACCGAAGGTGAGACCCATGTGAACGTTTGTTCTAATCGGAAAAAGGTTTTCTGGGCCCATGTGCACGGTTGAATTTCAACCCGGCCATTGATCCGATCAAGATCTTTTGCCCATGTAACCGCGGCTACTGTCCTTCACTCTAAAATGAAACTGGAGGAAAGAATTATTTAAAAAAATAAAATAAAAACTGCATTTTGCACAAAATGTGAAAAAAAAGGAAAAAGAAACTGACAACCGAGGATCATTGATGACCAAAGCTGATGTCTCTTCTGCTCCAACTCACCTTGATGGCTCTGCGCACAATCATGATGGCGTCGTGCAGCGATCGCTCCGTCTCTTCTGTGAACTGCTCAGCTCCGCCTCTGAGGATGATGGTGCAGGTCTTCGCTTTCGGGCACCCCTTAAAGAAGTTGTACCTTCAAAGTAAAACAGGAAGTAATCCTGTCAAATTGTATGTTCATTCTCAATTATTTCATTTAAAAAACTGACAAGAGTTTTACAAGAAAAATACAAAAATCTTTGAAAGGAAATCTCATTTCGTTGAGATCAGAATAAATCTTTGTTCTATCAGTAGGGAATGATTTGGATTGATCAGTAGATTTTTTTTTTATTATGTCATAGAAAACAAAACGTCACAATAAAACTGTTTTTTTTTTTCATCAAAAGCAGCAAAGTGTGGATGCAACATCTCCCAAATATACTTTGAAATTGTCAGACGCATAAAAATGCATAGAGCCATTTGCAGTTCACACAATCTACCCACATCCATCCATACATACATACTTTTTTTTTTTTTTAAGGTATTTGAAGAAGAACAAAACGGACAGATGTATCTGGAGTGAACTCATTTCTCACCTTTCTCCTCCCACCTGAACCTCTTCAAATACTTCACAAAGTCCCAGCACATCCTCTGTTAGTGCTCCCACAGACGTCTGGATGGAGCCTCCGCAAGCCTAACATCACATGACAACACAGATCACAGTGTGTTTGCCGTCTGACCGTCTTTAGAAACCCACTCAGATCATCCGTTGATCTATTTTAAGATCGTTCTTGCTGGTCTATCAACTATGATTATGTCATTTTTAGCCAGAAAAACAAAACAAAAACCTGTGTCATTTCTAGGACAGTTTCTGCAGAGCGGCAGGCAGCAGTTCATAAGAAATTCACCTCCGAGTTGTGAGCAGGACTGTTGGTGCAGAGCAACCCGGCCCCTTTCCCGTCACCCATAACAGAGCTCCCTGTTTAAGTGCCCTCCCGCTAGCTTACAGCCCCTCATAATCCCAACCTAACATAACTGTTGCAACAAAAAGGGGACCAATATTGGAGCCATCCAGCCGTACAGTTTTGATCTACATGTCAGCTTAGACGAGGAAAACAAAGACGTACATGGATCTATTCATTTATAAGTGGATGCATCAGAATGGAGCAGAGCAACGCTCAGCGTATTTTCTACATCTCCTTTTTCAAACTGCATTTTTCTCGTCTGCTCCTGATATATTTAAATTAAGAAATATTCAGAAATCTAGTTTTAAGCTTAATTTTCTTTCTATTCTCCTCCATCATCAGAAAAAAGCCACAAGAGCATGCAAACACAGTTTTTAATCAGAGTGGGTCTACAAATAATCCCAACAGATTTCCACATCAAAAACTTGGGAGGGCAAAAGAATTTCTATTTGACTATTTTTCTATTTTAGCAAAAAAAAATCTCAAATTAGATTTTAGCTTCTCTTTTGATTCAATAAAGCTGAGTCTCACCATCATGGTCCTCTTCAGGTCCTCCTCCTGCACCCTGCCAGCACAGAACAGGTCTCTGTCTGCAAAGTACTGGGTGGCCACGTCGCCGATGGGTAACTTTGACAGAACAACCTTCGCTCCAGACTGATAGATCTTCTCTAGTTTGTCGTACAGAATGTTCCACTCTGCATCCACGATGGCTTGGTAGTCCTACAGGAGAAGTGGACAAAATCTTTCTCGACTAAGCAGGAAAGGAAACTGAAGTTGCTCTCGGCAGGGGCATTCAAGCGACCACTTCCAAAGAAAGATCAGAGTAAACGCACATTTCCGGCTTCCGTTTAAAACTCACGTTCACACGTCGCTACACAAGCTTTGAAGACTTTTTTTGGGCATGTTGAAAGTTAAACCCCATCAAACTTCAACCGATCAGGATTTGGTAGTTATTTTAGTTTAACAGCGTCAGAAATAAGGGGAAAAATCTGGCAAGTAATATTTGGTTGTCCTCCCCAATTTTTGGTTGTCCTTCGATACCAATATTCAACAACAACGGAACTTACTCAGATGTCAGTACTTACATCTTTATTTCTTCTATACATCTAATATCAACTGCCTCTTATGATGGACATTTAAAAACTCTTTAAATATTAAAAACAAACATTTTACTAAATATTGAAGCATCTGGTTACACAAAATATTGCCAAAAACTTGAAACTAATATCTTTATAAATAGTATCTTACACAGATTTAAATATATTGGTTCTTTTTTTTCTTTGGTTTTGATAACCTTTGCTTAAAGAATATAAAGTACAAAGACTGTTGTAAACATTTTGAATATCATATCAATCCCATGGAAAAGGGTTTTTTTCAGCTCATGTCAGTCTGTTCTGTTATGAGTGAAAGTTATGGTGTTTTATGAATGTGTTTTAAATCTTTTTGCGTGTTTTGTAGACCTCTAGCGGTCGCGCCAGGTACTGTTGTTCAACACCATTATTTGAATAATCTTTATTGAAGAGCAGATGTAGAAACAGAAAGGATTCGCTAGCATGCGTCCACTTCGTTCGTCAGTGGAAAGAATTTGCTGCTTACGTCTCAATTCAGAGGTTGCTAAAAACTAACCCTTGAAACTTGAAAAATAGTCGAAAAATACCAAAATGTTGAATAAAAGACCAGGTTGTCACACGGACAACCTTCAGGTTCATTTTGGTTGTCCTCTGTGAAACCTGGTTGTCTCGGACACCAGGATAAGCACTTATTTCAAACACTGTTTAAGGAAGTGCCGACTGTTTGGAAATTGATCACGAAGTACAAATCGATAATTGTGGTTTGTGCCTGGTCGAAATCATGTGACACCAAGTCTTTCATATATTGGAGAAGAGCTGAGAAAGAAAACGCCTGGAAGAAGATTCATGAGATTTGCACCACTTCAACATTTCACACCGAGCCTCTTCCAACTGTAGGTGGTGGAGATGCGCAAGGAAACAGTAGTGAAAGAAGAAAAAAAGCCCCTTCCTGCTTGTCCAGTGTGAACCCCATGAGCTAAATGCCCATAACTGCGTTCAGCGAGTTCTTGAACACACGTCACATGTATGAACACAGCTTAAAGAGAATTAGCTGTAGCAGCCTCATACCTCCACGGACTTCACACGAACTTCAGCGTTGTCCTTCTCTGCTTTCAGCTCCAGCTCCACGTTGAGCAAAGCGATCTTCGGGTTCTCGTAGCGTTTGGGCTGCATCTCAAAGCCAGCGTAGGAGAACGTCTTCTTGAAAGCAACGCCAGAGACCAACTGGGAATCCTGCGGGCAAACAAATGATCACAAAGAAGTCAAAAAAAAAAGCAGCCAACTACAAACCATACGCTCAGAGATGAGAAAGAACACCCACCTCCAGCGCTCCTCCCTGGACCTTCTTGATGCCAATCATTTTCAGAGACAGAAGCTCATCCAGAGACATGACCGCATCCACCACCATCTTAGAGAAGAACTCCTTCTGCCCAGCGATCAGTTTGGAGTTTAGGGCGGTGGCTGCACATTTCTCCAACAGCTGCCTCTGCTCTCTGACAGGATGGAGGAAAACATCAGCAAACACGATGGAGTTTTGAGTTCCTGAGTCTCAGCTGCGCAAAAACCATCAGCAGCTCACTGTTTGTCGTCTTTCTTCACAGAGACGGCGATCTCTTTGATCTTGCTGACGGCGAGGTTGGTGGCAGTGCGGAAAGCGCGGATGATGGTCTGAGGGTGGAGACTCTCCTCCACGAACGGCTTCAGCTGCCTCAGGAACTCTGCGGCCAGGAGGGTGACCGACGTGGTGCCGTCCCCAACCTATATATGTAGAGAGGCGCCTTGATTTAAAAGTCAACTTCAATTTCAAAGCTGCTTCAGATGGACAACTTTGACTCACCTCGGCATCCTGCGAGCGAGCGATGTCCACCAGGGTTTTAGCAGCAGGGTGAACCACTTCCAGCAGCTTCAGGATGGTAGCTCCATCGTTGGAAATCGTGGCCTTTCCTGGAGAGCGCAAACATGTTAACAAAACAAAACAAAACCATTTTTTGTCATGTTTAAACTTAAACTCCAAATCCCTCCTCACCTCTGGAATCCACCATCAGTTTGTCCATCCCCCTGGGCCCCAGGGTGGTTCTGACGGCCTCAGCAATAACCTTGGCAGGAAACAGCAATCAGCAGGTCTGACAGGCTCCACATTCTATGAAGTCAATTTGTGAGTGGATGTTCCCCTTACCTGGCAGGCATTGATGTTACTGACGAGCTGGGGAATGCCCTGAGACGAATCTGTCCCCTCCTTCAGCAGGATAACCGGTGTGGGCTGCAGGACACAGGATGACCACAACACCAATGTTAGAATGTCAAATATTTAAAGCCCCATTATCTTTTGATCTATTCTACAAGCAATCCCAATGGTCTTTTAATGAAGCTTGTGTTGTTAAGCAGAATTGTAAAAAAAAAAAAAAAAAAAAACCTAGGGTTGTTTTCCAGGACATTGTTTCTGCAGAGCTGCAGCAGCTTTTTTTTTTTTTTTTTAGGAATTCACCTTTAAGTTTTGGGCAGGACTGTTGATGCAGAGCAAGCCCTCCCTGTTACTGAGAGCTCTCTGTTTACATGCTCTCCTTCTAGCTAACATTACCAGTCCAACATAAAAATGGCGACCAATATTGGAGCTATCCAGCCGTACGGTTTTGAGCCAGATTCCAGCTCAGACAAGGAAAACAAAGACGTATGTGGATCTATCTGTCTGCAAGCGGATGCATCATGTAGTCGCCATGATCATGTTTGTTTATAATTTCCTTTCTGGTCACGCGATTAGTCAGAATGTCATTTAGGCATACCTGTCACCTGTGTTAGTTTGGTTTGTTGGTTTGACACAGAGAGGGTGCACAGGGCCCAGTATTTTTTGTTGACCGCTTTTACACTTGATTATGTACTATACCGTTCTGATGGATCGTACCACATGTGTCATCGAAGTCAATAATTAAGTGGAATAAATCATGACACACAAGAAAGTGGATTTCATGGTCATAGTTTTTGTGGAGCGCGTCGCAAACAGGACCTGCCGCAGCCTCTCTAGCGGCTCATAAGCCCGCAGCCACTACACATCAGAATGGAGCGTAGCAGGGAGCTTGTGCCCCCGCCCGCTAACTATTTTTTTTCCTGATTCACAATGATTTGAATAATAAATAATCAAAATAAATGTGATTTTAAGCTTAATGCCCACAACATATCTCCTTCCTAGTCAGAAAAAATCCACAAGAACATGTTACAAACACCAAAAACACTATTCAACCGAGTGAGTCTTTAAAACCAAACAACCAAAGAGGCACGTGGGTAAACAAAATAACAGCCATTTATGCTTTTTATTATTACAAAGCCAACAAAATCTCACAAGAGGCCAAACTTGGGTTCTTCTGTTCCTAAACATTTTTCTTCAAGTGAAAGTGACCTAATTAACGTAAGATAAACACATGATTCTACTAAGCCGGCTGCAGTTTAAGCTATAGTGTGATGATTTAACGGATGACAAAATTGAACATCACTGATGCTGCAGCAGGTACTTAAGTGTCATAAACTATAATGTTAATGCATTTTTATCAGTCTCATCAGATGCCAATAACAAACAGACATAAAACTACAGCCACTGCAGCAAAGAGAGTATTATATTACAAAAAGCTAATTATGATAGCTAGCATATCATTATGGTCAAAAAACAATAATAATAAACTGATAAATAGTGCAATTTAACAAGACTAACAGTATTTACGCGTTTGTTTCTTTGTAGTCCGCGTGAGTGGCTTTAATTTAGCCAACAGTTAACACGAAACATGCTGGATGACATCTTCCCTAGCCTAACATACGCCCATTGATTGTCGGATGCTAACGGTGTGTAGCAACAAATAAAATCTTTTTTACAATCGATGTCCACAAAATAACTGCGTTAAAACGTAGCTGACAAGCTGCCGGACACGTCCCGAAAATGTCTAACATCGATGGTAACGGATGCAAGCCAGGATGGATGAGATTAATAGATGGATGCTAACAAACTCACCATCATCTTTGCGGTTCTTTCGAGAAGCTTTTCACCGGCAACCAATCCCACAATGCTTTTCGAGAGCTGTTGCTGCTGGGTGTGCATTCAAGAATACAAATATTTTGTTTTTCGGGTTATTTAAAACGGTCAACTATATTAGTGTTCGGTACACATGTGTTACAAATTAATAAAATAACTAAACGAAAGGAAAATGTGAATAAATATCAATGTTCATATTAAAATGTGGTATCCCAAAAAATCTCAATGTTTTTAAACATGCAATTCAACTTTATGAATTTAAACTTCAGATTTGTATCCCTATTAGAATAATTTAATTTATAAAACTCTTAATATTTGGTTGTTTTAACTTTAACTTTTAAATTTGTCTCTCAAAGCGCGTGCTGTGAAGTTGCTTTGAACGCAACTTTTTTTGTTTAGCTTCCGTGAAAATGTCAAAGGCCTCTGATTGGGCGTTCAGCCTGAGAACAGCCGTCTAGGGTGCGTTTGGTCATTCACGTTACTTAGTCAGACACGGGCGGAGTTATTTGTTTTCACAATCGGACATCTTTTGCGCCCCTTCAAAAACACCCTAAGGTACAAAACAAGCACATTGCGATAACGTACCGAGAACTCGCGCGGAGTTCAGAAAGTCTACACAGAGCGGTGGCGGGAGAGATTGCAAACGGAGAAATAAAGGCAAATGTTGGCGCGTCCTTCATTTTATTGACAAAGAATTTGATGTGAAACAGCAAGAGGACTTATTGGCAGCAGTTTTTGAATTCGAAAAAGTTCGACCAGATCATGGAAGAGTTCGGAGTCTTTGGTGTTTTCGGAATAAATGGTCCGCCTCAGAAGCTGCTGAGGTAGGAGAAAGGCGCTAAAATCTAGTGTTCCGACAATTAGATCACTTTAACTATGTTCAGTGTAAAGTTAATGTTAAAAAATATATACCCTCACTTCAAAGTGAAATACAGAATATATGTGTCTAATATCTTGTAATGGTGTGATATTTTGTGAATAAATGTACCTTAGGACAATACTTGTCCACCTTTATTCGCGTTTTTCCCCATTTCCTCCTCTTTTTTCAGTGCCGATGGATCTTGCAGGGCTTCGGTTGCTATTCCTGCCTCTGTCCACCAGGTGGTGCTGTTCAGCAGCGGGCCGTGGGGGGAGAGGATCTGCGTCAACGCAGAGCTCAATGATGCTGACAGGATCCCCATCACTATTGGAAAACTCACTCCTTATAACAAGTAAAACTGTTTTACACACACACACACACACATATATATATATATATATATATGACTTAAATCATTAATGACTGCAGTGTATTTTAAAGCCACTCTAAACACATTTGCTGCAGATGTTTGTCATGGGAGCAGTGGGAAGAAGAGACATGGACAAACGGCGTCACTCTGACTATTACTTTAGAAGGAGGCGATCTGGTAAATGCAGAAGCTTAATAGAAAGAAGTTCACATTTGTTGTGCTGTATCTGACAAGTTTAATCCATATACCCCACCCAGTCAAAAGCAGAACCAGAACGGATCCTGGCTGTGAAGGAATACACCCCGAAGGTAGTAACCCACGTCTTCCTCCTAAATATTTACTGTTTCAAAAAAGTTACTGTGTGTGTGTTTTAGGCAGAAATAATGCATTTCTCACACACCAGGACGTAGCGGCTCTCCTCGCACCCCGAGAGCTCAACAAGAGGAAGAGGGAGCGAACTTCGGAGGATGCCGACGGTGACAGCAAGGCGGCAAAGACGGGGGGGGAGGAGGAGGAGGAAAATACCTATCCAAATGGGGCTCGGGAGAAGACCACACCTGTGGGGAAGGTCAAAGGTCAAGGCAAAAGCAGCAAGAGGCTGTTTGGCAGCAGAGCAGGGGCCTCAAACGTGAATGGAGCAGGTGATGTATTTTAAAAGCGTTCTCAATGGTCTTTTGATTATGACTATGACATTTTTTTGCCAAACTGTCACAAATGCACTCTTTATCAAACAATATTTTTTTTCCTCTGTTCCTAATTCACAACTATTTGAATAAAGAAATACTCAGAAATGCGATTTTAATCTTCATTTTCTCTGTTAAATGTCATTCATCATCAGAAAAAGGCCACAAGAAATTCCCAAAATTTTCCTCGGAGTGGGTCTTTAATTTGACAGAAGGTGGCGTTTACAGCAACCAGTTGTTTGAGGACAAAAGTGTGCTTAAATCCAGCCATTCCATTTTTTTTTAACAAGCAGTGCTACTCAGAGGCTGAAGCAGCTTGAAGTCATTCTTCTTTTTGTCTCGTTCCACAGATAATGGAGCAGATGAAGCGGGCGGGGCTGTGGGAAGAACGCCCCCACAGGGCACAGCCAGGACCAAGAGTAGGCAGGCCAAGACTCCCACGCAGACTGGTATGCTTAAACACAGCTTTATATCCTGAAGTTTGATTTTCAGGCCTGAGTTCTATCTACGGTGGCCCTGAAGTCCAAATCACAACAACAAATCACTCATCATCAAAACAGATGAAAGATCACCACAACAATAAAAACAGGCAAACGATTGATGAAAACACTCAATTTTTTAAGAAATCTCAACAGAATTTCAGAAACCCAGGCGTAAATAAACAAAAGCAATTTTCATTAAACAAAATGAAATGTTAAAATAAAACAAAACCAGGTACTATGGGACATCACTGATCGCATGAGTTCTGAAGAAGAGGGAAAGCAGTAACTTCCTGTGAAAAGGTTTTATTTAGGTTTTTATTTCTGGAAATCAAAATGTTTCTATTTTTTTACAGTTTGGTTTCTAGAATTTTGTTTTAATTTCTAAAATATGTGTTGTTTTTATTCACAGTGGTTCTTGATCTTTGATGTGTTTTTATGTTGAGTGATTTGGACTTCAGGGCCACCGTAGAGTTCATGTACACACTTTCTACCTTCTGCTGAATGTTTTTTACTGCGGAAAATAATCCAAACAGGCACCATTAAGCTGAATCCAGACTCTTACTCTGAAAGGACATTTTAATGTCATTTTGATGAGTATTTTCTACGTCACCACTGCAATTTTTTTCGTCTGCTCCTTATTCGCAACAATTTGATTAAAGAAATACTCAGAAATTCAGTTTTGAGCTTAATTGTCATTAGAAATGTCCTCTATCATCAGAAAAATGCTAGCAGAACATGTTAAAAAGATGAGTGGGTTTTTTAAAGAATAAATAGTTCACTATGTTTCCTCCTCTGTAGCTCTGCTGATCAGCCCGTCAGCACGTTGGGGTCAAACTTTATGTCCCATCAACGCTCAGACAGCGATTCTGATTGGAGGGCAGGGAGCCAGGATGCAGTTCTGCAAAGATCCAATGTGGAAACTCTGCACAGGTCGGCCCCGAACCAGACCGGCGAGTCGGGCTCATCGAAATGATCAAAGAAGGAAATTCATGCCGTGTTTGTTCCTTCTGTCCATCAGAGGACATGTCCTGGATGGCTGCAGAGACCCTGGCGGAGGGTCCAACCCCAGAGACCCGGATCGGCCACACCGCCACCTTCGACCCGGACTCAAAGCGGATCTTTGTGTTCGGAGGCTCCAAGAACAAGAAGTGGTTCAATGACGTCCACATCCTGGACACCCAGACGTGGAGGTGGAGCATGGTGGAGGTACGTCCAGCTTCCCCAGAGGAAGCAGCCCTGCTTCTTCTCTCACGCTATCCTCTCCCCTCCTCTCCTTCAGGCTCAGGGGAAGGTTCCCCCTCTGGCCTACCACAGCTGCAGCATGTTCCGGGGGGAGCTGTTCGTGCTGGGGGGCGTGTTTCCCCGCCCCAACCCGGAGCCCGACGGCTGCAGCGACTCGCTGTACATCTTTGATCCGCAGCTTTCCATCTGGTACCAGCCCATCGTCACCGGGGACAAGCCCTCCCCCCGCTCAGGGTGAGATGGATTCATCCGTATTGGGCAGAATGTCTGAAAGCGGCGTTAACCCTTTCCCATCTGTCTGCAGTCACTCTGCCTGTGTGATCCAGCAGAGGTACATCTACGTCTTCGGTGGGTGGGACACTCCTGTCTGCTACAACGACATGTACATGTTGGACCTCGGTGAGCGGCGCACATCATAAATCATAAATCATAAACTCACATTTGAATAAGTTCATTAAATGGTTTTATTTCCTTTTTTTTTTTTAATCTGCATTTCTTAGGTCTGATGGAATTTTCTGCTGTAAAAGCCACCGGGAAAGCCCCTTCTCCTCGAAGGTACCCCGGAAATTCCACAAACATTAACATCAAATTCCAGCTTTTAAACATCACGTCCACTTTGCCTTAGATTAGTCTTCCAATATGTACAACGCCAGGCTTTGTTGTTGTTGGTTTTTTTCACAATAAGAGCTTTTGTGCTGCAGCTGGCACGGCAGCGCCGTGCTCTCGGACACCAAGTTCCTCATCCACGGTGGCTACAACGGAAACAACGCCCTCAGTGACGCCTTCATCTTTGACATCGGTGAGGCAACCTTCCCTTCTCTCCACCTGTGAGGACATGCGCTTCAAAACAGCTCGTCTCAAGAAGAAATAGTTCCAAACCCTGCAACAGCTAAATACCACACGCTCTTTACCGTTTACCACACCGACCGTTTACTCCATCAATGTGAAGCGGCTGATTCTGACAGAAAAAAGCAGCTTTTCAATACTGACTCAGGATCAGCTGATTCCCGTTGATTGTGTGACCGTAAAGTGTTGCACATCAGGTGCAAAACTCCTTTTCTCCTCTTCAGAATCTATCAAAATTGTGTTCATTGTAGTGGAAATTAGTGGAAATAATGTAAAGGGCTAAGGTCCCACTCTGATCATCTTTTGATCTATTTTTAAAGCGTTCCCAGAGGTCTTTTCATTATGATTATGCAGTTTTTAGGCAAAATAAAAAAAACCTGCGTCATTTTCTAGGACATAGTTTCTGCAGAGCGACACAAGTTCATTAGAAATTCGCCTCTGAGTTGCGGGTGGGACTGTTGATGCGGAGTAAGGCCACCCCTACTTCCCATCATCCATCTGTTTACACGTACATGGATCTATTTGTGTCTACAAGAGGATGCATCAGGATGGAGGGGAGCAGGGGGCTTGTGGTTTGCTGTTATAGGCCCTACAACACCACTACAAACATTTTTACATTTAATTCACCATTTTAATAAAGAAATTCTCATAAATGCAATTTTGAGCGTGAAATTTTTTTTTTTTGAAACACCAAAAGAACACTTTTCATTGAAGTGTGCATTTAAAAAAAATGCATTTATGCAAAATCAAAACCTCAATAACTAACTTTTGTTTTAAATCTATTGATGCCTGAATGTTTTTACAGCTGATTTCAAGTAGATGCAAAATTAAGGTAATTTTGGAGCCGACATGGTTTAATAAATACATTTTTGAGTCAATAGATGCCAAGGAAGTTATGTATTTCACAATTTATTCAACCAAATACAATAAACTAAACCCTAATGCTTTTCAAGTAACTAAAATACCTAAAGTAATGAAAATACAGCATGTGCTGAAGTGATGGTGATACTGTTCAGTTTTGCCTTTGGACATATAAAAAAAAACAGCTGATGCTTTGACCAGCTCTTCCCCCAAGATGAGAACGACAACAAAAGTGACCAACCAGCAGGTATGTCCACGTCTGTGTTTCAGAGACCAACAGCTGGACGGAGGCGGCGCTCCCTCAGCTGTCTGTTCCCAGAGCGGGACATTCCATCATCGCCATGGAAACAGGCAGTCACCATGGTTTCCAAGAGGAGGGAAAAAGCTGCAGGAACACTCTGCTGGTGTTTGGGGGCGGAGACAATGAGGGAAACTTTTACTCCGACCTGACGACCGTCGCCGTAGAGGAGCTGCTGGACGCCCTCTGAGGAGCGGCGTTGCAGTGCCAAACCATTCCCCAACATTTGGCCCCCCCTGCCTTTATTTGGGCTGTGTTCCCGTGACTTGTTTTTCATTGGTTTTTCTGTGTGCAGAGTGTTTTTTTTTTCCAACTGTTTTGAGATATTACAGCTTTTTATCCAAATGTAAGGTTTATTCAGTGTGAGAAATCCGTTCTTTTACACACATTTAATGTAGGGTTCGAAAGAGACTTTTATTTTTAAACATGTATATAAAGGTTTGTTTTGCTTTCTCAAGTAAGTGGTTGGTGTGGTAAACAGGAACCACTGTGATATTAGCCCTTCCCATGTGGAACTCCTTCAGTTTTTGCTCTTATAACATGTTGCAGCACATTAAATGTTTCTTGTTTATAATGAATAAAATTCTCTTTTATATTAGATCAATTACAGAGTTTTTACCTTTTGTTGAATCTTTTCTGTTGGCGTTTGAAAACAGAGAGGTTGGCGATGGAGGTAAATGACCCCAGGGTGAAGGACTGAGAGCTTCAATATCAGTCATCACCAAAGAGGCGGAGCTAAACAGCCCAACGGGAGTTATGTCCGTTGACACTGACGCACTGATAAAGATGCCTCGAGTGTCCTTGTTCTATTCATAGCTATGAATAGATGAATGTACTTTTGCTTTGTGTTAAATGGCACAGAATGAGAAATTCATTCAAAAGTGTTGCTCTGCTTGTTGCCGTGGTTACATAATGACAAAAATAGCAAAATAAAAGCTCAGTTTGCAAGTTTGTATAAAAAGCGGCAACTGAGTGAAAACCATTGACTGTGTATGAGAACTGGACTGAGTGACCACTCCCCCCGTCACATTCAAAACAGGAAGTACCGCTGGTTTTAACAAGATCCAATAGACTTGTACTGAGAAATAAACAGCTTTGACTGTCATTGTCAGAATAACCATTCTTGCTCTGATTCTTTTTTGACATGTTCTTGATAATTCTTTTTTTTTTTCATGATATTTTTTTCTCAAGTGCAAGTTTTTCAAGTTATTAACTGGCCAGTCAGATGCCTTAATAACAGTATGTGGTCTCACATTGATCATTCAAATCATTTGACGGATTTACCCAAATTCGCTTTCAAATGGTAAGCGTGTGGACTTCCAACAAGCTCACTCTTGAATGGCGAGAGTGGTTTCCATAGAAACAATGACTCATACCAATTCAGACTGATCCCTGCTCAGTGACCGATGTCTGGTTCCAACATGGTGGTGTCTACATCGCATAAACAAAGGCGACTAAAGTGACGTCATTTTGCTTGGAGCTGGAAACAAGTCATCATCTATGGGTGACCCCTACACTCACTCGGTCCAGTTCTCATATACAGTCAATGGTGACAACAGAACCCTTCGGTGATACAACTTTGAAACATGGTAGTGGAAGTATGATGATTTGAGCCTATTTTGCATGTTAAGAACCCTTTAGTCAGTGTGACGAATGAAGTTCCTCTGGACCATCAGAATCCAAACCTAGTTTTCCTTAAAGGAGAATTGTGTGGGTGTACCACAGACCAAGGGGGCCACAGAACACATTTCGGATGGGTTTTTTCTATTACACTGATGTCAAATGAGTCCCAAATAAATCAGTCATGGACAAACAGCAGCAAGGACACTATAAAGGCAGGCAAAAGACTTGTAATGTTCCACCTCTAGACACTGGTTGAATGCTGTGGCTGTAATTTAGAGGAAACTGTGACACAAACACATGAAAACCTGAAAGGGTATCAATATTTGATGCATCAGTCAATATCAACTAATTTTTTTTCCTCACTCTGGGATCTGTAAAGAGAGGATTTCGTTCCTTTAGGAGCATCCTGATTTAAAAAAAAAAACCTTAGGATCACAAGAGGATTTGATGTTGTGTCTCCTAAAGTAAGTAATTGAATCTGACTCCCAACCACACACACAAAAGCTTTCCTCTTCAATCGCTTCCTCTGCCTCCATCCTGGATAAGCATTTGCAGGGTTAAGACTTTGTGTTTGGTCTCTGCGCTGCTGAAGGGAAAGGAGTTGTTTTAGGCGGCCTTGTATTTGTCTCTTTCCCTTATTACAGTGGTGCCCCATTTTCATGACCCACATAGTTTAGACAGAAAACCAGCAGCGCCTTAACCTGACTACAGCTCATGCATATACATTAACACTCATGTTCCTCATTAATAAAGCATGTAGTTCATTATGTTCAGTTTGTTGTTTTGCTTTTGTCCCAGTTTGAATTTGTAAAACAGAACCACACCAGGTTTAACTCTATACCTACACAGATAGAATAGAATAGAATAGAATAGAATAGAATAGAATAGAACAGAATAGAATAGAATAGAATAGAATAGAATAAAATAGAATAGAGGGTAGTGGAGGGTAATAAATGAGTTCTACGGAGAAGACACTGTTGGATTTTTCTTAAAATAGTTTTTTATGCAAATAATTCTTTGCAGCACAGTACATTGTGATTGTTTTTTCTTTTTTAAAGATTATTAAATAATAATAATGTTTTCACTTTACTTTAAAATTGTTACATGAATTTTTCTTGAATTACACTATACTTACATTTTTGTAATCCTGAGTCAAACTCATCTTTAAGAAATAAAGCTAGACCTAACAAAAATGTTAAAAATTAAGTAAAACATCACTTAATTAACTTTGCCTTTTAGTCACATGCCTAGAGTGAGACAGTGTAATCAGGACATTGTAATCAAATGCCTCATGGGTCCATGATCCCCTCAAACACAAACACAATGATTTTGACACAAATGATACAAATGCTGTAAATGTTTAAAAGCCAGATATCAAACACCCGATGGTGTGTACGGCCCGGATCAGCAGGGGGACACATTGACTGTATGTCAGTAATAACTGGCTATACTGCCAAATTCATTTGGCACCGTGAAGGGGAAACACAGAGCTTTAAAGCCTGTCGTTTTTCTTTAATGTTCATCCCACAGGACTCGAAATCCTCTGAAACTGGCTCTAATTAAAAGTCTGTTCAACTAGTTATAGAGATAGATGTGTAATATATTCAGTCATCCTGCAGATGGTGACACTTTCACAAAATTTCCTTAGCAACCAAAACTATTTTTTGCTTTTAAAAAAAAAGGGGGGGGGGGCTAACACCATAGAATTGTGATGTTACCGAATTTGCATGCTTTTGATCATTGAAAATAATTGTCTTTAAGTTCAAAAAAGGGTTTGTAGTTCCCTGCAGTGGAATACCTGCCCTTGAGGACTCTCCTTTTATCATGATGGAAGCTGATTTTTCCCTTGATTCATCTGGAAATCCTGCCAGCTGGATTCCCTCCCAGTCATTCCCAACTAGTCTCTCTGACCTCCTCTTTGCTTCCTGATTTATTTATGTATTTATTTATTTTTTGCTGGTATCTTCCGTCACTGTGTGAGCATTTAGGATTATGACAGCACATTATCTGATATTACCAGTGTTTTATACATTGACACCCAAATCATCTTAGGGAGCCTATGGCTGTTGCTAAGTAACTTGAACATGTCCATGGCCGCTGCATCTCACACTAGCGGATAACATGGGGGTATATTTACATTTTATTTTTAGTGCTGTGGTAGCAAAGAAGGCCCATAATTTGACTAGACTGCAGCGAGATAGTAGGAGTTCCATGATTCAACTACCTTTCAGCCCCGCCTGTGAATGGTGGACCTTAAAAATAGGCCACACTTTCGGCTAAATAAATAACATTACTGTTGGAGTACCTTTAGTTATAACTACTTTAAACCAAACATGGCCCCTTAACACGTTAACTTCATAAATAGGACATTTTGTAAAATCCCCCCCTTTTTGTTTTGCCTTGAAACTAAACAGAGTTTGTGAAAAAAGAAGAAACTCAAAGAGTGACAATAAAAAGGGAACGAGGAAGTGACTTTGCTATGCAATGCATCTGGCATTTAAATAATTCTGCCTGAAAAACAAGGTCTAAAGAGGAAACACTGCATCTATGCGGGGTTTACATTTTGCCATGCAGAAGTGGGAACTAAGAAGCTAAATATACCTCATTTACATTTAGTAAAAAATGTATTTTTAATAGAGCCTTTAAAACTAAAACAAAAAATATTGAATAAAGTAAATTCATAATAAAACCACTCAGCTACAGTAGGTTGTATTTATTTAGTCACTTTTTTGTTTTTAATATTGATACAGTTGATACAGTGCCATTGCACAAAAACAATGGCACAATATGTTTAACTCTAAAAATTCACTACAAGTTTAAAAATAAAAGGTATGATGTTATATAACAATTTGCCAATCCCCTTTTTGTAAAAACAAATCATACAGTTTTATGTAATCCAAGCAAGGGCAAGAGTTATTTTATTTTATTTTTATTTTTTTGGACAAAAATGTGTAGAGAAGAGAATATTCCTTTATGTACAGCGAAATCAAAACAAGTTTCAGCTGATTTCACGCATTAAGCTTATTAATTTAGATTTAAGGTACTGTTTACTTTACTTTAGTTAACATTTAGATATTTACTTGATGGTTTATTTCTATTTTTATTTTTTAATGTAAAGGATGCTTTTTTTATTTCTTATAGATAATAATAATAGGTTAAATGTTTGATATATTTTAAACATTTATATATTTCGCTTTTATTTTGAAAAATATGTTTGAGATTTTCATTTAACCCTACATATTTTCTACCCAAGTAACTCTGACGTAAAATGGCCGAAAAAGTAGACAATAATCATCAGCATATAGAGTCAAACAGCAATAAATTTAATAAATAACAAAATATGATTCCACGGGGGCTTCAGCCTACATCCACGTCTGCACCTGCCGGTCCTAAACCGGAGGGAAGGGCAGTCAGTCAGTCAACGGCAGAACCGGAAAATACCGAGAAAAGCCGAACGCGGAATTCCCTTCCTCTCCCCACTCAGTCGTGGTGCAAGCAGCAGCCATGTTGCCGTGAGCTTGTTCCGGTATCAGGGCAGGATCGTGCGCACAGACGGCATTCGGGCACAGCTCATCGCCTTCTTGCCTCTCCCGCCCCTGACACGCACCTCCGAACAAGAAAATCCAACTTCTCCAATAATGGATTGTACAACCTGATGATTCCGTCTTCGGGTGGCTGGGATAATAGTCGGCGTACCGACTGGACGAGCTGGTATATAGCTACACTGCAGTGCAGCACTGGTGCTGGACGACCTTATTCCGATCACGCATAAGAAGGATTTCTGTGGTTTCCGTGGATTTGGAGTTATTGCGGGTCGCTGTGTGGCAGTCGCCACCGCTGCGGTCACCGGGGATCAGCTAACCAGTTAGCCTTGCCTTGTAAAAGGACCGCTAAATTGGCTAGCTACATGGGCTAATACTACCGTCAAACCAGTTAGCCAGCGCAACAAATTAATTTGGGGCTCTAACCTATGCTGCCACTTTCCAAATTTCTATCTTTATTTTGCAAATCCATTGCCTCTGGAATTTAACTTGGAATATTTAAATTGTTTTCCAGACTTGGGAAGGTCGAGACGTGACCGGGAATAACTTTGGCCTGAAAGTTTGTAGACACCGAACCTGGCTTCGAACCTAAGGAAACGTCTGAGACACAAATAAAATTCAGACGGACGACGTAGTTTTGTTTTTGAAACATAAAATATATACATATTTATAAACCTCTATACGTATATATATATATTTTAGGATCGGGGCCTTAATCGGACAGTTGGCTACCTTTAGGTTAGCGTGTTAGCCACCTAATTGTACGTTGCCCAACTTTTTTTTTTTTTCCTTTTTCAAGATAGCATAGGTGGCTAGCTGGCTCGACCGTCAAAAGAAAAAGATAGTAAACCCTATAGTACTGTCTGTTCAATTCTGAACACAGTTTGAATAGTTTTATATATCCGCTAAAGGAAACCTTTTGATTTTCTTGTTTTTGTTCGTTGAGAAACATGGGACTATCAGTCGCTACTAGCTAGTTTCTAGCTAGCCGGCTAACTCCTAGCCTCGGATGAGGGACTGGACTTGTTGATTCTCGGGACATCTGTCATTCTTCTGGCTGGATAACACTGCACATCTGTCGGACGTTTCCCTCTATCATCAGCTCCACGGGTGTTAGATGAACAAGAGACACTGACAGATCTTTATATTGCCTCGCTATTTTTTTCTTCCATCTTTTAGAACCCTCAAGTCTTTAAACATGTCAAGGGTCCCGCTGTTGCAAGTCATTGAAAACTCGACGGGGCAGGTAAGATTCTCATTATACGAAGCAACATTTATGTTAAACAATGCTGTATATATGTGGGTAGAGGCCCGACTTCTTGGCCTTTATATGTGTTTGGTTTTTCTCGGTCGGTCTTTCCTTCGCCACAGCAGTGATTCACCAGTTTGCCTACGCAATTACACTGGATTTCCCACTGCCTTCCAGCCATTCAGGGCAGATTTAGGAAGCTGTTTAGTCTGAGTCTTGAAGCACGTCGCCCTGCTCGCCTTTTTTTGTCACCTTAAACTGATCTTCTGACATTGCTTAATATTGAATATTCCAATCTAGATTATTAGCTTGAAGCTCTCTTTCTGAATCTGCAGCATTTATTTTTGTAATTGAGTGGATTTTGAAAAGGTACTCTTCTTTTAAGCTTTGATACTGGAATTTTAAATCATATTGGTGCACAGAATTTGTGCTGGATTCAAAAAAAAAAAAAAAAGAGAGAAACATCAAATTGAACTTCTTTTATCTTAAAGACCCACTCACATGAAAAATGTGTTTTGGTGGCATGTTTCACATGATAAAGAAAATAGAGCTTAAAGTTGCATTTCTGAGTATTTCTTTATTCAATTTGTCGTGAATCACGAGCAGGTGACAAAATGCAGTTTAAAAATGAGCGTATTTGAGATGTAGACACATGCTGGGTGGACCACAAGCTCCCTCCTTTGCTCCAGTTTTGATGACTCCACTTGTAGAGATCCAAGAGCGTCTTTGTTTTCCTCGTCCAAAGTGGCATCTGGCTTAAAAGTGTACGTCTGGATAGCTCAAATATTGCTTGCCATCTTTGTTGCACTGGTAATGTTAGGTCGGAAGTGTGTTGGGGTGTAAGCTAGCAGGAGAGCATGAAAACGGAGCGCTCTCAGTTATGGGTGATGTTAAGGGGGCGGGGTTGCTCTGTGACAATGGTCTTGCCCACGATTCTTTGGCATATTTCTAATAGACTACTGCTGTTCTGAAGAAACTTAGAGAAAACGACAGTTAAAAAAAAAATTAAGATTAAATGGCATAATCATATTCAACACTAGGAGCGCTTTTAAAATAGTTTTAAAAATGATCGGTCTTTGAAGGATTGGCATTTTGCAAAAGTTCATGATTTCAGATGAGACTCTCCCACTGGTACAGATCCTTGTGCAGTACTACATTCTAAGTTAAACACTAGGTTTTTGTTTTTCCACCCAAATTTATCAAAAAAGCTACTCGAATATGGGGATTTTCAGTATTCACAACCATTTTCCTTTAGAGCTGTAATTTGCAATCTGTACCGGATCTGCACTATTTTCTAAAAAAAAAAAAAAAAAAAAAAGCTTCGGCTTAATCCCCTTAAGTTTTTTCAAAATGCATGTCCCTCATGCTGTCGGATAGACAAATTGTCTCTGCATACTAACAGTTTAGCAAGCAAATGAGTCTAAGATGTTCCTAAAGCTGAACATTATACTTCCCATGCTTGGTTTTCTCTTCTGGTGAGGATTTTAACTAATTTTTTTTTAGCTTGTAGCTTAAAAAGATATTGGAACGTTTATAAAGTGTATAAAAATAGATTTAAACCTAATAAAACTTCTATATGACTAAAACTCGAGGGGATCTTTATTACGGTAACATTTTTGTGTGAAACCACAGGTGGAGTGTCTGCAGATAAATTGATGTCATGAGTCCATGTGAGGGCAAAACCGCCACATTTCACAATTGACAGTGTGCTGTAGAAAAAGAAAGCAGGTTGACGCTCAGCTGATATGAGGGTGTAGTCATAACTCTGAACATGCAGGGAGGGACAGACGCTTGTTGGCGCATAGCTACACCCTTATGGGAAAATAAAAGGTAAGAATGAAACTTTTAACGATGCAATTGTTGGTTTAAAGATTTATTGCACACTCAAAGAATATGTTCCCAAAACATTTGGAACAAAACTGACTGCAAATAGTTATAACGTACAGATTTATTAGTCCAAGAGTCACATTGAGAATAAAACACACTTTTTAGTTCTTCTTTATAGTTTAAAGACTGATATTTGACTGAGAAATGACAGCAAGGGGGGCATATGCAATAAACACCAGATCATTTCATTTTTGGACAATCATAAAGCATGAAAGCGTACAGATTATGGATGTAAAACTATATGAAGCTTTTTCCTGACACACTACTGGTTTGACTGGAACTAAATTGAGTTTTTGTTTTGACATAAAGTTAGATCTTAGCTGGAAAAAGTCCAAATGTTTACTTTTTTTTAAGCTTAGTGTAACTCTACCATATTTAAGTGAATAAATGTATCCCCTCTTTTACTTCCCTTCTGAAGCAACAACCAAAGTGATTGGTAATGTATTAACAGATAAGGTTCTTTGATATGCCAATATACTTTTTTAATGTATTAGATTAAAATCCCTTTAAGATAACATATAAAAAAAAGAGTTGTGTTGATGTTGTTTCCTCAGTTAACAAGTTAACAGTCCTCTAAACCTGTGCCACTGAAGTAGAGCCATGTGGGCTTTCACAGTGCCAAATTTAAACCTAAACAGTGTCGGTACAAACACCTCCTAACAATTCTGAAGTACAGAAGTGATGAGGAGGGGGTGATTTTGGTTGTTTTTTTTTTTTAAGTCTTTTTATTTTTTTTTTTTTACCAGTCAACTGTAAAGTTGAAGTGAAATAGAATCCTCCAACAGGACAATCATGAGAACACTATCAAATATACAACCAAATGAGGGGAAAAGGGGCTCAAAGTCCAGACCTCACCCTGATGAAAATCAGTGCCTTACAACATCTGTTCATTAGCAAATGTCTGTTGTCAAGAATTGAACTGAAACAATAAGCTAAAAGAGCAGATTCAGAACTCATGCTGATGACGTGACTCTCATAAATGAACCAGTTCTACAAGCTGCAAAGTTGCCCCTTTTATTTTGTTTTCCACACACCTCATGCATTAAATTGAAGCTAAATAAGTTAGGTAGGGGGAATAAAGCTTTCTTTTTTTAATTATCTTTAAGTTAAACTGGTTCCCATCGTGCATCTTTTCCTCAAAACACAGCACCACCCAAACTTGCGGTTTCCTGCTAAAGTTCTTTCCTCAAGACAAAAATAAATACAACTATTGAAAGACCTTTTATACACGATCAGCATAATGTTTCATCGACAAAAGTGAAATGTGATCTGAACAGAAAGCCGAATGAACACACAGCAAGTCATCTTTGGCAAATTGGAAAATTCTATTTTAAGTTTGAGAGCAGATGCCTGTTACGTAATGATTTTTAAATTGTTTGTAGGAGTAAATGTGAGCTTGAGCGTTTGCTTGTCTCATTTGCTCATGTGAAGGATTGGCTACCAGTCCAATTTAACACCCCCCCTGCCCCATACAGTGACATGTAGGACAGGGTCACACCTCCCCACAAAAATAGCACATGCACAAGTTCGTACTAAAGTTCCTACAATAAAAAGGCTTTTGTTGATGTTTTGATGAGTTGCCTCACATTACTAAGTTTCACCACTCAAAATGCTATCTTTTCATCACAGCTGTTCTTTTAAGAATTGTATTATTAAAAGCTGCTTTGATTAAAATCAAGTTTAAAGGCAGAAAGTCATTAAGAAGAATCTTTGAAAGGGAAAAGTCAGGGTAGAAAAGTTTTATTTTTATTATTATTATTAAGATAATACTTTAATTGTAGTCTTTATTTTAAAACCAAACACATTCTCTCATCTTCTTCTGTCTAAATGATAGGAATGCTCTCATCAATTAGTCAAGGTTTGAAATCACCTAATTTCCCCACATGCTCAGCTCTGATCAGCAGTTATTAGCCGAGCAGTGCCATATTTATTTCTGATTTGAAACCTCTTTTTCTTCTCATATCCATCAGTTCAAATTATTTCTTCTCCAAGATTGGAGTTTTGTAAATCGTCTGGTTGCTGTTAGTTTTATACCAGACGCAAAGACAGAGGCAACATGCCACAAATGTACAGCTAGCAGACACACTTGGCTAAAAAGTAACAAGCATTGACAAAAGGCTGAACTAAAACTCAGTGTTCGGCTTTTATTTGGCAGCTTTTCAGACTCCACGGCTAAACAGCGACTGCAGACATGTCTTTGTCCCCAACTACTTCACAGTTGTGACCATAAGGTTTGAATTGTGTCAATAGAAGAGCACAATATGTTCACCTTTCTGTCCAGGTTGTAGGTTTTAGATCCATATTTTAAATGACCTGTTTGTGCAAAATGCCTCGGCTGACTGGTGCTGATTTGAGTGGGATGCTAATGTAAGGAGTGTAAATTCATTATCCCTCTAGTAACCTAACAGATCAGCAGTGCATCAGTTCAGGAGTCGGCAGATAGTTGATGCCAGTAAAGTAGTTGAGTTAAAAATAAGAAAAAATGTTAAACTAAGACATAAACAAAGCTAAAACTAATAAGATATATACATGAAAATCATTTTAAAAACGACAAAAACTGATGTTTATGTTTGGATAGCAGAATTATATATCTTTAATTATGTAATTTTATTTATTTATACAGATTGCAGTATCCAGATAATTTTATGTAAACAACCAATGATTTACTGCAATATATGTCTTTTTTATGATTTGGCATTCAAGTGGTTAATTTTCTAAACTCTAATAAAAATGGTTTTACTGATCAAATTCATCTCAGAAATTTACCGGTACATTTTTTAAATTTCTTTTTGGCACAAAATATAATTGCACAAAGTCCTGTGCTCTTGTCTGATAAGCCATTTTTTTTCTCGTTGACGGTGTACCAGTTAAACAGAATTAACTACTGTAGTAATATAACCCATAATGTGATGTCCACACATGTAAACCCCAGGTCTTAAGAGGTTTACTAAAAAAAAATGTTTGTAATAAGAAATATACAAAAAAGTTATGGGCAACATGGATGCACAGATGTAAGTGGAGTGCAAGAACTCTGACAATGTAGTCCTGATAATGGCAGCTGATAAAAAAGATGAGCTGAATTGTTTATCCGTCTAAATAATTTATCACTTAAAAATCGACTTCACTGTTCTTGTCTGAAAAAATGAAAGAAAAAGCTGCTAAAATGAGGCATTATCCATCAGAATCAGATAAAAAAAATACTTGTGTATCGTGGTATAGTCCAAATTTAAAAATATAGATGCATCTGCAGAGCGTCATACCCCTATTACACATGTGTGATTATCATTTACCCTATAGAGAGAGAGATTCCTATACCCTGCTTGTGTTTGTTGTCTCAATACAGCCCATTTCCTTTCTCCAGCACACCACAGTTGAAACATGGGAGTGAATAGAAAGTTTGGGGTCATTGCAAATTCTTAACTGGGTTTCTTGGCAGCAGTTCACAGATGGATCCTCCTACATAAACATTCTGTTTTAGAGGACGCGTATAGACCTTTGGTGTCAGGTCTTAGGATACAAGACGAAATGGCACCGGACATGAGGGCAGGGCCAGTGTTGTCGTAACTCTGTGCTCTTGTTGGAGAGTTGAGTGTACAGTATATTCTGAGCTGCTCTACTGATGTGTTGATGTGTGAAATAGATATTCTGTGCTGTTTAGCTTGCATCTGTTAAAATGCTAAATTGAGTGAATGTGTTTATTTAGATCTTTTTTTTTTGTTTTTTTGCACTGAACAGAATTTGTGTTTTGGGGTTGGGTTAACTTTTGCAAGGCTGTTTTGCAAATGATCGCCAGCTTATCTGTTAATGTTTATTGGACTGCAGTTGTTCTGTAAGCTACAGAGACATAGAGAAAAAAACAGTAATTTGGTTGGTAGAGGATCAGTCGCACAGTGGCAGAACAGTGACCAATGATGCATTTCCTCTCAAATTATGGGGGATATAATTAAAAAAGAATACATGTTGCTAGAACTTTGGTAGTTTAGCTTTCTTGACAAACACAAAAAATCTTTAGCATAAAGATGCGGATTTTCCTACAAAGAAAACAGAAAACATTGGACTTCTGACTATATTTTCAAAATTCGTGTACTCACAGTTCACATATAGTTTCCTTTTTATTTATTGAACATGCTTTTTTTATATTTAAATATTCCAAAAACAATGCTTAACCATTGTTCATCTACTGTGTTGACATGTTTTTCAACTTCCCCAGAGAAGGTTGTCTGATTTCCTGTTTTACAATGTTCCCTCTAAAACTGCTCTTCATCTGACACAAAGGCAGCTGTAAATACTGGTCTGGCCTTTCAGTTATTATTAGTTGCGCATTAGCCAGTTCAACTGAATCCTGCTTCCTTCCACTGAATAGTTAAGTGTCTCTGAAAAGAAGTTGAGTGAAACACCAATTCATCATAGTAACCATGTTGAGAAAATGCAAAGCAAACCGCACCATATGGTTTTCTAGGTTTCTTTTGTTCACCCTGGTCTTATGTTTAAGTGAAACACTGAGAAAAGAGGATGGCGCTTTAAGTTATAAAATGGCAAAACCATTTGGAGCTACAAGGATAAAGTAAATGCATGCAAAATTGAGGCAGTTGCCTCTTCCAATACATTTTTCTTGCACATCTGTACTCTGTATCCAGATCCTGAGAAAACGCAGCAGCTACTATTTCTAGTGTTTTCTTCTTCTCTTCTTTTGAAGCCTGAGTAAATTTGATAGTTAAACAATTGGCTTCCAGAGGAAGGAATAAGCATTTTCAGATTGTTTAACCCTTTAACACCAGAGCTTTAGCTTCAGTTTTTACATTCTTTCAACTACCGTAGCTCTTTAACTGTTTACACAGTTTCGTTTTCTTTAATCCCGACTCATAGATTTTATTTAAACATAAGAGAAAAATATGGCCAATCTAGATTCTAGAGCTGTGGATCGTTGCACAGGTTCAATTCACAAATCTAGATCATCGATTCAGAGCAAACCGCGACTCTTTCTATCGTATATATTATGTTTAAATGGGTGCTATATGTATGTGTTTTTACAAGATGTATTGAAATTCAATTAATATGTATTTAAGCAGAACCATTTATACCTTTTTTATTTAGAACAGGAGATCAGAATCAACAAAACATAAGATCTAAAAACATCAAGATTTAGAAAGAAATTAATAATAATGATCACTTAAAAACAATTTGAAAGGTGTTCTGTCTACTTTCTGGCTAACTTCAGCAGTAAACAAAACAAACGTCACCGCTGCTATGTATCATTTTACAACAAATCCTGAAAATGTTCCCCAAACATTTTCCATCCTCAGTTTAGCTGACTACAGTTCCAGTAGAAGGATGATAAGACAGTACATAAAGACACAACACCTGAAGAAAAAAAAAAAAAAAAAAGACTGAAAACACTCTCAGCCCTTTAATTTAAACTAACCGCTGTTTCCAACAGACATCTTTAGTGGAAATGCCAAAAATGTCCCACACTTTAGATGAACATTTTACAGATGCATTCCATTACAGCTTCTCCACCATATGACATATGACATAATTGATCAGGAGATTTTTTTTAATATTCTTAATTTCATTTTCATCATATCTTTTAACTTAAATTGTCAATCATATATAAAAAAATCATTTTTTCAGAACTGTCTCCTTTTTTTCCCATCTGTCCAAAAAACACTTAATAGTTTGAAATGTTTAAGAAAATTAGAACCTTCACCAACACTTTACTTTTAAGATTTTTTTTTACTTCTGGTGACAATAGTGTATCCAGTTTGACTAATTTATTAACACTAAAATTGAATATTTTGGAATTCTAGAGAGCCAAATGGATAGTTTGAAGGGCATTTTACTACACCAAACAACATTTAGAAAGCTAGCAATTCAACAATCTCAAACGTCACAATTTCTGGGTAGAGATCAAGAATATCTGAGCATTTGAATACTCGTTACAATCCTAATCTTGTATCCACCTCATATTATTTCATTTGAAGCTGTTCAAATTTTTGCCTGTAGATTTAATCTGTCATAAAGTGCGCAAAAAATTTAAAATGGGCTCCAAAATTTAATTTGGGATTGACATTGGTTGAATAATTGTAGGAAAAAAATTTGTGGGATTTACAAGCTGGCAGATTCAAAACAGTCGAGCCTCATAGCAACACAGGCAAACCAACACTGTCATGGTAATAGCTGTGCAGAGATTTGTTTCACCTGACACCTAAAGACTGAAAAGAAGGCAGCTGCTCTTAACAAACATCTGAGTTTGAAATTCTATACACCTGAGAAAGAATCACTGAGCTTAAATTGACTTGGGCATTCTGCTCAAGATTTAAAAAAATATGTTAGCCTCACCTTCTCTCTACTTGTCTTCAATGAGATATAAGATGAATAAGTCATCAAAACAGTCCCAAGACTTTTGTACAACCCCATTTGTGCCGAGGTTTTACACCCAGGAAGCCATAAATTATGCTTCTCACATTACAAGATTGCTCACAAAGCTGATGAACAACAGGACAACTAGGGTCTTACTGTCATCCTAGATCAAACATACAGAAGGTCATTCACTCTGATCACATTTACTCTCGCACATTTTCCTAGAACGATGATATGTGCGTTTAATCATTAACCTCCATAAGAATTGCATCTTGGTAGTCACATAGAGCTAGAGTCTCCATGGCGTCAGCCCTTAAGCAAAGCAGTGAGATTCAGTTGTGTGTGCATGTATGGGTTGGAGTTCCTGATAGTGCAATGTAGAGCAGGCAATTCCAGTTGAGCCAAAATGTAGGTGCGGCTGCAAACTGTAGACCTGTGATTTAAGCGCCATGACGTCATCCAGGTGAAAGGGTGTTTGTTTTTCTTGTCACTTCAGCATAGACCTGCTGCTCTGCTTCATTTAAAAACTGCAATAAAATATTGTTATCCTTCTACCTAAAATGTATTTTAATTTCAAAGGCTTATACTTGGAATTTAAGATCACATTGAAGTTTTTGTTTTCTTGAGCATATTTAAAAAATCTTTTCAGGCATACTGTTGTGTATAGAGACAAAATTGATCAGCCAGTGTTTTGATCCAAAACATAGTGAAAATAAAGAAAAAACCGTCTTCATTGATGATTCACTGTTTATACACTAAAGACGATTAAATTGCAAGGAAATGAGCTATTAATTGTGACTAAGGCGATTTTTACATCGCCAAAGTGGCTTTTCCAGTGGTGAACTGGTACTTCTCGTCTTGTGTGAAATAACAACACAAACCTGTGTGTTTTGGTGTTGCTACAGTGCAGCCACTGGGTGCACAGGCCTTATTAAAATAAGAAAATAATGGATGACATTAGATTTTTTCCTATGCCATTAAGAAAAAGGTATTAGCATTTTACAAAAATGAAATCCAAAATTTGCATTTTCCAATGTGCTGTTTAAAAGGACTCTACTGTAATATTTTTAACTGACTGCTTTTTTTTACACTGTTATGTTTTAAAGAGCATCTTATACTTTGCTGCTGCATTAGGATTTCCCATTCTAGTCTAAAAAATCATTAAAATCAGTCTCCTGTTTTCCTTTTGTCCTAAAACTGATAGAGTAATAATATAGTATTTAAAAAAAAAGCAACAAAAAAAGCAAGACAAAGTGAAATTGTTTCTTCACAAGTATATGAGATGAGAAAAACAGAAAGTAAGTGTTCTAGATGGGAATCATATTACAGAATGTCATGTTAATTAAAACATTAATCAAAATGCAACAGAGACGCGTGCTTTACTTAGAAAATGAAGCTGCTATTTCAATCAAACTTTTTAGCTTCACCAATTTATTTACTTTTTTGTTTTTTATTACATAAATTTGGTTTATTGTAGCCTGACTGACCTTTGTTTTTTATTTGTTTATTCTAATACCTATCTGTGGTTGTAAAACTTAACTGATAACTGATTGCAAACTGTTGTCATAAGATGCCTCACTTTAAGCCAGTTTTTGACCATCAATATGTCCACAGATAACTTTGTAAATTGACAGATGCAGACAGGAAGAGGAGAGGATTGCAGTTTCTTTTCTTTGTTTTTTGTTTTTTCTACTTCTCAGTTTAATGTCGAGAGAACCTTTCCTGTTGGCATTGTCCTGTTTTTGAAAGACTGTTTGTAGCTGGAAGAGAGAAGAAACATGAAGCTGTCACTGTTGTGCCATGGAAAGGATACATCCAAACTATTAGTTTGCAGTTCCGAAGGGAAGTAAGAGCAAATTCATTTCAATAGCAGATGGTGTGATTATGTTAAAAAGTAGCTTATGATTGAGACCTTTCTTGAAGAATTGAGTTCAACCTAGTTTTTCCTCTTATGCTTTTAATACTTGGCAGTATTTTTGGTTTCTGAAAAGCTACAACAGAAAAATTGTGCTTAATCAAAGAAAAAATTAAAATACAGTTAGCGGCTCTGAACAACAATTTTTTTGTTTTTTAACATTTTAGATTGTCCAGTGTACAATGGAAAACACAACTTCCAAACTTTCAAACACATTGTTTTTTTGTTTTGTTTTTTTGCTTTTTTCCTCAAGTGTACACAATCATTGAAGAGCTATTTATTTTAAATTATTAGATGAATTATTAGGCTTAATCCATGAAGAGTGTATTAAAACTCATCTTAACAACATATATGCTGTCTCTACTTACTTTTATCTAAGAGCTGATGATCACTATCTAAAGTAGTTGGCCTGGTATTATACTTAATGTTCAGGGGTTATCCAGATGTGTATGAATATAGAGCAAGTCATCAAATTAAGTTTTGGATTTTGCTGGAATATTTGCAGGCTTCCTGCTGTTATCCCATCTGTTACCCACCACAACTGACTGTGTGGGAGGAGGCATGCAGTAATTGAATGCGGTGAGGAGACATTTGACAAGACATCACCTCAGATGCGTTGTAGTAGCAATAAAAATCTACAACAGTGCTGTTCAGGTAGCTGTACTAGGGACTAGCCTTTTCTGTGGCATTACTCACAGATCCTAGAGGTACAGTTGTGCTGCGGTCCAGCTGCTGTTAACTTTGTCTGTTCTAGGCAGTCTAACTTGTACCACCGGAAGCAGATCAGTGTATCCCAGAGGCGACTGTGCTTCGCAGCACTACGGATTCACTCAAAATCTATTTTTGGGTTCAGCTGTGGTTCAGCTGTGTCCACCTGCACAGAGGATATTGAACTGGCAGGAAACAGGACACAAGCCTGATAGAGAATCCTGGTGATCGACAAAATAAGACAGTGTGCAAATTCATATTTGACCACAAATGCCTTCATTTTCATGGATGAAAGCTAGAGGACAGCCACAGGCACATATCAGTTAGAGAATCTTAGAGATTTTGTTAGTTCCTTTTTTGAAACATTTAAATGCTTGGATAATCTTGTTGTTTTTTAATTTCACAAAGACAATCAAACGGGGAGCACTCAAATGCTTAAGGTCAAAACAAATGCAGAGCAAAAACTTGTTGCAACCAAAAAATTGCAATATAGTTTTGATTTCATGTCGTTTTTAATTGACACTCACCTGGGGGGTGGAAGATCAATTGCAAAGTTTTCTGGAGGCACCCAAATTTCACCTGAGGTTTTTTTGTTTTAATTTGTCTTTACCAGATTGGTCCCATACTTCCCAGCTTCTTGATGCACGTGTCTCTATCTTTTATTAGTAGTCAGCTTTTTCTTTTCTACAGATTGTAATAAATTTGTAATTCTTTAAAATAAAGGAAAATATGTTTACAAGTACAGGGCTTTTTCCCAGAAGATTATTATAACGTAGACCATCAAAATATAACTATCAACTGAAGTGTCTTATGTTGGATTGGGGTATGTCTCTTGTTGGGATCTTTTAGAAATGCTTTTATGTGCAGCTTGGCATTAAATGGTTTTCAGCTGCAAACAGTTGGTCGTGCAGTTTAAGTGCGTGTTCTTTATCTCAATTGTTGGCAGGATGCAATCTGTAAACCAACGGTCTGTTCACATGATGGGCCCCAGACAAATAAAACGTCTGCAACTTGTGTGACCCAAGTAGCCAAAACGGTTTAAAAGCAAAATATTTGTCTTTATTTATTTTTTTTTTTTGGACTCCTTTAGCGGCAGTTGATACAGAAAAAGTCAAATCAGTGGCTAAAAATAGTGTGCTTAACCAAGGAAAATACAATAATTTATTAATTCTGTATAATATCCTTAATGAGTGATTAGCCATTATACATTTAATGAGTTATGCTTTCTGCTATTTAGTTTACAAGATGGATTGCTGCATTAGCGTGTCAAAACATTTTGATCTTTATAAGAATTTGTATGTTTGCATTTTAGGGGGCATCTGTTCTCAGCCTGAGCTGCCCTAAAGCCAAGGAAGAATAAAAACACAATAATTAGTTGCACATGAAAGCAGATGGGATTTAGACAAGATGTTGGAGTTTCAAACCACTGATAAGGGATGCATTGGAAGCACTCTTAAGCTGCAATTTTGATTTTAGCCTTTTGGAAGCAGTTTTCAATTTTTCTTGTGCAGTAACCATGACAGAAACTTTAGTGGAGTGATGTCCGACAGCAACTACATAAGAATGCAGCGTTACAATTAAACAGTTCTGACAATAGGGGAGATTATGTTGCAGATTCAAACTTTTACAGTTAGTCCGCCCCCATTATGAGCCAGACAGAGTTATGTAATAACCCGGGAAAGCAGTGCAGTGTCCACTCTGTTTCTTACGTCACAGCAACTTGCCAGCCGCGGTTTGAAATGGAAGTGAATGTCAGATCGTGGAACCCCTTGGGCTGTAAAGTTATTGAAACTGATTTCCTAAAACAGTGGTCCTGTGCTTGTCCTGGAACTGTTAGACAATAGAGCTAATTTACATTTCTAAGTATGCTTATTCCCCGTCATTGTTGTCTTGTATAACTTCCATGGCCTCAGATGGTTTTGTGTGTGCATGCACAGGCTCTTTATTATTTTCACTTTGTCCATTTACACTCACCTATTTGTGTTGTGCTCACTTGGATTAGTGTCAGAAATAGGTTAAGTTGTCAGTCAGCCTGATGCTTTGTTGTTTTTAAGAGTAATTTTTAGAAAAATATGCCCATCCTTTACAAGGACTGTTAAAGTTGAGGAGAAACTGAATCCAAGTCCATTAGCACTTTGATTCCTCTTCTTTTTCCCTTTAGTCGAGGTTATGGCAAAAAATGAAGAAACTTGACATCCATCCATGCAATTTCAAAACCAGCTGAATCCCTTTCGGGGTCAAGGGGTTGCTGGAACCTACCCAGCTACTCTTTGGCAAAGCAAAGGTACACCCTGAATATGTTGCTAGGCTGTTGGAAGGCCACACAATCACGCACTCACCTTCCCATCTAGAGACACCAGCTAACCCAAGAATCATGATTTGGGACTGCGGGAGGAATCCGGAGTGCCTGTGGAAAAACTCATGCATGCTCAGGGAGAACATGCAAACTCCACACCAAAAAATCCCAGTCGGAATTTGAACTTGGATCTTCTCGTTGTGAGGCAAAAGTGCTAACCGCTATATCACTGTAGAGCCGCACATTTGTGGTGGTTCTATTATAATGTGAATAACCTTATAAATGCTAAAGATAATTCACTAATGATGTACCGCATTGATGAAATCAAATGGAAAATTAAGAGAAAGTTTGGTCTTCCCTGCTGATCTGAACTTGTGTTTTCAACTGTCAAAAACACTTGAATTGTCTCAAATGTGAAGGAAATGCAGATTGTATTAGTTTCTCACATGTTGAGCAAAATGCTGCTTTGTTGGTTAAAGTACAGGAGCTTATCAATTGTTCTCTAGATTTAATTCAAAAGCCATTTGCTTTTTATCGATTATTCTAAATATTTACAATGTCGGCCAATGCAGGTGGCTCAAATTCTAAAAATAGAAAAAAATTAAAGCAACTAGTAATGTAGCTGGCATAAGATCTTCATACTGGCCCCCAAAATAAGTTTTATTCTAGGGAACATTTGAATTAACTGCCAACTGATGGGAACTATTACCATAGATCTTTTTGTATCCGGTTGTGTTTTACATCTCCATTTCTATCAAAACTCTAAGATCTGTGTTTGTATAATTCGTCTTTCTACACACTAGCATGGTACATATGGTGACAACAGTGTATTCTAGTATCAGGGCTCCACTCGCTCTGAGTGTCATGTAGCCTGTGTGTGTTTTTGTCTGGTCACCCTGGAGCCAGTCGCCCGCTCCTCTAACTCTGATCCCTGTCACCTGTCCACTCGGATCACATGCACACACGCTGACATGTACATAGACACATACAATAAGAGCGACCCTTTCCTGGAGCTGATGTCTAATAGTGGATGCCAACTGTTCAAAACTTGCAAATTCTGTTTTGCTGTTTTTTTCTGGTTCTGAAACAAAAGGACTGATAATTGGTGGTACAGTAACAGAAGCTAATTTTATTATTCATATATTATTCCTTATTTTGCAATACAAAAAGTGTTATGAACATCATGCACAAAATGCTAAAAAAAACAGTTTAGGATGTTAACTTGTAATATAAAGTGTAATTATATAGCTGTCCTGAACACAAATAAACTCAGATACTCTTGTAATTAGTGGTTCTTGAATTTGTTTTTCTTGATACCAGTAACTTCCTTTTTTGTACTGTTTCATCAAACTGCTGCAATTTTTTTTTTAAACATTTTAGCTAATTAAAGCAAGGATGTCATTTCTTTTCCGATAATGTTCTGTTTACCCTCTTCAGGCTTAGACGGAGCTTTATCAAGAAAGTTCGATCAAAACAGAAGTCAAAATATTTTTAGCAAATGGTGGAATTTGGAAGTTGTTCATTTGTCTTTTCTGTCTAAGTAAAGGGTATTTGTACTTTGTCGGGATTTGGTTTTTCATGAAAGGAATGTTCTGGAAAAGATCTGCCTATCAGTTTATTTTTCCCCACATTGTTGGTGGAAGGCATTGAGGCCCAGCGTGGAGTGTGAATGTTGCATCTTGAAGCAGCTGTAGATGTGGTAATCAGTCAAATCAAGACCTGGCTGGAAGAAAGGGATAGCCTTCATGGTGGGGTTATGCCACAGTCGTCATGTCGTAGCTCTATTTTCGGAATCCATGTGGAAGCACTTGGGCAACATCTTCTCTACTTAGTTTTTGAAGGCAAAGAACCCAACCTCTGTGCTTTAGAGGGTTAGGTAACTCCAAACAAAAATATGTTAAACTTTGAGAGAACAAGGGCTGCTTAACCTAGTGGTTGTTTTGGAATAAACATGTGTCTATGTCTGTTGTTTTGGTGATATCGTCGCTTGATCCACATAACTCCTTACGCATGCATTTGTTTGTGTTTTTCTGTGCAGGAGCAAAAATCCTCGTCCGGCCGACACAGCATGTCACGATGCCGAAACTCCGTGGCCACGACCACATCAGATGAGCAGCCACACATCGGCCAATACCGGTTGCTGAAAACCATCGGCAAGGGCAACTTTGCTAAAGTCAAACTGGCTCGACATGTTCTCACTGGAAAAGAGGTGGGTGTGCACCAATGTGAAGGTTAAAAAACTAGTGTTTTTTCTTATTTTGTAAACTTCGGACTTTTAGATTTTTTAACTCCATGGAAAGATTTAGTCATTGTCAGTCCACAGTTAGATTAGAAGATTCTTGTAGAATTTGTAATGAGTTTTTTAGCCATGGGACTGTTTCATTAGACTGTTTATTGAATTAGATTTTTTCAACTCAATCTTTACAGCTAAAACTGTATTTGGTCCATTTCAAACGGGAAGTGCATTGCAACCCTTTTCAATTGAGGAAAAAAATCCACAGAATGAAGAAGTTAATTTAATTTGTTGTAAAAAGAACAAACAGCCATTTGACACAAAGTATTTGTCATCGTTTCCACAAGCTGTCCTGCTTAAAGATGAGTAAGGTCTGCTATGATCACCATAGGTACACTTCAACTACGATGGACAGAATGTAAACAAAGAATCCAGGAATTCACATGAAATGATTTTTAAAGAACTAAAGTGGAACACCTATGATGAACATTACAGACTTCTCAGATCTTTTGAAGCAGGTAAACTTGGGAATCGGTTACTGACAAATACTTGTATTTGACATGGTATCACTGTATGAATGGGGTGTGAGCTAAGCTTTTTATTGTTTTTACCTAAAACTGCTGTTTTATTTTATGCACCTGCCTGCTTCAGTTTGGTTTGATCTATTTTACCTTCCAAAGAGCACAAATTCTGTATGGATGTTTAAAAAAAAGAGCAAAACATGTTATTGTCCTCAAAATCTGGGTCCTCAAATGGGTTTTCTGATTCTCTACATATTTTTTAGGATGTGGTCACTGTCCTGGCCATTACACGAAGCCCAAATAGTGTCCAAGAAACCAGCTAGATATTATTGAATCTTTGTGGGACGATGTGTTTTCCTCCAGGAATTAGACAAGTGGACATAAGGGGGTTGATTTCATCAGGTAGAAAGTACAGATGGGGTGCAGCCATTGACTGTAGTTAAAAAGACGTAACCCATAGAAAATGGTTTACCTCCGGCTCCAAAGAAATAGTCAATTTAGTTGCCGTTTTTTTTCGTGATATGAACGTTGTTGTGTTTGAACCGGAAATCACGTGCTAGCAGTGATTTCCTCCAAGTCGGTCTGAGTCACCATTTCTATGGCAACACCAATCAGGAGTAAGGTTGTTGGATGGCCAAACCCCTACCACTTAAAAGTGGGCTACACAAAATCAGAACAAAGCCTTTCTGAGTTTTTCATTATTTAAACTGTGATGGATCAGGGCTAAACAAAAGCTCCGGTTTGTGACATAGCAACCGAGATGGGCAGGCCAAAGTATCCCTTCCCTGCTCCAATTCTGAGGCATCCACTTGCAAATAAATAGATCCATTAACGTCTTCATTGTCCCCATCTGAGCTGGCATCTGGCTCAAAAATGTACAGCTGCATAGCTCCAGTGGTGCTTTCCGTTGTTGTTTTTTTTGCCACGCTAATGTTAGCTTGAGGTTGTGAGGGGCTGTAAGGTAGCGGGAGAGAATGCAAACAAAGGAATGAGCGTGGGGTTACTTCTGGGCCAACAGTGCCTCCCACAACTACAAGTAGAATTTGTGATGAACTTCTGCTTCTCTGAAGGAAATGTCTTAAAAACAACACAGCCTTTTTGATTTTGGCCAAAAACTGCAACTTCAACATTAAAATACAGCTGGGAACAATTCTGCAATAGATACAAATATAGTTGGAGTGAGACTTTAATGAGCAGCACGGGTGTCCCTGCTGCTGCTGCTGCTGCTGTGGAATCGCAGAGATTGTCCTTAATTTGTTCAAATATAAATATAAAAGTATTGGTAGTTAGAACTTGTTAATCTGGTTTCAAGGTTGCTGAGGATTTGAGATTTTTCTATTCTTGTGTGGCTTTGGAGATTGTGTGTCTAATGCAGGAGATTAGACCTCCTTTGTCAGCCTGAATAGAGACGCGTTAATGTTTTCAGCTTGCTGTGAATTTCAGTGATGTAACACGTGGATCTGTCTGGCCCTAAAAAGGAACACGGCTCTCGTGAGGCTGTGCTAGGCTACGTCGGATGCCAAGTCAAGTGTCGATTTTACATGTGACAGTGTACTGTGGGCGGGCTCTGTAAATGTGTGACAACTCTGTGCCTGACACCCTGATAACACTCCATTTGACCAGTTTGCACACACAAAGAAAACAAGGGAGAGTCAGAGGGCAGGAAGAGTCAGACAAGCGCGACCAGAAAGAGGAGGGAAAGAAGTTAGATGACACAAATCAGAAAGAAGCAAACCTCCCTGTTTTGTGTTCTTGCGATAAGAGGATTCTTTGGTTGCCATGCTTCTTTTCCTCCTCTGTTTCTTTTTTATCTTCAGTCTCTTTTTTCAAACTCCTCCCCCCACATCCTCCATTTCTTTTTCCCTAGGTCCTGCTTTGTTTCATCGTTTGTATTAAATCTTTCACTGATTTCTGAACTTTAGACCTCATTAAGGCTTCAGTTTGCTGCATTTCTCATTGTTATGGGACTGTCGCTGCTGTGATTGTGTCTTTATGACTCGCTGCTGCGAGGCTATTCCTGATGTGGCTAAAAAGATGTCTACCTGTATTAATATGTGTAGGTTTGATCATACGTGTAAGCAAAATACACCAAGTGCCAATAATAAACACATTTCAACAACCACAAAACCTCTTCTTTTTGCTTTTTAGGTGGCCGTAAAGATCATAGATAAGACGCAGCTCAACTCATCCAGTTTGCAAAAGGTGGGTCTATTAAAAAATAAAATGAAAAGGTTTGGCACATCATTTAGTGCATCTTCCTTTTTCTCAGAAGTCATTTTCAAGCCACTCTTCCTACCCTGTGTCTTCGTCTCTATTCCTCTCTGAAGTGGGCCAGTTTTTGGAGAGAGTTTTAATTACAGGAAACAAGCTGCAATTACTTCCTTTGATCGTGGCAGGGTGGGGTCTGTCCACTTACACGCAAACCATCTATCCACGAGCGGCTGCTCACTGAACGCACACACTGAATGCACATCCATCCGCTGAAACAAAATCCACACGAGAATTTATTTTATGCTTATGGTTTTTGTGCTATGGTCAGTAGCATAGACTGAAGGTTTGTACTGTTTATTCTAACATGAGTATTCATTCCTGTTTGGTAAAAATGCAAACTGAATAGATCTGCAAAGTAGAAAACTTTAATCACAGCTATACTTTGTCTGCACTTTGGTGTTTATAATAAGGGGAAAAAAAATGCATTTTTGTGTTTTTACTGCAGCTCTTTCGGGAGGTGAGAATCATGAAATTGTTGAATCATCCCAACATAGGTAAGTAACACTGAAATGTAATAATTAGCTGTGGCACCACTTCTTGGAAACTGCAGAGTTTAATTTTCTTCTTAACACAAGTGGCATCATCAAGATCTCTCTGAGTTTTGCTTTCCTTTTGCCATTCTTCCCCACGCTTCCCTGTCTTCATCCCGTGTCACATATTGTCTACATTTAGTTTCACTCCTCTCTGTAATGCATTTTTCCTTTCTTTCTGCCTGCAGTCAAGCTTTTTGAGGTGATAGAGACGGACAAGACTCTGTACCTGGTAATGGAGTATGCTAGCGGAGGTAAGTGCGAGTGTCCCTGTGAAATCATTGTCCTCGCCACGACATCAAAATGTGATGTCCCTCCAACCACCCCAAAAGGGAAAACAAAAGGGACACGTAGTTTTCTTCCAGTGGGAGTCGTTATTGTGATGGGGTGACATATTGCTTTACCCTTCCACATAACAACCATGACGAAAAACAGACAAATGGGCTCATTAGGCCGGCACCATAAATAGCAAATTTATCATTATTACGATGTCAACCTGTGCAATATGCATATCGCAAAAGTCGCAGAAAATTGCGATAAATGGTACTCTTAAATGTGCTAAAACGATCTTATCAAATAAATCCCTTTATGCATTTGACCAACCAGATGGAGCCCTTTTATGTTAGATGCTCGCCTCCTATGTAGACAAGTGTCATTTGGAGTGTAATTTATGTTGATCACCAATATCACAAATTGTGGGTTTTCCCTCATATTGTGCAGCCTTAGGGTACATTATGTCAAGTCAGCTAGTTCTTTGAAAGTCAGTTGAATGTCCTATTGACCTGATTCTGGCTTTGGGAAAAATAAATATCAGCTCCTGATGGTAAATCTGCCTCTTTTTTTCCCTCTGTGCTCTCAGGAGAGGTCTTTGATTACCTGGTGGCCCACGGAAGAATGAAGGAAAAAGAAGCCCGTGCCAAATTCAGACAGGTATGTTGCAGGGAAACTTTGGGTTCTAAAATTGGATAGAAGGGCCGGACCACAAGCAGATGTGTGGAGTGAAAATGATATAACATGGAATGTAGATGAAAGCATTTGGATTGAAATTTATATTCTAAAACAGAATATTCTAGAGTTTTTAGTTTAAAACTTTTGTTCCCATTTTAGATCTCTTTTTTATTGTGAAGACCTGTGGTATCTTCAAGGAGTTGTAAAGTGTTGTATGAATAAAGTTTCATTGATTCATGATCCCTTAAAGAAAATAAATAACATTATTTATGAAATAAAACAATGACCAAACAACATTCTATGATTTTCAAAGACAAAAATTCAGGAAAAATATACTGATACATTTAAAAAAACAAAAACAACAATAAATAATGGATCCTCTCCCGTCATAATTCCAGAGACTTTGAGCTCATCATACGTCTCACAGTTTGCGCAGCTGCGCGTCTGTTTCTCATCCAGTAATAATGAAAAAGCAAATTTCTCTGTCTTCTGCTGCAGCTATGCATATATCTGTGTTACCTTTTCACCAGTACAGAGTTCCCTCGTTTATTGCAGGAGTTACGTTCTAAAACATAACCGTGATCAGTGAAATCCATGGAGAATGATTACAGATGTTTTAAATTTATGGCAGTAAAACTCCTCACTGCATAAATAGACTTTTCTCAGACAGACATGAACATTTTCAACTTTTCTCTTGTTTAAATTCTCAAACCTTCATAGAAATTAGGTCCAGGATCTTAGAATGAAAACAAAGATCTGATCGGGATCCCAGATTTCTTTAGATCTGAAGAGCTGCGCGTTTCTGTACAGGAGACACGGTACGGACTGGGGAGATTGATTGACAAGGTCTCCAGCCAATCAGGACACAGAACAGGGTGCGCTGTTTAACAAAAGGCAGCATGATCGCTCAGAAAGAATGAGATAAACCGGGAAATATGAAATGCGACGTAGAAAGGGAAGACTGTCTTCTGGTCTATTTGACAGAGATTGTTAGAGGTTTTCAGGTAGAACACAGACTGCAGAAGGTGGAATAAAATGTCACATCTTTATCGTGTGGCGAGATAAAAAAAAAAAAACATGGGTCTCTGATATTGTTCAGCGTGGCGGACCAAAGATGGAGGCGGGCCTGATCCAGCCCGCGGCCCTTAGTTTGCCCACCCCTGATTTACTGTATGTAGGCTGTAGAGTGTAGAGCCTGTGTTGGAATAGTTCACGCTAGATCATTAAACTACTGTAGGAAATTCCAGATCAGGTTTTATTTGGCGCTGATCCGGTTCAGAGTCATTAGATTTTCATAATCTGCCCGATTCGATACTTTTGTAACACATTAAAAAAAATGAACAAATGTAGGAAAAAAGTCAAGATTGGCCCCTTGTTTTCTTTCATTAACCTACTATAATCATTTAACACAAACAAAGCCCTTCTGGGAAGTAGTACAATCAAGTAATAGTACAACCGGTTAACTATTGACAAGTAAAACAGGTGATAATTGTTCATGTGAGAGAGTTTGGTGACTCTAGTGTTCTTATCAGAATTACTGAAAATTTATGGTCAGATGTAATTCAAATCTCCAGTAAAATGTGTAAGAATTAAGGATGAGCTTCTATTGTGAATTGTTGTTGTAGCATGAATATATATGATGGTGAGTGTTGATGACCAGCTCATATCAATGGAATCATTTCTATACATTTTGGTTGTTTATTTGTTTTATTTTAAATAGCTTAAATAGCTTCCACTTTGTAGACTGTCCCTTGGCAATTGTCCCACAGCCGTCTCTACGTGTAATTCTTATTAAAAAGTTAAAAAAAAAAACACCTTTTTTTTAATGCTTTAATATGTCCTTGTTTGTGTTTAGACAAAGCAAAAGTGACACTTGTCATTTTGAATGTTTAAAAGACTTATTGATCCCCAAAGTTCAAATCTGTGAATGTCCTGCTAACTTACTGAACTGACTTTGTGCACTTCCTGCTGTTTTCTGCCGCTGGGTTTTATAGCCATAAAATGACTTCTAGACATCTGGTAGTGTATGTATCTGTAATAATATGTGGGGCTAATCAGAATAATGAGAATAAAATAAATAGCCGATCGCTGATCGGGATGCAACATCCTCTTCCGATCAAGCCTGAAACTACGCAGTCTGTGGTTACGTGATGGAATCGGGACATCTCTTCATTAAAATGTTTGCAAATAGGAAAAGTCCAATTCATTTTAGTTCCATCTTAATGCTCCCCGATGAATTTTTCATAAAACACGCTAAACTAGCCTGTTCATCACCTCTGTTATCCTCTCCCTCACTCTGTCACTCCTCAGATCGTGTCGGCCGTGCAGTATTGCCACCAGAAGTGTATAGTGCACAGAGACCTTAAGGTGAGTCCAGACACATAAAGCATATTCGCTGTCCAAGCTGCCTGTCCCTTCACATTAATCTGTATATGATTGAAGTCTTTTGAGATTATGTACCGCCCCCACACACAAGTTAAACAAGGACAGTGGTATAATGGCTTTTCCTAAACTCTGTTTAACACGCGTACATTACTATACTTCTCCCTTTTTTATCAATCGGTTTCGTTGATTTGGGCTCTAAATGGATGTTTTTGTGAATTTAAGACATTTGTACGCTTTTAAAACTTGCAGCAAACACACACACAGATTCAAGCTTTCAGGTCATTTTGGTTCATTATATTATGCAGGGTTGTAAATCCTCTTATCTTGGCAGAAGGCAGACCTGTGGACGTTATCATGATTAGTGTTTACAGGAACCTCACAGGAACCTGCCAGCGCTGAGCTTTATCCTCATCAACTATTAGGTTTTTTGTTTCCCTCTTAAAACACTTATTTAAACGGAGCTTTACAGTCAATTGTGTTTCTGCTCCTTTTGAAAGAATGTACAGCTTTCCTGCGTTAAAAAAAAAAAATGGAATTTTTGCTTAAAAAAAAAAGCATGTCTCATTGTAATGCGGACGACGCCTCACATTATCCTAATTACTCCTGATCTGTGGGGTTTATTGTTAAATCCAGCACAAGCTTGAACCCCTGTTGTCTGTTAAATCATGGTGATGAGTGTTTTAGAGACAACTGCCTAGTTTCTGTTTCCTAATGTCTGCTGCAAAGAGTCGAGTTACAGCTATATTATGTATCTGACATTAAAATGTAAAAGTATTGTTAAAGTCCCACTCCGATTATTATTCTAAAAATGTTCCCAGTGGTCTTTAAATGATGATTATCAAAATAGCTGTGGTTTTCTAGGACAGACAGGGAGCTCGCGACCCGTCCAGTGATTTTATTTTTTTTTCACGTCACACATACAGTCTTTTTCAAACAGCTTTTTTTTTTCTGCTCCTGAATCGCCCCAAATTGAAATTAAGAAATTAAGCTTCATTTCCTTAAAATATTTCCTCCATGGTTAGAAAAAACATTAAAATCACCTACTAAACAATTTTCTTCAGGGTGGGTAAAAAAAAAACAAAACAAAACAAAAAAAAAAAACGGGAGTGCTCATTTACTTGTTGGACTAGAGGTCAGAGATGATGCAAGTCTTGTATGCAATGTGCTAGCTGACTCAAACACAGATGCCACCAAGCATTCAGAGAAGTAAAAAGGAGAGTACACCTGTTGCTAGGCAACTCAAGCCTCCCTGCTCACTTTAGGCTTAAAGACACAGACATGGGTGGAAGTTGTGAAAGCTCCCTTGGCTAATGATGTGCTGCGTTTTTGGGTCGGATCATTTCAATAAAATGGCCCTTTTTTTAAATTAATTTTGTCAAAATGAATTAATATGTTTTTGTCTTTGACGAGATGCAGCTATTTTTAAACTTCTGGTCTAAGTAAAAGAATAAATCCGACCAGGTAATCATTATTCTATCAGAGAAATACGTGTTTGTGTTTAGCACCAAAAGAAGCTTTTTTTGTCTTGTCCAAATTGAAACTCTCTTGATTCCCTCGACTCATTTTTCCTTTTTTTTTGCTCTCCTTTTTTGTCTCATCACGGTGCGCCTTCAGGCAGAGAACCTGCTGCTAGACGCGGAGATGAACATCAAGATAGCAGACTTTGGTTTCAGTAATGAGTTTACTCTGGGGAACAAGCTGGACACATTCTGTGGATCTCCACCCTACGCAGCCCCAGAACTCTTCCAGGGCAAGAAGTATGATGGGCCTGAGGTGGACGTCTGGAGTCTGGGAGTGATCCTCTACACGCTGGTCAGTGGCTCGCTGCCCTTTGATGGACAAAACCTTAAGGTGAGGAGGAGGAGGAGGAGGAAGAGGAGGAGATTTCCTTTGATTCATCTGTGGTGGACAGGCTGGTGTTTGGGACAAGTGGGCTTTGGTTGAATTCTGTCATTCTGGTTTCTGACCCTGTAGAAATTTAGCTCCAGATTGAGGGAATGAGCAAGTTTTTGGCACTTTTTCTTGACCGAACATCGTTTTATTCAGACAGGGATTCGGTCGTCTGATCATTTTAAACTGAACATGTTACCTGCTGCTTTATTCATTTTTTTTTTAACAAATACAAAATGTTGTGCTTTTATTTAACTACAACCATTCTCAGCAATGACTCATTCTGTAAATACAGTCATTTTCATAGACATTAGAACATTAAATATGTCTATGTGTAAATGTTACCAAAACACGTTTTGTTTTAGATCAGATATTTTCTGGTTTATTTCAGTTAAAAGCCTTGCTTTCTCGTTTCACTCTGGTTTTGGCAGATTGGATCAAAAATAAACTACTTTTTCCCCCTAAAAATATATTAAACTGATGCCTCTAAAAGAAAAAACAAACAGAATTGGAATAAAACTTAAAGCCGATTGAAAATTGAATGTTGTCATAACCACATCAGTGTCTGACAGATAAAAGAATCAGAGAAATAAAATCACCACAAAGTCTCCCACCTTTCAGATTCTTACGTCTGCCTTTGTTTAACCCTTGAACACCACAGCTTTAGCTCCAGCATGACATTTTTCCTAACTCTTTATGCAATTTAACATAATTCCAGCAGATTCTTAAGCGGTGTTAAAGAGTTAACTGTTTATTTTGCTTAAGAGTAAAAACCTTTTCGGCATACTGTTTATCTTTAGTCCAAATCGGGTTTTTATCAAATGAATCATCATGAGTAAGAATTGTCTTCTGTTCAGTCATTCCTAAACTGCTTCTCCATCTGCAGGAGCTGAGGGAGCGAGTGCTGCGCGGTAAATACAGGATTCCTTTCTACATGTCCACCGACTGCGAGAACCTGCTTAAAAAATTTCTGATCCTGAACCCTTCCAAAAGAGGCAGCCTGGAGGTATGTCTCACAATGAGTTGTCGTACATCCCACACACACAAATCCTAGAAAAAACGCAATAAGAGTAGCTGACCCCCAGCTGTTTTTGTTGCTCTTTTTGTGCATGGTTCCAACCACAGAACATTTTTTCAATGTTTTTTTAGGCATCCTGCAAGCAAGTAACTTGAGTCCAGTGAGCGTAGTAATAGTTCTAGTAATTATAGTCCATACATAATACATAGATATAGAATACTATTCAATAGGTTTAAAGAAGGTCGCAAAAATAAAATGAAATTAAATCATAATTACAGCTTTACCCTCAAGTAGATTTATTCTAAATGACTGGCATTACCTCCCAGTTCACCTTATATGTAGCCTTTCGCTAAATATGTGCTGCACGTGAAGCTCTGCAGGCTTGTTTCCCCAGCTGCATGTGACTTTGTTGCTGAAGTGCTAAGTGCTTTTTTTGAAGAGTTGGTAAATGCATGCTAGCTTGGATTTTATTAGTGACTAAATCGGTTCCCAGTAAATACAAACGGGTGGATGACTTTGCAGCTCAAGGTCTCAAAATTGTTAGTTTAAAAATAAATCATTTTCTTGATCTTTGGTTATTAATGCTGAATTCATCTATGAGATGACACCGCTTAAAGTTCCACTCTGATCACCTTTTGATCTATTGTAAATGCGTTCCCAGTGGTCTTTTTAATTGTGAATATGCTGTTTTGAGCCAAAATTTAAATACAAAAAGTGGTTTTCTAGGATGTAGTTTCTGCAGAGCGGCAGTAGTTCATGAGAAATTCCCCTCTGAGTGTGAAAGGGACTGTTGATGCTGAGCAATCCAGCCTCTTCTTCCCCTCCCCACTGCTGAGAGCTGTCTGCTTACACTCTCTCCTGCTAGCTTACAGCGCTAACAAAAAACCCCAACCTAACATTAACCGCATGACAAAAATGGCGAGCAGTATTGGAGCTATCCAGCTGAACAGTTCTGAGCCAAATGCCAACACTGATGAGTAAAATGAAGACGTACAGGGATCTGTTTGTCTGCCAGTGGATGTATGGGATTGGATCAGTGCAGGGAGCTTGTGCTTTGCTGTTGTAGCTTCTACATCGCAGCTACAAGCTTTTCTAATCACCATTTTTTTTAATCTGCTCCTGATTTACTACGGTTTGAATAAAAAATTAAAAAAAAACCTGGAAATTTGTAGTTTAATTTTGATACATGTTCTCCATCCTCAGAAAAACATCACAAGAACATTTGAAAAGCACAATTTTCATCTGAGTGGGTCTTTAAGTATTTATGAAAGTTTGACTCTTCATTCACTTTAGATTGTGTGTCTAGGTGCATTGTGTGTTGCTAGAGGGTTTTGAAGCAGCCCAAAGAGCTGCTTAAATGAATATTTTGGTTTTCAGACATTCTTTCTGTTCCTTCATTTCTTTTTTCACCAATAATGACTTTTGTATGGAGTTTTTTTCCTAGTCTCTCCCATACGGAAACCATTCTTATTAGCCACCACACAGCTCAGCATGTGAAACTTGCTCACATTTGACCCATTTCCTGGAGGAGCAGTGAGCTGCAGACACAGCCGAGCTTAGTTTAACCCCCCCCCAATCCAAATCCTCAGTGCTGGGTGTCGAGCAAAGTTAGGTTTCATTTTTACCGTCTTTGGTATGACCTGGTTGTGGATTTGAACCCACTGCTTATGTTGTGTATAAAAAGTACATCAACAACTGCTCCAATGTATTTTTTTTTCCTTCCCTGACCACTTGTATCGTCCTGTATGTCTGTTTTTGGTTACCCCCCCCAGCAGCAGATTATGAGGGACCGATGGATGAATGTAGGCTATGAGGAGGAGGAACTCAAACCCTACATTGAACCTCAGCCAGATTATAAAGACCCCAGAAGGACAGGTATGCAGCTAAACATCCAAAAATGTGTTTATTTACTTTTTATAGTCCAATTGGACTCTTGCCCCACTTCTGTGACTTTTCGTGAGACTTGGATGTTTACATTTCTAATTCTAAACTCTGTTGGCTTTTTGTGCAGACGTTATGCTTCAAATGGGTTATTCTCAAGATGAGATCAAAGATTCGCTTGTGAACCAGAAGTACAACGAGGTGATGGCCACGTACCTGCTTCTGGACTACAAGAACTCTGAGGTACAGTCTGTCCCTCACACACAGCTGCTGAAGACGGATGTAAATAAAGCTCTATTGTCTGTTTAGCAAAGTCTTTTCTCTTTAATACCAGCATCACAGATGCTCTGTTTATTATGCCCACAGCAGAGTCTCTCTTTCTTTCTGGCCCATTTATTGACATTTAAAATGTCTGGTCTTTTTGTCCCGCCCCCTCCAGCTTGAAGAAGGTTGTATCAAACCCCGGCCAGGAAGTGATGCAAGCACCATCAACGCCTCCTCTCCATCTCACAAGGTATAGTCGGCACAAATGACGTCCAATCTGAATGCCGTCGTAGCCATAGCCCCAAGTGTTGTTCTTCTGCAACCACTGACTGTTTGGAGTGCGTTAGGGTGACGTCTAAGTTGGCAGGAGTGAGCTTGTTGGAAGGCCACACTCCTACCACTTTGGGAAAGTCCGGGTATGTCTGGATTTCCACCCTAACCCTTTTAAAGTGCACTATATAGGGCATTTGCCATTATGTAGTGCTGTCCGAATCTACAATTCATGCATTGCGTCTGAACAATTTTTGCCAAAAAAATGTATTCAAATGTTTTTTTTGTTTTTTTTTAATAAATCGTCAACGTTTTTATCTTAAGAAAACAGTGGACTCATAAATAATTGTTGCAAAACGCTCATATTAATTAAATTTTAACTTCGTAAAACCGATGATCCTATCCACTGTTTAAAAAAAAAAAAAGTAGTGAGCACAGTGTCCAGACTGCTTTTAAAATTCACGGCACTAAATAGTGCCACACTATATAGTATTTAGTAGTTAGGGTGGGAATTCGGACATAACTTCTGTCAAAGAAATGTTTCGAACGTTTAACCACATGCTTTTATGGAGACATCTGATTGGCCAGTAACTTGAACAACTTGCAATAAAGAAAAAAAAAAATCATGAAAAAAGGAGCGGATGTTAAAAAAGGGTATCAGAGCAAGAACGGTCATTGTGACACATATAATGACTGAATAATAGTCATTTCTCTATAGAAGTCTATGGGATTTTGACTTCTTGGAGCCAGCGGGTACTTCCTGTTTGGAACGCGAGGGGGAGGGGTCACAGTGCAGCTCTCATACAGTCAATGTCTGCAACATAAAACACTCCCATGTCTTCTGTGGATCATCTCTGACACTTGTCACACATGGTTCTTTAAAGCTGCGAAGCTTTTTTTTGGTTTTTTTTTTCTTTCAAACAAATTCTTTATCCTGCTATCATAAAGTCACTACAATGTAAAATTGGACTAAATTTTGACCTACTCTTCTCCAAGGTACAACGCAGCGTATCTTCTAACCAGAAGCCTCAGAGCCGCAGACCCACCGATCAGGGTGAGATTGATGTTTTGGACTGGGAACAGTAAAGCTGCAGTGGGTTGTGGAAGGGAAAAGAGGATGACGGAAAAGTTAACTGAGATTTGTAACGCAAATTTCCTTCTGTTTTAAGTGTCCTCCTATTCCAAGAGAGGAGGTCCTGGGGATAGTCGGCCTGCAGCGGAGGATTCTGGGAAGAAAAGTTTATCAGGCAGCTCCACGACCAAGGTGCCAGCCAGCCCTCTGGTGTCTTCAGACCGCAAGAAGAGCGCCACGCCTTCCACTGTAAGCTTTGGCATTCACTATATTATTGTGTGCACATCAGTTATTGTATAACAACACTGGAAACAAGCATCTCGTTACAAACAAGGGATTTTTTTTAATAAGCAAAAACGGGGTAAGAAAAATGGTCTTGCAAAGACTTTTTATTTAAAAAAAAAATTCTAGTCACTTTTCTTAAACAAAATATTTTGCTTTTTGTTTTAAAACCTTTCTTGAGAAGATTATTTTTCTTGCAAGTCAGAAAATATATATTTATTTTTCTATCTTCAGTCTTTGCACTGAACTTAGCTGTTTGCTGTCTGATAATATTAAAATGTCCACTGAAGACAGATTTTGTTAATGTCAGATTGACTGTTAATTTTGGGGAATAGAATATCCTTAACAGTCTTTTAAAACACTTTAACTCGCCATCTTCTAAAACAAAAACATCAAAAACAGAACCAAAGAAACATAGAGTTAAATCCCAAAAAGTCGATTAAAACTAAAGCAGTGGGGGCAAGATGGCAAAAAGAGCAGTGGAGGCTCCTGACAACTAAGACATTAAAAAAATGAAAGGGAAGAAGTGATTTTAAAAAGTCACTGTGATTTATTAAACTTGAGTTCAACATCTTTTTCTAAGAATGTAATTACTGTTTTTTTTTCAGGAACTGTGTAAATGATCTAGAGTAATAAGTTACAAACCCCTGACATGGAAGTGCTGTAAAGAACTGAAGAATCATTAATTTAATAGTTGTGACGCATGTTAGATTAACCCACAACCTCATTGCCTGCAACACCAAGAGGGAGAAAAAGGAAGCAAACATACATAGATAAATAAAAACTTTAAACTGTTTCAAGTCAGGCACATAGTTCTAAGTCTTTTCCTTTTTTTCTTTTAAGCATTTAACCTCAGAAGTTCAAGTTTCACAAGTTTTTAGTGTGTTTATCGTGGGGGTTATGTTCTAAAAATAACCTGTGAAAGGTGAAATCCATGAAGTGGGTCACAGAATGCATTCAGTTTGCCAAATCGACATGAATCTTTGAACGTGATCAGACGTTTGTTTTCATTCTACACTACTGGACTTATCTTTCTACGAAGGTTTGAACTCTAAAAGTTTAACTAATAGAGACAAGTCGGAAAATGTTGATGTCTGAGAAAAGTATAGAGTGTGTAGTGAGGAGTTTTTACAGCGTTAAAACATCAGTAATTCTAGCAGATGTTGCCTATCACTGTTTTTTTTTTTGTTTTTTTCTTCAAGAGCGCAAACTCTGCAATAAACAAGGGAACGCTGTATTTTTGCCATTGCTAACTTGTTTGTTTTGCCTCACTACAGAATAGCATCCTTTCCACTGGTACCAGTCGCAGTCGGAACTCTCCGCTGACTGACAGAGCCACGCTCGGCCAGGGTATCCAGAACGGCAAGGACAGGTACGAGATATTTACCCCCAGTTTAAAAAAGAAAAGTGATATCTGGTTTCTAAATACGAGGACAGCTCCACCCACATCCAGTCATTGGCACAAATGCTAGGTCGTTTCTGAAGGCGAGGCCGTGCTTCCTCGCTGACGTGCACATAAAACCAGGAGCACACTCACTGTGGTGTGTGAATGGAGCCGTCCCACAGCTGTCTCACTGACTGAATCCCAGACCTTGGCTGGTATTCTCCAGAGCTCTGCCAGCTGGCTAATGGAGGCCCACAGCCCTCTTTGGAGAGGAGATCCCTCCTGAACATAAAATTCAGGCTCTCTGGGGAATTTAGGTCAAACCTCTAGTAGATTACAGATTAGCCTTGATGGTTACACGGAGGCCCTCCAGTCTCCAGATGAGAAGGGAACATACACCAACCTTTTCTTTTTCAATTACATACGTTATAGGAGAAAAATACACATTTTTGTCATAAACAGCAAAATGAACACAACAGCATTCTTTAAAAAAAAAAAAAGCACTCAAAAAGTACCCTTAGACCAAGATATTCGGTTTTTCCTTGTGACATCTCATGCAATGACCGTTCTTTGGTTCCCTGGATATGCACCTATTTTACCCTTCCTGGTACGAAATTTATAATCGATAATTCTTCCAAAATCTGTTAATTCCCGTTGCAGCTCATTCACCTTTCAATGCCGAAGCTTTAGCTCCAGTGTTGACAATCTTTCGCCAGCCGTAACCGACAAACGCAATGAACGTAGTTCCAGGGAATGCTGAAGCGGAGAACAGCAGCCTTGCACTGATATTCAACTCTACTCGACATAAATCAGCTGAGTTTGTTGTGGCGAGAAGCGGCTTTGCGGCGTTATGCAACACTTTATGTGAGTACCGTGTTGGATCTCGCCACTTATCTCTGCGTCAGAATCAGCTGATTCACTTCGATTGTTTAAACGGTCGGAGTTACGATATGTCAAGGCATGTGCGTTATGTAGATGGCGACATTGCGGTATTAAAGGGTTAATATAAACTGTAGTCAAAACAAAACGTTTCCCTCTTTTCATGTGAGAATTAGCAATTTTAGAAACAAAAGTTTTAATGTTAGAATACTTTGCATTAAAATTCATGGGAAAACATTTTTTTTTGTAACCAGACAAATCAAATTCCATTGATCTGAAAGCAATCAAAGTGATTCAACAGTTTGGCAGTGAAGCCCCGCCCCCACAAACCCACACTATTCCCGACACAAACACACATTCTCACTCATGCTTAACCAGTCATACGCTTTATGTGCTCTTTCATAAGCATTAAACGTTAAGCCAATCCATAACCTACTCTCCAGGCTTCATGGTTCATTTGGCTTTGTTGCCTGTTCATGTATGTGTCTCAAATGCCCCTCTTTGTCCACAACACTAGAAATCACCAATAAATGATTCTGGTTATTTAAAAAAAAAAAAAAACGGATCAGCTGATGAAGGCGGTCATTTGAGACGCTGCTTTTGTTTTTGAGGACTGTGGGTCTGTGAGCTATCTGTTGATGTAGTGGTCGTCATTAACTGATTTTCAAGTACATTGACTGATCATCATTAATGCTTTGAAGTTTGGGCTGTTTTTACTTGTTCTCTCCAGCCATCCTTTCTTTTTCTTTTTTTTAACACTGTCTGCTCTTCTCTAATTCTCTTCCTTTGGTCTCCTTTTATCATTCTAGAGTCTAAATCATTCACTTTTTCCTCAGCACTTCATTTCTATCAGTGTCCTTTTACTGATCTTTCTTTAAATTCTCCATTAATTCACTCTCCGTCTAAGGAGATTAGAATGACTTGTGATGGAAAGTTGACTTTCACCGCCTCTGTATGTTTGCCTGTTAATAGGCTTATTTCAAATATCAACACTCGTATGGCCATGCACAGGTTTCAGCATACGTGCTGCCACTCGGCCACTTGAGTCGTTTTCCATCAGCAGCCATGCTAATCCCAGCTAAAGCCGGACGGAGCGTTTGTTTACTTTTGAATGGCTGGCTTTGCTAAATGTCCTCCTTTTTCTCCTGAGATATCTCTTCCTCTCCCTGTCTCCCTCTGGTACCACCCTCCGCTGTCCCTTCTCTGTGCTGCCACTGTTGCTCCTTTGTTTTTGTTTTTTTCTGTGTGGACAAAGTCAAGTCAGTAATGTGCACAGCCTTGTAACCATGGAAACCTTGCAGGACTTGCAGGGTTTCCAGGAAGGAGTTTGAAGTTTAGACTTTATGAATGGGGTGAAATAGTTAGAGGAGAGGAAACAGGAAGGATCGCTTGATAATAAAGAAAAATGACATTTACTTGCTGCAATCTGTTAGTTTTCTTTTTCTTTTTTTGGGATTTAAAGAAGCATGAAGATTGATGTATGATTACAAACTAGTAGAAAAATAATAAAGACCTACTCTGAACATCTTTTGATCTATTTTAAAAGCGTTCCTAGTAGTCTTTTAATTATAATTTTGCCATCTTTAGCCAATTTTAACTTTTAATTTTCTTTCTATATGTTCTCCATCAACAGAGAAATGCCACTTTCATGACCATTTTCCTCAGAGTGGATCCTTAAAGTCACATTCTTTGCTGAAGTCGGAACAGTTGTTTGACTGAAACACAAATTGTTGCTTTGCACATTCCTGAATGATTTTGTCCCAAAAAAAAAAAAAAGGGTTTGTTTGTGCGTGAAATTTGTCTGATGTTAGTAGAAAAGTGTGATAGAGTTGGTCTTTGTCTAACCTTTGTATTTCCTTGTCGATCCACAAAAATGTGAGGATAAGTTTGTTTGTGAAGTTGCAAAGACGACAAAGACCTTCTCTTTGTTCAGTGACAGCATGTGTGTTTTCTGTTCTCTCGCTCCTCCTCTCTTCCTTATCATGGACTGTGTTTGAAAAGTGCTGCTTCTAACCATACTCCACCTCACCTCCCTGCCCACCCTCACACAAACCCCGCCCACTCTGTGTCTGTGTATGAACGTGTCGGCGTGTTTGGTCTGAATGGTGTCGGGCGGGGGGCGCTCCTCCTCCTCCTCCCCCCCCATCCCCTCCCCTACCCAGCCTAAACACTCCGGGCTCCCGAGCCTCCACTGCCTCAGCTGCTGCCGTCCTCTCCTCCTCCTCCTCCTCCTCGCGTCCCCGCCACTACAAGTCCTTGTCCTCCTCCAACCATCCATGCCCCTCTGACCTGCACGCACCGCGGCCCAGGCAAGTCTCACTCTGTGCTTCTCCAAGACACACAAACAGAGAGATGAAGATAGAACCATGTAAACAATCAACTGCTGGATTGTAGCGCCTGCTTAATCATTGATATTTGTCATTTTTTTTCATTAAATACCAATCATTTTCAGAAAAATATTTACAATCTATAAAATTAGCCCTTTTCAACCTAAAGGGATGCAGTTCAGTTTATTGGCATGTGGTTTTACTACTGCAAACCTTCACTCAGGCCTTTACACAGTTGTCAGGGTTTCCAGGTTTTTCCTTGTTGGTTGTTTTTTTGTATGAACTTGTACTGTTGACTGTAAATAAATGAACTGACTCCTCCCCCCTCGCGTTCCAAACAGGAAGTACCTGCTGGCTCCAAGAATCCAAAATCCCATAGACAGAATAACCATTCTTGCTCTGCTACCATCTTTTTTTTCTTCTTTAAGTTATTCAAGTTACAAACTGAGCAATCAGAGGCCTCAAAAGTATGTGGTCTCATAAGCATTCAAAACGTTTGACAGATTCTACGGAGCCCGCTTTCAAGTGGTAGGGTTGTGGACTTCCAACAAGCTCACTCCTGATTGGCGAGATTGGTTGCCATAGAAGCATTGACAGTGTTAGAAATAAGGGGAAAAAAATGGTTGTCCTCTGGACAACCTGGCAAGTAAACTTGGTTGTCCTCCCCAATTTTTGGTTGTCCTTCGATACCGATATTCAACAGCAATGAAACCTACTCAGTACTTACATCTTTATTTCTTCTATACATCTAATTTTAACTGCCTCTTATGATGGACATTTAAAAATTCTTTAAATATTAAAAACAAAAATTTTACTAAATATTAAAGCATCTGGTTAGACAAAGTATTGCGAAAAACTTGAAACTAATGTCTTTATAACTAGTATCTTTACACAGATTTCAATATATTGGGTCTTTTTTTTCTTTAGTTTTGATAATTGTTGCTTAAAGAATATAAAATACAAAGACTGTTGTAAAAAATTAGAATATCATATCAATCCCATGGAAAAAGGTTTTTTTTTTTTTTTAGCTCATGTCAGTCTGTTTTGCGTTTTTGTAGACCTCTAGCGGTCGCGCCAGGTACTGTTGTTCATTCGAAAAATCTTTATTGAAAAGTGCATGTACAAACAGAAAGTATCCGCTAGCACTCACGCACTTATTTTGTCAGTGGAAAGAATTTGCTGCATACGTCTCAATTCAGAGGTTGCCAAAAACAAACCTTTGAAACTTGAAAAATAGTTGAAAAATACCAAAATGTTGAATAAAACACCAGGTTGTCACACGGACAACCATCGGGTTCATTTTGGTTGTCCTCCGTGAAATCTGGTTGTCTCGGACAACCGGATAACCGCTTATTTCGAACACTGATTGACCCAAACTAACCCGGACCAATCATTGCTCAGTGACGTCTGGCCCCAATTGACTTCGTTCTGTTGGAGCCGGAAGTAAGCCATTTTCTACGGGAGGCATAACACTCACTCCGTCCAGTTCTCTTATACACTCAATGACTTACACATGTCCTTTTTAAAAAAAATTTTTAAAGACTGCACGGCACACCCTGGTTTGTGTCCATATAAAAATACAGTTTACCTCCAACATAAAACATGTCTTCTTCAAAAATGTTTTTTTTTCCTGCACACGTTGGATTAAAGTGCGGCTCCTCCCTTACATTTCACAACCAAGAAGCAAGCGCTAAAACCTGCTTTGCTAACTTTCATCTTGTGTACATGTATGCGTGTTGGGTTAAAACTTAAAACTTTCTACACGTCATTCATAAGCCCTCCTGTTACCTAGCAACAGCTATGGGCTTAATGGTAGGGTTGAGAAAGTGTGCGACTGCAGTGTTGACTCAAGCGGTCCCATTCTGAACGCATGTTTGCTTGTTGAACCATTATTGAGTAGTGTAGCAGCTCAGAAGAAGATAAGCAAGTTTTTCAGTTCACTGTATCTCTGGTTGGCTGTTTCCTTTACCGTAGGAGCGAGGAAACCCCCTGATGAACTGTGTGTGGTCCACTTTTTGGCTGAATTGTGTGGCTTGGATTTTTTGTTTGTATCTTCTCTAAAAATCTCTAAAAACTTCAGAATATATCTACCTTGATCTTAGATCTAAACCCATTTTTGTTGAACGAAAGCGGAAAAAGATGAGTATCTGATGTGCAAGTGTGCTGTAAAGAATGTCCGCTATAATATGGAGCCATACTTCTTACCAAAACCATCTTTGAATTCATCATCTAATAGAAAAATAACTTTTTTTTATGTTCCAAAGTTTCTGATAAACCATTATTTAATTGTGTTAAGATTCAAAGCTTCTTCCTTTTTTTTTTTTTTTTTTTTTAAAGTACAGTTTGATGACTTCTCCACCCTTACCTGACCTCTGAAGCTGAAAGGAAATGTAGATAATGTTTAAAAAAAAAAACACACACAACCTTTCTTTTTATAATTGTAAGATTTGTTCTTCCTTTGTGTTTTTTTTTATTTGCTCCTGGCATGTTTTGAAGTCAGGAGCATTGCATTTCAAAATTCATCAAGAGAAAATTCCCCGTAGCAAGATTTCTAGTTCATAGCCAGAAAATGGCTTTAAAGAGCAAATTTTCTCTTTCAATGTGTTACGATGAAAACCCTTTGTCATCCAGTGAGACTTAACTGTTGCATGTCTGCTGGAATTAAATGGGGCTCTGCTGTTTTGTCAGACGTTTGTGTTTGGAATCTGTCACGGTTTTGATTTGCTGTAATGCTTGGTGGTTTTTGTGTAAAGGGCTACTTTTAGTATTTCACACTTCATTCCATCAATAATGCTTCAAATCTGGTTAATGTGCTAAACCCAGTTGAAGCAGAATTTCGTATCGACGTCCACACAAAGGTCATACTTCTTTTACCCCAAAAAACAGATGAAAACACATTCTTGGACAAATCTCCAGACGGCTCCTCTGATAGACTGAAAGTGGCCCTCTGCTCTTTGTGCTTTTGTCTGCTCCATGTTCAAGTCTTGTTCTGTTGCATGCGTCGTTCAGCAGAGATCTTGGGCTGTTCAGGTCCTGGTTGGGAGCTCCGGAGCCAAGGTATCACCTCAACAACACTTGGACTTTCCCCTGAGTGATGACTCCTTTCTCAGCTCCTGAACTTTGCCCTTAACGCCCATCCGTCCATGCCCCTGTCAGAAACCGTGAATGATTTCTAAATCACTTGTTTAAAAAAGCTGTTGGAAAAAGTTTTTCACAATAAAAAGAAACAAGAAATAGAAATGAAAAATGGATAAAATTGGAACATTGATGCTGAAGGAAACATGTCACCTAACAAAATGGCTTAAATATGTAAGAAAAACCTGGAAAACCTCAACAACAACAGCAGCGAAAACATCAAATTAAATTGCAATTAAGAGCTAATAATTCCAATTTCATAAAACTTAAGTTTATGCAAAAACAGGACAGTAGTATAATTAATCAGTGCAGCAATAGGGGAAGCTCAAAGGCCCCAAACTTAAGTTTGATAATAAAAATTACATGTCTGAATGACAGATTTGATCACTTTTTTAGCTTCTGAATTTTGTGTTGAATGAACATCTGTCATTCACCAAACCTTCTCCATACTAACTGGTTGAAAGTGCAGAAACCAATTTCCCACATAGATGCAGACATGCAGCCAGTCCTTTCAGGGCTCTTTAACATCCGTCACATTTTTCCCCACTAATATTCCCAATTTGGCCGTCTTTGTCCTACATCTGGTTCTTAACCCCCTTTTTGTGCACAGAGTGCTTTTGCATCAAGTTCTGGACTATTTTGTAGGTGTTTAGCATGACGCCTCACAGCAGATTGATTTGATTTTTTTCTTCTCTATTGTAACGAAAGCGGCCAGGAATTGGATCATGTTGTTTTCCAGAGAAACAGAAGAGATTTAAAAATGAAAGAAAACTCTGAAAATGTCCGTGTGTGTCTGACAAAAGTGGATAAAGTGTGTATTGAAGAATTTCACAGCCTTAAAACATCAAGAATCCAACTTTGCCGTTTCCCCTGTCATGGATTATTTTTATGAAGTAACCCCGGCGATAATCCAGAGAACACTGGAATTACTGTTAGCCATTAGGCTATCGTCAGGCTAACACCACATCATATTTCTCGTGTGTAATCAGCCTTTATTATTTTTGTCATCCGTGTATCTTTTTATGTTAATTACCTATATTCAGTGTTTTTCTTTTGAAGTTTTTTTTTTTAATGTGCGTTTTAGCCCGCTATCTCGTTTGCTGCACCTGTCTCACATTTTGGTCCAAAAAGGTTTTAAAGCAGCAACTAGTTGTTTTTTTTACAAGTCTCTGTAATGTTAGAACAGTGGACTAGCTGGGATTTTACTTGAGGGAGGAAAGCAGCAGATGCTGAACAGATGTGGAAGAAAAGAGAAAAGATGTTTCAGTGTTTAACGTTTTTTTTTTTGCTCCTTTCTTTTTTTTTTCCTTTCCCTGTTCTGTGCTCTGCTCTTCATTTGCGCCTCCTCTTCACCACTGTTCCATCACACCTCCGTCTTTTTATTTTTTATTTTTTGAATCCTCCCAAATTTTCACACCCCATATCTTTACAACTACCTCCTCCTCTGTCACTTCTCCTTTACCATCCATCCCTTCGTTTTTTTTTTTTTTTTTGCCTTTCGTTACAGTGGGGCGCCGCAGCGGGCGCCCGTCGCCTCCCCGTCTGCCCACAACATCAGCAGCGCGGCTGTGTCGGACCGAACCAACTTCTCCAGAGGGGGAGTCCGCAGCACCTTCCACGCCGGCCAGCAGCGGGGCGCACGGGACCAGCAGGGCTCCACCTACACCGGCGGCCCCGCCTCCCCGTCTCTGTCACATGGCAACAGCCAGGCCCGCAGGACGCACGGGGCGACCGGGATTTTCAGCAAGTTCACATCCAAGTTTGTACGCAAGTGAGTAGCAGGAAAACCGGAGAAAAAAGGGGCATCTGTCTAGCATTGTCTGAGTTTAGAGGATGTCCAGCAAAACCAGAGTTTATTTTCACCACAGTTTAAACACAAAGCAGCCATTGTTGGTCAAATAGCTCCTCTGAATCCCAGTTTCCTTAGTCTTTCCTTTGAAGATCACCTCCATCGCTAAACCAGAGCTGATCTCCAGCTCTGCTAAAAGAGAAGCCAATAAAGATGGAGCAGCTGAGTCTTCTCTGTAATTTAGCATGGAGCCCTGGTGACTGGGGGGGGTAATTTTGGTTGTGGTTCCACGTCTGTCCTACTTTTGATTTGAGGTTTGCCCTCCGACTTCACTCATGGTGAATGAACTAAATGAAAGCAAAACTGCTTTAGGTAGAGTTTTAAATGGGGGAAACTTAAACAAAACAGTTTTTTGGCAAACATAACATCCAACAATTTTTTTGATTTGATTTTTCTATAGGATTCTATAAGATTTTGCTATAGGAGTAGAAGTTTTTCCCTTTAGGACATTTTAAAATAAGGTTTTGCATTTACCAGGTTTTTGAAATTAATAAAATACAACCTAACAGGAAGAATAGGTGTCTCTTTTTATATTCAATAAATACTCGATTACTTCATGTGATTTACAAGGCTTTCTTTTAACTTTCCACAAAAAAAAGCTGAGTTTGTACAGTAAAAAAGGTAAATGGGCTGATTTAACAGCTTCAGTAAGAAGGCTATTCTTTTGAAAAACCAAACAGGAAATGTGTTTTTTTTTTATGTATTGCCAATAGGTTTATATGATTTTAGGTAACAAATAATGAACAAAATGTCATAAATGTCCTTGTTTGGTGTTGTGGATTAGTTTGTTTTAGCATAAAGTGGTAAGTGAAAGCGAGAGGAAACGAGCAGAGCGGTGGAACCCGTCATTCCAGGCAGTCGTGATCATGGAGAGAACACAGACAAAAAACAAAAACAAAAAAAAGAGAGCCATGATGGATGAAAGTAGTGAAGAGCATGAAGTTAAACATTAGATCCCCTCCCGCTGTGTTTGGGAACCGTGGTTAAATCCCTCCCGAGATATTAGCAAACCTGGAGGTTAACGTCAAAAACGGGCTGACCACTGAGGGTTTTTCCATTTAGTCCCAGTTTAGGAGCCTTTTTTTGCCCTTCAAAATGCTAATAAACTAACTTTTTGCTCCTAAATGATTGACACATTTTATTCAAAGATTTCTAATAAACCTACTATTTTAATTGGCCAATGTTAGAAACCAGCAGGTATCAAATCATGTTTCAACTCTTTATTAGTTTGGTGTGGTGAAATAAGGAAATATTTGTTTTTAGGCATATTTTTAGAGTGTTCAAAAAAGTCACACTGGAATGAGTCACACTGCTGGAGACTCTCTTAGGCCGTAACTTTTAGGCCCAAGTTGAGGCGTCAAAATAGTTTGAGTTTAGGTGTTAATGTAATTTTTTTTATCAAGCTCCACCCCCTTCTAGGAATATAGAATTGTTTTATGTGTGTGTGTGAGAAAGGTGTATGAACAAGAACAGCCACTCTCCCCGGCCTCCCACGCAGAGATAGTGTAGCTCCGTGGCGACAGTATCCATGGTTACACCGGAGATATCACTTTCCCCTTAACTATAAATACTGCTCGTGAGGACACACGCACACACACACGCACACGTAATTCTGTGCAAGAATGAAAGCAAAGTGAGCGCCTTCAGGATAAAGCCCAGATGCTTTGTCCCGATGGGTTTTGGAGTCGTTTTTGTCCTCCACGTCAGGTTTTTGTCTGCGCGGGATTTCATTTCATTTGGGGAGGGAGGGGGTCCCTCAGAGCCGGTTCATTCCCTCTAAACTGCTCTTTAACAACATTTGTTCATGCATCCTTACCAATAACAACCCCCCCCCCACATGCAAAACGTGGACGTCTGTCGCACTGATATGCTGTCTGTCTGTTTTAGTCATTAATGTTGTTTGTGCTTGCTGCTTCACTACAGAGTGAGCCAGGAATTTTATTTTATTTTGTTTATTTTTTTAAGTTTGCTGCCCTGTAAGCGGCTTGTCTTTGACAGAAAATATCAATACGTACGTTTATGCATACGTTTTTTTCTCTTTCTTTGTTTATCCCTCTTTTGTTTTTGTAGAAATCTCTCGTTCAGGTTTCCAAGAAGGTAGGCAACATACCTGACGTTAAATATAACCTCTTGATTTATATACACGTCTATTCTCTTCTTTATATATATCTACATATATATATATATATATTTTTTTCCATTTTCCTTTTGTGCCTTGAGCCTCCTTTTTTCTGTGGTTTGGACCCCTTTATTTTTTTGTTTGTTTTTTTTTTGTTAAGCTGTGTTTTGGTCATTTATTTTACGGAAAAAAAAGAAAATTTTCTACTAACATCATTCTCACCCAATCACTGAACTCACCCCCTCCATCATCGTGCAGAATAACAACCTCCCCCCTCCTCTTCGTGCCTCCTCCATTCATCCCCACAAGTTTCTCCCATCCCCTGTGTTCCAGGTAGGAAGCTCTGCTCCCCGTAGCTCCACACATGTAGGTCAAGGTCGTCCCAAATCCCCTCAGGGTCTTGAAAAACCCGATTCGGAGTGAAATCGGCACAGCGCTGAGACAAGTCTGTGTGAAGCTACGTTCACACCGCCAACGCACGTTCAACTTCCAATTCAAAGGCTATTTAATTGAACGTAAATGCACCTTCTCGCAAGTTTCTACGAGCATTTTCAGTTTCTGGGTACAAAACGTTTGCCCGGTGATTGAACAGTGAGCAATCGGATACTCAGATTTGGTCGTGACGGGGGGGCTGCCGTCCCTTTTAATCCACGGAGGTGCAAGCCATTAAAAAAGAGATTGTAAAGATAAAAATGAATCATTGGGGTTTGTGCCCAACCAGAATCATACGACACCAAGTCTTTGATATATTGAAATTGGGCTGAGGAAGAAACGGCCTGGAGCGAGATTCACGAGGTTTCGCACCGAGCCGCGGACACTAACATGCGTTAGTGTCGAGTGTCTGGTGTGAACGCCATACGTTCAATGAACCTAGCCTAAGTCTGCCCAGTTTAGTTTAGCGCCGCTAACCTACAAACCAACGCTCATCCTCACCAGTGGAGCTGCAAAAGTCTGAAAGTTTCGTTGATAGATTTCACTCCCGGGGGACAACTTGAAGACCCCCCCACCTTTTTTTTTTGCTGTAGTTGGCTATAATAGGACAGAGGCAGAGAAGAGGAGAGGACCCAGAAGGGACGGGGCTGCAGTGTTTCTCAGGCTGCACCTTTTGTTTGTTTCCTGGAAGCTGCACTCTTCTCCTCAGTGGTCTGTGTGTTCTGGCTCTGGCACTGGCTCTCTAACAACAGCAGCAGCAGACCTGGATGGCTTTTAAGCTCCTCTGGCTGGAACGCCCCGTCTCTGTGCTCACTGTCACTCATGTTCTGTAACATGCGGCTCACACACTCACACCCTTCAGTAATTGGGTTCAGCAAAGACAGGTTTTTTTTTCCAGACTTTTTACACACTGAAGGATCAGCAGGTTGAACAATGTTCCTTCTTGCTGCGGATCATAGCTCCACCTGCTGGTTTGAGCTTGTGTAGCTTTTACTCTGAAGTTGAAATGTAATGTATAAAGAACCAAAATATCATTAGAACTGTTTGGGTTCCAACTACAGATAATCTGGAATTCCTTTTAGTGCAGCTCATAAAAGAAGAATTTTGAGCTACTTATTAAAATGCATTAAAGTCCCACTCTGATCATCCTTTGATCTATTGTAAAAGCCTTCCCAGTGGTCTTAATTATGATTATGCTATTTTTAGCCAAAGTCAGAGTCCTGTGTCGTAATTCTAAAACATTGTTTCATCAAAGAAATGTATTAGAAATTTGCCTCTGAGCTGCCACTCTTCCCCTCCTCATTGCTGAGAGCTCTCTGTTTACACATTCTCCTGCTAATCTACATCCCCTCTGACACCCCCCAACCAAACAAATGCTCAAAAATGCTATTTTGATCTTAATCTTCATAATCTATGCCCTCCATCATCATAAAAATGCCATAAGAACGTGTTAAAAACACAATTTACATCGGAGTGGGGCTTTAAAAAAAAGATAAAAGCAACTATATATATATATATATATATATTGCACATCTGTAGCTTTACTAAAACCAGGTGGATTCCTTCCATATTGCTACATTTTTGTTGCAATATGGACAGATTAGTTATGTTCAAACATTCACTTCATATGAAAGTGTTGAAAGAACTTCAGACAACAAACTGTTGCATTTGCCATGTCACTGTCCTCCTGTCGCATGTTTTGTCTTCATTTGCTGTCTGACTTCCTTCCTGTGTGTGTTTTGTTCGCTGTAACCAGTTTGTTGTACATTTGTTATCAAAGCTGCAGTTAACATTTTGTCCACAGGGGGGAGTCTGTGTGTTTGGTTTTGTTTTTGTTTTCTCTTTAACTCTAATGTAGGTCCAGCGTTACTAATGATGGTTGGTTAGTGCTGGGATCACCAAATCGGTTAACCTTTTTTTTTTTCCGCCACAGAGCCCGCCCTCTCCACGCTCTCCGCTCTGTTTCAGTCCATCCATAAACAAAATGTTTACAAAATGATTCAGACTCCTTTGTCTGGTTTAAATGTCCTCCAAACATATTCTGTTTTTCTTAAAATGTTAGGTCATTGACGCACCTGACACCAATTAAAAATAAATAAATACATTTGTAAAAAAAAAAAATAAAGGGAGTAAGAGGAACAACAAAGGGAGGACAGAGAAGTCTCAGCGCTTTGACTTCCTGTTTGAAACAGGTTTGAAAACCAAATGGAGCCAGCTCAGTTACACAAGCAGTCAGGTCTCATTCACTTCGATACAGAAACCTGTTTAGCAACACTTTCTTTTGCTCTATGTGCATTTTTATTCATTTATTCTCCCCTTTAGGACAAACATATCCATGTAAGGAAATGGATATGCGGCTGTGCATCTGCTGACGATTCAGCAAACAGAAAAACCCGTCCTCTGCTGGTTTTTCTGTTTGCTGAATCAGACGTGTAACGTTTGGTGAGTCCAGAGCCTCTGAGAACACAGCGGTTAGTCTAGAAGTGGTTGTTGTTGTCTGCTCTCCCACGGCCAAACTTGATGTATGAGATGAAACGTTTCCTGGCGGTTTGTGGTTGGATTGAAACACTGGAGCGTGGCGAGCAGCCGGACTGTCAGCCCAAATGTTAACCCAGCGACTAAAAACAAAAGACTAAACTTGTGTTGATTTTCTCCGAGGAGTCCTTATGAGGGAGAGGGTCGGGATGAGGGGAGCAGGTGAGACACCAAACCGGCTCTTCCGTCTCCCCGCAGACTGTAGAGACTTGCCTGCCGAATCAGTAGACCCGGGCACGCGGGTAGATGATCCGAGCTTGCTGTGAATGATGGGAGAGGGGGGGGGGCGAGCCGGGACCTCGGTTGGTGATGGTGACTATGATTGGACTAATCGGGATTCAGGGGGTTCTAGCTGTGCAGAGATTGATGGGGGTGTTGGGGGGGGCTGAACTGCATGACGGGTGTGAGGGGGAAATCCAAACCGAAGCACCTGAATGTGCGTTGGTGTGCACGTTCTCGGGGGCGAGCCTCCCAGAGACCTGCACGTAAACAAACGGGGGGGTGCTTCCAGGTTTTTGTCCTCATTTCCACAACCTCACCATTTTTGCTCTTACTCTCAACCCCCTCCTCTCCATTCCTTCACTTTCTGTTTTATTTAATTTAACCCTTTCTCTTAAAATAATGGTGGATTCTCACACTTTCCTTCCTTCCTCACCCCTCCCTCCTGACCCCCTCCTCTTGGTGGATCTGTGCAGGTCTGTGCTGACCAGTACTGTGAACAAGTCGGAGAAGACCTCCGCCGGCGGCTTCTCCTCCTCTTCCAACAACGACGAGAACAACTCCTCGCCTGGATCTGGCAACACAGGTGTGTCCGGCGCTTTACTCAACACAAAACGTACGCGACACGCTCATCCCTAGATTCAATTATGATAGTGAAAAAAAACCTATTACTATCTAACTCGTAATTTAATCCTGGTTTTAGCAGTCCGGGTCCAGCAGTATGCAAACAGGGCCTGGTCTGAGATGGACTCAATGCCATAAAATGATCCTAGTTCACATTTTGACGAACCAGAAACTGTGTTTAATGTGTTCTTCACTATCTAAATCAAACAGGATTGGTAAAATTTTAAAAGCAGCTCTGAAGGTCATAGGTACACGCAAAATTCCATCTTTGCAGCAAATTTATGAGTGAAATCCTCAGTGATCCCTGTCAGATTCTGTTTTCTGACTTCAGACGCTTCAGTGCAGCCAAACCTAAACCCAACAGATTAGAACTCGTTGGTTCCATCAGCCGTGTGGTTGTTATTCTTGTGGGTGTTGTCTTATTGTGTGTAGTGATTCTGTTGTGTTATTGATGTTGTAGCTGTGGGCTCCTCACCCCAAGACGGGACGATACAGTATTGATTGATTGATTGATTGATTGATTGAATTGAGTCCAGGTCCTGTGGTTTTTGAACCTCTAGTGCACACGCACATATGACGCTCGCGTCAGCATGGTTTTCCTTTGCTCAGCTGAAGTAGAGATTGATTTTTATTGTAAATCCGTCTGTAGACGGATCTCAATTCTTTCTAAAGCAGCTTCGATGCAGAAAACTTGATTCAAACATTAAGCTTCCAAACCATGACTGTCCCACTACTGTGCTGGACTGTTGAACTTTTACATGTTGAGCTTTTGTGGGCCTGCAGGAGGAGGCGGTTGGCAGTCTTAAAGCAGATGGACTTACAGTTAAGGGATGATTGTTTTTGTCACCCCTGTGACTCCGCCCTTTCGCTATTCCCTCCAGGTGGCACCGGCACCCCTCCTGCCAACGCCAGCCAGAAGGACTCGGCGAAGCCGCGCTCGCTGCGCTTCACCTGGTCCATGAAGACCACTTCGTCCATGGAGCCCTCGGAGATGATGCGCGAGATCCGCAAAGTGCTCGACTCCAACAACTGCGACTACGACGAGCGCGAGCGCTACATGCTGCTGTGCACGTCCAGCGACCCGCACAACTTTGCGCAGTGGGAGATGGAGGTGTGCAAGCTGCCGCGGCTCTCTCTCAACGGCGTGCGCTTCAAGCGCATCTCGGGCACCTCGATGGCCTTCAAGAACATCGCCTCAAAGATCGCCAACGAGCTCAAACTGTGAGTGCGGCCGGCAGCAGAGAGCGGAGGGCTGTGAGAACGACGCCGTACGTGGGACCGGGGGAACAATAAAGGTGGAGGTCGGCCATAAATAACGACTCTGTTGACATCTAGTGGAGTTTGAAGGAGGACGAGGAAGCGTTTGTGCCCCGCACTCTGACACTCGGAGCTCTTCTGAATTGTGAAGTACAGACCGAGGTCTTCTCTCTTCCCTTTCGGGGGTTTTTTCTGTCACCTTCTATCTACTTAGACGTTCCACTCTGCTGCATGCCCGACCTTTCCGTTCTCCTTTTTCAGGCCCCACCCTAACCACTCCTGTCGTTTATTTCCTCCTATTTATTCAGTTTCTCTGCACAGTCCTGCTGCCAGGTCTCTGGGAGGTGAAAATGGGGGTTAGATGAAGGGGTGAGGTGGGCAGACGAACTCTGGGAAGAGGGGACAAAAAGAAAAGTGTCTTTGAAGCCTTATTTTTGCTGGTATTTGTTAAGGAATTCTGATTCAATGCGAAACCGAACGGACCCCCCCCCGCTGAGCCAGGACACTTTTGGACGAATAAAGCGGCGTCTGTGGACCGTCCCTCCACCGCTCTCCCTCCTCATCCCCCCCTCTGCCTTCTCAGCACAAATTCACCCGATCTTCTCACTCCTTTTTTTTTTTTTTTTTAATTACCTTGGCTCAATGGTTGCCAATCCTGCGCTCTGAGACGTGGTTTTTTTTTTTTTTTTACTTCTTTTACGTTCTTGTTGTTTTTGTTTTAAGAGTTGTGCACTGGAACAAGAGGGGGCGTATTTGAACCCATGGAGGGTCAGGACACTTCATGGACCAGATAGTTGAAGAATTTTATGTTGCCTTTCTTTGAAGAATTAAAATTAGGAGTTTGTGTTTTTTCTCGTCAGCACATGAAATGATGTCTTTGTGCCGTTTTTTTTTTTTTTTTTTTTCTTTCTTGGCATCCTGCCTTCATACCCCCCCCCCCCCACGCTGTACTCTGTTACACGTTCCCAAAGAGAAACCACAGAGAAAGGTGTTGTAACAGTGTGTGTGAGTGAATAATGTAAGATCACTGGAGAAATGAACAACCAGGATCTCTACTTTTGATTTGATAATATATTTTTTGCGGCTGGAGGTTTGTATAGAATCGGATTGTGGACGGTTTCATTGCTGCCTTTTTTATTTTTATTTTATTTTCTTTTTTTGGTGTATGCATTCACGCACAACCCTCCTCCCCATTCTTCCGGATCGCAGAATGGTCGACGTGATGATTCCTCCGTCTCACTCGTCTTTTTGTTGTTGTTTCTTTTGCCTGGAGGAAAAGCCTTGTTTGGTCCAGAACGCCTCCTGAAATGCTCTCTGCCTTTCTCGGAAAGGTCCCGTCAGCCGACGTCACGCTTTCTTTTCACCTTTTTACTTCAGTTTGGAATCTGTCAGAAGTTGGATCATTGTATTAAGGTGCTGGGTATTGGATTTGATTTATTATTCTGGCTGTTGCTGTTCTCTTCTCTCTTTCAGGGTTGATTTTATTTGACATCTTTCGTTTTACATTGCTGTAATTTACAATGATTTTAAATGTGTTGAGCATACTGTAACTGTAGTGGTGGGTTTTTGGGGTTGGGAGGGGTGATCAACTCCTTTAAAAAAAAATGTATTTTTTTTTTTGTTTTGTTTTGTTTTTTGTGCAAAAACAAAACGATGGAAAATTACAATGATAGTAATAAAAACAATGATATAAATAATGATAGTCAGACTCCGACAGCGATTATGTTTAGTGATCTGGTTTCCAGGTGGAGAAAACTGCATCCTGATGGTTCCAGTGGATTTAAAATGTAAAGAGCTTCCATGACGAGTGCTTTTTTTTAACCTTTAACTGGGTTAGAAAACAAAGATCATCTAAACAGAAGCATTTCTCCTTAACACTACCTACAAGAAATTAAGATTAAGAAATTAATCGTGAAAAACTCTGGATATAAACTGTTTTCAGATTTTTAGGATATGAAGGGTGTTCTATTGAGCTGATCCAGACCTCATTTCTTCGTCTTATTTAAGGCCAAAACCAAAATAAAAGAAAAACCTTTTTGCAATGTGGCATCAATTTCAATATTTACCACCAAGTCATTCAAAGTTCATCATTCAGACAGACATGAACACGCAAGATCACTTAGTGTCATCAGCAGACTTCCATCTGGACAGAACTACTTACTGGTTGAGTTTGGGACAGACCCAGGAGTGAAGCCCCACCAGTGACAGACTGAAACCATGACCAGAACCAAAGGAGCTCATGGTTCTGACAGCTGCAGGCCCGTTGATCAGATGTGAGGGGTTCTAGGGTTTCCAGACAAACTGTTCTCAACCGACTCCACTGCTGTGATTTGAATACCAGACGACTGTAGCAGGTGACTCCACTCAACGTTTGGGGAGGGAACAAGACCATGTGACCATGAGGTCTACCATCGGATCACTGTGTACAGAAACGATGGTCGTCGGCGTTGCTGAGGAAGACGAGGTGAGCGATAGGCAGAGGTCATCGTGATCCCAGGGTTCACTTTTATGGAGGAGGAGCAACAGTCTGGACAGGCTTCACCAGTCAACGCAAAACTCATTTGGTTATTGTAGATGAGCCAATCACTGCTGGTTCTGACCTCAGAGTCATAGAACCCATCGTCACCCCCCAACTCAACCAGAACCCCCCCAACTATCTGTTCATGGATGAAAATTCTCCACCACATCAGGCCAGAACTGTTACAGCTCAGATGGTACAGGCAGCCATGACCTCTGACCCCCATAGAGCAGCAGTCTCGTGGTCATTTGGTACCGGGCTGCAAAGAAAGAGTAAATAACTTACATTCAGTTTTATTTTGGAATCTGGAAGATGTTTTACTTTATTTTAGTTCCATCCGTCTATGTCACTGTTGACACATTCCAAGGCGCTCGTCTCCGTCACGTGATAGGATACCGCTAAACTAAAACCCAGGAGCTAGCAAAATGAGCAAAAAAAAACAAACGTCTTTGGAAAGTTTCTTTGCCGAGGGGAAAAGGCCCAGCCAGGAGACAGAAGAGCAGCCTTCCACATCCAAAAAAAAAGAAAGCTACATTTAGTAGACAGTACTTCTTTTTTTCCACCATGAGTGTGGGAAGGGGGGAGGAAGATGACACCTGTGCCATGTACTATGTCATGCGTGTCGATTTAAAAGCTCAGAGCCCATCTTGTCATGCCTCTGTTCCTCCTTCATTGCAGTATTGCAACAGTAATCATCTGCCAACATTTGAAAGGCAGAGAAAAGCAGAGACTGGATGGTTGTACCCCCACCTCCAAGTGACCTACGTGGAAGAACTACCTGTGGAAGCAGCGCCCCAAGCATCATTAGTAGTGAGGAGCATGAGACGCCGCCGTCAAGCCGTCACAGCAGTAAATGGTGGAAATACAACGTCTCTATCATTGTCTTTTAGTTGTACTTTTGTAGTTTTTGATGTTAATAAATATCAAACCATTAAAAATTGTGTTTTTTCTCAACCCTATTAGTGATATCAAGGGGAACTTTTACATTTTTCATTAAGAAAGTTTAAAAAGTCTAAAAACCAGACTTGCAGGAGGAACTATTTGGTCACATGTTTATTTTAAAGTCTTAACACAAAGCGTCCGGTTTCTGCACTGTTCTCTCAAACTGCACACAGAAAAATGAACAAATGTGAGAAAAATGAGACCAAGTCGCCAAATAAATGCTGCGGGAAGGTGACGTCTGTCATTCAGTGTGGGACTACGGTCACAAATGAAATGAAAATGACATTTTTGGTCAAGTTTTAAAGAAAAGAAAAAAAGGGAGAAGAAAAATATTTGACAGAAAAGTTTCAGAGAAAACCTGTAAAAATCAGATGTGATGATGCTTTGTCTTTATGAACACAACATCTGAACCGGTCTGACATGTATTTCATCCGTTTTCCAGTGTCTAAACATCCATGAAGTAAACCTTAATTGTAAACATTTTTTGTCTGAAGCCCAACGACTTTTTGAACATTGTGCTTTTTAACGTCAAATATAAATATATATTCATATTTTAGGATGTGGGGGGGTCACAGGGTCAGATTTGCCCACAAATTGAAGTAAAGGAATCTGGAGATGGGTTGTTTTTTTGTTTTTTTTTGGGGGGGGAGGCTTCTTTTCTCCAGAGTGCTTAGTCGATAATTAGGAATCTAAACTACACTCACTAACCATCTAGCTAAAGTTCTGGCACACATGAAAGCTAGGACCCCCCCTTCACCTAACGCATGTTAATGCAGCCCTTTCACGCTTTTGGAAGCATGACCTCCTCTGAGGCTCAAATCCTGCTGAACGCTCTTCCACAGCAGATCTTAACAGAAATGCTTCTTTTCCCTGAATCTTCACACCAGTGAGACTACAGCTCAGCTGCCATCTGGATCCAGATGTTCATCTGTCTCCATGGAGATGAAACTCGTCAGTCTGATGTCTTTCAGGTATCAAGATGGAGGTGTGCAGGTGTGTGTGTGGGGGGGGGCGGGTAAATTCCAGTTTCTCTGAGGGAGTGTGTGCATGAGCCTGTTTTTTTCAGAGGTAGCTGTTGGTGCAGACAGCAGGGGGGGCACAGAGGTCAAGTGTGTGACGGCGTTTTAGGAGATCTTTGAACCAATTTTCCTGCTGTCCTCCTCCGAGCGCGTCAGTGGGAGCTGGGCTGCTCCACTTTGAGCCCCACCAGCGAGGGGGGCATCTGCGTGGCGGCGGAGGAAGACGAGGAGCTGGGAGGGGAACCCCTGAGGCTGGAGGAGGCGGTGACTGCGGGTCGAATGAGCGGAGGAGGGGGGTGGTTGTGCGGCGCTCTGCTCTGGAGGGGTCGCGTCTGAAGAGGCGGCGGCTGACGGAGGAGGCTCGGGGGTCCTGTTGGAGGAGCTGGGCGCAGCAGGGGAGGGGGCTGGGAGAGGGAGGAGGTGGTCTGAGTGGAAGAGGGGGGAGAGGAGCTGCTGGAGGAGTCTGGAGGAGAGTCCTCCATTTTCACCTGGAGGGAGCAGAAGCAGAGATTAGGCCTGGGCGATAAATCGATCAAATGAATTAATTCGAATTTTTTGTTACGGGCGATTTCAAAAATAACTAAATCGAGTTTTTGTGTGGCGCATTTTTGGCTCCTCAGAGCTTCCGTAGCGTTAGTTTCACACAGCACGCGACAGCATGGCTACCGGTGAGAGTGGGCAGTTTGTTCCCAAGAAAGAAATGAACTCATCTGTTGTGTGGAACTGGTGTGGCTTTACTGTCACAGACGTGGAGGAAGAGACCCCCCCACGCTGCAACATTTACCTAAAGGAGCCCATCGGAGTCAAAGGCTCTCAGGCGCGGTCGCGTGGCACGCGCTCAGTATACTTACACATGCACGCGCCCTAACACACCTGACACACATACTCATTCTACAACGCCTGTATAGTTAGTTCATTAGTTACATAGTTATTTTTTACTGTTATTTGTTAATAAAGATACTGCGCTGTAATTATTACTTGTACAGGTATATTCATTTACGACGCGGCCACCGTAGGATTTTGTTTTCGGAGGAGGCGGGCGGGGGGGGTAACCGCGACTCCTGCTGCTTCATCATCAAGACGGGGTTTATTAATTTCTTTAAAACTTTAGACCCAGATATGAGCTGTATTGATAACTTTTTAGAAAATGCTGCTACTCTCAAGGTGAATGTTTGTCTCATTTTAGTCTAGACCAGGGGTCGGCAACCTTTTTTACTCAAAGAGCCATTTGGGACCGCCCCTAATGAAAAAAAAAGCACTCGGAGCCACAACCCGTTTTGACATCATTATATATATTATGCATGTATATATTATATCAAGGGTGCTCATTACGTCGATCGCGGTCTGTCTTCAAGGACATGAGTGTAGATCGCGGTCCAGAAAAGATTTAAAAAAAAAGTACTTCTTTCTTTTCATCGTCATGTTTATTAGTTACATGTTTATTTGAACATTATTGTTTATGTACTGATGATTAAAAACTACACAGTGAGTTTACATAAAGATACTTATGTATTAACAGATGAGACGTTTTATTACAAAGACAGAAAGCAGCAACCATCATATTCATGCTCTGCTGTAAACAGTCCAATGCGGGGAGCGTGGCATAATATGAGGCATTTGGCGCTGCTCGCTCCGTATTGTTGAACCTTTCGTTGCGCGATGACTTCTCTTTTTCTCTCGTCTTTCCGACCGTGGTCAGAAAGCGCAGGGGAGATTTCCTCCAGAGCTGAAGGCAATTCTCCTTCGGGGTTCACTCCCCTGTTCGAACCCTCAACCTTCAGAGCGGATTAAAAATGACTCCAGAACAGTTATTCTGGGAACGACGACTACTCTTTATTTAGTGCTCCGTCCTCCGAACACACAATATATTTCACGCACACACCTCCCTCCGTGCTCACACCCCCATCTCCACCTGCATGCCCCCCCCCCTTCTTTCTCGTGGCACGCGCGCCGCTCAGCACACACCCGCAACAGTATAAAGGCCTCGCAGCTTCCTTGATGAGCTCGTATTTATCGGACGAGAACTGCAGAGCTTATAGCAGGAGGAGACACGCGGGGCGGCTTTAATAAACTCCGGTTGCTGGACTTCTACCGGGGACGTGATATGCTGCGGGGGGAAAAAGACGTTCTGAAGACAGAGTTTGCGCTGAGTGAATTTAAACTCGCGTCTGCAGTGACGTATGTGTCAGAGGATGTCTGATTGGCCATTCTGCATGTCAATCATGTCCCGTAGTTTTCGGTGAGGATTTTGATTGGCTGATGGATTTTCAAGAAGCACTCTCTTCCCCTTCAATCTCCCCCACGTGCCCGAAGATGACAGGTCTATCGCGACCGACGCAAGGAGCTCCCCTGCTCTGAAACACACATCACCGCACACGCGAGTCCAAAACACCGGCGCAAACTCTCCGTCACCAGAAAGTCGCTCCCCGCTCCGCGCCACGCCAAGCCTCCGGCAGAAAATCACTCCAGACCCGGAGGGTTTATTGAAGCCGCCCCGCGTGTCCTCCTATCAGCTCCGCAGCCCTCGCCCGACAAACACGAGCCCACCAAGGAAGCTGTTTTTTACGTGGCACGAGGCACGGAGCTAGCAGCGCCTTTAAAATGCCATGAAAAATGAACAAACTAAAATAAATTTGAATTTTTATAAAATACTAATTATTTTCCAAAGTCACAGGGAGCCACAACAGAAGGATGAAAGAGCCACGTGTGGCTCTGAAACCATGGGTTGCCGACCCCTGGTCTAGACTATAAAGTGTGACTTAAAACACAGCTGGGACTTGAAGTAAGTAAGTAACCTTTTCATTTTGGACAAGTGAAGGTAGAATACAAATAAGAAAAAACAGAAAAATTATAAAAACAGAAAATTATATACAATACAACAAAAATATACAACAAGCCAAAGGGAGTGAGAAGAAAAAATTTATACTTAACTTGATCTAAGAGTGTGTTTATTTATTATTCATCCCAGAATGGGGGTGGTCTGCATTTGATAATAAAAGAACATTTGCTTGTTGTCTGCCGTGGTACTCTTCCTAAGTAGGGGGAAAAATCGAATCTAAAAAAAATAAATCTGGATTTTATTTGGGCCATATCGCCCAGCCCTAGCAGAGAAGTTTCCTAAAACCCCCCCCATCAGAGACCAGCATATCTAGAGGGGGGGTGTTTGTTTGGTCTCACCTCATGTTCCTCTGACGCTCCTTCTGGTGATGACATCTCCTCCGTGCTCCTCCTCGGGTCTCTCTGGTCTCGGTTGGTGGCCACCTGTTCGGCCGCCCACTCCCTCAGCACCTCGTCGAGGTTGAAACGGCGCCGATAGCTCACGAAGAAGGAGCTCACCTGAAAAAGGGAGGAAGAGGCGGAAAATCAGAGAGGAAGCGGAGGAGGCCGGTCTAAAGAAAGATGGAGGGACAGAAGGAAGGAGCTCACACAAACTCCCAAAAACGGAGCCTCACCTGAGCTGCTGTCTTGGTGCCGATCACTTCAGCGATGGCGGTGAAGTCCTTCCCGTAACGACGAATAGCTAGAATGAAGGGAAGATCGATGATGATGATGATGATGATGATGAGATGCTTTTGCTGACAGGAAGATCACACTCACATCTACAGTTGACCTACATCTGGGAGCACCTGCTCTCACCCAGGTCTGACCTGCTTCGCTTCCACAGCCGAGCTGCGCTGACACGTCTGCAGCTGCAGCTGAAGGCGAGCTGCGCAGCGCTTTAAAAGTCTAACGGCAATCACCTTTTGATCTATTTTCAAACCTTTCCCAGGGCACTTTGTACTACAATTGTGCCGTTTTTAGCCAAAATTAGAAAAAAAAGGTTGGTTTTCCAGGACGCCGCTTCTGCAGCGGTTCATTATAAATTCATTTCTGAGTTGTAGGCAGGTCCGCCCCTCACAGCACCAACCTGACATTACCGCTCCAACAAAAAATGGCGAGCAATATCGGAGCGATCCAGCCTTACACGAGGCTGTTCACAAATTAAATTTAAGGATTTGTACGACCACTTTAAGAATGCTTAAAATTAAATTGAAGACTTTATGCGCAAAGAAAATGAAACAAACAGCCAGAGTCCGCCGTTTCTCAATCTACGCTTGTGATTTGGATTGTCATGATTCCGGTTGTGTCAAGTTCAAATTCTTTCGGCAAACCGTGCAGTTTGCCTTTTAAGGATTTTCACAAAGTTGTAACCACTACAAGTAATCCTCCCTTTCAACCATTTCTCCAGGCATTTGCACTTTACAATGTTCTTGCATGAGCCAATTAGCCAGCTGAGGTTAGATGATTTAAGACCAGTTTTATGTTTGTTTGTTTTTTAGTGACAGGAAGTCACATCACATTGAGAATTTAAGACAATTTCATGCTTAATAAGGCCTTATTTTAATTCAATTCAATTTAGGACCTTTTAAGACTTTTCAAGGATTTGCAGCCTTGCGGTATAGTTGTGAGCCAGATGCCAGCTCGACTGAGAAAAACAAAGAAGTGCAAGGATGTAATCGTCTACAGGTAGGAATGGTGCAGAGCAGGGAGCTTGTGGTCTGCTGATAGAAGACTACAGCCTTTTTGTTTGTCCCAGATTCACCCCAGTTTGAATAAAGAAATACTCAGAAACGCAATTTTAAGCTCAACTTTCTTTCTATGCGTCCTCCATCATGAGAAAAGGCAAAAAGAACATGTTAAAAACAGCATTTTCATCAGAGTAGGTCTTTAAGGATATTGAAATCTAGAACGTGTTCAGACATTTTTAGCAGCTTCCTTTGGAGAAGCAGATATATCCTGTGTGGGGAACAGCAGCTGACTGTGGGACGAGACTTACCTTGAACCGCCAGCAGCTGCTCCTCTGTGGTCCAGCGAGAGTTCATCTTAGGCGCAGACTGAAAGGGGACGAGAGGGGCGGCGGTCAGAGGCCAATGAAAACCAGACGAATGGAGACAACGTGACTGACGGGTAAAGGAAGGGAGGAGGGGTCAACTCCAAAACTGACCTCAGCTGGTTTGCAGGAGTCCAGGCCTTCAGCTAAACTCTGCTTCAAACTGCTGTTGGTCTGTTTAATGGACTGAACCTGTGAGAGAAGAGCTGTTCAGTGCTTCACCCGAACATCCTGTTTATCATCTGTCCACATCGCAAAGTTCAGGACAAATCCACGTGGATGCGCTCAGAAGATGGCAGTGCAGATCAAGCAGTAGGGAGATTAACACCAATCCTGTAAGAGGAGGAGCAAAAAAAAACAACAAACAAAAAAAAAGGCGCACCTGTCTCTTCAGAGAAACCAGGTGAGTGTCCAGCTGCCGGACGGTCACCGCCCCGGCGTCCTGAGAGGCCGACAGCGCCATGATGTCGGCTTGGTCCAGGTGCATGCCTTTAGGCGGCCTGCGGCGCGACCTGAGCGGGTGGTGTCTGTACTGAGCCCCCACGCTCTCCTTCTTGACGGGTCCGGAGCGGCTGGGTGTGGGCTTGTCTGAGCTGGTGCTGCTCGGGTTCTGCTTCATTGCCTGTGAGGATCAACAAGAGAACAGGCCTCACGATCCTCTCATGAAGAACTTGCTTCGTTAAAGACCCAATCCCATGAAAACGCTGTTTTTTTAGGATGTTCTTGAAGCATTTATCTCATGATGGATGATATGTAGAAAGAAAATGAAGCTTACATTTGTATTCTGGATTTCCTGCACTTTAGGGCCATTTAAAAGCCTTCTGTTTTTCTTTACTTTTTTTTAAAGTGACGGTGCGCCTTATAATCCAGAGTGACTTATATTAGAACCGGTAATGTCAGGTTGGGGTTGCGCGGGGCTGTAAGCTAGCAGGGGAGCGTGTTAACAGAGAGCTCACAGCAATGGGGAGGGAAAGGGGGGTGGGGTTGCTCCAGGTCACTGTTCTGGCCAACAACTATAAGGGGAATTTCTAATGAACTACTGCCGCTCTATAGAGACTATTTCCTAGAAAAGGTTTTTTCTTTATTTCAGCAACAAACGGCATTAACATCATTAAGAGAACGTGTTGAAAACGGATCATAAGCGGATCGGAGTGGGACTTGAACAAGTTCAAGGGGACAACGCCTCACCTCTTTCTTTGCATCCACCTCAAAGTCACTGTCGCTGGCCGGCTCTCCTTCCTCCACCTCATCATTACTGAAAAGACAAGACAAAGTAGGACTACAGGATCCCAGCCAACCTATAACTCCACCCAAAATGCTTAGAGTGACAGAAAGAAAATACTCAAGACATGGACATGATGACTGCCATTTAGCAAAGACATAGAAGAAAGATGTCAGAAGAGTAAATGCTTTTTATTTTAGTGAGGATAAGAACGCTTCTTAACATTTGAAACCTGTCATCTTTCTCTCTCTTGCTGAGCAGTCTCCTGGCCTGTCGGTCCATCACTGAAGTCCTGGTCCTGGTCTTCTTCCAGCTGTAGTAGTACTTCACCAGGCTGGATATCAACTTGTCGGGGAGCTGCACACAAGCGATCTCTGTCAACATTTTCCCTGAGTGGCAACTCAACGAGGGGTTTTCCTTCGGTTTCGCACCATCTGCTGGATGCGGTGGAAGCTTTTGCCGTGGAAGCTGAAGGCCTGCTCGAACAGAACTTTGTCCTCGATTGTCCACTCGTCTGGGAAGGGCGTGAAGTTGGCCAGGTCAGCCAGCGAGCGCTCCACGTCGTGCTTGTGCCATAACAACATCCCTAGAGCCTGAAAGGATAAAGACGTCAGTCAGGATGCCTTCAGTCCTCATAGACGACAGTCCCAGAATGCTCTGCAGCTGGTCGTGCCTGCTCCATGTTGTATCCGTGCTTCTCTTTAGCCATGAGGATGTACTCGTCCACTGGAATAACAGGACAGAGGAAGAAAAAGTTCAGTGGCTGTGGTTGGGTTTGTGCAGAGCTCCGGGTGTGAGCGGGTCTTACACATTGCATCAGAGAGCTGACTGTTGGGACACCAGACCAGCATGCTCCTCTGGTCCTTCTCACTGCAGCCAGATGGGGTGTCTGCTGACGACAGGCAAACGTTTGACTCCAACCACAAATCCAGGCTTAGCTACAGAACACATGTGGATCTCCTCCGTCCTTGTATCCCTCCTCGACTGTCTGAAGCGTACCGGACATGTTTCGCTCATGGCGTTCACACTGGACTGTCTCTACTCAATACTAGCTCATGTTGGTCACCAACGGTTTGAAGATACTCGGTGGAAAATGGCAACGGGCACAAACCGCAACTATTCACTTCTCAAATTTCTTCCATGAAGACACTGAAGGAGATGCCCTCCATAGGTCCTTACTAAATCAGAGTCCCAGTCAGAGCTCGTTTAACCGAACTTGTTCTGTACGATTTCAAAAATGTGCGCAGCGACCCATGAACAAGAAGAGTTTTAAACGTAGAAGTACTTCTGTCATTTTTGTGGAATTGAACCGCCTGTTCATTGTCGTCGCGTTGTTTGAGTTCGGAGCCGAAGCACTCAGTGTGCCGACAACAGCCACGCTCGAGGTTATTTTTTGGGGGAATGACCTCGAGGCCAGACAGGAAAATAAGGCAACGAGCGCTCACACCTTTCTGAAGTTTAGGAGGAAGCAGAACTCCACATCTGCAGTTGGGTGGGAACACACATGAGCAGTGCCGTATGTATTAGAAGATGTTCGAGCGGTCATTCTGCATGTCAATCATGTGATATATCACATGCTAAATGGCTGACAGCAATTTAAAAAAACATTTTTTTTTTTGCCATGCGGTCTAAGACCTTAACAGGACCTCCCCTCACATTCAGTTGTTGCTCGTGCTGCTGCAGCGTTCCTTCTCTCTTTGTGAGCAGAAAAGGGAGAATTTGAACCTCTGATGATATTTACTGCACGAGCTGTGCTTCCACGGAACTCTCTGCTCCTTGTAACCTCTTCTCTATCCAGCCATAGTAATCACTGTCCCCTCGTCTTACCTGGTTTAAACTCTGGTATCTGAGCCTGGTAGTCTCCTCCCACTCGGATCATGCTGTCTGTGGGAAACAAGGGAAGCAGAGTTTTTATCTCTAGAACTGATGAACCAGAATGGACAAAGAAACAAGTCAGGTACAGCAGATTTATTTTGAAATCATTACAAAAACGTGTTTAAGTGATCAAAGATTTGGAACAGAACTTCATTTAAATATTACAGAAGAGTTGGGAAAACATTTTATATCAAACCTACAAAATGAAGCTGTGAAATATACAAGCCTTTTCTCTACAGCTGAATGTTGTGACATTCCTTCTTTTCATACATCAAATTCACTAAAAGCGCATTCTGGGTTTCAGCGTTGGTCAAATCTTCGTCTTTAATTGTGCTGCTGAACTTGAGTCAGAAACTGAACATGTGAGCCTTTAAATCTAAAAAACACTGATCTGATCTGATGAGGAAGTGCAGAGTCGACTATATTCTGTCCAATCCCAACATTAAGTTTAGTACTATTTGCTTTCAATCTAATGGAAACACTGGAGGAGCTGCCTTTCTTACCCTCCCTCTTTAATCAATGTATAACTATTTTAATCTTTCCTATATACGTTTACTATTATATTTGTTCTTTTTCTTTCTTTTAGTCATCTTGTGTACTCTTTGCATTGTACAGTACTCGGAGTACTGTTTAAAAGGTTATGTGTTCTTGTTAACTGACTGGACTATGAGTCTGGACTAAATTCCCTCTTTCTTTCTCTTTTTTTTTCTTCTTAACCTGTCTGTCCAACAGCTGAGCAGACAGATAAAAGCTGAAGAGCTCTTGTGTTGGACATATGTCACTGTTACAATAGGAGTGTATGGATCTTCAGACAAAGTCTATATTTGTATAAAGCCCTTTTGTATTTGAGGCTAAGCTTTATATATAATATTTATATTTGACTGGACAGAAATAAAGGGGGCCGGGCACCCCACACCCTGCACCCCACACCCCAGAGCCAGCAGCAGACAACACAACAATCCATCCATCCATCCATCCATCTAGAACTACTAAAAGTCATTAAAAAAAAAAACAATTAGAAAGGAGTGTTAAAATTGCTAAAAATAAGCATAATAACAATAATATACTTTAAAAATAAATAAATTAAAACTAAACTAGATATCAAATCTACGCTGCAGTGAGTTTTTTTTTCATCCAACATTGCAAAGTTTTAGCAGCTGGAACTGAAATGTAATATTTTTAGTGATGTTTAAAATCTTTATAGAGGTTGGAAAGAAACTGTATTTGAGATGATTTGTTCTTGCTTTATTTATATTAGTAATCTGGATTAAGAGTGACACTGGTTTGTTGAAAAGTTGTTTTAATAATAGTAATAAAGCTAAACACAACTTTCCATTCATAAACACCTGACAAGTATTAATAAGGAAACTCTTTAGGTTTACTTGGATATTTTTAGATGAAGTCAGATTCGTAGCGATGTCTGCGTATTCAACAGCTTCTTTGGTGATTTGAGGCTTTTTTTTTTTTTAATCGCTTTAAATATGATCAAATCATTCTTATGCTGAGCTGATTCCAGCATGACATGATTTTGATGCACTTTTATCATCAAATTATTGGTAAGAAACAACATTTCAATCGTTGCATCTGCTCCATTTCCCTCCTCCCCTGAAAAAGGAATTTGCACAGATGGAGCCAAAGATGGCAGCTGATGGCAGACACTGAGTAATAAGTGCTGTACTAAAGCTAGCAGGAGACAGAGGAGATGGGAGGGTGTTGGAAGGAGTGAGAAGAAACACGGAGCAAATGAGGACTGTGAGCAGGTGTATGAAGACAGTAGACAACGGAAGAAAGGAAGACGGAAACTTTGAAAACGAAAGACAGTTTTGGGAAAACGTGCGGCTGGCAGACGAAGAGAGGGAACAGTGGAAGAAAGGAACATGTGGGCAGCAGAGATGAGAAGGAGGAAGAGGAGATGCTGGAGGAGGGGGGGCCGAGAGAGGAGCTCTGAAGCTTTGCGGCAGCTGAAATGATGCCTCTGTATCTGTAAATTCTGTTGGATCTCCTTTAAAAAAACAACTAACAAACCACAACATCTGTGGCAGAGAGAGGGGAAAAAAAAAAAAAAGCAAACTTTAAAAACGTATGCATCTACCATGAGCGTGCTCTTCGTCGCTGCTCTCTTCCTCAGAGTGTGGTTGGCTGTTTCCGTTGGTAACGGTTTTGGCTCTGCTCCTGGACAGGACCCCTGCGCCTGAGCGCTCCATCACTGAAGGCATGACTGTAGCAAAAAACAAAAAATAATAATAATAAAATTCTGTAGGGAATGAAAATTCAATTTTCACATCCTGTTCATCAAGTGGCTCAAAAACAAGACGAGCTCTTCAGGAAACAACAAGCGCTCATCCATTCTACAGATTGTTCAGGTGAGAACATCTGCAAGGATTTCCTCATTTTGCAGATTGTATCAGTGATACAATCATCCAAGTGGGTCTTGAAGTATCTTAAACATTAGAAAGTGACAAGAGGGTCTTCTCGTTGAAAACGCTTTTTTTGTTTTGTTTTTATATAACCCTTTTTTGTTCTTCTGGAAATTAAAATAAGTTCTTCAGTAAAGCATACAATTGTACATGTATTTATGTTATCAGCTGCTTAAAGCCCTGGATGACCTTCAAATGTTAACGCGTTTGCCTCTGCAGTGGATCCCACTCTCTACATCCTTTCAGGTTTTCCTCTAATCTAATAAACAATGTTTCTTAACATATGTATTCATTAACTCCATTCCCTGTTTTCTAAAAAATAAAATTCAATCAGTAGGGTTTTCTACCGCGTCCGCATGCATGCATGGACACACCTGCAGAGCTCTGAATCCTCCCTGTCTTCAGCTCCATCAGTCCACAGCACATGTGGAGAAGGCTTGTTTAAATAAGCCAGTGCAAACCTCCAACCTAGAGTGTTATGGTGAGAACATTCTTCTGCAGACTTTTTCCATGAAGGTCATATTTGTCCAGGTGGGGTTGCAGCCTGCGCCCCTCCAGCTTAACAGGCGTTTGGAAAACCTTGGAGACTTTGAGTTTGAGTGAGAATCGGAGCACCAAAATGTGAGGAGTTTACCCATCGCTGCTCCTGACGTTATTATTGCACAGTTACTTCATGACGTCAAAAATGTCCATTAATTGCAGCCCTTTGTTTACTGGAGGTTAAAAATGTCAAAAACTACTAACAAAACAGTCGAATCGATGCAGATAAAAAAAAGTCCTGTTTGAAAAAGAGTTTATTAGTTACGTAAAAAATATACTGGGTGGGGTGCTCGCCATTTTTGTTTCACTAGTAATGTTACGCTGGGGTTGTGAGGGACTGTAAGCTAGTGGGGAGTGTAAACAGATGGATGACGGGAAGTGGGGTCAAGCTTACTTTACTCTAATAGTTTGCGCAATCACAGAGGTAAATTTCTAATTAACTCCTGCTGTTCTGCAGAAACTATTTCCTATAACACAAAAGAGTTTGTTTTTTTTAGATTTTGGCTAAAAACAGCATGATCATGTCTAAAAGAACACTGGAGACGGTTGATAGATCAACAAATCAAAGATGATTGGAGTCTGTCTTAAAAAAAAAAAGGCTAATTTATTCAAAAGCTGCAACAATAACTAATACAAATGCATAGAAACTACTAACATCTACATAGAAATTTTAAAATATTTATTTTTTTTACTAAATAAAAATATTGAAGAAATTTTGGGGGGGCAAATGTGTTTGACTTATATAAAATTGATTATTTAAGGAATTTACCTATTGGAGCAGTATTTTTTAAGGTAAAATTTGTACTAAATTAATATTAGTTTATCATTTATACTTACATTTATACATACATTTTTATTAATTTTATTTATTATTAGTTTAAAATTTGACTACATTATTATTATTATTGTAACTGAAAGTATAGCAAAATAAACAAATTAAAAATATTTTTTCTGTTGAATGATTTTCCTTTTTTTTAATGGATATTTTAAAACACATATTAGTGAAACCAAAAGTAAAAGCAGGAAGATGAATGTTTTGGCTAAATTGGTGAAAACCTGGGGAGAATTTGGGATGCAGAAGAGGAGCCGGACCTTCATCAGCGCCAATTGGAACCAGAACAAAGCAAAGACTGGAAGTTGTACGACAGATTCGCACAGTTTCCGTCACTTATTCCTCTTTTTTTTTCTCCCTTCTGCTTCTAAAAACGTGCCGTTTCTAAAGGCAGGCGGGGGAGTCGCTGTGTCCCCCGATCCACAAGTTTAAAAATCACATCTGCCAATCCAAACAAGCAGACAGACAGACAGACAGACAGACAGACAGACAGACAGACAGCACAAGTGCGGGAGGCTCTCTGGGGGTCTTTTGTCTGTGGCTGCTCCAGGTGGCCCCGGGATTACAGCAGCTGCCCCGTCCAGCTTCACGGAGGAAGCAGGAAACGACCGCAGATTACATCTTGAGAAGATCCCGCCGTGGTTAAAAACATAACCGTGAAGTAGTAGTTCACTTTCAGTGAGTTTCCGGGAGAGGGTCGTAGTAGTAGCGTCGATCTCCATCTGCTAACATGTTTAAAATACGGACATAACTTTATTTTGAAAATCCCAATTTCTATAAGCATCCTCTTTTTAGTCCACAAACAATAAAAACTCATCGAATTGTTCTTTCCAGATACTTAATAAAGCACCCCTGTATTATTTAGTAATTTTCAACATATTATCCTTTACCCAAATCATACATTTTTAGCTGAAGCTATATTTTTTTTAAACATTTCTAAACGACAGTTTAAATGCCTGGAGTTCGAGCCCTTTTGTTTTCCCCTCTCTGCTAGTATGAGAACTGTTGTTATTTGGTCTTTTTATATGAGAAAATTGGCGTTTTAGCTCATTTTAACTCAACTTTTTTTGATCAGTTGTGACACATATGGCTTCCTTTTGAACTCTAAAAGTATTGAGCGAGCCTTAAAGGGGTAAATTGGGGCATAATTCTGGCCCCCTCCCTCGTCAAAGTGCAACTGAAGTCCACCCCACTTGCTCATTGGGATGCTATCGTTAGCCACTTAGCTTGCGGCTAGTAGTACCCTCGCGTTACATTTGTAACGTTACTAGTAAGAAGTCGAGTAACAGTCACACCGTACCTGCGTGTCGCTTCGCCCTGCGTCCTCGCACTCAGAACTTGTCTGAGCCTCTCGTTGGCGGTTCGCAGTCCTCCCCCTGAGAGCCGCTGGACAGATTTCACATCTAAAACTGCCCAATTCTCGCCTAATTGGAGAGCTCGGTCGCTACAATGAAGTGAACTGCTGCCCGCGAGGAGGGGATGGAAGAAGCAACGCGCTCAGTGTGTGCGTGGGGCGGACAACACCCGCACCAGAGTGAGGTGGACATCCGCTCCGCCTCTTCCAGCCAACCGTTTGGATTGACAAAAAAAATAGTCCTGTCGAACTCTTCAACTTTACCTGCTCTCTGTTTTTAATCTCTTCCTCTGTGACGTCATTGTAACTTTATGACTACAATTAACAGACATTAATGTTAAAAAGAAACTGTATTAAAATATATTCTAAAATTAATTTATTCCACAATTATTCCGAAGCTATTTTAAAATAAAACAAAAATGACGGTGAGTTTACTTATGTTTATATATGATAAATAGTTGTTCCTGAATCTTTTTCTGCCATCCATCAAAATCCCCTGAACTGGGGTCTACTTTCCAGTGTGTTGGCGGAGGGATTTGTCAGCTGTGCATCTCTGTGCAGAGGCAGGCTGTCCAGACCAGACTTGTACTGATGTGTGCTTGTTGGAAGAAGGGGTTAGAGACTGTTGAATCATTCGTGTGGGTATGTGCAGCAGTAGTCGACTCAGATAAATAGTCCAGAGTAGTTTGCTTAGCTTTTAAATGTCAGACATTAAAATTAATTCATCTTTTTGTGTGATTGTGATCATGTGGGTGGGCTGAATTTTGGGGTGTACCTGTAAACATTAGGACCTGCTGTGACCCTCACAAGTGCTTCACGTGTATAAACTCCAGCTTCTTCTCTGCTGTTTCATTTCCTCACTTCCTCTTTCCTCAATCCACTCATCTCCATCTCTTTCATGATCTCTCTTGTTTGCACCCCTCCCTTCTTCACCCCCCACTTCCTGCTCCTTTCTGTTCCTCCTGAATTTCCCTCCTTCCAATCCTCCTTTCCATCTTCAGATCTTTCTTCCATTCAACTTTACCTTTCTTCTTCTTCCCAACTGTCCTACTTCTGCATCTCTTGTCTCCTTTTCTGCCTTTCCTTCTTCCCAAGCTCTCACCTCCCTCCATTCCCCCTTTCATTCTCCTCCTCCCCACCCACCTGAACCTGTTTTTCCCCTTCAGTGATGACTCCTCAAAGTGTCTGCTCCTTCCTCATCTTCATCATCACTTCAGTCTAAGGCTACTCATCTGACCCTCGTGTCGTTTGCAGTTTCATCAGTGTGCGTACGTGCAAATTCTTCCCCTCCCCCCACCAGATTTTTTTTTCCTCCGCTCACTTCCAGCACCCCGGCCCGCCCTCCCCAGCCACCCCCACAGTCTCATTTTCACCCTTTTATCTCCTCTCCCCTTGCCTCCTTCCCTCGTCTCCTCTTGTTAACCAGTGGCCATGAAACTCACCACCGTCAGTCAGTCCTGCAGCCACATCCTCACAACTGAACAGCTGCATGCACCTCCCCTCTCATTTCCTTTTCTTTCTCCCTCTTTCCACCACCTCTTCTGTCTTCGTCCTTTGTTTCTTCCTGTGTTCCTCTTCCTCAGCCTCCCAGAGCTCAGTCAACCTCCCACTCTCTGTTCTGGCACCCACCTTCTCCACTTCCTCACTTCCACCACCTGTCTGGTTCACCGAGGAAATGCCTCTGCGCATCTTTTCTCACAACTCTCCCTCCGACTATTCATCCATCCATCATTTCCTTTGAAATGCACAAGCCCCTGTCATTTCAGCTGATGCACACTGTAGAATCAGATCTTAAAGAATAAAGTTTTCCTGCTCTTTTAAACAGACGCTGGTACATAGGCACAATAAATCGCAAAATGTATCGTTATCGCGATATCAAGCTGTGCAACATGCATATCGCAAAAGACGGCAAAAATTGCAATAAATGGTTACCTTAAATGTGCTAAAACAATCCTATGGTAGCTTGATGTATTTAACGAATCAAAAAAATCTCTTTATGGATTTGACCAATCAGATGGAGCTCTTTTATGTTAGATGCTCACCTACTATGTAGATGAGGGTCATTTGGAGTATCATTTAAGGTATGTTGACTCCTATTTAAATTAAACTGTTGAAGTGAAATGCAAATTATGCTTTTGGTTGTTTTGCTATTTGTTCATGTATTGCAAGTTATATTGTCGTTGCAAATTTGATTATTAGTGTCGCAAATTGGAATTTTTCCTCATATCGTGCAGCCCTATTGGTACACATTGATATTAATAGGTAAATAAGTGTTTATATATTGAATAACTTGTCTGTGAACCCACGACACCCCTATGCAATTGTGTTTACAGAAAAAAAAAAACCCTGATTGGTGTGCAGCTATCTTTAACGACCCACTCCAATAAAAATCTTTTATTTTGGTGTTTTTAACATGTTCATGTGGTATTTTTCTCATGATGGAGGACATATATGAAGAAAATTAGGATTAAAACTGCATTTTCGAGTATTTCTTTATTCAAATCATTGTGAATCAGGAGCTGATGAAAAAATGTGTTTTTTTTAAAAAGCTTTTAGTTGTTACATACAAACTATAGTCGGCGGGCCGTTCCATTCCATGGTCCGGTCCATTCCACTGCATCCACTTGCAGACAAATAGATCCATGTTTGTCTTTGTTTTCCTTGTCCGAACTGGCATCTGGCTCAAAACAGAAGCCGTTTTTGTTGCACCACTAATGTTAGGTTGGGGTTTTGAGGGGCTGTAAGCTAGAGGGAGAGAGTGCAGACAAAGGGATGGAAGGAAATTAGCACTTTCTCTGTGCCAACAGTCCCGCCCACAACTCAGAGGTGAACTATATGATAAAAAAAGGACAAAGGTTTTTTTTTAATTTGGGCTAAAATCAACATAATCATAATTAAAAGACCACTGGGAACACTTTTAAAATAGATTTAAAGATGATCGGAGTGGCACTTTAAAAGGGTCGCATAGCTGTTATGTGGTGCTTGGACTGGCTCATTTTAGAAAATATACAGTAAAATACAATAAAGTTTCTTTTGAACTGGATCTCATTGCTCTACATTTTTATGCACTTTTAATGACATACAAACTGTAAATGCATGTTATTTTCACTCAAACTGCCAACATTGCAGAAATACTATATCTGTCACAAAACAGGGAGACGGCTGGTTCCAATTCCAGCAAATTTATTAGCACAGCTAAAAACTCTTAAAACTACTTCAGGGTCAGGCAGGCAGAGGTCAACAACGTCTATGGAAGCATCAGAGAAGCAACAAGAGTAGTCAGGATCTCGATGAGATTCGGGGCAGACGGAGTCAGAGGCAAAACAGGGTCAGGAAATCAGAAGATCCGGTCCGGTTGTAATGTTCAGTAATGCAGGCAGAGTGGCACAAACAATACTGTCTTGTGGTTGATTGTCAAATGAGAGTCAGGTGTGCAGCATCCAGAAATTACACGCTGGGGGTGCTGGGAGATGTAGTGCATTTAGAACTCTGGAGATGGCTCCTGTTAATGACCAGAGGGGGAAACAGAGCTCTGACTCCTGACAGTATGAGCCATCGGTTTTCATTATATAGTAACTGGAATTGTTTTGCTTATTTGTCCTCTAGTGCACAGTGTGTATAGTTGTTGGTTTCATCCTTCTCATGTCCCTTTGCTTCTCTGCTGGTGCAGGTCCATCAGTGTATCAGTTCAATCGGCTAATCTTTGTGCAGATCAGATTAGCCTTAGTCATAACTGCCCTTAGAGGTCGCTACGGTCTGTGGGCAAATCTGCAGGTGGGTTGCAGGAAAAATCAAGGTCATAGAGCGGTCAGTGAAAACGTAACGCAAAAATGTTCATGCAATTTTTTTCCACAGGCATGCAACAGGCTTCAGGTCGTAGCGAACACTTGTACCAGGGCTGACCAACCATGGTTCTCAAGAGCCGCAATTCTGCCTGGTTTCCAGCTGTCCTTGACCATCTTTCTGGTGATTGGCTGACTCAAGTGATTCCACATACTGATTGACTGAACATACCTGGTTTTGTTAGTCAGCATCAAGCAGTGCAGGGAAAGCTGGAAATCAGGGAGGGTTGAGGCCCTTGAGGACCAGGGTTGACTACCCCTGACTTATGCAAGAAGCAAGGGTAAGGTTAAAGTAGGTAAGATGCAGACATATCTTATAGATTTTTAATTTTTCAACCCCCGCTAGTGCTTTTCACATGATAGGTGTGCAACCTAACTGTTAGAAATTAGACAATCACTGTAGTACGTGTGGAAATCCTACAAACGTCCACCGGGCACTTGAATATTACCTGCACACCCTGTGCATCCAGCATTTGCCTACAATCAGTAAGGAGCCTGTTGATGTGCCTTACTAACAACTGGAGTGTGGAGTAAGTGTGCTGTACAACAGCATCACTCATAGGTCAGAGGTGTGCAATTTACACTGCCATGTTTATGAATAACTCTTAACACATTAACCATTTACACAATAATGGTACTTTCCATTTTCTTGACGTCGGTTAAGGCAGCCGCATGAGCCTTAAGGAAACTGCAAGAAACACCTGCACTCACTTTAAGATGCAGCTGCTCTTCACTATGACCCTCCACAGTCAGACCTGTATGGGTCAACCTCCCACAGGTTTGCATGTGATTATGGCATAAAGCTAAATGGCGTGGACCTTCTATTTTGTGGTTTTCGTAAAATATTGTCTTTCCACAAGTCTATTCATCTTACATGTATGTTGTAGCTCATAAGCCCAGGAAGTATGATAAACTGGGGGCTCATCCGGGATTCCTTGGAAGTATCAGCTCAAAACTAACCATCAGTTAGTTGTGCTTTTGGTGAATCAAATCAAATCAAATCAAAAAATCAAACCAAATCAAATCAAACTTTATTTATAAAAATGCGCCTCTAATGCTTTGCACAACTCGAAGCGCTTTACATTGAAAAACAAACAACATACACAATATTATAGTAAAAACTCACCCTTCACCCTTTCCACTCCCCTCTGTTAGCACATACGACACATGACCACACACACAATCAATACTTATAACTTCTAAAAGAAACTTAAGGCATTGCTGTGCTGTGAGAGAACAGTATTTGCAGCCAGCTCGACCATAGGATCATCACCACAGTCCCCACCAAGACCTGGACAGCAACGGGGTCCACTTCACAGCCATGAGGCTGCAAATGTTAAACTCCAACAACCACCGACCAAGCCAACAAGCCATTGCAGAAATTGTTCATCATTGATAAAATGTTACAAGAAAATGGTAAAAACACCTAAAACGCATTTTTTTTTTTTATCAGAGTGGGTCTTTTAAAAGTGTACTGCTGCTTTCCTTTAGAGGCAGCATTTCATATCATTCGCATAATTGCAAACGACTGAAGCAAAATCTGATAAAGCTTTTGTAAATGAGATCGTAAAAACAATACAGAGCCAAGAAAAAAAGATGCTTGTTGATGTTGTTTCAGCAACAACGGTTAAAGAAGGCTAAATGCTTTTGCTTTCATCTTTAAACCCATTGTTAAGAGGTCACATTTTTATTTATTTGGTTAAAACCTAAATTCTTCTCTAATCATATATGGCAAACTTGTTTTGTATTTTGGAACTTTTCAAACAAAGGAAGAAAGTATCCCCACTATGCCAATACATTTTTAATTAAATAAATAGCAACAGTTTGGTTGAGAAAGAAGACAGATTTGTTTATTTTGGCCAGAAAAATGTACAAAAGGCAACAGATGCACTTGATTTTATCTGGTAGAAAGAAAGTTCTGGAAGTCTCTTAGCAAAGCTGTAGAGTGGGAGCAGTCTGTGCTGTAGGTCTGTGCCTCAGGGCTCTCGAAGCTTTATCCACCAGTTTCCTGTCCATTTTGCTCTGCATCTCTGATTTCCTTTCTTCCTCATCTTTCTTTCCCTTTGTGTGTTTACAGAAAAAAATGATGTGCCCAAAGGGGTCATCTAACAATTTCTAGCCTACTTCTGAGCTTGTAAACAAAGTTTTTTTATTATTCTGAAAAAATAATTTAATTTTATCAGGATGAAAAGATCAGAGTTTGCTGAAGTTTTGTAGAATGCTCCAGGTGGATTATTGTGCCCTCTACTGGCAGATGGAGGTATCGTATTCACCTAACAGCTGATAGATGGATTCCCTGAAGACAAAGGCAGAGGGCGGGGCTTAGAGACAGGGCCATCTGTGTGTGGTAGGCAGGGGACTGCTGTGAAGTGTCTGTTTTGTATGTATGTGTGTGTGTGCATGTCTACAGATTTTGAACCCCCCCGCCCTTTGCAATGCCATTATTTGCATTATATGAAAGAAGCTGTGGACAAAGGCTAAGAATAAAGCATGGTGTTTGGGATATCTAAATTCTCCAAGAAGACAAAAAACGAGGTTTATGTTAGTTTTAAAATACTAATTACTTAATCCCAGAGAACAATGCAGTGGGAATTGGCTTTTTAATTGAACACAAAATACTGGCTTTACAAGTTTAACCAATATTGCTGGGTCATTTTTTTTTTTTACCTTAGTTGGCATTAAGCTATTTATAAGAGTTGGTATCTCCCTTTTTTATGAGACACAACCAACCAGAGTGTTATTCTTTTCAGACTTTTATATATACATATTTTTTTCATCAGTCCCAGGTTCTCAAGATTTTGTCAACAAAGGACAACCTGTTTTTCTTGAACAGAAAGCGTCCTTGACTGTGTTTTGTAAATTCTAGCTGTAAAGCATTAAAATGCATGAGAGTTTGTCTATTTTCAGTAATCAGGCAAAAAAAAAAAAAAGGATAAATTGATGAATTGAATACAGTAAAATAAACCTTATGCTGGTTTTCCTCAAATTTGAAGAAAGTTGAAGTAGTTGTTTTAATGTTTTAATGTTTTTGAAATATCAAAGATATCTAAGCATAATGAGTGTCAATACGTCTACCTCTGAATATCCACTCGTATGTGCAATATTCATCCCATTCTACTGTATAGTCTTATGTATTATATTTTCAATATAGTTGGAAAAGAGCTGCTGGAAAATAATTTATTGTGCACTGCATAATGACAATAAAACATTCTGATTCTTTATAGTTCCTTTGCGATTAACAGTATTGTCTGAATTGGCTTTTCTATGGCTATTTTCACACGCCAACGGCGCCATCTAGTGGATTAGGGGTGTAACTGGATCTTAAATGGGGCTGCTGTGTTGAGCAGTCGACATTGGATCCGAAGATCCCAGGCAGGTTCCAAGTGGTTTTGGGTAAGACATGAAACCCCACGTTGTTCCTGGTTGCCCTGTTTTGTAGCTTTGCTACTATTAGTGTGTGAATTGGACTTTAAAAAGCTTTTTAGCTTTAACGAAGGAAGAAAAGCGCTCATAGGGATTGCAGCCATGTATGTTTATTTATTGTTCGATAATAATGTAACTAAACAAAGAGAAATACATCTGAAAAATATATCTCTTCTAACCCTATTTAACGTATTTTGTAATGCAGATTTTTAAACAAAAAGTCTCAGACTCCAGATCCACGGTAGCGTGGCCGAGCGGTCTAAGGCGCTGGATTAAGGCTCCAGTCTCTTCGGGGGCGTGGGTTCGAATCCCACCGCTGCCAAAACTTTTCTTTGTTTTCTCCTAAATGTCAAAACCACGTCATATATATTGAATTACTTATTTTTTTTTTGCTTTTTGAATAATAACTACAATTTATAATAAGGTGACCAGCAATACACAAATACTAAAAAACTCATAAGCATAACACGCATGCCTAGTTTCAATAGAATGTGTTACGTTTACTTTAAATTGTAAAATGAATAAAGAAAATTATTACATGTAAATTGCCTCAATTAATGTTGTATTAAAGGCATATATTCGTATGTATTTACATGTAAACATAACCCAATTTAATTAAGAAATGTAATCCTAATTCTTACGGAGACTAGTTGCATTTACTACATACTACAAAAAGTATAAATATTTGAAGTCTCCAGTGGCTTCCGCACTTTTAGCTGAAAGCGTTGGTGGTTGTCAAAACTTCGAGGTGAGAAGGAGCACGTGAATGCAGCACCGATGGACGCGTCGGGGGAAAGGGGAAAGAAAGGAAGCAAGAAAGGAAGGAGCCCTGCTGAATTCAGCCTCGCAGTCTTGGCGCCAATCCGATTTACACAGAAAATAAAGCGTTTGGATTGGACATTTTTAACCGTTTTAAGTTGTTTCTAATCGAAACACAGATCGGTGTTGTGTCGAGTTAGCTTTGTTGGCACTCTCTTCTATTGTCAGAGAAATCTGGCCCACTTTTACTGTCGATACTTTGCTTTTACTCTGCTTAAGCGCCGGGACAAAGAGGTGTGTTTCTCCTGGTGACTGACAAGGCACATCGGGGGGAAGATGGGGGTGAGTAACGAGTGTTTTTGTTGTTTATGTGCGAAGTGACATAGTTGTCCGGGGGTTCGTAATAATCACCCCCAATGATGAGAGGCGAGAAGAGGGAAAGAGAAACGAGGAGGAGGAAATGCAGAGATGGTGGATGGAGCGGGTTTAGGGTCTTTTAGCTTTGCCGTTTTAGCTGCTTAGCATCACATCGTTAGCACCAGCACAAAACACAACGCAAGTCATTTTAAAACAACCTTTACGGAATGCTTTTTTTGCATATCCGACTCGTAATTATGCGGCATTGTTAGCTACACTGCGTTAGCCGCCGTCAGAGGCATCATTTGTTCATGAAGCTAGCTAGCTGTTTATGCTAATCACTAATGTGCTCCTATTCATAATTACTAACGAGGCCTAAATGTGATCATGTATTATGTAAAAAACCAACACTTGTTGGATGCTATTCTTTATTTACAGATAACCAGGCCTATATTTAAGGCTATATTGCTGAGTCTTTTACTTTGTCTCCCACTTTCACTATTTGGATTTTTTTAAACCCATCCACGTGTTTCCTCGGCTCAGACTGAAGCCTCTGTGCCTGGTACAGAGTTAATGCTTTGGGCTAAAGTTGGACACTAATGGCATTCCTCCTCATAATGGTTACCTCGTTATTTCAGGCTGAAAGTGAAGGAATTTAGCTCCCCTCCTGCACCCTGAACACACCATGGTAAACTTGATTCACGTGTTGTAAATGGATTAGTTTCTGCATGCAGCCACTTCATTTAGTTTATTTCAGGAGCAGTGCCTGGGCCACTAAACTGAGTAATTAATATTGTCATGTAGCCAGACATGTTTATTTATAGCAAATAGATAATTACACTTTTTTGTCTTCCCTTTTCCCCCTTTTTTTTTCCACTGTAATCCACTTTAGTGATTTTTCTTTTGCGAGTCATGTCTGCCAGAACATTGGTATTAGAGCAACATTTCCAATTATATAAGCCCACACTAAAAGCTGGTTTCAGCATCAACTATATGAACTTGCCATTGTTAAAAAATGAGCAATGCAAGCACAGGAAATCTGCACAGGAAATCTGCTCTTTACAGTTTTTTTTTTTTACAGTTAATGGTGCAAAATAAAGTCAGGAATGTATTTTTGCAATGACTGAATTTTTGCTTGTCCTCCTGACTCTGCTCAGCTTCCCCCCCCCCTGGTCATTTGATTTGTGTTAAAAAAGGAATGCATACTGTGTCACAACTACTTTTAGTCATAATAGGAGTACTGCTTATACCCAAAATAGTTTAAAAAAAAAATACAAAGCTACTTGATCAAAATCAGTTTCTTTGTTTTGTGTATTTGTTTTAAAGACCTGCTTAGTGAAAAAAGTGTTTTTAATATTCTTGGGACAGTCTTTTGAGAATGGAGGACATATATAAAGAAAATTGAGCTTAAATGAGAATTTCTTAGTTCTCCCTGATTCAAATTGTTGTGAATCAGGAGCAGATGAAAAAGTGCTGTTTGAAAAAAATCGTATTTGTGATGTAGAAAATACACTGCTTGGGCCGCAAGCTTCCCGCTCCGCTCCATTCTGATGCATCCACATGCAGACAAATAGATCCACTCTTCTCGTCTTTGTTTTCCTCGTCTAAACTGACATTTGGCTCAGAATTGTACGGCTGGATTGCTCCAATAATACCCGGCATTTTTGTTGCACTGGTAATAAATGACTGGGGATGTGACGGGCTGGAAGATAGCGGGAGAGTGTGTAAAAAAGAGAGCCCTCAGTTAAAAATGGTGTGTGTGTGGGGGGGGGGGGGGGGGGTTACTGCTGCTTGGCAGAAACTATATTCTAGCAAGCAACACATAATGTTGTGGCTGAAAACAGTACAATCATGATTTTAAAAAAAAAAAGCAAACACTGGGAAGACTTTTACAACAGATGATTGGAGTGGGACTTTAAGCTTTTTTAAATGCAAAAATGTAAATGATTTTTTTTTTAAACCAATGAGTAGGGCTTCAGATTCTGTTAAATAGTTGTTGGACAATGCTTCATACCAGATTTCAGCCATTAAATTCCAAATTTTTTTCAGCATAGTTGTCATTATCAGAGAGTATGGCCAAAGATGAACACATAAAGCTCAAATAAACTTAGTTTTCTTCCTTTTTTTTGTATGGGCAATGACAGAAAATTCTATTTTTAATCAAACATTTCTAGTTTTTATTGTCTTTTATTATTATTTTTTTGTTGTGGTAAAAATGAATTGTAAAAAACATGGATAATCTTTAAAGACACACTCCGATCATCTTTTGTGCTATTTTAAATGCATCTCCAGTGCCCCCACTTCTCGTCACCCATCTGTTTACATGCTCTCCTGCTAGCTTACAGCCCCTCACAACCCCCAGTCATTCATTACCGGTGCAACAAAAATGCCAAACAGTGTTGAGCCAGATTCCAGCTCAGACGAGGAAAACAAAGACGTACGTGGATTTATTTGTCTACAAGTGGATACATCAGAATGGAGCAGAGCAGGAAGCTTGTGGCCCCACCCAGTATATATGCTACGTCACGGATACAATCTTTTTCAAATTCATCAAAAATAAATCAAGTTATTTATCTTTTTATCCCCTTTTTAATGCTTCTTCCCTCTCTGATATGTGCTAATGGATCATTTTCCTCTTCATGAATGGTGTTCAGAGAAAATCTAACAGAGCAAAGGAGAAGAAGGCGCGACGTCTGGAGGAAAGGGCAGCAATGGACGCAGTGTGTGCCAAGGTGGATGCTGCTAATAAGGTAATTTGGTAGCAAAAGAATTGATCGGTTTGTGGATTTTTTTTATTTTTTTTTATTTTTTTTACAATGGTTTTGTCAATAAACTGTCTATTTGGATTGTGTTTTAGTCTGTCGAGGAGGCCAGACTAACAAGCATGACAGATCCAGCTACAGGACCATATGTTTGTTTATGCATAATTAACCCCCATATTCAGATCCTACCCAACTAGAATGCAGAGTTCCAGCAGCTTTGGGGTCAGGTCAGAGTAAAGTGAGATCAAATCCCGCACACCTGTCGGTCGCTCGCTGCATCCTCTCCCTCAACAGGCTCTTAGCAGGGCTCTTCGGGGTTTTATTACCATTTCCTCCATCCCAAAATGGCTCTCTTTGATTCTTGCTGTTGTCTTCCTGCTTTCTCTTCACTGCTGATCAAACAGAGACTAAATGCACCAGTCGGTCTTGACTCAGAGGTTTGTTTGCTGTAAACAAATGGGTCATTTACCTTTTTTTTTTTGCCGACGTCTTTTCCACTCAAAATGACAGTGAGGGCTATTTCCCACTACTTTACAGTCTCATTGAGGTCAATGTCAGCTTCTGGTGTTTAAAACCACGTTTTTTTGTATTTTTTTTTTTTAACTTACAAAGCTAGCAGAGTCCCCACGCTGTCAAAAGCACGTGTTCTGACTTTATGTTTTAATTGTCTTTGTGTCAAAAGAGCCCATTTTGGACCTGCTCATGAACCTGAAGCTGTTTTAGATGTAAAAATGTAAACAGAATCTAAGTCTTGTTAGGGTTTTTTTTTTTTGTTTGTTTTTTTGTTTAGAGATTTAGCTTTGTTTCTCTTTGGTTTGTAGCTTGAAGATCCGCTGTCTTCTTTCCCAGCCTTCAAGAAATATGACAGAAATGGGTAAATATTGTTTTTTTTACATTTCCTTTTCCCCCCCTGTTCTATTGGATGGATATGAGAACTGGACTGAGTGACCCCTCCCTCCTCGCGTTCCAAACAGGAAGTACATGCTGGCTCCAAGAAGCCAGAATAATAAAATAAACAGCTATTAGTCATTGTATTTGTCAGAATAATCATCTTTTCTCTTATTTTTCTTTTCTTTTACGAATTCTTGCTAATCCCTTTTTTTTTTTTTTGGTGTTTTTTCTGTAATGCAAGTTTTTCAAGTTATAAACTGGCCAATCAGACGCCTCAACGAAAGCATCTGATCTCACATTGAACGTTCGAAACATTTGATTGACAGATTTTGTGTAGCCTGCAGTCAAGTTGTAGGGGTGGGGCCTGTCAACAAGCTCACCCCTGATTGGCAAGAGTGGTATGGCAACCAATCTGGCGACCACTCTTGCCATAGAAACGTGGACTCGGACCAATTACTTCTTAATGACGTCATCTGGCTTCAACATGGCAACGTCCATATCACAAAAAAATGGCCACTTAAATAACTTAATTTGATTGGAGCAGGAAGTAAGCCGTTTTCTGTGGGTGATGTCTAGAGCTTTGATGGTGTGGGAGTTTTGATCAGTAATGAAGCAGCAAGAGTCGCTGTTACTCCCCCCTCCCCGTGTTCAAGTGTTTAACATTTAATATTATCTGTAAACATTACATGTACTGAAACATAGCAAGCACTTAATTATAAATCTCACACACACACAAAAAATCCCCCATAGTGGTTAATGGACTGTCCCTCCCTTGAGCAGGAGGATGCAGGCTTTTTCTCCCAGAAGCCCTTGAAGTTGGAACATGGGACTCGCGGAAAAAGTAAATTATTAGCAAAGATGAATGTGTTTATTATAGTTCACATCACACACCATATGCAGTCCTGTAACTTTCAAAAAGAAAAGAAAAAAACGTGATGAGTCATCACCGCGGTGATCATCTCATCGCCGTGGTGATGTCACACTCGGACCAGTTCTCATCTACAGTCAGTGGAATGCCCCCGTTTGTAGTGCTGACTTTGCTGAGCTCACAGCTGTCACTCTTCTAGGCTGAATCTGCAGATCGAGTGCAGGAGAGTGACCTCTCTCAACCCGCTGTCTGTGGAGTGGGCCTTTGAACTCACCAGGGCCAACATGCAGGCACTGTAAGAGGTTCCTTCTGTTCGCATTTTTGTCCGTGCAGCTTGAACTGTTTGTTTGTGAGTCAAACACGTTGGAAACGGAGGGCGGAGGGAACACATGCTGTTTATTATCTTTCCGTAGATACGAGCAGAGTGAATGGGGTTGGAAGGAGAGGGAAAAGAGGGATGAGATGTACGATGAAAGGGCGTGGTACCTGCTGGCCCGCTGACGGCGATTCCTCCCCCGTGGCTTTCTGTCACTTCCGGTTCGATGTGGAGTGCGGAGAGGAGGTTTTGTATTGGTAAGGCCGTCATCACAGTGTTTGTGGATTTAGAGCGAAGTCTTTGGGTTAGTTTGTTTGAGCTTCAACACGTTTCCTGACTCCGCAGCTACGAGGTTCAGCTAGAGAGCAAAGTGCGCAGGAAAGGGCTGGGGAAGTTCCTCATCCAGATACTCCAGCTCATCGCTAACAGGTAAAACCTCCAGTCCCTGTTTTAGTCACACTGGTTTTTATTAAAGTGACTCCCAGCAAAATCCCTCACGACATAATGCTGTTTAAAGCAGTGGTCTCTGACCTTTTTTAGGGCACGGATTGGATTGATGCCAGACAGTATTTTTACTGTACAGTCGCTGGTACTAAGGATGAGTCAGCTTTTTATTTATGTCAACTATTTTCTCTTTTAACGGCCCACCTTCCCTTAACCCTGGAGTCAATCTTTGGAGCCACATATATATATATATATATTAATAAAATGGTTGTAATTTTAAGAAGTGTTACTTATTCTTCACAATTTAATTTTACTTAGTCAGATATTTGAATTTGTGACTGAAGTGCTTCTCTAATACTACGTACAAACCAGGCATGAGATGCGCATTCAACAGAACGCCCTTTTAGCATAGACTGCTGCTCCCCGACACTAGCGCATGTCCAACAGTTGGAAGAGGCTTGGTGCGAAATGCCAAATCTCTGGACTCTTACTCCAGACTTTTGCTTTCACAGCTCTGTCCCGATACATGAAAGACTTGGTGTCATAGTTCCTGCCGGGCACAAACTGCAACTATTTATTTCTCCTCCATGATCAATTTTCAAACGGTTGGCACTTCTGTGAATTGAAAAGGACACTACCATCACTACCGAATCCAATCGGCACAGTTAACCTGTCCGGTCAAAGTTCAACTGGTTTAACTTTCAAAGCGAATTTTGCATGTAGATAACGGTCGTAGAAACTTGAATAGCAATGCAAGAGTTTTGAACGCTGAAGCCCAAAACTTGCATACACACGCTTTTACGTAGACTTTTCATTGGAAGTGACCACTTAAATGCGCGTCTTGGAGCCCAGTGTGAATGTAGCTTAACAGTAAAATAAACAGTGTAAAGTGAAAAAGGAACTTTTCCCTCAGTGATTAAGGCTCAACCACTGAAGGAGAGTTAATTTTCATTCTCAATAAAAGATCTGAAGTTGGTTTAAACTTGTTATTTTTGTTTTTACACTAGATTTTGTTTAGGCACCATTCAAATGTTGTTCGCTTTCAGCAGATCCCTTCTGGGGTTTTCAGAGTGAATCAGCTTTCACTGATTTGCACAGGTGGTTTTGGCAGAGATGTTTTTTTTTTTTTTTACACCCTTCCTGACACAAAGGGTTGTGGGGACCGGTATACGGAGGCCCAGTCTTGGGGCCCCCTTGTGGCTACATAGTTGGACAGGAGCGTGAAGAGTCTTGGCCAAGGCCCCACACTGGATGAAGCTCATCACACTCCCTGGAACACAAACTCTGGTTTCCCATGCACCAGGCCGTCACGCCTGGTGCACCCCTGAGCCATCCAGCCGCCCACATAGGACCTATTAAAATGTGGCATAGATTTTCCCGTAGGATTAAACCTTAATTGTTAAAGTGAAAGCTGAAAAGAAAACAGACTTGAGCCTCGATTGACTTTTAAGGTGTTGTGGATAACCGCAACATAAGGAGATGACAAAACTCTGACAAAAACTTGAATTTCCTAAGTATAGTAAATGTAAATTCACTGTGTTAGCAACACTATTTGTAGCGTCCTCTTTAAAAGAATCCAGACCCATTTTCCTGAAAAATTAAACAATGTAGAATACACCACAAACCGAGTGGGCCACTAAACACATTTCTGATATTTTTCTATTGCACTGATGTCACCATGGATTCTTACGGGTTAACATCACCTCAATACTTTGTAATGTAACCCTGGTTGTCAGTGACAGAGGTCAAAGGTTTCCTGTTGGTCTTCAGCACGTTTACAGTCTAGCAGCTATTTTGGTCTATTCTTCCATGGAGATCTTCTCAAGAGCTGGGATGTTTTGGGGCCGACATGACTTTAAACTCCTTCCACAGGTTTTGGATTGAGGTTCCCATTGAACTGTACCCGTAAAGAACATTACCCTGGGCTCACACTGCGGTGCGGCCGCCGGAGGATTTACGTAACTTGAAAGTGCAAGAGGCAGTCAACTGGCGCTCCCAAACCATTTTTGTTTGCAGCTAATTTTGGCTGGACGCCGGTGCGAGCTGGAGCACTTTTGTGTGTTGGGGCAAATTAACGACCTAAACCAGAGATTATGCAAGCGAGTGTAAAGTGCATCCGGTACCGTTTTCAAAATAAAACCCATTTTCCGCTCTACTCACTATATTGTCATCGGGGTGTAAACATTACGTCATATCCGCTGACCCAGGGTTACAAAGTGTTTGGTAGAGCGTCATATACCATGGATGACGAGAGGCTGATCACAGAGGTCAGACCCCCCCCACCCCTCCCATCCTTTGTGATACCGCGCATGCTTTTTATAAGAATATCAACAAAAAGAACAGAGCCTGGGCTGCTGCAGGACTGCTGCCATCTGTAGCCGTTATGAGTCATCTGCCGGAGCCGGACTGGACAGTGTGAGCCCAGGGTCACAGACCACTTTGTTCTTTTTAGACTCCCTATACATTTATCTTAGTTTTTGTCTTTGTTATTAAGTCAATCTTTATTTATATAGAACTTTTTATACCTAATGTATTACACCAAAATATAAATGGCATAAAATAAGCACAACAATTTAAAGCTCGCCCCTCCCACTCCCCATCCCAACAAACAAACCTCCACAGGAAAGTTTCAGTGTTAGGGGAAGAATAAACTGCATCCACTGTTGCATTGTCATACTCAGTCACACAGAATTAGGATTTGTGTTTTAGAACATGTTTAAATATGAATCAAAACAATGAAAGTCCTTTCAGGGAACATCACACTTTGAAGACTTTATTCTATATTTTTGCTTTGTACGTCTCCAGTATCATACTACAACAGGTTGCATATTTTGTGGATGTCATTTTGAAAGAGCTCTTCTTCATTTTTGGGTCTAGTACACAGATGAAGAAAGTGATGTTGACGGTCTTTAAACAGAACCATGGGGCTCTCCAATTCTTCAGAAAAGCTTTACAGTGAGTACAGAAACACATGAATGCATATCGATCATTTCTGACTGCCATTCTTTTCTTTTGCATTTTATTTATGTCCCACAAAACAACTACAATAAAGAAAAAACACAACAGATAGCTTACACAAGCAATTATAAGACTTTAAAGACAAAGGCAAATCAAAACTTGGCAAAAAGATTTTTCAAATGTAATAGACATTTTTGTTTACAATGTTTTCTTGTTTATCGCGGGAGTTGCTTTCTCAAAATAACATGATGAAATTCTCAAAGTAGGATTACAGATGTTTTATGGCTATAAAAACCCCCACTACCACACTTCATATACTTTTCTCAGAAAGACAAATAATTTCACACTTTTTTTTTTCTTTCAAACTCTCAAAGTTCAAACCTTTTGCAGAGAAATAAGTCCGGTCCGCCCCTTTAAATGTCTCCACCAATCATTCTTGGAGGCTTAATCACATGTCATCAGTCTGACCAATCAGAAGTGGTTAAAGTCTTCACTTCCTTGTTCCGATTCTGCTCATATAGTTGCTCAGTTCCAACAAAAATACCAGCTAAAGCTCGTCTTTAGCGGTGTGGCTTTCCACAGAATCCGGTATCAGACCGTGGAACAAGTGAACAAAACAATGAAGCAGACAGAAGGGTTGCACAACAGCGTTCATGACAGTTCATGCTGTGCGGACAAAAATGCGAACAGAGACGCAAGTCTGTTTGCATTTGGCATCTGTTTGCACTGCATCTCCCATGATGCATTGGGTTAAAGTGACAGCGTCTCAGTGCACAATGAGTCTTACATGTTAAACGTCTCGAAACCACAACGAACACACATAAAACAGTTTTTAAATCTTCTAACTTAACTTTTATTTCATCTTTTAGAAAAAACAGCTGCAGCTTCCAGCTTTTTCTGCCACAATTATCACAAAAACGCATGTGAGATTGCAGAGGGGCTGTAGATCAGTGCAGCATATGAGTTTCTCCTTTTTTTTTAATTTTGGATGCTGGTGTGCCGGGGGATTTTGGTCAAGGTTAAAGTGTGCCGTGGCTCAAAAAAGGTTGAAAAACACTGCTGTAGAAGACTCGGCATGGAGAAGATTTACCACAAGGTCAAACGCCAACAAGGATGCAGAACAGCATTCAAAATTCCACACAAATACCAGTGAAACGGTGAGACCGCAAAAGGTGAACCGCTATAAAGCGCGGGGCCGCTTAGTAAATACCTAAAACCGACACATACAGAGTTTCAACTGCATCAAAGTTTGTAGCTTCGTCTGTTTTATTACTTTTTACCGATATCTTGTTGGATCTGAAGATTTTGAAATCTTCTTGTTTTTTCTGTCAGGTTCGAGGTTGATGAGACTTCACCCAGCATCTCTGGCTGCTTCGAGGATGACTGCTCCTACGATATCCTTAGCCGGCGAACCAAGCATGGCGAAGCCTCGGCAGGACACACCCACGGCGGCGTCCACTGCGGCAGCTGCTGCCACTGATGGGCCCAAGCCTCACGTTTTATGGGTTTAAAAGCCAGCAACTATCATTGCTGCGTGTGAAGGCTTGATGGTCTGAACGGCTATGATACACGGGCAGCAATCTGCCGGAAGGTTCCTTTTCATTGTTTCGTGCATCTGAGTGTGTGTGTATTCTTTGACAAAGGCGGGGTACATTTTCCACACACTGGGTTTTGTTTTACTCGGTTTTCCTCTCGTCTTTTCCGTCTTTCCTGATTTCCGTAGTTGAGAAAAGAGCAGTAACAGTGATGTACTGCGAACTTTGTAGACTATTTTTAAAGAAACTGCAAAAAATGCACTCCTGATTTGGGACTCTCATGGTTTGAGTTCATCACAGTCTGGGTTATAATCTGATTTATTCCTAATTTTGGTCATACTTACTCATCAGGAAGTATATCGAGAGAAAAGTTAGGTTTGATATTGCATAAAAGAAGCTAAGGACTGCACAACTGGAGACTCAAAAAATCCTAAATTGTAATTTTTGCCCCAAATCAAAGAAAAATAACCTTAAAGTTTGAAGAAAAATCAAGTAACTAGCATAAAACCTGCATATAAAACTTTTTTTTGTTTGGGATTTCTAGACATTCTAATGTTCTGTTTCAAACCTTTGAGATGTCGACTCAAAAAGTTGCATTTTTTTGTTGACGTATTCTGTAATTTCAAAGTAAAAATATTTCTCTAGTTTTTATTAACTTGTTGCTTTCAATCGAGGCTGGTTAACAAATAAAAGGAATAATGGTACTAAAAATATAAACACATTTCTCTTGCTTACTCAATTTTATATCAAACTAAAGTCTTACGTTGCAGCCATTAAAATTTTAGCTACCAGGCAAAGAAACAATAAAGCATCGCCTACTAAGTTCTAATGTTTTTTTTTTGTTTTTTGTTTTTTTTATTCTCCTCTGATGGCTTTTATCAACATGTAGCATCTCTGCTGGGCATGTTTTGCGTGGAAACGGTGGGAAAAGTCACACCCTATTCAGCATTGAGAGGTTTTAAGCGCATCTGCAGCTAAAGTTTTTGCTTTATTGTGAAAGGCAGAAGTCTCACTTCAGCTAAGAGCGTTTTCTTCACATTCTCCAATAGTGACGGTTACATTGGTCTGTAAATATTATACTTTCAGTTGCGTTTATCAGCTACAATCTCTTTTCTTGGTCTGATAAGAACCACATGAGCTTCTTAAAGCATAGATGCTTAAAAGAAAACTGAAAGAAAAGGAATTTTGAGGTTACCGCAGATTTGTTTTGAGGATTGGGAGACATTTTCTGTTCTTGCATCTTCAGCGTGTAAAAGTGAAACACAGCCTGCATTTTACAGCCATTTGGGTTTTTATTCCAAACCTGTCAGGCAGCATGAAGGTCGAAATGACAAGTAATGACATTGTTGTCCAGTATGACTCTGGACCACAAATTAACAGTTTTTTGTGGCACTGAAAAGTCATGTAAACAAATTCCTTTTTTTATTTGCCTTTAGATAATTTTAGTTTCAAAAATATGTATGTTTTTCCGTTAACTTCCAGTCATAACATTAATGCTTCCCTTTTAGTACACAAAAAGATCATTTGCTGGGAATTTTGCATCGGGAGGGGCCTCTCGGACCATCAATGAACCATTTTTTCTCTCAGGTTGATGAAATTTGATTTAACCTCATCTTTCTGGGAATAGTTAGCTGTGTTACTTTTTTTTGTTCTTTTTTTTCTCATGTAAAAACGTTAAATCCACCTGGAATTTTTGCATTTTTAGTAAAAACCTGTTAATCGTAGCTTATTCAGTCCCTTCGAAATGTGACACTGCATGAATTTCCCTTAAACCTGAGCCACACGGCTGCAGTCAATCCAGGCAGGTGTGCCGTTTCTGTTTTTTAACCTCTATAAAAACTCACAGGCTTTAAAAAGGATTTAGTGAAAGTATAGGTTAAAAGTGAGCTTACATTTTGTTTAAAATAAAGTTTGTTTTAGAAAAAACATTGGTAATCCTCTCAACTTTCAAGATTTCTCTTTTTTTCTCTCTGTATATAAATATGTATATGTATAAATATAAAGTGTTGTGGCTCCATCCTCTCTTTTTCTCGGCCTTTTACAGGTTCAGATCTCTGAAGATTGTGTTGAATCATAGAAAACTACATATTTGAGAGTGAGTGTTACAGTCTTGTCAGCGACAATGAAAGGGAAAGTCGTTCTGCCTTGTCAGTGTTTTATTTGTATGTTACAAATAAAGGAAACTTCTTTGACTTTATAGAATTTGCATTTTTCTTTGTGGGTTTTTTTGTTTGTTTAATTCACATTTACATTAATATTTTCTTTTTAAAATACCTGTGTGAAAAATGGTTAAACGCAAAATGATGAGCTGGAACACAGAAACCATTGTTGCCCAATTTTAATAGGATTTTCAGATTATTGTTGGTTTACAGTGGTTTTGAAGACCAAACTACGCTTTATTGATTCAATAAGTCCGACTGGTGTAGATTCTTAGTCATCCAGATCATGATGAAATAAAAATTCAACGGGAAAATGTGTCCAGCTCCGCGGAACTATGCTCCGCGGAACCATCGCTAAATGTTTTGAGTGGGACTCGTTTTCGTGTTGCGCCGATTCCGGAAGTAGCTGTTGCAGGCGCTGCGGAGATGTCACAGCGGAGTAAATGAATGGATGCTGCGCTCGAAGCTCCAACGGGTCCATCTCTGTCCCACCAGGATGACATGAGACGTCGAGGTCGTCGCTCCTCGTCGCCTTAAGCCCCGCCTCCCGCCGTTTCCGCTGCTGGTAGGAATTAGGCGCCAGGTTCACTTGGCCTGCTTTGTCATCCAGTTATTTAGCATAATTCGACCTTTTCTTTTTGCTTAAGTCACCCTGACATTTTTACAAGTCAGAAAAACACTGGTATTTTTAACTGTTACTACACATTTAAAAGCGAAGCGATATATTTGCAATGGGTTCCGTACGCGTGCTCTAAACATTCTCATCTTTAGGATACCATGGCAACCAGGATGAAGCTGAAGCTGAAGACTGTGTTTGTGATGTACTTCATGGTCTCACTGATGGGTCTCATCTATGCTCTTATGCAGCTTGGTGAGTGATGCATTCTTATCTTTCTGTGTCCAGTTTATAGCAAAAAATATCAACACCTCGTTACATTCCTATAGGTGGGCGAAATAAAGTATTTGTACTGGAGTATTGAATGGTTTAAACATATAAAAAAAAACTAATTAGAGTACTGGCAAAACACTGAATATGGAATATAGAATATTCATTTTTTCACATTCCCTTTCTAAAACCATTTTTTAAAAATAAAATCAGAATTCAAACAGCTACAAGGATCAAACCAATTACATTTATATGTGTACTAAATAAATAGTACTAGATATTACTAAATCATTAAGTTTTAGGAATTTGCGACTTTTCCTTCTTTCTGTTAAAAGTTCAGTAGTTTTAGAAAATCTCTTCCAAAATGTACGTTTCATCTACGTCTCATAAAAATTACAAATTTATCCCTATGCAGATGCCGGTGGATTTCTTCAGTTTAGGGTTGTAAAGTTTCCAAACAGGCTAAGGTATGAAAATGTGTCAGAACTTTCTGTCCTCTGTGTTGAGCAGGTCAGCGCTGCGATTGCACAGAACACATCATGGTGAAAGATCGCACCATTTCCCGCCTACAGGAGGAGCTTCACCACCTCAAGGATGTCATAAAGAATTCGGAGGCGACCAAACGACCCCCGAAGCAGCCAGCCAGAGACCCCCCGCCCACCGCCATCTTTGTCATCACTCCCACATATGCCAGGTAAGCCTCGCCTTTCCCCGTGTTTCGTGTCTTCATGTAGCTCCGGGCTCTAGCGGCACCTCTGATCTTAATGCAGGTTGGTGCAGAAAGCAGAGCTGACCCGCCTGTCGCAGACTTTCCTCCACGTTCCTCAGCTCCACTGGATCGTGGTGGAGGACTCGCCCCAGAAGACTCCTCTGGTCACCGACCTTCTGAAGAAGAGCGGCTTGGTCTACACCCACCTACACGTGCCAACCGCCAAGGACCACAAACTCCAGGAGGTACAGAGCTGATCCTGTTTTCTCCAGGTCTTCAGGTTTGTTTCAGGTCCTACACCTGTTTGTTTTTATTTGTATTTTTTTTTTTTGACAGGGAGACCCCAGCTGGCTGAAGCCCCGTGGCGTGCAGCAAAGAAATGAGGGGCTCCGGTGGCTGCGAGAGGACAGACGGGCTGAGGCAGGAGGGGACAACCAGCAGGGGGTGGTATATTTTGCTGACGACGACAACACATACAGTCTGCAGGTGTTTGAAGAGGTGAGAAATGAGATGTTTAGCTGTTTTTTAGAAACAGAAACTTGAAGGTTTGAGCTTTTTCTGGTTTGGACTCAGATGAGGAGCACCCAGCGGGTGTCAGTCTGGCCGGTGGGGCTGGTTGGTGGGATGAAATACGAGAGGCCCGTGGTCGAAGGAGGAAAGGTACACTCACAAAAACAGTCTTTTGGGCCTAAAGGGAGATGTAGCCGACAGAACCTGAATAACAATCGCTCTTTGACATACCATAAATCTTCGACAGTTTACACCAGGGGTCTGCAACCTTTAGTATTAAAAGAGCCATTTGGGCCTATTTCTTACTGATCAAAACGTAGTAGGAGCCGCTAAGTCTTATCACAACCATTCAAAAATGTCATACGGCTTTGGTTGATGTTTCTCTTTCGGTATGAATACATCAGATATATACAAAGGAAAAGCCTTTTCTCTAAATGTGAAATTGCGTTTTTACTGTTGAACTTACTACTTCCTTTCAAAATAAAAGACATCCTGTGCCACACGGGATCGTCCTACTGAAGTTAGCGTGCTCCCATGAAAAAGTTTTAAAGTCAAACGTGGCATTTTTTCTTGTTATTTCTTAAATCTACTGCTGTTAACTTGAACATGACTTTAGTGGTTTATGATTCAATAGAAATAGTGTATAAATAATCTAAGGATTTACTCTCCTATCAATTCCCTTCTGTGTAGCTACTAAATATTGTTGCGCAGCGTAAAATATGATCTTTAGACTCATAACATAAAAAGACCAATCAGACAAGATCAAATATGTTACTAAAGTTTTGATCAAATCTGTGCAAAATGGTTGAGGAATGGTAGATCACACCAGATTTGAGTTCCTGTAAACCTATCTAGTCTAAATTAAATCCAATGCTAAGCCAACTAAATCATTTTTAAAGGTTAGGGCTACTATTATTTTTTCTTACTTCAGCCAAAGAGTTGCATGTTGGAGACCCCCGGTTTACGTGATAAACAGGATTCTGACGCAGAGTAAAGCCGCTCTTCGTATCAGCGTTTCAACACATCAGCAACGCTTCAAAATCCGCTGGAAGTACATTCATTGTGTAAACAATGGAAGGCCCCGTTCGCACCGGGCATGTGACGCGCTAAAAAGCAGATTCTTAAATGCTAGTTTAGCATATAGTTGTTCACATTGGAGGAGCCCTACTCGATACCGGCTCATGTCCGCCACCTACAGTTGGAAGAGGCTTGGTGTGAAATGTCCAAATCTCCAGGCTTTTCCATTCACAGCTCTATATGAAAGGCTTTGCGTCATGTAAGTCCAGCTGGGCACAATGACAATATTTACTTCATGATCGATTTTCAGCGGTTGGCACTTCCGTGAAATTCAAAGGCACGCCATCCATACGTCACTACCAAATCCGAGTCTCTGACTGGTCAAAGTTCACCCGGTTTAACCGTCGACACATGTTCAGTTGCCACACGTTTTGTTCGCAGAGTCTTGAAACGGACATAAAAACTTGCGTAGTGACACATGAACATGAGAGATTTGAACACAAAAGTCACAAAACTCACATTTACGCGCGTTTACGTAGACTTTTCATTGAATGTGGTTTCTTGAATGCATGTCGCCGAGAGCCGTGTGAATGTTGCTGAAGAGTTACAGGGGGTTGAAAGAAAAGCTAAAGCTCAGGTGTAACCATTTTTCTATTCCTTTTTTTTTCTGTTTTTTTTGCTGAAGGTGGTTCGCTTTCACACCGGCTGGCGGCCCAACCGCCCCTTCCCCATAGACATGGCCGGCTTTGCTGTGTCCCTGAAGCTGCTTCTGGCCAATCCAGAGGCTTGTTTTGATGGAAACGCACCAATGGGACTCTTGGAAAGCAGCTTGCTTCAGGGTCTGGTTACGATAGATGAGCTGGAGCCTAAAGCCGACAACTGCACTAAAGTATTCCCTGTTTTTGAGTTACGACAATGACAGAGAACAAAAGGAGAAGTTTGTCTTTTAAAGTTCTTTCTGATGTTGTGTTTGTGCTCTGTAGGTGCTGGTGTGGCACACACGGACCGAGAAGCCCAAGATGAAGAGAGAGGAGGCGCTGCAGGCACAGGGACTGGGTTCAGACCCGGCTCTGGAGGTCTGAAGAACACACCCAGACAGACCCATCCTCCGTTTTCAGATCTGTTACTCATCATTGTAAAGTGTTCTGGTCTGCCAGCTCTCTCTCTGGTTCAGGTCATAAATGTTAATGTGTGTGTGATAACTGTGTTGACAGGCTGTGTAAATGTCAGGACTGTTGGATTTGCTTTACTTCCTTCTCAACACTGCAGTACTGTACGTTACCTGAAGAGGGCGCCAGTTAAAGAATCTAAAGTCACCTTGTTCTTGGAGCTAGTAGAACCATTAACAATGCATGCATGGCCATTTTGAAGGGTTTTTTAGTCCTTGATATTTATTTTTTACACAAAAATCCCTTCTCATGTCAGTATTGTTGGGCCGTCAAAGCAGCAGCATCTGCAGAAGTTGTTGCCTTGTCTCTCTGCAGTATTGGACTGCATCACCTCGTCCAGCTTCATGCTAAAACTTCACACTAATTAGGTTTTTTTTTCAGGAAAATAAATCCTGATTAAATAGTGAATGATTAGTCTATAGCTACACAGTGAAAGATTGTTTACATTTCAAATCGATTGTTCCGGTTCCGGTGTGGATAACGTTAAAAACTAACGGCTGAAAGAGGCGATAGGTGTGACGCCACAGATTGACATGGACTGATTTTTAAAAAAAAGTTTCTGTTTATCTTAACCGGATTGGACATTGCCAAGCATAGAATGGGAAAATTGAAAAGAACACGCCCCCCCCATGAGGTCATTCTTACAGAACACCTGTCAATCAATAAGCCACACTTCTCACTTGAGTAAAGTGTAGATCTCAAATATTGAAAACAACATTTTTTTTTCATTATCTTGCTTCTGAATTTGAGCACAGAAAATAGCCATTTTTGGAACTAGATTATGTTTATTTTTCAATAAGTTGGGCAGTTTTTACATTGGAGTGAATAAGAAAAAGTTGGATTCACATTTGATAAAATGTCCCAATTTGGTTTAAATCTCCCTTAAACTGTTGGTACTTTTAGATTCTTCGCCAGCTAAGGCTGTAGCCGGAACAAGCTGCTGTTTAGGACACAGACAGCAGGAGCTTTGTCTGCTGTAGAGTTATCTGTGCCTCTGAGGACATTATCTCCATGTTCCTATGCTCATGTATTTATTGCTGTAATTATGTTCTGCACATGGTACAGCGTGATAATAAACCTATATCAGACATGCTCCGTGTCTGCTGTTGGATATCTGTTTAAAGTCTACTGCTGTTCACATTTGGACTCATTCAGACAGAGCCAGGGAGTTTTAATTGTCCACAGCATTGACAACACTCTGCTTGCAAAACTCAAATGTGATGGAGCTGCTGCACAGAGCCGCTTTATCATCTCCTGCACTTTATCAGGTACATCATGCTAGTACCGGGTTGGACCCCCTTTTACCTTCAGAACTGTCTTAATCCTTGGTGGTATAGATTCAACAAGGTACTGGAAACATTCCTCTGAGAGTTTGGTCCATATTGACGTGAAAAAATCACGCAGAGCTGCTCATCCATGATGCCAATCTCCCGTTCCACCACATCCCAAAGGCGCTCTATTGGGTTGAGGCCATTTGAGTCCAGTGACATCATTGTCATGTTCAAGAAACCAGCCTGAGATGATTCCAGTTTTATGACATGGAGCCTTATCCTGCAGGAAGAAGTCATCAGAAGATGGTACACTGTGGCCATACAGGTATGGACATGGCCAGCAACAATACTCCGATAGGCTGTGGCGTTGGAACCATGCTCAATTGGTACTAAGTGGTCCAAAGTGAGCCAAGAAAACATCCTCCACACCATAATACCACCACCACCACCAGCAGCCTGAACTGTTGATACAAGGCAGGAGGGATCCATGCTTTCATGTTGTTGACGCCAAATCCGAATGTTGCAGCAGAAATGGAGACTCACTGGGCAATCTTCTATGGCCCAGTGTTGGTAAGTCTGTGTGAATTGGACCCTCAGTTTCCTGTTCTTAGCTGACAGGAGTGACACCCTGTGTGGTTTTCTTCTGCTGTAGTCCATCTGCCTCCAGGTTGGACGTGTTGTGCATTCAGAGATGCTCTTCTGGAGACCTCGGTTGAAACCAGAGGTTATTTGAGTTTCTGTTGCCTTTCCATCAGCTGGAACCAGTCTGGCCGATCTCCTCTGACCTCTGGCATCGACCAGGCATTTCAGCCCACAGAACTGCCACTCACTGGATATTTTCTCTTTTTCAGACCATTCTCTGTAAAAAAAAAAAAACATATCTCAGTAGATCATTAGTTTCTGAAATAGTCCGACATGCCCGTCTGGCATCAACAACCACGCCACGTTCATACCAGAAGAAGTTTAGGTTTAGCTGTTGTTGGTGTGTGTTTTATAGTTGTAGGTCAGTATTCATGTGTTCAGGTTCTCTCATTTAGAGTATTCCAAGGAATGTGTTCGTTAGCTTCCAAATCAAAGTCCGAAAATGCTCTTTAAAATGTGTTTCTCTGGTTTATTTGCATCATATTCAGGTTTTCTCCTTTCACAGTGAAATTATATCAAAATGTTTATTTCAAAATGACACAAATTAATTAAGCTTATTAAAAATGATCAACTTTATGCCCTTTAAGAAGGTCAAATCTTGCCTCATTAGAATAGGATGCTTGTTTTTGTTCAGTTTGTCGCTGAATTTGAAACCCGACCAGCAGCACATCTGCGTCACTTAAATGTGTCAAAGCTGTGTCAGGACCATGACTTCAGCTCATCATTTGTTTCGATTTTTCATGCCCCGTCTGACTTTCACAGACATGATTTTTTTTTGCAGACTCCATACATTATTCACCCCAGCTTGCCTGGGCTTGGTTGTAACCACGGTGAACCCCCATCCAGCATCCACTTTTCTCACTGCTACACAAACGTCAACACTTCCAGGTGTTTTACAGGCCTGAGTGACTTAAAGCTGCCACGCCCTCTACGCTTGTTGACCCTACATGGCAGCAGAGGAGGTGAACTACACACTCGCTGGAAATGAAGGAGGTGAGTAAGAAGAGCTGAAGTCATGAAACGAGTATCACAGTGTCCCATCTTCTCATTAAGAAGACAACTGCAGTCCAGACGAGCTGTGACTCTTCACCAACACTCAGTTTGATGTCTGTTTGTTTCTGTGGCTTCTGGTCTCTGTGTGTCATCACGCTGTGCATGTGTGTGCATGCAGAAGGAGGCGTGCTGCTGCTCATCCCGACTTGAGGAAACCTACTGCTTTTGAGTATTACTCCACACACACAGATCCTGGTGTTCGCTGTCCCACCCAAACCTTGTGTTTGCAGTTTCTGATCTGTGACGTGGAGGAGCTTTTTTCCAAAGTTCACTCTGATGTAATCAGCTGGTTTTTTTTTTTAATCTATATCTTTATTATTAAACATTATGTCTTTATTTAGAGCACTGTGTGAGACTGCAGGAAGGACAGATTAAAGGTCATAAGGCACTGGTAATGTTGCATTTATCTTTTCTGGGTTAAAGGTAACGTCTTACATTTAAGGTTTTTTCATCTCCCACGACGATCATCTTCTGATCGATTGTAAAAGCGTTCCCAGTTTTCTTTCATTTATAATTATGTCGTTTTTAACCAGAATCAAGAAAACTGTGTCCTTTTCTGGGACATAGTTTCTGCAGAGCGGCTGTAGTTCATTAGAAATTTACCGCTGAGTTGTGGGGGGGGGGGGGGTGAGCAATATCGGCGCTATCCAGCCTTTCAGTTTAGAGCCAGATCCCAGCTCAGACGAAAGGGAAAATAAAGATGTTTGTGGATCTGTTTGTCTACAAGCGGATGCATCAGAATGGAGCAGAGCAGGGGGCTTGTGGCCCACCGACTGTAGCATCACAGTTACCAGCTTTTTCAAACAGCAATTTTTATTTGCTCCTGATTCCCGATTTTAAGAAAGAAATGATCAGGGATACAACTTAGAGCTAATTTATCTTTATATATGTCCTCCATCACCAGAAAAATGCCACAAGCCCATAGTAAAAACTCCATAGTAAAAATTTCCATTGGAATGGGTCAGAATTGTCAAGATTTTAATTCAGTAGAGATTATTCACAAAAATTCAAGACAGTTGATCTCAACAATAAAAAAAAGCAGATGTCACATCTCTTGGAGCAGTTTTCACAGCAAAACAAAAACGAGAAAGTCAATTCTTTTGGTCTTTCAGAGTAAAGCGGTTTTAAATCATGAAATAAAAAAAGTGGTCGGACACGGGGGTAGAGCGATCAACCACTGACTGGAAGATGGCAGGGTCAGTTCCCGCCCTGCATACCCATGTGTTGAATTGTCCTCGAGCAAGAAACTGAACCCCATATGGCTCCAACTGGTTATCGGTCCGCGGCAGCGTTTAGTGTGTGAATGTGTGTGTGGGTGAATGGGACTGTGACTGCAAAGTGCTTTGAACCTTCTAAGAAGGTAGTACAGCGCTACATAAGTATATGCTATTACATTACATTACGCCATTGAGGAGAACGCTTTCACACTGGCTTGTGGAAGAAGGGTCTAAGGGCAGGGATGCCCAGTTTAGTTTAGTTTAGTTTAGGAATAAGCTATTGAATTCTATGACTTTATGTTCTGTATGATTAATGTTCATTACAAAATCACCGGCATAAAGCCCATTGAGATGACTATTGTTGTGAATATTGGGCTATATAAATAAAATTGAATTGACATTGAATTGGTCCAGAGTTGAGTGCTACTTTACACTGCAGGTGTGAAAACTTGCCTGAACCTTTAAGTGTGAATCAAATGATCGAATTACCTAAAATCCTCAAATTTGATTAATTTGCACCTGAATTGAAGTGCGTTTCAGTACAGTTTGAATGCAGGAGGACCACCAAGCTGAGCAAATAGCTGAAGATAATCAAATAAGGTGAGTGAGGTTAGTGATATGAGCTTTCCCTGAAATGTAAATCACAAAATCAGCTTCTTCCTGTTTTTCTTTGTTTTGTTTTTTTCTTTTATATTCTCTCTCAGAATAGCTTCAGTTTGTACAACCGTCAAACAAACAGCTGTTGTCCTGTGTGACAATTCCAGACAGTTTCACCTGATCACCTGTGAAAGCCAAACAGAAGTCACATTTCTGGCACCCCCAGGGCTCTGAGCCAGCCAGAAGTTGAGGTCATGTGTAGACTTCTGAAACATTTAACAAGCCAGTAAAGTTTACATCATTTAAAAAGGACTTTATTTAAAAAAATACAAATTAAAAAATTAAAAATAATAATAAAAAGGACTTTACATTTAGTTTGAAATGAATGCTCCTGGAAAATTACCAAAATAAAAGTCCAAACAAGTACTCAACCCCAAATACATTTACTGAGCTGTAAGTTCATAATAAAAAAACCAAATTATTAACAAAATGTTTAGCATGAAACAATCAAGTCTTCTTTTTATTTTGACTAAATAGAGTTTTTGTTGCAAAAATAGATTCATCTATAAAATCAAAAGTTCCACACAAATTTTATTCATCTTCATTGGTTTATTGTTTTATTTCAAGAAATCGAAGAAAAAAAAAAGATTTTTAAAAATTAACAGAAATGTATCAAGCCTTCATAACTTGTTTGAAAAATAAATAGAAATATCAAAATATTCTTTTCCTGTTTTGTTACCATCAGATCAAGTTAAGCAGTTCTTATTGTGTTTTACCAAAATATATTTCTGTCTTATACATTTTTATGTGTTTATGTTTTCAATTTATGTCTGAATTACTTATAAGCTCAGGGTTGTGAGCTTCAGTCACTCACAAAGCAGGAAGAACATAAAAAAACGAACAAAGGAGTATGTAGAAAAATCAAAAGGAAACTTTAGAAATGGGCTGGAAACTGGAAGTCACGTTTTCCTGAACAGTTAGGATTTGAGGAATTGGAATTCTTACTGACGGCAGGTTCAGGCTCAATGGTTACAGATAACAGAAACACGCTGCAGGTGGAGATGTTTACCTGATGGCAGTTTTTTTTGCTTTCACCCTCTGATGAATGGACGTCTTTGTGTGAATACGGAGGTTTTGTGTCACAGATTTAGTCGTGCGACTTTATCTGTGAGTTTTGCGCTCCAAAGCAGTGTGTGACTTTGTGTGTTTGTGTGTGTGTGTTCATGTGTATGACTGTGAGAGACTATTTCTGTAAGAGATGGTGCGTGACTTTGACTGTAGTGAGTGTGTGACTCTGTGTATGTGTGGTGAGAATGAGTGTGACCATAGTGAGACTGTGTACCTTTGAGTGTGTAACTTTGTGTGTGTGACTATGAGACTGTGTGACTGTGTGTGTACAACTGTGTGACTATGTCTGTAGTCAGTGTGTGACTTTGTGTATGTGTGGTGAGATCTTGTGTGACTGTGTGTGTGTGTTGTGAAGCTGTGTGCGACTGTAGTGAAGGAGTGTGTAACTTTGTGTGTGAGACTGTTTCTGTGGGACTGTGAGACTGCGTGTGACCGTGTGACTGTGTGTGAGTATGATTGGAGTGAGTGTGCGTGTGTGACTTTGTGTGTGTGTTGTGAGGCTGTGTGTGACTATAGTGAGAGTGTGTACCTTTGAGTGTTTGACTTTGTGTGTGTGAGATTGTTTCTGGCTAACTATGTCAAACGGTGTGTGACTTTGTGTGTGTTGTGAGGCTGTGTGTGACTATAGTGACTGTGTAACTTTGTGTGTGTGTGACGGTTTCCGTGTGAATGTGAGACTGTGTGTGTGTGTTGTGAGGCTGTGTGTAACTTTGTGTGTGTGAGATTGTTTCTGTGGGACTGTGAGACTGCGTGTGACCGTGTGACTGTGTGTGAGTATGACTGTAGTGAGTGCGTGTGTGACTTTGAGCGCGTATCTTTGTGTGTGTTTGTGGAGCGCAGGTTTGGGCAGGGCTGTGATGTCACGGCTTAGGGAAGTAGGCAGAGCTGCTCAGCTCTCAGTCATTTATTCATGCTGTACTCAGCAAGAGGACGCAGACCTAAAGCTAACAGAGACACCACCAGCACTTCAGGTGAGACTAAGTTTGTTAAAAGTTTGAGTAAGATTATTAAAAAATTGAGTTTGAATTCGTAAAATATTTCTTTCCTCATTTCTCTGCTTAGCTTTGCACAATTTCACCTACTTTTGAAACTGTTTTTTGGGGTAAAATAAAAGCTAAAACGTCTAAAAGTCCAAGTTAGTCATAAGTATAGACCTTCTTTTAATGTAAATTTAGGTCTTTGTTATAGAATCAGAAGCAGCAGCAGGTGTTTGATCCTTTTTAGCTGCTGTAACTCCTCCGATCAACATCTAAGTTTATGTTCATCTCCATTTTGTGAAAAAATAAACATATTTAAGCTCCGCTTCTTTAGCTTAATTAGAAATGGATTATCAGTGACATCATTGATTGGCAGCGGTCCATCCACCAGCAGCAGAGTTAAAGTCCGACTCTTTGTGTGCACATCTGTATTTGCCTTTAACTGTCAGGACAGTGTATGTTTGCGTTTGACATCCAGTCGCCGTAACAACCTTGACTTGGTGGAGAGTACATCCAGATTTGTCCCATGATAATCAAGCGTGGGACTTCTTAACATTCCTAAACTTCAGAAACCTGCATGCAAAATAATTAAGCTGTGAGGTTTATGTAACTGCATTAATCCCTAATCTCTCCTGCCTCCTTTTCTGCCTCAGAAGGAAAATCTGTGGGAGAATCGAGCGGCAAAAAAGACATGACGATTGGAAAAAACTCCAGGAAGAGCTCGGTCCGAAGCTCCATCAGAGCCCCAAAGTTCCTAGACAAGTCCAGCGGCTTCTACGGTCGCCTGGATGAGCCTAAGGCCACCACAGAGGAGGTGCCCGGGAATGAGGAGCAGAGCATGGGAGACGACGGCTGCACGGAGGAGGGAAAAAGAAGCAGCCCAACCATCTCAGCTGCAGACGAAGAGATGGAGGCGTTTGACTTCTCAGATGACGAAGAGACCCTCCTGAGGAGGAAGCCCGGCCGCCTCAGCAGCAGGTGGAGAAGGAGCACCCGAAAGAAGGAGAAGGAGGAGGATCAAGCGGAGAAGCCGGCGGAGGCCTCCGTCCAGGAGGACATCAGGGGGAAGATCGAGGCGGAGATTGAGGAAATGAGGAGGACAGAGGAGGAGAATGAGAAGGACAGGCTCGGGAAGGACCCCGCACTTGTTCACTTCACGATTCGGGGAGATGCAGACGATCAAGTTCTGATCAGAGACAAGAAGAGGGTGCGAGAAGATGAGGAGGGAGATGAGGAGGAGAGGAAGATGAAGAGGGAGCAAGAAGAAGGGATGAAGGTGCTGAAGAGGAAAACAGTGAAGAATTATCGCAAGGTGAGATGCTGTCACTCACATGTCCATAAAACACTCACTGCACCTTAACTTCCAGCTCCCTGAAGGTTATATAACCCGGCTAGTTAAACAGAGGGCAAAGTCCTGCCTCATCACACTCCAACTATTACACCCCAGGTCGTTGGTTACCATAGAAACGGATCATATCACCTCATTAATGTCAAGCTTTCACAGGGTCAAAGTACAGCTGCCACCGTGTCCGCACTTTTCCTTTACGTCATCTCCCCATGAGAAGCAGGAGCTGGAAGGAGGTTCAAGGAGGACCCTCACCCAAGATCTCCTCCTTCAACTGAAACCTGCATACCTGCGGCTCCTGTATCCCATCCTCTGATCAGTGGAGTGAAACAGCTCCCTGCTGAACCAACACCGGCACAACATTCCAGCGCGGTTAATCAGCTCAGAGCCCAGAGATTAGAAAACAGCCTCACTGCACTGCAAAAACTACAGGCAGTAGAAAGAAGTCCAAAATTCTCATTGGCAGATTTTCTATAAATAAGCACATAAATTGCCATGGGGGTATTAAAAAAATGGTCTTACCAAAAATCCTTATTTAAAAAAAAAATTCCAAGACATGTTTTCCAATTGCAAAACGAATACAATTATTTTTCATGCAAGACGGAGAATAAGAAAACTTATTTTTGAAAGATTCAGCTTTTGCAGTGTAGAGATTTGTGTCTTCTAGTTAGCTTGAGGAGTTATGTGTGAAGCCACGTTCACACCGCCCTCGCCAAAAAATCGTTCAAGCGACCACTTCCAATGAAAAGTCTACATATATGCTAGTTTTGGGCTTTCGGATTGAAAACTTTTGCATTCACACATCGCATTGCAAGTTTCTATGGCCGTTTTCAGGCTCGATGTACATAACGCGAAGCTGTTGATCAGGGACTCGCATTTGGGAGTGATGTATGGATTGCGTCCCTTTTCATTCATGGAATTTCAACTGTTTCAAAATTGATCATGGAGGAGAAATTGAGGATTGCGGGATGTGCCCGGCCAGAATTCTATGACACCAAGTCTTTCATCGGAATAGAGCTGTAAAAGAAAAAGTCTGGAGGAAGATTCCCGAAAACCAGAAACCTCGAAGAGGAAGATTCTCTAAATGCTTCAGCGCATTTAGCGTAGTCTGGAACGGGCGTCAAAATGCCCGGCGGGTCCGTAGCTTAAGAGCGTACGCTACTCTGGCAGAAAAGAAGGTTGGAAAAAGAGAAGCTTAATATTCCCGGGAATTTCCCCGGAACTGCCTCTGCATCTGTGCTTCTGCACGGACAATAGTGAGCTTGTGTCAGGCATGGAAATGATTTCCAGTAAACTCCAGCTTGAGTCTGACTCTCCTGTTTGTTTTGTCCAACAGATAAATTAGGAACAAGCGAAACACTTTGTGTTTTAAATTTAAACCAAGCATCCCTTCTTCTGCAAACACAAGCCTGCACTGCAAAGACAGGCGCCTTAGAAATAAGGTAAAAATTCTTACCCCATTGGCAGATTTTCTTCAAATAAGCAAAAGAAAAATCTGCTAACGGGGTAATAAAATGGTCGTACCAAGAATTCTTATTTTAAGAGGGAAAAAAACAAGTTTTCTCAAACTTAGATTATTTTGCCATGGAAAACGTTTCTTGATGTTTTTCTGACTATAACAGAGATAAAGACAATTTGTCTTGAAACAAGGTTCTGTGTTATTTTGTCAAGATTCAGTTTGCTAACCCTCCACTTCCTCGTCCTCCCATCCAGGCCTTCGACCGGGCGCTTCGACGAGGCTGGGAGACCTTCGTCGCCAACCTCTACAGCGTCACACTCACACCTACGTCGTCATCCTCCTCGCCCTCTCTGAAGAAGAAGAACCAGGATAGCTCAGTGTTAGCTGAGTTTCAGTAGATTTGGACACTTTGAGATGTTTTAATCATAAAATACAGTAAATCCTGGGTTTTTCCATAGTTTTTTCCCCTCTTTTTGCTGAACAATGAAGGATGTGATACTTTTTTTTAAGGTTTTAGTATCTACTCTGCAAGCAGCACACAAGGCATGCTTATGGAAAAAGTTGAGTCTGAGTTCAGCAGCTTTTGGTTTTATTCTAAAACCCATTTTCTAGTCTAGGGTCTGATCCACTGCCGAGAGCGTTTGCTTCAAAGGATCTCTGCTTCGTTGTAGGACAGTGTGAGTGCAGAGGCGTGAGTTTTGAAAGGCAATGACCGATCGGTGGATCTGGACATGATCACGTTTGGTGTTTTTTGGTGCCATTCCCTGTTGTCTGAGAGGAATGAACAGCAGGCACAGTACAAAAAGTAACTAATCTAGGCTTATTTTACACACCACTATAGTATTTATAGGGAAACTGCAAATGACTCTTCGTTTAAACCTGATATAAACGTCTTTTTCACTTTTGTGAACTCTTCTGATGTTGGTTTACTGACTGGCGCGGTTCACCTATTTTTCCTGAAGAGATTCAAATTGAAAATGCATTTATTTTCTGGTTATAGATTTAAACTACTGGATGTTTCACTGTTTGCTGCCTGGAGGTTAGAATGTATTTAAAACTACTTTATCTTAACTTTAAATAAATAAAAGTATGTGTGAAAAGAAATCATTTCATGTTTATTTTCCAAGTACCATAGTCTTCATACTGTAAGTTGTTCTGGAGGGTAAAACTACATTCACACAGCCTTCTACAATGCATGCTCAAGCAGCCACTTCCAACATAAAGTCTAGGTAAATGCACGTTTTAGGCTTCCGCGTTTAAAACTCTCATGTTCATATATAGCTATAAAAGTTGTTAAGCTGATTTTTGGGCTCTATAAAAAATGGGCGGCTATTGAACATGTGTTCCATTTCAAACCAGTTCAATCTTTGACCAATCAGGGACACTGATTCTGTGGCGACGTGTTGGTGTTTGTGTCACCTTCTAATTTACTGACGTGCCAACTGTTTGTTATCTTCCCATATGTCCTCTGATAGTAGCCCAAGAGTTTATTTCAAAAAATTGGCAACCAGCCCAGTCTTTATTAGAGTAAGCCCACTACCGTAACACATTAATGCTTATTTAGCTTTACAAAAAAGAAATAGGAGGAATTTTGTAATTAGTGCAACATATGAACAAATATTCAGAAAACATTGGCATAAAAGCATTCTAAAAAGTCAACTAAACTCTTTATTTCACTTCAGATCACTAAATCCATTGAATTCTTCATCATCTGTGTCGCTTTGAAACAACTCTTTTTTTTTTATTGAACATTAGTAGAATGCAATACAAAAGTACAACATTTATCACAACACAATTAAACAATAAAACATAATTCTGAATACAAAACAGCATTGTTTTGACCTTTTGAATATATTAGCTATTAGAACAAAATTATAATTAATATAAATTTTTCTTTAAACAAACTGGCATTCAATAATAACCAAATAAAGTAACCACAGAAGTAAATAAATAAGGCTTTGAAACAACTCTGCCAGCATTTCTCAGTTGGAAATCCGGTGTTCTCTTGTGATTGTTAGTGAGAAAATAACAAACACACAACTATTTTTTTGGCACACCTGGCCAATTTATGGAAACAAAATGCAACTTATACTCTGAAAAATACTGTACTTTTGTTTGTTTGAGTGTCCAGAAATTCAACATCAGCTTACTGAGAAGGCTATAAATTGCCAAACTGATGTAAAAAAAGATTTCTGTTTCCCCTAAACACCAGTTTCTTTATTAATATTAAGCAATCATTTTGTATACATCACAAAGAATTTCAATTTAGGATAATATATAAATTCTGTCCAAATTTTGTCGATGTGAACATAAAGTCAACAAATCACTTCTGTTCAGGTGCTTCCCTACAGCAGGAGGTAAGGTTAATAAAGCCAAAACAAATAAAATAAATTACAGCTTATTTATCAAAGAGGTGAAGCTGCTAAATAGGCACCTTTTCACCTTTCAAACTAATAAACCACAATGACAACAAAATATGTACTGGACTCTGGAATCCTTACTTCCACGTCACCAGATATGGTCATAACTGCACTTTTTTGTTTGTATAGACATTTCTTCAATTAATCATGCAGTTTTTGTACTACAATAAATCTATTTAACTGCATAAAAAATATTCTGCTACTAATATTTATGTTGTTTTCAAGCCTTATCCTTACTTTTGTACGGTGTCTTTTTAAAATAAAAAAAGTTTTACAAAATTGTATTATTACTTTTGCTTTCTTTTTGTTTTGAACAACAGTTTTGAGCAAATTCTTCAGAGTTCTCAGATAAACTAATTTGAATGAATCCCACTTAAATAAATCCTCATTTTTTTACCTTTAAATATCAGTTAGTTTAAAAGTAAAGAAATCCAACAGGACAGAAGATAGGGATTCAGAAAATCGAACAATTGATTTTAAGACACGACAGTAAATCCCTGATTAATTTAAAAAGCGAAAGAGCAGGCAAGCTACTCATTTTTGAAATATAATTTTGTGTCTGCTTATTTTGACATCTTTGTCGCCAACCTGCGGTTAAAAATGGACTCGTCTCGCCAAACGGAAATGACGTTTTTGTATAAAAAAATGGTTTAAGTTATATTTTCACAGACAATACACTGATTGAATCATATGTAAGGGATTTTACATAGAATATTTACATATTATTATGTAGTCAAATTTAAATTCTGAATAGAATTCTTATTTTAGTTTTCTTGCGAGATGTTTTCCGGTGGGAGGAGTCTGTCGTTGCCCTATAAATCCCAAAGGCAAACGCTGGTTCTTCCATTTCTTTCTGGACTCTGTCAGAGGTAAGAGTTCGATAATTTTTTAATCACAATTAAAAGTTGTATTGCATTGTTTACTTTATTTGTTAGAAACATTTGACAGTATGTAAGCAGCACTAAAATAACCCGCAGCGAAATGCTGACTATGTGCTAGCTATTCTAGGTTTAAGCTAGCTTCCTACGTTAGCAGCCATCCGATTTGGAAAGCTATCATTAACCATCTTCCAATAATCCTTTGTCATTCACTGGTAATGCAGTTATTGTAGCAATCAGTAATCTGTCTCCTAAAAATTAACTCAAGTATTTCATTGGAGTTAATGTGCAATTATAAATTATTTTCGATTAAACTTTCAGGCGCCGCTGTTAGCATCGTCTCTCAATGATGAGAATTTCACAGACCTGTACTGAATGACTGTGATTGCACTTTATTATTCTGATGTGAGACGATTATTTATTGTTGATTTTTTTTATAACCTTTTTTAAAGGCATGTAAGAAACTACCAACTTTCAGATCACGCTGCGTGGAGCAGTCGCGTGGTAGCTGAGCAGAGAGACTGATGTGCTAGCATGATCTGTATGCTAATGCTACATTTGGTCATTTTGATCTTTTCCAGAACATGAAAGACTTGAAAGGAACGCAGGAAAAGGTACATATTTACCATAAATATCAGTTCCTAGTTTGGCTTGTAGCTTCACGCTACAGTGATGGTTTCATTGAACTCTCTCACTGAAATCCCTTGAAGACACTTAAATAAACTACACACTGAGTAGCATGAAGTTATCAGATATCACCTTTTTCCCAATGTCTCAATTGTTAACTTGATTTATGAACTTTTTTCCAGCTCAGAAGAATGCAGGACCATTTTCAAGGTAAACGTTAGTGTTTTATTTTTAAAGACATGCAATGGATGTGGAGTCCTGAGCTCAGTGTGCTGCTGTGATGAGTTCCTGAACTCTCTCTTACTGAATCAGCTTTGAAGAAAGTCTCTTTACCAGATTCTGAGTGGCATATTGAGCCTAACAGCTTGCTAATAACTAGTTATTAAAGGTGTAACGATTCATTATAAAAATACTTTATTCATATTATTTGTTTTTAATACAACTCGTAGTTCATTTTGAATAATCATTGACCTTAAATCGATTCTGACGAGTCACGGTGAGACTTCGGATAAATGCGTAGTGAACTTTTTCGTTTAAGTGTAAATTAAAAAAATAATCGTGCGTCATAATGCGTCATTCACATAGTAGTGTTAAAGTTAAGCACTTCTTTTTTTTTTTTTCTTTTCCCCCACATAATGTTACAAACACTACAGGAATGTTTTACCACACTGGTCATGTTTTGCTATCGTCCACTGTGATGCATTTAGGCCTCCACATGTTACCATTAAAGGAAACCTGCAGTGCCTCAATCCAAATAGCATCATCCAATATCTATATAATCAATTTTGAAACAATTATACAGTATAGCTTGAGTCAAATGACAACTTGCCTCAGACAGATGGATCTGGCTGGATCGTATGAACATAAATCTATTTGATTAATTGTTACACCTTTATTAAATAATTTTTCAGATGTGCCCATGTTTTTTCTGTAGGAGTCTCTAACAAAAGGGTTATAGACACTAGGATTTCATAACTGACTTTAATATTGAACTGTTTTATTTATTTTCCCTCAGGTCTTAGCAGATCAATCTGTCCTCCTCATAGGAACCTTAACATTAAATGTAAGTCTTTTAAAAGGAATTTGCAAGTCTTTTACTATTGTGCAAATATGATGATTAAAATATTTGACAAGCATATGCCTGATCATTGTGATGTCATCCTTTAATCTGACTACCTCAAAATGATTGGTTCAAGTTTTGTTTTTACATGTTGCCCTGTTTGAGGAGTTTCCTTCTGTCTTTTAGGTGCAGGATTTCCATGAAGCTGGCATGAGTGCCAGCGATGGATCATGTGAGTTTATGTTTATATTGACGTTTAAATGGTTAGTTTAAATGGTTTTTAAAGATGTCTTTAAGGTTTGAAAGGATGAAATGGGTAAAACCCATCAAACATTTGGACGACTTTGTGTCCCATGGCAATTTGTCACCAAAGCCCTGATCAAACTGGAAGCCTTCATCTTCAGCAGAAACAGTCTGGTTTTTATCTAATGTGTGTGTCTTTTGCAGGACGACTGGGTGGAAAGTATAAAGTTGAGGTAAGTTGAGTTTTTTATGCCTATAACATAAAGGGGGTCAGGTGTGCATTTAAAGCAGTTTCAGTGATGATTAAACTTAGCTCACTTTGATCCCATGTGAAACGACACAAACATCTGAGCAACTGCATCAGCTAGAACGTCTCAGTTCTTCAAACTGTATGACAGAGAAAAAAACAACTTTTTGCTTCATTAATTCCTTTTGTTCTTTGCAGATGCTTCAGCTGATTCCAGCTCAGACAGATGTGATGCAGATGAGGTAAGACTTGACAATATCTAAAATGTTAGTGTTGGTCTAAATATAAGACTTCTGCCTCCAAACATGCAGAGAAGCTTCTGTTGGGGTAGCAGAGTCCAGCTCCCCTCCACACTAGAATCCATTTCAAATGTGGGAAAAAAAGATCAATCATTAAAGCTTCGTGTGGTTTAAAGTTCTCAAATATTTCCTATGTTTAGACCAACACAGTAAGTTGCTGCTGATTCTCAGCCTTCTGGAAATGATGAGATAATTTGGAATCTCGTTCGTCTGAACTGCTGTAGAGAATTTTAATTTCTGATACCATGAAGTTATCTTCATACAACACAATGTGGCGTGTTGCTGAGCTTCAGGCTAACTATGGTCTGGTTTCAGGGCCCGTTCTGTTGAAACTCCCTCGCCCTCGGGATTGTACATCCAGGTGAGCTGGTGATCAGTTTGTGCCCTTTTGTCTCTGTCCAGTTTATTTATGATGACACTCGCACGCGTCTTACGCCATGTGTCGACGCCAGACCTGAAAAGGTGAACCCACTGGTGTTGCCATGGCAATAAGGGGATGACTCGTTGGGGTTACCAACAGTCTGAATGGAAACGTGGACATTGGCATTCAGCTTTAGATGGTGTTGCCGGTTAAATCTTGTTAACAAACTACTCCCTGTATTTTTAGGTGGAGTTTATCTCTGACATAAGGATGGAGCTGCTGGAAGGAGGAACAACTTTGTAGAGCTAGGTTGGTAGTTTTTATTTTTTTTTATTTTTTGACAGCTTGTGGCCACGGCTGCTCAGAAAGGATGAAGTTTACTTATACCGCCCCAGTCTGAAAGTTCGTGACTGATTGGTATCCCCTCTGATCTGCATTGTTGATTATTAAAGAGGAACTGTAACAGAGCTAGCTGCCCTCTCATGCTGTTGCTGTCTTGACTCTGCAGGTCGACGACTCCTTCAGGATTTCTCCATCTGTCAGCAGACTGCAGTTCAAGGCGACTGGACACTCCTGAAGCATTGACGGGTAAATAAAACCACAGCCAAGTTGCTGGGATTGTGAAGATGATGTGCTCTGGTGCGCAGTTGAAGGTTCAGGCCTTTGCTTCAAGGCAGCGTCCCTCTCCTGTTGACCCAGTCCGGCACCGAGAACCCTCTCCCCACAGGTGTAAGGTGGTCTGCTGGGCTCTGATGGAGAGGGAGGTCACACTTGGAATAACTGAAGACGAAAATCTGATCACAGCCCAGAAACAATAATGGTTCAAATTGTATATATTTTTTATTTTAATTCAGTAATGAGTTGAAAGGTCTTTGTCTTCAACAGGCGACGGCTTTGTTCAACCAACTTCTCGATGGTGAGTTTCTGTCGACCCTGAAGACATTTCTGGAGATGTTTGCAGAAGTGATGAGTTCCTATTACCGCCCCAGTCTGAGAATTCATGACTGATTGGTTAACTCCTCTGATCTTTGTAGGGAAATCAACTCTTTAAAATGTTAAAAATGAATAAAAATAAACAAATGGCTGAATTTGATTTGTCTTTTTTAGGCTGGATGGTCTCTGGTGCCTTTTTGAAGAAGGAAGTTTTGTAAACTTTGAACATTTAATAAAAAATGTGTGTGAAACTTGGTGTGACTTGTCAAATTTGTGCACATAAACCTGGTTTTTCTGTTAATTTGTAAAATAGTTAATAGTAATAGTTAACAGTAAAAACAGATGAGACAACAGGTAGGGGATTTCAGGTAAGGAGAAATCTCAAAGTGTAAGATTTAATGAAGCATGAATAGAAGTCTGGCATGTTTGGGATGATGCCAGAGCAGAGCCCCACCCTCAGCCCAGACACGGATGCTGGTCAAGGCTGGACTGAGCCAAATCAGAACAGGGTAGGAAGGGAAAACACTCCAACTAGAAACAGGCGGATTAGGCCTCCCTAGCTTTGGAGAATACTATTCAGCAGCCCAGTTAAGATGCATAGTATGTTGGTGTACAACAGAATATCACTCAAAATGGAAACAAATAGAGTTGACCTATAGTAAATGTCCACCACAAGCAAGACTGGGTGAGAAAATACAAATAGGGTTTTGTTCTGATTTCTATCTTTGAAACGACATTAAAGATCTGGTGGAGCATGGTCAAGAAACACGACAGAGGTGGAGATTACAAACTACTTGTCTGGCCCTCACAATCTCAAAAATACAGAATGGGACAGATGGACAATATCTTTAAGAAATGGAGTGACAGGAATGACGGCAGTGTGCATGTTAACAGACGGAAAACTGTTCAAGTCCTTTGAAAGGCTCAAAGAGGAGTTTCAGGTGGATACGGCTGACCTATTCAGGTATTTTCAATTAAGGCACTTCTACAATACGGAGATTAAAAAATACCTTAGTCAAGATGGAAGCAAGTTAATAGAAATGCTGATGGGGTCTTATAAGAAGTTACATTTAAAGGTTATTTCCAAACTGTACAAATGCTTGTTAAACTGTAATGGATATAACTCTGTATATAAAACAAAAGTGGGAATCAGAATTACAAATTTCACTGTCAGAAGATGAATGGCATTCAATCTGTGGACTACAGCATAGCTTCACATGTTCTAGAAAATGGAGAGAATTTGGATGGAAAAACTTGACAAGGTTTTTTATTCATCCTCACATAAAGAGTAAACAACTGGGAACCTCACAACAATGTTGGAGGCTATATGGGGACTTAAACTTTAACCATTCACACATCTTTTTTTTCATGTGGAAATATTTCTCCTTTCTGGAAAATTATGGTTAAAACCTTTCGGGATATCCTAGGATGTGAGATAGTTATGGACCCACAGATATTGTACTTTGGCCTATCGATGGACGTTATTCGTCTAGAAGACAAATACCTGTTCAAGGTGATGATACTAGCCTGTAAAAAGGCAATAACAAGAAACTGGTTGAGAAGTGAAGCGCCGCCACTGCAGCAATGGAGAGACATTATGGAGGAAACTTTCTCCATGGAGAAGATAACGTATTACTTAAGGCTAGATGCACATAAACTCAAAGATCGATGGAAGAAATGGACACAATATTCAACTCCCTCGGTCCGGTCTTGAAACAATGTCTTAGTTGCTCCCCGCTACTTACGTCTGTTTTTGTCCCCCTCACCTTTTTTTTTTTCCTCCCTCTCCTTCTGTTCCCTTTGCTTTTGTTCTGACAGGAAAAACTGTATTCTGTGTTAAGAAAATTATCTAAAAAATAAGGTAAAAAAAAAAGAACAGGGTGGGATGGCGAAATGTTTGGAATGTGGACAGACAAGCTCCTACAGATTTAAAAGCGAGAATTTGGCTGTGAAGGTGAGAACTTTTGCTATGTACCTGCAGATGAGGTAGATCTCTCTCAGCTTTACTTTAGCACCTTTGCATTCCGAGCAATCTACAATTAGATTAATCCTAATTAATAATAATAAGTTAATGATATTACTTCACTTGCTCCAAAAATTGATAAATTGATTCAAAAATCTTTCCTAATGTAGCATAATTTTGCACATGTTTTTAACTTTTGATACTTGATGAAAGTTTACTATGAAAATTTCTGAAACAGTGTTGTGTCTATTTTACTGATATAGTATTATGTTCTAATCATATGAATGACTTTTATGAGTAACATATATTTTAGATAACTGATCTGCATTTGCCATGTTGATTTCTAAAATAGTTATTTTTAACATAATAATTAAGTAATTCATCTTTGTCATGTGCCTTATCGATACCTTATGATTTTTAATTCTGGCTGATAAAAACTAGGAACCGGATATTGATAAATCATGTAATAAAATGGTTATAGTATAACGGGGTGGAATTATATAAGTTCGCTTCCTTCCACTCCCTTTCAAGCAATATTTATTAATATGTCTAATTATCCTAAGTTTGATTAGTTACTGTATGAATGTATAACTGCAGATTATATTGCTTTTGTGTATTGTTCCTACTTGATTGCTTGAAATAAACCATTTCAAATCAAATTTCAAATCAAAAATTTGAAGTGTGTATACAAGTGAGGTTTTCTAGGCAATTTTAACTGGGTTAAATTTTATAGGCCTGTTCCATTTATTGCTTGAATTCCATCTGGACATTCATCTCAGAAAGCAAGAGCTCTACCAAATCAGCAGTTTTAATGGCAACATTTATTTAAACAATCGCACAAATGTAAACTCCTACAACCAGCTCTGATCTGGTGTCAGTCTTTAGTGAAGATCCGTGCAGCGATGTCGTCTAACAGCCAGTCCACCCCAGCCAGAAGGTTTTCTCCCGTTATTGCACTGCAGCCAATGACGCACCAGTGGTGGGTTTTGATCTCATCCAGGGCCAGTGCCTGCAGGAGAACATCAAGTGTTTTAAATCCAAAACATTAAAGCTCAGTGAAGACCTAAGACGCTTACCTCTCGTATCGCTTCTTTAGATAACGCTCCCGGTAAGTCTTGTTTATTTGTAAACACCAGCAACGTGGCTCCTGCTAACCTCTGTAGAGGCGTAAAATAAAAAATATTACATTAGAGATGCACTCCCATCACCTTTTGATCTATTGTACAAACATCCTCAGTGGTCTTTTTGTGATAATTATGCCGGTTGTAGCTCTAATTAAACAGTGTCATAGTTTCTACAATAGATGTGGGCGGGACTGTTGGTGCAGAGCAACCCCGCCCCCTTCCCCACCCTGTAGCTGAGAGCTCAGAGCAGTGAATTTCTACATCAGAAATAAGCTCTTCTTCCAAAGGGATTTGTTTTTTTTTCCTTCCTAAAGCACGATTTAAATAAAGAAAATCTCAGAAGTGCAATTTTAAGCTTAATTGTCATTATATACATGTTCTCCATCATAAGAAGAACTCGCGCAAGAACATGTCAAAAATCCCCATTTTCATTGCAGTGGGTCTTTACCTCTTCCAGCAGGAGGGTTCTCAGCTCCTGCTTGCAATCGTCTAGTCGGAGTCTGTCTGCGCTGTCCACCACCCACACCAGCCCATCCGTGCTCTCAAAGTAGTTCCTCCAGTAGGAGCGCAGTGACTTCTGACCGCCTACATCCCAGATGTTCAATTTGAACCTAGAAAAAAGGGATAAACAAGGTTATAGAAAGCTAAAATATTCATATTTAAGTTTTATGGTTCACAAAGGCTGTTTTTTAGAACATGTTGTACATTTAAAGTGAATTGCAGCTGGTATTTTAGTCTTTTAGTTAAACCCATTTTAAACCAAAATACTGTCAAATAAATGAATCTGACTCGAAATGTGATCAATCACCCCTTGAAAGTCTTGATGTTTAGATGCAATTATTGGGTTTTTTGTTTGTTTTCAGGAATGCATGCTATTATGTTTTTATCACTATGAAATATTCAGATTTAAGTCTAAAAAAACCCCATTACAGGTAAACATTAAATGTTTGTTAGCAGAGTTTATACCAAAGGGCTGCAACCTGCAGCTCCAGAGCCACGTGTGACTCTTTCACCCCATCCCTCTATTGGGTAAAGAAAAATAAAAAGCTTTTAATTTTTAAAAGTTGCTGTAAAGTACAACGTAAGTAAGTAGTAAAGTAATTAGATGTCAGTAAGCACAACCAGATTTAAGATGCACTAAATTAAGCTGATTTTTTTTTTTCATTTTTGAACAAAGTCAAGGATTTTAAGGGAGCCTTACAGTCAAAATGAAAGAGGTGAAGGCAACATAATCCGCTCTAATTTAATTTTTGTTAGTTAGATTTACAAATTTCTGGCTGAGATGCAACATAGGTGCTCAACAATAACAAGAAAACAGCTTTAAAAGTGTTTAAAATCAACATTTACATTTGTTATGCTTCATAATTTTTTAGTATAAAGTTAATACAAATATTTATAAAAAGAAAACAATTCTAAATATATAAACTATATTTCACATTATTTTAAATCTCTGTATATAATAACTGTCTAAAATGTCTGTATTTTGCCTCCTACCCCCTGTGCTCCAGAGTCTTGATGTTAAAGCCCAGGGTGGGGGAGATGGTGCTGACGTCTTCACCGTTAAATTTCTTCAGAATGGTGGTTTTTCCAGCGTTGTCCAGACCTCTGCACACCCCCATTAACGACAATAACCAGTGCAGCAAAGCTCCGATATTAATACAACATTATTAGTTTTTATGTGTTAACCCATCACACGTTTACATTGAAGGTATCGTGGTTTGTAAACAGAAAACATCCGTTTGTTTGGCTCGGAAAGGCTAGCTGTAGCCTAGCTAAACCGTTACAAGAAGGATACAGCATCAGGAGTCTAACCTCGCGCTCTTTTTGCTTCATCTTTTTCAAAATCGTCATCAACCCCATTTCTGACCGACAATTAAATATATGTAAACATAAATTTACACAAAAAGGGCTTTGATTGTGTCATGCGTAGCTTTCATGTGCAGCATCACAATCCAGGAAGAGTCTGCTGTCCTAGTTCCGCCCAACGCAGCATCTGATTCGTTGGTTCCGTTGATTGGTTGTTGTAAAAATATGACGTCTTCGATTGGTGGTTTGTGGGCGTGGTGATGCTTGGAAGCGTTTCTTGTGTGATCGGTAGATTTTGGCGCCCCCACGTGGCTGTAGTGGGTATGAATCAACTTGTCTCAAAAATTGAGACATTTTTCACTCGTCCCACTTCAATCATCATTTGATCTATTGTAAAACTCTTCTCAGTGGTCTTTTACTTATGATTTTTCCGTTTTTAGCCAACAAAAGAAAACAAAACTTCGTTCATCTTCTACTCTGTTTTATCCCTTTCGGGGTCACGGGGCTGCCTGAGGCTATCCCGGCCAGGAAAAGGTCGCCAGTCTGTCGCAGGGCCACAATCACACACCCATGCACTCTCACAGTCACACTTAAGGACAATTTAGAGTGACCAATTAACCTATGAAGCATGTTCACCTTCATCCACCTTTATTATGGTAGGGACAACACGTCAATGTAAGGATGCGGTGATAGGATAGCACAAGGGTTAAGCCTTCTTGCTGTGAGGCAAGAGCCCTAATCACTGCGCCACCATGCACCCCTTAAAAATAAATAAACAAATAAATGAAAATAAAAAATAAAATAAACAAACTAACAAACAAAAACTGTGTTGTTTTCTTGGACATAGTTTTTGCAGAGCTGTAATAGTTCATTAGAAATTAACTTCTGAGTTTTGGGGGAACTGTTTTTACATACTACTAAAAAAACTTATCATGTTTCAATCCAAATGGTATTTTCCAAGATCAATATGATCAATTTCTGTTTTTTTAAGTTTATAATGGTATAGGTCAATTTAATAATAACTTCCCTCAGACAGATAGAACTGTAAACTGTTTTTACTGTTTTTACTTTTTTGCTTACTGTACTGCTTTTTCTACATGTATGTCTAATAGTGCTGTATGCGATGGAGATGTCAATTTCCATGCGGGAACCTCCCAAAGGGATACATAAAGTTGTCTATTCTATTCTATTCTATTCTATTCTATTCTATTCTATTCTATTCTAGTCTATTCTATCTGGTTGGATTGTAGGAATATAAATCAATTTATTCGGTCGGAAATTTCATATGTAAAAAAATTAAGTCGGATGTGACATTGGCTGTTTACAAGAAGTAGGAAGCCATTTATTTACTTTTTGGACTGTGGGAGGAGTCTAGAGATAATCCAGGAATGCACAAGGATAACATGCAAATTAAGTGAGCCGGTGGAATGGTAGTTAAACTGGAAGAGCAGGATGTCATGTCAATTTACCGTGACTTGAAGGATGTAGGCTAAAGGGAGGTCAAAGAAGCAATGAAAAGGAAAATATTTGAAAGTCAAAGTAGTAAAATGCTGAAGGCTGAAGCTTGTTGCTGCACTGCAAGTAGGTCAGACTGTTCATAGGAGATTTAAGATAGTTTAAAAAAGGACAAGTAATCCACAAACTTTAAACATTTAGGACAAAAGATTCATACAAAATAAAAAAAATGCAATAAATTCGTAGAAGTATATTTGCTTGTTTTCAAACCAAATATTCACTAAATCCTTCCAACGTCTTCTTTAATTTTAGACGAAATAAAAATTAAAAACGTATACATTTCATACATTTATTTATTACCATTTAAGCACACATGTATAAAGTAAAACTATGTCACTCATTTATCAGAAGGTATCTGGAATTGAACAAACCGTTCCTATTACAAACAATCCAAAAAAACATTACACATTTTATTTTTTCTTTGCTCTGGCTTTAATTTTTATAAATTCACTATCGTTCAATGAAATTGATTTCTTTAAAAAATCATGATTGACTGCACGCCCACACACAGAAACTGTTAGTAATTCACACAGAATTTTGCCTTCGGTTTGGCACGTATACATTACTCTGTTGCAAGCCAAGGGTGGAACTTTTCTTTCTTTTGTTTTGCTGTAGGTGCTTTAAAGTTGTATGATCCAACATTACCTATCAAGTAAGAGCAGCAAAAGGCTGAATTTGTTCAGCATCTTCTCTGTTGCTGTAGCAAAAAATTGCACACATGCAGTTTATTGTAATAAGTATACTTGAGTTCAAGGCAAATATACTATAGACCATGTACATGACCATGTACCTTTCTTCTGTCCCCCCAACATCCCTCTCTCCTTCTCTCCTTTTTTTCTATCTGATCCAACAAACAAACTATACAAATATAATTAATGTCAATAAAGTTTAGCCTAAAATATACAAATATACTCCTTGTGTATCAGAAGATTCATAAACCCCTATTGTGACAGTAAAATCTGTCCAACACAACATGCCTTCAGCTCCTTTTTGCTCAGCTGCTGGACAGAACTAGGAAAAAACTAGACTACTTTGTGATTAGAATCTTTAATTTTCCAATTTTAACAGCTACATGATTCCAGCTTACAGAATAATACACAATAGTTTTTTTCCATTTCTCTTTATTAACGGCATTTTTGCTTTTCTGTTTGAATAAAATAAACATACCCTCAGCAAAAAGTTGCATTTTTAAGCGTACTATAAGTATACTTAGAAGTGAGGCAGTATACTTGAAGATTACTTTTAATACACTATATTGTAAAATTAAGATGTTCCAATTTAGTCTGAAGACGTATTCAGTCATAACACTACACACACATGGTCTATATTAGCACACTTGCTATACGTATACTCAAGTATAATAAAAAATTAACTTTTTGCAATGTGTAGTTGATGAATAATAATGTAAAATATTTCAAAATAGCTTTGCTTTGTAAAAAATAAAAAATAAATTAACGAACACTTTCACATGTGGCAAAGGAGACAGCATCTCCTTTAGGATTTTTATTTTAAGTTTTACGTCATTTATGGGATGCTGCAAACTGCTGTTATTCTCAGGTGGGAGGCTTTCTGTTACAGGTGTGGAGGGTCGGCAGCTCATTTCCGGTGAAAAACGGAACCTGTACGACAAATATGGAAGTATTCTCCAAGGCACCCCGTTAATTGATGTCGATGCGTTCAAGTGTTGGCGGCAATCGCAGACCCCACACGCGCCACCACTCCGTCTGTTCACATTTGAAACCAGTATATCTTTACCAAACACGTGATTATCAGAAACCCGCGTTTTGTCCTGTTTCATTGCGGAACTTGCTTTAAAAAAATGAATGTTGCTCCCAACCTTGCGTTTGCTACAAGCCGATGACTTGAACCAACAATCTGCACGTGAAGGCAGCACGGTTTAAAGCAAAGAGCCCGTTTAAAATAAATCGAAACTGAAAGGAGGGGTGGCATCACGTTACATCATCGTTCCGTTCATAAGCCGACCGTCAAGCTGCGCTGCTGCTACACGACACAAGTCACCAAGCAGCTGCAGACACCTGCAGAGCCTCCACGCACAGACCCACGTGCACGCTTCACAGGTGTGTCAGTCACTGACTTCTGTCTGCAGCACAGTCACTGGGTCAGAGTAGGGATTCAGAGAAGATCCACATTGGAGGATGTTAGATATGCATGCGTTGATCATGGACTCCAGCAGCCCTGACTTTCTCTCAACTGAAGATAGTCTCAGCAGCACATCTGGGATGGTAAGGATTGTTTTTTCTTCACCTCAGTTCATAAAAATTGGGTAATTTTAAAAGCATATGTGAATTTTCTTTATATTAAAGTATTTTCTCATTTTATCTTCTCCTAAAACCATAATTCTGATGCTTTTTTTCTGCCTGTTTATGCACTTGCAATACTTTGATACAATCAACATTTTTTATACTTTAAATCACTTCAACATTCAACTTTTCTTTACATCGATCTGTCGCCTGCAGCAGTTAACCTTCTTCATTTCCCGACTTTCTATAGAAGAACATGCTTCATATCATGTTCCCTGCATTTGTGAACATGAACGCCCAAAGGTTCCAGTCAGGATTTGCTTGAAAATGAGCTAAAAAGACAAAAACAAGTTTAAAAAAAATTTTTTTTTTCCTAATGCTGCAAAATCTACAGGTAATATGGTCTGTGAGCTGTAGCTCAGAAATGCACAGCACACTGACACACTTTGTTCTTTATTTAATTTAATCTAATCATTCATTAATCCGGGATCATTTCTGTTCATTGTATAATTCTACAATTTAATTGGGGGTTGAACTGAAATATAAAAAAATGTTTTTTTTATAATTTCTAAAAAATTATACATTTTTTTTGTAAGGCTCCTTTCAGGGATCACATTTACAACGACAAAACTACACAAAAAACACAGTGAAATCAATCAGACAGATGAAGAAAAGTGCGATTCATGAAAGTTTTGTTAAAAAGACTGAAAATGAATTGATTTAACACATGGAGGAGTGAATTTAAAAGTTGAGGGGTAAAAAAAAACAAATAAACTTCCCTTTCTCTATAAAAATCCAACTTTTCTTGATAAATTCACTCTAGAATGCTTCAAAGCTGGATAAGCCTTAATGAACAAACACAAAATATGAAACAAAAATATTTATATTTAATTGAACGAAAATACCTGATATTTGATTATTGCTCCCTACAGTCTACATAAGGACATCAACTTAATTAAATGTTCACTTATACTTTACTTACCTTTTAGAGTTTATTTTACATAAAAAAAGGATGAATACAATGAAAAAGATTTGTTAATATGAAGTTAATTAAAAAGGTAAAAAAAAATTTGTATTGAACAAAAATCAATACATTTTGAAGTGGCTGCAGGCACACTGCTGGATTACAAAAGAAAAAAAATGTAAAAAGATTTTTTTTAGGGTTTGTTCAAAATATTACTGATGCATCTCCTTATGTTTTATGTCCATCTTCAGCGCAAATGAAGGTTGCTCATTCTGGGAATCCTGCAGCAGAAACATTATGTTTTACCTTTAGCAAAGAGAAATGAATGCATGAGTTCATTAAATGTGCTCATAAAAGCAGATTATTTATTTTTGCCTATTTATTTATTTATTTATTTTTGCTGCCTAGTACAAATTTGTTGTTGTCTTTTTTTTTTTGGGAGGGGGGTGGTTGTCTTACTTTAAGAGATCATGTGTTGTCTTGTGATAGATTTCCTCTCAAAGTCTGACATCTATAAAGACAGATTGCAATAAAATAAACAAAATCTGATACCAAAAGAAAAGTGCAGGAACTGTTAAAGTTTGTGAAAAAGTGTGTTAATCAATTTTATGTTCATGTTTGCAGGAGAAGGAGAGCAAACCCCGAAAGACTGTCCAAAGAGTGACCAAACGGCGAGAGAAGAACAGGGATGCAGCGAGGAAGAGCCGCAGGAAGCAAACTGAGAGAGCCGACGAACTTCACGAGGTCTGCAGCATTCCTGCAAGATTCCCTTACTTCCTGTTTTCTTTCATTTGTCCACCGTCGGGGCACTTTCTACAGCGTTTCAGTCACACCCTCAGGCGAAGTGTGTGGTGTGTGCGCGTTGTGCAATCCGCCTGCGTGCACGCAACCATTTCTTGTAAATACTCCTCTTAAGAGAAGGGCTTTCTGCTGTTTGGCCCTCCCCCCCTGCTGTCTCCTCCCCCCTTTCTGGGACTGACTGCAGATACTGACTGCTCATCAGTGCTGACTAATGACTAGAAAGCCTTTCCAACAGCAGATTTCCCAAAGTTTCTTCCAACTATTTAACTAATGCTACACTTCAAAATCAATGATTTACGATATAAAAAGTGCATTTCTATTACACATATTCTATGTTTCTTGGAAGCAGATTCATTTATGCACCTTGTGAGTCATAACTGGACCACAGAAACACATATATTGGACCCTCAGAGGCACTAAATTGAAGTGAGACTCAAACAGTTCACTGTGCAACTTTTCTTTCCCTTCGAAATACTTTTTGAGACGAAAGGGGGAGAAAAATTCTGCTCAAATTTTGGCGTTTTATTTTGTCAAAAATCAAAAGGCCTGAAGACACTGAGGGCTTTGCGTGTCTGCCTCTCTCATCAGAAGCAGGAGAAAAGTGGTCTGAAAAAGAAGGAATATGCGTGAGACATTATCATTCAGGACTGACAGATGTGATTAAAAAACAGACATGTCCTCCAAACCCACCATTAGCTGTGAGAAACCAGCTCTAGTGGTTGAACAGCTTGTAAAAAAGACATATAATAAAACGTGTAAAGAAGTGAACTTCAGAGATCCTGACCAGCAGGTTTTGTCTCTGGTTACTCACATTCGGGTTAGATAAGCACTTTTCTGGGTCGTCTTAAGAAAAAGCTTCTTCGGCTGAAGGATCAGCTTCACTCTATGAACAGGTGCATCTGAAAAAGTTATTTAGTCATTTTAATTAAAAAAATCTGAATTTATGCAAAAAAACTCCCAAAACAATACATTGGAAGTGCTAATGCCCTTTTTGTTTGAACTAGCAGCTAATAAGAACTCAGATTATTATAAAGTAAAATATTGTGAAAAGTTAAATATCAAAGCTTTATGGTGTCACACAGTTTAGATTGCTGCATCCAAACATTTACAACAATACTGCTGAATCAAGAAGGATAAATAATCTTCTAGTTCACAGAGTGCTGCATCCAAAATAACAATATTTGCAGACTCTTCTTCAGAAAAATACTAAATAATCTGCATGTTAGCAGGGTGCTCTACCAAAAATGTAAATAATCTGGTTGTTTCGGTAGAGAAAGGGGATCTATTTCACGTTGGAGAATGAGATGATTATACAACAGCCTAAACTAGGTGTCATCAAGGGAATTTATCATAGGCTATTTACTTCCTGAAAGACAGGCCACAAACCGTTTGAATAAGATGTGATACCTGGGCAGATCTTTGCAAACAGCAGTGCAAATATTCTTAAAATTTGCTTCCTGCTTTTAACCTGTAGATGAGGGTGACTTTCACTTCAGCTCCTTTTTTGGTCTCATTAACTTGAGTAATGTCAAACAAAATCTAAGGAAATCACCATCCGTGTTCAGAGAAGGCTCAGAGTGCAGGTTTTTGCTGCAGAGCAGCTAGTGAACTTTTCCTTAAGTTTGTGAACTCCCATGAACTCCAGTTTTCATCAGCAGAATTCACTTTAGAGACATGCATACTTTGTCCACCGCAACCTTTTCTGTCCATTGCAGCAACTTGTATGTTGTTAGTTTGGATTGGTAGGTAGTTTTATTTTAGCACAGAACAGAGGTGGTACAGTTTAAATGGGATGCTGTGTTATTTATTGTTTTTTTTTGGTGAGATTTAGCCTGCTCAAAACTACCCGTCCTCTCTAACTGCTTTAATATTTTACTCATCCTTTTTTTGTGTGTGCTTTTATCTCTCCAGGAGCTTCAAGGTCTTGAGCAATCAAACTCTGCATTTCAGAAGGAAATCGCTGAACTGAAGAAAGACCTCCTCTTCTACCAGATGGCCCTGGAGCGCCACAAGCCTTACTGCCGCCTCAGAGCCTCAGGCGCGTCCAGCCCCTCCAGCTGCTGCTCGAGGTCGCCAAACTACCATCAAGCCAACTCCAGCCCTTCGCAGGCCTCAAACTCTCCTTCTCCCTCTGCTCAAGCGACTGACCTCGCTGTCAGGACTCCCTCTCCTCCAGCTCCTTCCTCCACCCCAACAGCGTTTAACACCCTTAAAACCTCCTCCTCCTCCCCCTCCTCTCCCAGCCCAGTGATCGGTTGTGATCCGGCTGGTGTCTCCGCATGGGGAGCTGCTCTGTCTGACTTTAGCAAACCACCTCTGGCCCCATTGAATCTATCCAACAAGGCGTCTGCTGCCCCAAGCCCGATTCCCCACTCAGCCGCTCCGTCTCCGGACATGTCCTCGCCGATTGGAAGTTTCACAGACTATGTTTTAGCAAAGCTGGATGCGTCTCTGGCTGCAGCTTCAAAAACGCAGGTCCCCATAGTGTGCATGGAGGCCAAGAACACTCGAGCCGTAAAGCAAGATTTTTCCATGAGCCATCCGTGTGCGCTCAGTGGAAACCCAAGCAGCTTGAGTTGGCCATATCGACTTATTCCGGCATCTTACCAAGCTTCTCCGGCTCTCACAGCTTCTGGACAAACTCTCCAAACTTCTCTGCCTCCTGTCGGGTGGAAGCAAAACCAACAAGCGTCCTTCAGGGCAAAATCGCTGCACTCCCTGCTCACTGGGCCCAGTTCTCTTGATATCTATCAAGCTTGCTCCAGCATCCCAAGTTTATCTTTTTCCCAAACTCAAGCAACTGTGCCAGATCCGTCACAAGATGTGTCATTATCTGAGCTGTTGGAGTTCAACGACTGGATCCTGAGCGGCCCAGCGGAGCAATAAAAGAGACGGGACGTCAAGTCAAAATGCATCAAAAACTGTTGAACAAACTGTGAACTGAACGCACCGCCACAGCGTAGCTATTTATTTTACTAAAGAAGGAGTCAGCAATAGTGCTTTTTAGGGAAAAAAAAAACCAAGGCAGGCTCTTCTCAAACTGCACAATCAAAGCCCTTCTACGCACAAACCAAGACTTTCTGCTGCTTCTTAGCTCAAACGACGGCTTTGGATGGTTGATCTCCAAGACGACAGATATTGGCGCTTCAGATTTAGTTTCGATGTTCGTCACAACGCAACTATGAATTCTCAGATGGCAAATGGCCACGAGGCTAAAATCCTCCTGTGCTTGTGAATTGAGTTGGTGTTTATTTGGCACCATTTGTAAAAAAGAAAAAAAAAATAGTAAAACTGGTTCAGGGTGTTATGACTCTCAATAAACCTAATCAGAAATGTTAGAAAATAGAGTGCCAAGCCCAAATCTCACCATGACTCATTTGGTTTCTGAATTACTGATGTTGCAAATCTTGCAACATTAAAACTGTAAAAAGCAAAAAATGTTTAGCCTGGAAAGCAGCAAGACTGTAAATAAGAAGGATCATAGTTTAAGGGATTCACCTGTGATTTTGTTTCAAATTAAATTAAAAAAAACCTTCCTTTTAAGGGCTTGAGATGGTGTTAGCTAAATATATCAAATCCCCTCAAAAATACCTATTCATAAATAGAAAAGCCCTTCTTTTGCTCTTTTTGGGTAAATCTTTTTTTAAATTTCATTTCCCGGGTAATGAGAATGAAATCATTATTATGTTGAAGACTTTACTGTGCATCGTGACTTTATGTAAATTATTTTGGATCTTATTTGAATGTGTGGAAGCAGCAATCACATGAGGCTTTATTGGTGTATGATTTTTTTTATCGTGTCTTGGGTTGGGACTGTTTATTTCGATTCAGTACGGATATTACAACTAGAAAATACAACTTTGTGACCAAACTTTGTGTATTTTTTGCTTATTTCAAAATGCAACATGTGAGCAGAGAGAAAGATTTGTGGAGCAATATGGAAGTTTGGTGCACGAGTGGAGCGGTTGTCCTCTGGGCGGAGCTTCAAGGGTTCAGTTCCTGCCTTCCCCGGCTAAAAGCGGCCTTTAACCCCATTTTACTTAGTTAGAGATTGGCACGTTGGAGTCACTATTGTTGTGCGAATGGGAGTGTGACTGTAAACCACATAATCATGATCGTAGATTAAGTTTTCAATATGTAAGTATATATCATTGACCAAATGAAAAGTTGACTTATACAGTAGTCACCTAAATTTATATTTAAAAAAAAGCTGTTGCATCAAACTGCAGTTTTTTTGACAATGCATTTAAACAGTTGATACTTGTAAAAGCTTAAAAGTTAAAAGGTCATTTCAAAGGCAAAGCTCCTGGGACGGAGCTCTGAAAGTGCAACTGCCCTCCCCAGCAAAAAGCGTTGCCCCTTCCCAAACTCTTCAGTCGATATTAGTATAATTAATGATACAAATTAAGAAATCATCAATCCAAGCTTCTTTAAGCTAAAATAACAAAAGCAGTAGTTTTAGATTAATTATTAGATTTCTGTTGCGTGAAGGGTCTTGCCCAAGGACCCACACTGGACGAAGCTCATAACACCCCCTAAGAAATGAAGCTTAGTTTTAAATCTTTAACTGTTTTTCCCCACAATTTTTTATTTATAGAATTAGTCATGACAACACAGCAACTTCAATAATACTAGTTAAGGAAAGAAAAGAAAAAAAAAACTGTTTTGTATGACATTTTACTCAAAACAAGTATCTGCACTCAAACAAACAAATGAAAATAATAATTACATAAAACAAAATTTAACAATGAACATTGCCTCTCTTACATGATACAGCCACAGCCCTCCTTAAGATAAAGTTTTAAGGTGGAGGTTGCAAAATTCCATGCAGTTAAGATCAAATTCTGTTGAATCATCTGTTAGGTTTAATTTTTTGAATATAATTAATAAAGGGTCCCAAAATTTCCTCAAATAGGTGTTGTTTGCTTTTATGAATACACATTATTCTTTCCAAAGGAAAGATATATAGATATTATTGATATAATGGATATCAATAAGTTGTAGAGCTCTGAAATTATGCCTTTTCTTAATTTGTTTTTTATCACCTGGATTTCCAACTGTGAAAGAATAATTTTGTTAAGATTATTTTGGCTTGCATTCACAAAGCTTCTGAACTGAAGTAGTGTTTTTTATCCATGTTGTACATAGATTTTACTTCTTCAAAGGACATATAGGTATTAAACCAAGATGGCGCCGCTGAGTCCGGTCGCCGTCCAGGTCGCTCCGCTGCTTACATTTCACTACGGGTTGTATTGCCAAATATAACTTTGTATGTGACAAATAAAGAATCTTGAATCATATCTGACTGTGATGGATACAAATCTCCTTTATACCAAATTACTATTAATCATAATTTTTGATCATCTCAATTGTAATGTTCCTCCAACCTGCTGTTCTCTGTGAAAGGCTAAATCTGTATAGATCCACATTGAGATTCTCATGTCCAAAAAACAAAAATTTATTTCCTAAATCAGAATCAGAATTTCCTTTATTATCATCGTATCCACAACAAAATTGAGATTCTCTCAAACAGAATACAGAAAAGTCAAGATTAGAAATGAAAGTAAATCTAAAATTAAATGTAAATATAAAATCATAAATATGTTAGTCTAAAATATGTTACAGTATAATATATAACTTATAATTGCACTTTTAGAACCATATAAATATAATCCACATGTTTAATTGAGCTGAATAAACATGTGGATTATACACATGTTTATTCAGCTCAATTAAACATGTGGATTATATTTATATGGTTCTACATGTAAATATAATCCACATGTTTAATTGAGCTGAATAAATGAATATTGCACTTTCCTGAACCAAATATTGCACAAGTTGGTAAGGTGTTTTTTTTTTCAAGAGTTTTCGTTTTTTGCTTAATAGTTGGACAGCTCTGCAGAGAAAACAATCAGGGATCGAGGTATACCTGCGTTATGTAGAGAGATGGTTAAAGAAGCGTGTGTGCTTTTTTATGACTTGTGTCTTGGGGCCGAATTCCACAGATTCTTGTCTCAACAGATGTTAAGCTTCCCTGGCAACAAAAATTGGCCCAAAGGTCCTGCAAATTTAAAAAAAAAAGAAAAAGACATTGAGGACCAAAAAAAAAAGACATAAATAAATAAATACTAACTGAAAAAATATAAGAATAAATACATACTTTGGCGAGAAACTAAATAATGAAGGTTTTGATTTGTATTAATGAATTTCGCATTTGAGTTAATTGTGCTTTGTTGTACATTTTCTTAAGGAAAACCTGAAAACACATACAAACATAAAAAAAATCAATTTATTAATTTTATTTTTATATGCATTTATTTCTTACCCAAAAGTTATGACATAGTTTTCTCGTCTGTTTTTAGGCCAACTTTATAAACATTTTTTTTCTGTTACTGTTTCTCCTTCTCAAAGACTTTTAGTTTTTTTTCCCAATCTGACGTGATCCTAATCCTGAAATCACACATCTGAAGGGCACTTTATTGTCACATAAACCTAGACACATTTTTTACGGTGTGATTAAAAGCAGCATTTGTAACTTAGACAGCCTGTATCATTGAAATTTGGATAACTCAAAAGTAAAAGCTTCTTTTGAGCTTTCCTGCACTTTTTAATAAAAGTGTGTTACCCGTCTGACCTGCATTGTTCAGAGACAATCCTCAACATGTGATAAAAAGGCTTAAAAGGCTTCGTTTCATGTGTTCATGCTTCAAGGCTCAATAGAAGACGGGGTACACAATAAAATAAGGACGTATTTGGAACTTTTCTTTTTTGTTCGAAATCTTTCTCTAAAAAACTTGGGGAAACTCTAGCATCACTCAGTGACACAAGTTTGAGGTCACAAAAGTTCGCATTTCTGACAGTTTTTTTTTTTTAGTGTTAGAATAAAGAGAACACCTTAAGGCTAAAACAGAAAGAAGAGACTTGCACAGCAGTCAGTCTGTCATATCCAGTTACTGACCAGGAAGTGGGTGCAAACAAAGAGAATTCCAGAAAAGTGAATTATAAAAATGCATTTATTTCAAAATGGTTGGCAAGTTTAGGTTTTGTTTAGTTTACCTGTTTTTATTTGTAAAAAAAGAAAAGAAAACTTACATTGAGTTAGTTACTGGAAGCATTGTCTTAGTATTGATGCTGTGAGGGAGGTAAAGTTTCCTCCATAAGTAAACATTAACTCTTTACCTGCCTCCTCAACCAAAAGTAGGGCACATTTTGAATACATAACGTTTAAAAACATTGTGCAGATTACTCATCAAAAGGAAAAAATAAAAACATTTTCAATTTTTTTTCTTGATTTGTTTATTAAAAGGTTACATATATGATTTTAAAAAGTCAGAATAAAGTTAGACTAACTGTAAAGAAACTTTTTTGATTTTATTGATAATGAGCTTTACTAAAAAAATATTTTGATGGCTTGAACGAAACTTTGTTGCTACAAAACTTTTTTAACGCCACTCGGGTGCCAAAGTGCTTTACTATAAAAAGAGGAGGGAAAAATAAAATTGAGCAAATTAGGAGGAAAAACTTTATAAGCAATAGCATACAATTACACAAAAAGAATGAATTGAGGAGCATTTCTGTAGATTTTGAGCGCAGCTTTGTAAAGTTTTTGGGATTCTAGTTTAACCTTTATAACTTGAAATTTCCTGCAAATTTTTTGTAACATTGAAAAAACTGTCTCAGATATAACTGCGCCCTCACGAGGGAAAAACAAGATATACAGTTTATGCTCTGTTTAACCCTTGTGCTATCCTAAGCACTTTAACATTGGGAGTGGGGTCATCTAGACCCACTAGACAGTGCTCTGAACCTTTTTTCTTTATTGATTTGTGATCTTCACTGGTGTCCATGGATTACATGAAATCCTCTCCACCTTTATCATGGTAGGGAGAACACGTCAATGTAAGGGTGGGGTCACCTAGACCCCATAGGATAGCACAAGGATTAACTGTTTTGTGCTCATTGCCTGTGAAGTATGGAAGTGCATGTGTCTCATATTTCAAAATAAAAGCACTTCTGGATTGACTTTTAGTTTGAAACATGACACATGCTTCCATAAAAAAGGACTTGGCGTATACTTACTTATATAGCGCTTTTCTACCCACAAGGCCCAAGGCGCTTTACAGTCACAGACCCATTCACCCAGTTGCACACACACATTCACACACTGGTGGCGGCTCCGCTGCCGAACGCGGGCGCCAGCCTACCATCAGAGGCAAGGTGGGGTTCAGTGTCTTGCCCAAGGACACTTCGACTCATAGGCTTGCAGGGCGGGAATTGTACCTGCACTCTTACAATCATAGGTCAACTGCCCTACCACTGCACCACGGCCGCCCTGACTTAACTTGGTGAAATAGCTTTTTGGATGACTAGTAATAAATCTTTAAACCAATAAAAATATTATTATATAGGATTTTAAATGTTAGCAATACATTTATAATTCAATTAATTTTATTGCAGATCTTTTGGTGATTACATCTTTTAAACTGTATTTCAAAAGAGGATATTTAAAACTTTATATAGGATTTTAAATGTTAGCAATACATTTATAATTCAATTAATTTTATTGCAGATCTTTTGGTGATTACATCTTTTAAACTGCATTTCAAAAGAGGATATTTAAAACTTTATACAATCAGAAAATGTATCTTTTTACAATCGTAATTATTACACAGAAATCTCATCAAACAGTCTGGTTGGAGTTGGTCCCATGAGGCAGGAATAAAATCTAATTAACTTTATTTTTAAAAGCACTTTTCATACCCAGTGCTGCTATTCAAAGTGCTCGACAATAATTCATCTAAGTTGTAAAATAACAATTATAAGAAAAAAAAGAACCAAAGAAGTGGAATTGGACTGCAGGATGACATCGTTGTTGCAGAAAGCTCAAAGGACGAAAGTGACTGATTGTGTTTTTCTTTGGATCCCATTCCTGATTGCAGTGCATGTCCAGACTTGGGACGTGCACATGAACGCACATAAATTGCACCTCGCTATGGATGTTTTTATCTGATCTCTTTAGTTTACAGACATTTCCAACATAATGAATAATTAATAATGACTCATTAATCAAATCAACCAAAACTTTATTAAAAAAGCCCTTGCTATAGCTAAGTACAAAGTGCTTTACAGAATAAAAGCATCTTTCAAACTTAAACAATTTCAAAACAAACATGAAAAATAAAAAAAGTTGATTAATGGAAAAATGATTTGCAGAATTTTTAGAATTTTTTGTTTATGTAATTTAAAAGCACAAACAGCATGTAAAATTAGTTTGAATATTGTTGAACTTTAAAATAGATATTTCTGAAGGTATTTTTCCCAAATGCACTCTTGACTTGCATCCATATTGTTAGGAATTTTAAGACAAAAACTTGGATGGAAAAACATTCATACATTGTTTAACAAGAAAACGCAGTGTTCCTCCTCAATACCACTGCCATACAACTGATTTCTGTTCCTAAAAAAAACTCGAGCTGAATCATAAAGAAAGCTCAAGAGATCCTCTTCAAGTGCTTTTGTGTTCAGAGGCTTCTGATGACTGTTGCGTATGCGAGTCCTTCAGAGCAGGGACATTAGGGACATTTTTCTCCATGACTACACACTACTGAATCGAATTCTTCCACTTCTGTGATCCCGGTTGAGTCTTTGTGGAGAAAGAAGCTTGTCAATCCAGAGAGCAAACAGTCTTATTTTGAAGGGATTCCTCAAACTGTGTAGTTTCAGACACATCCTCCCAAGAGATGAATCTATTTGTTTTCTTGGTGAAGTCCCAGTTTGGATCTATTTTCAAAGCGTTCCCGGTGGTCTTTTCATCATGATTATGCCGTTTTCAGCCAAAATCAAACTTGTGTCGTTCACAGTTTCTGCAGAGCGACAGGAGTTAATCAGTTGGCCTGGAGTGCACCTACCCTCATTTCCCATCATCCCTTTGCTGACACTCTTTCCCGCTAGCTTACAGCCCCTCACACCCCCAACCTAAAATTACTGGTGCAACAAAAAATAGCGGGGAATTTCTGAGCTATCCATGCATGTACAGTTTTGAGCCAGATGCCAGCTCGGACGAGAAAAAAACAAAGACGTACATAGATCTATATACCCCTACATCGCGGCTACAGGCTGCTTCAAACTGCATTTTTTCATCTGCTCCTAATTCATAACGATTTGAATAAAGAAATACTCTAAAATGCAATTTTAACCTTAATATTCTTTATATATGTTCTCTATCATGATGAGAAAAGAGCTGCAACAACATGTTAAAACACCAATAAACCCAATTTTTTTTATAGTAGTTGGTGTTTTAACACTTTGGGAGCTTAAACAAAGAGAAAAATTCCCCCATTTAAAGTTAGTAAGCTCTTGATTTGTATTTTTTTACATTAATATTACTGTTTATTTCCTATTTTCAAAGACCCTCCTGGTCCTTCATCCATTTGCGCTGCTGCATGTGATTGATTGTAATTTGCTTGTGAAGGGTCGGCTGCCCAGCCAAACACTGTTAGGCTGTTAGGATGAGTGTGAAGGATGAAGATGGGGAAACGGGTGGAGGGAGGTCAGGAGCATACGTCCTCAGACTAGAAGAACCTGCAGGCTGAGGTTCAGTCTTTGTGGTCTGTAGGTCCCATTAAATGGAGATTAGAACTGCAGCAATGATCGTGAACGAAGGCTTAAAAAAAGAGAGAAAGAGACACGTAAATAAAAGCATATAATTAAATAATGTCAAGCTCTAGCGTCATCTGCAGTGAGGAGCCTCAGTCCTCCCTCTCCTTGCACCACCTTTCGACTGAAGAGCTTTCGTCAAAACACTGCAAGCAGGAAAATCACTTCCGGTTTGAGATTTTTAAAATAAAAGTAAATATAATAATAATAATAATAATAATAATAATAATAATAATAATAATAATAATAATAATAATAATAATAATAAACAGAAACTGAGGACTTTTAGATATTTAAAAAAAAATCATTTTTAGATTAAAAAAAAGAAAACTCTACTTAGTTTCTTCTGGTTCTTTGTTCTTTTGTACTAGGACTGTCATCACCATGGCAGCAAACTGTGTCTTTCCCTCCTCAGTGTTTCAAATATTAGCTACTCTTGTAGGACTTCTGAAAAAGGATGGATGGATAGATAGATAGATAGATAGATAGATAGATAGATAGATAGATAGATAGATAGATAGATAGATAGATAGATAGATAGATAGATAGATAGATAGATAGATAGATAGATAGATAGATAGATAGATAGATAGATAGATAGACTTACATTCATCTTTCAACATAGAACACAGTCAAATTAAATTAATATAATACAATTAATACAACTATTAAAATAGAATTCAGATATAATAAAAACAGTGTGGTGAAACTGTGGTGTTTGTGTAATTTTGGTGGCTTGATTGATTAGTATACAGAGACAGTTTTTGTTTAACCCTGGAGAATCCAACATTTTTCTTGAGGGCGTTTAAGGTTAATTAAACAATGTGTGTTCCTTTTAGAAGCAGCAATTAATAGCAGCCAAAAACTTAAAATTAAAGATTTAAATAAATAAATAAATAAATAAAAGTTAGGGCCAAATTTGACCCTGTGGGGTTTCTAAGGTTAACGGTGAGATAGATGAACCAGGAAGAATTCATAACTGTGAGGATGGATTCTATAAGTGAAACGTACACATTCAGATGTTCTTTTTAACATTAAAAAAGATCTTAATTTTCTTAAGAGATGTGTGCTTTATAAGGATTAAATCTATATAGTGTCCAAAGGACAGGCTGCTGTTTGCCTGCTCCACCTGATGGAAATGATCCACAGGTACTTCGAGGAACTCTTGGGGACACTTTGCCTTGCATGGTTGTTTTTTTTCTGTGTTTTTTAATATTTCTGTTATGTAATTGACATTGTTTTTAAATTTGAGGTTTATGAGTTTAGTGAAACTTCACTTCAGACTGTCAGTCACTGTCACATCAGATTTAGGTTACCAATCACCACAGCTGTTTCCTGTTTGCTAATTCATTTCAATCTGTATGAAATTACATGGTATGGGTCTTGGAATCCTTTTGGTAATTTTTAATCTTGGATCAATTCTGACACACTTGTGCATTATGGTTCTATACTGTCTACCAATGACTTTTTCACCATTTTGACCCTTTTCTTCTCAAACCATCAGTAGCGCGGTTGTAGACACTACATATTTGTGGGACTTTAATGGACAAGTGCCTTTAAACTCCCGGATCATCCTTCGATCTATTTTAAACACAGTGGCGTTTTAATTATGATTATGCTGTTTTAGGACCCCCCCAAAATAAATGTAGTCTATAGTTATGTAGTTCTCTAGGACATAGTTTTGGCAAAGTGGCAAATGTTTCTCAGAAAAAGGCAACATGAACATCTTAAAAACACAGAAAACACGATTGTCATTGAATTGGGTCTTTTAATGTCTAGTCCACTGCAAACTGGGCTCCAAAAAACGCACACAGCTTGGGGTTAAAAACAATTGAGCCCTTGAAATTTTTTTTTTATGGGTTGAAATATCTGTTACATTTCTTAATTAAATGACAGAGCAACAATATTACAAATGTTATTTGCTCAATAAGAATCAATTGCATAAATGCGTTAATTAGTGTCTATTTTATTTTGAAAGTCCAATTGCCTCGTTTCCTGTCTAACCGTTTAGCCGCGCGCTCGCTGACGCAGCTCACAGAAAGACAACCGGATAACGGGAACCGTAAAGGGGGGACGGGGGCAAAGCGAGATACGTAAACGGAGTCGTGTTGTATAACCCAGGCCTCCACTTTTTACTCATTGTTCCTCCTTTTTATTTTATTTTTTTGTCCTCCTGCTGTTTCCTCATCCTCTCGCGGCGGAGCTGAGCCTGAGGAGGAGAGAAAAGGGGGGAGGAGGAGGAGGAGAGGAGGGCTTCAGGGCTCGGCGCTACATTCGGAGCCGCTGCCGCACATGTAATGTTCGTTCCTCCGCCCCGAGAAGACCGGCGAACCGCAGGAGGAGGAGGAGGAGGAGGAGGAGGTGAATGAGGCAGAGAGAGGCGTGTGAGAAAATATCCCGCTAGCAAAGCGAGGAGGAGCGGGGCTAACGGTCGACAGAGGATTCAAAGAAAAAAAAAAAAAAAAAAAAGAAATCCAGAAGAACAACAGTGATGCGGCAGCCGAGGTGGGCCAAAATTGAAGATTTAATGATATCATTATCCTCCGTCGGGACCGACCACTGAGGAGAACAAACTGTACACCAACCCGGAGTTTATTCGCATTTTTTGTTTGTTTTTTTTGTTTTTTGTTTTCCTAACCGGACGAGGAAACCAATATATAGACTGCATTTCGGTGATCGATTGTTGTGATTGTGCATGATTACAGTTCCAGATTTAGGCCCATGACTTAGTCTGCTGTGTGACGCCAATACAGCAGCAGAGGAGATAGGGGAGGTGTGGGTCTGTGGAGGCGCGCCTGTCTGTCTGAGCATCATCTGGCTGCTGCAAATGCTGCGCGTGCGTTTGCGGATGAGACACTTTTTTACCTTTGCTTCATAAACAAACAAAAAAACAGATGCTTTCAGGGATGCTGCTGCTGCCATTTCCAGGCGGGCTCTGATAGACTGGACATCCGGAAAATCTTTGTGCTCCTCTGCCTCTGCACCTTCCTCTCCCTCCTCCTCCTCCTCCTCTTCTCCCGCCCATCAAGCGTCTGCTCATTGTGATCAAATTGATCATCCATCTGCGCTTCAGAGAGCCTCCCACTCCTCCCAGCGTCCGTGTGCATCCTCGCAGCAGGCCTTTCCTCCACCTCCACCATGGAGACGACCAAGCTGCCTCCGTCCAGCCCGTCCTCACCCACCACCAGCTTCTCGGTGCCCTCCGCCGAGAAGGTGGACGGCTTCCCGCGCAGGTCCATGCGCAGAGCCCGGCAGAGGAGGTCCCACAGCTCGTCCCAGTTCCGCTACCAAAGCTCCCAGGTGGAGCTCACCCCCCTGCCCTTGCTCAAAGGTGAGAGGCGTGTTCCCTTCACACCACAGTTTTTAGCAGTCAAACGTACCATTGAGATTTATTTTGCCAAAAGATTTCTTAAAAATAGCTTGATTTTTACACAAACAAACAACAACCATTACAGAGGGATTGAGTCACTAAAATATCACATTACTAAAGGCAGTTAATCCAACATTAGTCCACTCCATAGATACCGAGAATATTCAAATGATGAAAATGTTACTTTACCTCAGGAGTGCCAGCACTTTTTTTTAGCGCAAGGTACTTTTGAAACGACCAGCTCCAAAGGACCTACTGCATTTTTGGACTATAAGTCTTGATGCATAATAAGGAAAAAAAAATCTTATATAGGTAGTACTTTTGGGAGAAATTTATAAAAAAAAAAAATACGGGAACAAGAATGGAGATTTCATTTTGAAAGGTAAATCGTATTAAGGTCCTATTCCGATTATCCTTTGATCTACTATAAAAGTATTCCCAGTAGTTTTTTAATTGATTATACTGTTTTTATCTCCAATCAAAAAACCTGTGTCATTTTCTAAGACATAGTTTCTGCTGAGCTGTAGGAGTTTATCAAAAATTCGCCTTGGAGTTGTCGGTGGAAGTTTTGGTGTGGAGTAAGCCTTCTCCCATTTCCCATTATCCATCTGTTTACACTTACAGCTCCAGATTTGGGCTTACAGCCCCTCACACTCCCCAAACTAACATTACTAGTGCAACAAAAAATGGCGAGCAATATTATAACTATCCAGCTGTACAGTTTTGATGTACACGTTTGTCTCCAAGTGGACCCATTGGAATGGAGCAGAGCAGGGAGCTTGTGGCGCTCAGATTGTAGTGTCTCTGTCACAGCTACGAGCTTGGGGAAATGCCAAATTCTTCACCATCTGTGACACTTTAATCACAATTCCTCCAAGCCCAGTGTAAGACTGAGTGGCACTTCTTCATCAGCATTGCTGTCATTAGCAAATATGGGTGCACACACCTACAGTGGTTGTTGCTACTTGTTTAGAAAAACCCTGACATACTCTGACAAATACACTAGTTTAGTGGATGTTGGATTGGCTTTTCTGCTCATCAATCAAGTGATGTACTTTGTGGCGAGGTTGGTGTTCGGCTGACGACAATTAAAAAAAAAAACTTTAATTGTTGGTTTATTTCATTTTGATGGCCTGCGATCTACCTACACTTCCTTTGATGTATTGGAAACGCTGGTTTAGAACCATTAAACATTTGAGATACCACATGAAATATAACTCTTAAACGTTCCAGAGTGAAGAGCACAAACAAATAGGCAATAAACACCTAAACAGAAAAAAAAAACATTTGGACATTAGTGCTGGTGCATCCATCACACAGTACCACACCATCCACAGACCAGGTGATCTCTGGAGATACTGTAAATATGAGGTCACTTCAGTCTTTGGCCAGTTTAAGGTTCCAAACTACAGCCAAAAAAGGATTTTTGTAGCGCATACAGCAGGACCTTTGATGCAAAAAATAAGGCGAAGAATGACTAAAGGGTAATGAGCATTATTGCTTGAGTTAAAATGGAGCAAAAAATAAACAAATCAGATTTAATGATTGACTTGAGGCGCTGCCTTTCTCCGTTTAAGGATCTAAATGTCTTCTGGTTTGACATTTTTAGTTGTTTGGCAACCAATGCTACAGGAATACTTTAATGTTTGAACCCAAAATACATTAGCTAAAAGAACTAGATGTTGAGGCTGTAGAGCAGTGTCATAAATATCTATTTTTTCAACATTTTTGTGTTTGATTCTTAGTGACAAAGCTCCATCACCTTTTCTTTCTAAGTTATCTCGTGTAGACTCTCTTTATTTGTCACCGGTGTGGAGTTCAAAGGCGGTAGGGCATCTTTATGTTTGCTTTTGACTTCTCTATTTAGCAGTAATCCCTTCTTTTCTGTAGCTTGCAATTACTTCCCGGTAACTGTTCATGAAGATGAAACCTTTCTCCTACAAGGATGAGATATGTGTCCTCCATTAACAGATTTTACTCCTTTTCTAGCTTGAACTTCCTCTCAGGAGTTGTGTGTATGTGTGTGTGTGTGTGTGTGTGTGTGTAATTGCATCCTGGACACAGAAGGTATTTATTGCTTCTTTTAAGCACCTGTGCTTCAGACTTTGTGCATGCACTGCAGCCATCATGCAGCGGTCAGAAGTCCCAGTTATTGCATGGCTGCTGCAGTGCTGTGGTACTCTTTCTGCATCCTCAGTAGGTACTCATAGTAAGGTCATGCAGCAGTGAAACGTCTGGGGTCCAGCAGTCTCTCACGGGCAGTGTTTGGGGCAAACGTGGACAGACTTTAGGATGGATCTTTCTTTAGCTCACCTGGACAAACTTCGCTTCCACTAAAGCTCTAGGCAAAGAGTCAAACAGGCCTAGATGTTTATAAGGGCAAAAGAACAGCACCATAGGAAAAATGTATATATTTAATTATTTATAACTGATTTTATTAACATTCTAATCTTAATTTCAATATAATTTGAAAATGTTTTAATAAGATGGTAATTAGGGACTTTTTTTGTGTACCATGAGATCTAATTCACTCTTTTGTGACATAAAAAGCACAAATTTCATTTTAAAATTAATGTTAATTTGATTTTCTAAAATGGCAACAAGTTACAGGCTGCGTATGTGGAGCACTCCACATATCAACTCCAATTCAACCAGCAGACTAAGCCAAAAGAAAACTATTGGGGGGGAAAATCAAGTTAGTTTGTTGGCTAATTTATTTTTTACTGCTTTACTTATTTAATGCAGCTTTTCTGAGAACTTTTTCAGATTTGACCCCTGACAGTATTTCCAGCAATGAAAAAAGATCACCTATGTTTCAAGTAAATGCTAAAAGATGAGTTTGTACGGTCAGTTTGAAGCAGAAGTGGCCTTTTAGTTTTTAGTTCTTCAGACTAAAAAAAAAAATTAGTTTTCATTGAATAAATTCTATGAAATAGGGAAATTTCCAACTTTGTTCAGTTAGAATAACTACTTTATTTTACCAAAATCAAAGAATTTTTTAAAGAATAAAAAAGTATATTCAGATGTCTTCATTTTAAAATGAGTGTGGTTTCTCACTCATACAAACTGATTCATTGACTATATTCGAGACATGGAGTGGTCGCAACACGAAGTATCCCCCATCTCCATCAGGATGAAGCCCATCTGCTACATTATTCAAACATGTAGTTGTAGACTTAGATAAGGTGATTTTTCTTAAACAGTACATCGCATTTCCGTCCTGAGAGGATCCCTTCTCTATGTGGACATCCCTTCTTTTTTTTCCCCCGGAATAGTTTTTTTAGGAGTTTTTCCTTACCGAGAAGGAGAGTCTAAGGGCATGGATGTCCAGTTTAGCTTAGTCTATTTAGTTTAGCAATCAGCTATTGTATTCTATGACTGATTTCATGTTTTTGTATAGTTACCAGTGCAAAGCCTGTTGAGACAACTGTGTTGTGATATTGAGCTATATAAATAAAGTTGGATTTAATTGAATTAAGAAGCTTCATTAAATGTGACCTGTATTCTTCACTAAGAAACATTACGTTCAAGCATTAGGAACTCAAACCTTTAATCTGCTGTAATTTTAGGTTGTAAGATTTATATTCAAGCTCCAAAACTAACAGTTTAGCAATGCAATTTTCTGTTTTCAAATGGTTTTGCAGTTCTACCTTCAGTTGTTAATTGGTCAGCAGGTTGATGGCACGCAATGGATGCATAACAGTCTTTTGTTTGTCTTCAAACATCACCCTTGACTTGTTTGTTGGGCTGTTGTCCAGCAGTCCCAGCTTCCTTGTAACCCCAGTATCTCATGTTTGTCATAAAAATTCAGGTCAAGCTGCCAGCGCCGCAGCAAATATTTAAACTAAAACCATTGTAAATATTTCAATATAGCACTACAGAAATGCCTTAAAAAAGGCTCCGTCTCTCATTAGGTGCAAATCATCTCAAGGTAAAAAAGCAGCGGAGATGAAGTTTTAGCAGCCTCGTTATTTATTAAACAACGCAATCTGGTGTTCCTCTGCACAGCTGATCATATGTCAAATGAACAAGCTGCAGCTGTGTGCTGCTGCCTGTTAATGAGGCGGCAGCAGCCAGACGTGTGCCAGGTTGAAAGCGATATGTCACTTCATCCAACCAAGTCAGATTACAGTCGTAAAATAGTTTGAATTTTTTTTATTTTGCTCTGACTTTTCTCTTTTATTATTTTTTAAGTTTTTACCTAAGTTCTTCTTTTGAACTGATATTGATCCTTACTCCCTGTAACCACGCCATGACTCGTGGCTTTTCTTGAAAATACAAGAATTCAAGCGAAGACATGGCAAAGATAATAAATCATCTATGTGAAATTTGTCTTTAAAAAGAAATTTGGACTGTGATCTGGATTTGATACCAACCTATGGAGAGAAAATAGTCTTGGTGGATTTGTGTGTGCAAAATACTTAATTTGTAACATGTGTCTGCCTGTTTGTGTGCAACTTTGGATTTGTGTGTGCATAATACTTGGATGGTAACTCATACAAAACATTTTGTGTGTAACTGTGTGTACTTGCAATTGTGTATTCACATGTACACTCAAATATCAAAAACATACAAATACGAAATAGAATTAATGCACGCACATCTTGAAATCGCATCACCCTAAAACTAAATAGGAACTAATGGCTCCTACGCACACAAATCTTTGAATAGTAAAGACCAATTGCCTGCTACACAAGGACAAAACCCTCATTTACGTACAAATCAGTTACAAGTGCACGAGGGGTGGTGAGACTCTTCACTTCTCCAGATTTGGGCGCAGATAATGCGTTTAAATACTGCTAGAATGCTGGGTCACCAGTTTTCTTGTCAGCCACTTTGAACTTATTATAGGTTTTTAAGAAACCTTTTTAAGAAAGTGTAAAAAAGATCTATCCCACTATTTCCACAGTGTCTGGAAGAATAGCCTCAAGTCAGCAACAGGTATAGATTATGGGTAAAAAATTGGATGCTGAGGGGAGATGCTATCTGGCTTTTGCTATTAAATGCAAGTTAAAAAAAGAGGGCGGAACTAGCTGACAAAAGAAGCAGAGAGATGCCGGTGCTGCTAAATTAACTAATAGATTAAGGGTGATGGACACTAGATCCACAATAATCCCTTTAACACTGTATTCTTGTTTGGTCACTACTCTGCAGCAGGTACACAAGCTCATGTACACAAGGTCATGTATATTTAATAACAATTCAGAGACGTTTTGTTCCTAAGCAACACTTTTACTCCATTAAGCTATGTTTACACCGGGCACTTAACACGTATTCAAGAAAGCGCTAAACACGCAATCTTGAACATGGATTTAACCCATAGTGTTCAGACTGGGCAAACAGGGAGGAGCTTTTCCTTCTTTTTCTTTTTCTGTTCAGTTGGAAGAGGCTTTGTGTGAAATCTTGAAGCGGTACAAATCTTGCGAAGTCTTTTTCTCTTACAGTTTTGTTCCAATATATGAAAGTGTTATATAATTCCAGCCCGGCACAAACCACAATTATTAATTTCTCCTCCATGATCGATTTTCAAATGGTTGACACTTCCTTGAATGAAAAAGGACTCTATCCATACAGCACTACCAAAACCGTGTCCCTGATTGGTTGAAATTCAATCTGGTTTAGCTTTTAACACTTTTTCAATGGTTGCGTGATTTGAATGTGAAGTTCAAATACTGTCGTAGAAACTTGCGAAGCGATGCGTGAGAGTTCTAAACATGAGAGTTTAGATTGCGGAAGCCCGAAATGCGATTTCCTTGACTTTTCATTGATAGTGGTCGCTGAAATGCAGGTTACTGGGGTGGTGTGAACTTAGCTTCGGTAATTTTATTTTTTTGAGTTTAGAATTGAATTGAAAACAACTTAACTTGTAAACCAGGTGGAAAGAAGACCAGGTGCTAATGAAAGTCAGAGGCACCCTCCAAGATGAAACCACAAATTTCTATTGATGTCAGAAAAATTACTTGCAGTGATGGATTTTTCAATGATTTTCACAGACGACAAAATCTAGAGAAGAAGAACATGGCTGATGAAGGTTATCAGCAGGAGGTAGAACAGCTGGGAAAAAAAGATGACTGGTAGATCACAAGGATCAGGGCTGGGGGAGTCGCGGATGAAAGACTCCGAGGTCAAATGGAACCACCTACAAAGGTGGTGAAGAATATTTGTGCTAAGAAACTGACCTGACACTGGAATGGCAGAAAACGGTAGAGAAATGCTGTAGCAGCACATGCCGCAGTCTGTAGTCATAGCAACAACATAAAGAAGGAACATAAGACACTTGGAAAAATGTCATTGATTGATGGGAGAGTTAATAAAGATCCAGAAATCGACAGCAAAGTTGTGTTCGATGGAAACTGATAGGGGTGTATTAAAAAAATCAATTCGGCGATATATTGCAATATGTTCTTTGGCGATATTTGTATCGATTTAAAATGCTGTTAGAGCGAATTTATTGAATGATTTATGGGTGTCCTTCAGCATCTGACTCTTGTTTTCCATTTAAACCCCTGAACCCTAGTTGGCAGCACAGCACCATGAGCCTCTTTGAACAGCAACAACACAAAACAACTACAACATCTCAGCGAGAACCAGCTTGTTTTGTTGTTATGAGACATTCACTACTTAGTTTTTACTTGGGATGGGTATTGAACCGAAACTCTGTGCAAATTTGGTGCTAGTGTCATATAAAAAAGCGGATTGCAGTGCTTTGTAGCGGGCTCACATAAGATCAAGTGAAGCAGTGCCGCTGCACAGTGGCTAATACACGGAGCATCAGCTACAATCCAAAGTTCTGAAGAACCTCACAGCAATAGATTATAGTTTAGTTTTTTTTAATGAATCGGAGTGATGTGTTCAAGCTGTGAAAAAAGGCCAACGTCATGGCGATGAGTTTTGAAATACGTGTTTACTACGCATGTGAAAAAGTGGAGCTGCAGCTGCAGTGCAGCTGTGATGTAAATAAAGTATCTTCGCCACATTAAATGGCACTCCTTCACCCTGTCATGATGCCTCATCATCAGACTTTATTTTTTCTGGAAATAATTGTTTTTTTTTTGTTTTTTTTCTTTAGTTTTGAAGCACATTTCAGGCTCCTGAACCATTTAAAAGTACTGGAAAGGTAAATTAAGCAATGTTGAAAAAACACGGAACTTTATTTCCTCAATCATACTTTTGGAACCTTTGTGTACTGAAAAATAATTTTTGTAAAAATTAGACAATGTTGACTGTTCCCTTAAAAACACATATATTTTTAGTTGGGAAAATAAAAGCACTGCAACTTGTATATGAGATACAGTTGCAGTGCCTTACTTTGAGATCATTAAATAATATAAATGTTATCATTTTATTACAATGAAAGGGGTATTAATATTCAGGTAGAGTTTTTTTTCTAAGTTATACTCTTAATAAAAAAAGAAAATGTTTTCCGGTACAATATCGCGATATATATCGTATCGTGGGACGGGTATCGGGATATGGATTGGGGCGGCCGTGGTGCAGCGGTAGGGTCCCAGTAGGCTCCATGATTGTAAGATTGCAGGTTTGATTCCCGCCTTGCATGCCCATGTGTCAGTGTCCTTGGGCAAGACACTGAACCCCACCTTGCCTCTGGTGGGAGGTTGGCGCCAGTGTTCGGCAGTGGAACCGCCACCAGTGTGTGAATGTGTGTGCATGGATGAATGGGACTGTGACTATAAAGCGCTTTGGGCCTTCAAAGAAGGTAGAAAAGTGCTATATAAGTGTATGCCATTAGCCATTTACCATTGTATTGCTAGACCCTTATTGTTACACACACCACTAGAAATTGATAACTTGAAACTGGCAAAGTGACTTCTTCGGACTCTAGGAACATTTGGGATACAACACTACAGTGTATTTTTTATTTCCAAGCATGCTACTTATATCTTTTTATTTTATTTTACTCAAAACCCTATGTTGTTGATAGTTTTAATCTCTTTTACCACCACTTTTTCCTTGCTCCTGGTTAAAATAATGCTTCAATGTAAGTACAGCTGGAAATCTGTGGCAGGGCCTCAGATGAGATAAAGATTAGGTCACAGCAAGGAGCAAGAAGGAGTTTCACTGGAATCTAGTTCAAATCAGATGGTTGATATCATCTGTTGAACATTTGCATAACCACCCGATGGTTTCAAAATCAGCCAGATGTGGTTAGCGCCTACCTTTTTTTCCTTGCTTCAACTTTTTGTTTGTTTTGATAAATGGCCAACAGAGTGATTTGTCTAGTTGTCTAATAGGACTGCTGCTCACCAGTTTTTAAACTTCATGTTGTTGAAAGCAATGCCAATTTTAGAAAAGCGGGTGAACTGTGTAGTTCACTGAAATGTGCAGCCATGCTGTTTCTTTGACATGTCACAATTCTTCGGCTGTGACCAGGAAGGGTCTTAATTTGGAAGGTGCCCATCGAAGGCGGATAAATTGTGCCAAATTTGGTGAATAAGGGATAATGACGTCTGGCTTTTTTTCCGAGTTTTGGTTAGGCGCCTTAACTCCAGTTAACGCCAGCCTTAATCCTTAAATGCACCAAAACATTTTGGACATCACCACATTAACCTCTCTAGGAAAGCATTCGCTGAAAATAAACTGCAACATGTCAGTTCTTCAATGCACAAACCAATATATCTTTAATTTCCCACATGGTCTCTGTTTGGTACTATGTAAAGATTGTGAACCCATCTTCTTGTTCTTGACCTAATGTATTCTTTTTATTTTTATTTTAATAATAATTAGAAAATACAAACACAAAATAACCATAAAAAGACAACAATAACTTTGTAGGAATATATTGGTAGGACGTTTTAGTTTTTTTTACATCAATACACAACATTGTTGTTGTCAGGAGTCTTTATGAGGATTTAACTCTTTAACACTGGAGATGTTACCTGTGACACCTAAACAACGTAGCCTCTGACATACCAATTTTTTGGATTATTTACGCGGTCAATGTGAATCAGCTGGTTTTTCATATCGGATTTGCACCGCCCCTGCAGCCGCTTTTCTTTGTGACAGACTCATCTGACTTACGTTGATTGCCTATTCGGTTCACTCCTGTAAAGGGTTGCTCAAAGCCACTTTTCTCCGCTTCAGAATCTGTTGTAATTATGTTAATTGCGTAAATGGTTGAAGAGTTGTGATAGTCAAAAGAAGGTCAATACTCGAGCTAAAGCTCCAGAGTTAAAAGATTAAAAAAAAGTTAAGTCGTAGGTGCAAAGTGTACAGTGTATACAGTGACTTTTTTCCCAGTCCCTAATCTAAAAAGACATTAAAAACAAAAAAATACGTTCAAATTAATTCAATTGTTTTGTTTTTTGTGTTTAAGGGCTTAACCTATTCAGTTAATTGAACAAATAAATTATCCATCAACAATATAGTTTTCATTTGGCAGGATTATATTTGATTGAATTATCATAAGGAAATATACTGTAGAATGTTTTGTACAATGTGCAGGATACCACAGGAGTTTATTTTATATCAGAATAAACGTCTCCTTTTTTTGTTATTAACGCCGCTGCAGCTCTCTGTCTAAGTATCAGCTCAGCATCTCTTTCCAGCTGTGATATTCCTGCCTGGAGGTCACAGTCACTGGCTCAGCTTCTTGATCACGGGGGTGCCGTTGCTCTCAGGCTAACCAAATTTAGGCCAAAAAATCTTACCCTCAATCTACTTAGCAGACAAAGTTGCAACAAGCATTTGTGGCCTGTGCTGGTCATAAAGAAAGTTTATACAGTGTTTGCGGTGCGGATGTATCACAGGATATTTTCTAGCCTATCTTGAGATGCATTGTAGCCAGCAGCTATGATCCCGTCCTAACACAGCAAAAAAAAAATCAAAACACATTCTGACCCGACGGCACGTTCTGCCAACACATCTGAATGATTATGCAGCTTTCGCTGCATTATCTTTGGCTACAGTAAATGACAAAGATCTAGGATGGCACGACAAATCCCAAGACATAAAGAAGGTCATGACTCGCCGGTCACATGGAAAGGGCAATCCATGCTGCTACACTCCTTGATGCATTAAAATTAGGTCATTTCCAAACATGTGTCTGTATGTGGATATCACAAGATGGTCCATATGCAGAAGCTCAGTTATCCTGTAGACCAAGTATCACTCTAGGCCAGGGTGTCGTCAACCCATGCTTCCAGAGACATGGGCGCTTAATCCTTCTGTGTCTACCCTCATGAACTTAGAAAATATGGTAAATCAAAAATTTGTGTAGTTTATTTATAGTGAAAATCATTTAACTTCATGGGCGTTTTTTATACAGCTAAGCTGCCGGCTCCGTGCCTCCGGGACTTGTAAAAACAGCTGTTGTTTTTCCCCCCTATGTATCCTTCTCATCAAAAATGTATGCCTAGTTGTTTATTATTATCATCTTTGAAACCAATATGAACGCAGTAAAGTTTCAGAAAACCAGTAAGCATTATTGTTTGGTAAATGAATCAACACGCCTTGCTGTGGGGCTGCCAAATTTTTCCAACAGCCAAAAAAAAAAAAAAAACTAAAACAAGACAGCACTCCTGTGAAGAAACAACTAACATTGTTTCAAGCAAACGTCATTGAGTGCACACAAATATCTCAAGACACTTTTTTAGCCATTCAGAAAAAAGGAACAGATGAGTAAATAGCTGTGCATATTATTCTGCTCTTGACATTTTCATCTTTCGCTGCCAGCAGCGATGACTTTTAAAAGGCCTGCTGAGTGGCTTCAAATAACAGTCGAGCCCTAAAGGTTGGTGGTTGGTGTTAGTGTTTGAACGTCTCTAAAAGCCTCCAACGGCCTTTACATATCAGACGAGTGCTGGAGAGGATGCATGAATGAGACTCTGTTGCACATTGTTGCAGATGCTAAGAAGCTGCTGCACAAAGTCAGGGGGAGAATACATGTGGTAACATGACCATGAAAATGTACTTTTGCTGATACTCTTCTTCATTTTATTTTAATATTTGCCCACTTGTGGAGCACTGAATTCTGCTTAGCAGGTCAAATTTAACTTTGAAAAACCCGTTTCTGATTAAACTGGATTTCAAAAGCTCTCACTGCAGTCTGCAGATGTACAAAAATATACTGCGGCTTATGTTTCGTAATGTGCTCAAAAATGGACCAGTTTCATAGCTAACAATGCAGGGATTACAAGGAAAACATGCTGCTAGACATGGCATTGAAACCCTAAAGAGGATGTTCTAAAAATTAACAGGATAAAAAACCCTTTCTACTGCAGATGGTTTTATTAGCATGTTTTACTATGCCTTGTTTATAAATGAAAGCAAAATCATCATCTGAGAAATCTCAAATTTGGTTAACTAATTTTATTTTGTTATGAGATAAGCAAAAAAGTTGTCCTGCAAGTATGCTCTGTAGAGAAAATCTTAATGTTCCCAGACACATATAATGGTATATCAGCTATGCCACAGTATTTCTATGACACTAAATTCAATTCCTTTTATAGTTTGTTGATTTGTTGCGTTGTTAATTTTAAGCTACCAAAGCTAGCTAAGAGCAAAGCAGATTGCTAAACAGAGTGCCAGTGCCACAGCAATTTCATTAAATATTTAGAAATAAAATTGGCTTAATTTCTGAAAAAAAATCTATATTTTTTATTTAATTTAAAAAATAAAGGTTTCAGGAGCGTCCTTTTTCAATGTTAAGTCAATGTACAGGCACAGTTTGAGTATCAGGCACAGCACAATTATTTTGCAGCACCGTGTTTATGGCAGCACGACAATGCTATCCACATTGACAGCAGTACGGAGCATCAAAAGTTCTGACTGATAATGGAATATATTGCTGCGCAGCGCATTGTTTCCATAGTTCCAATATCTGAACTTTGGCGAAGCGGCGCCTTACGTCAACCAGTCAGGAGCTTTGTTTTGGTGGTAACGTGTTGATGATGTGAACAGCCCCTGGAGTCCAAAATCAACATGTTTTTCTTGTTTGTATTGAGAGAAGTATGAAAAGCCCCTCTAATTTTATTTTTTCCTTGCTCGAACTATTGCGGGGCAGAAAGTTGTCAAACTGGGTCACAGAGAGCTGGAAGTTTGGCTGAAAGCTGTCATCATTCAAATCCACTGTACTGGGAGCATCTCTGAATCTCCAGAACCAAGCTCAACGCTTTTGTAGAGCCGGTCAAAATAAATAAACCCAAGTTATGCCATCCGTGTGTTCTACAATGTAGCATTGAAACTAAAACCTTTTGATGGTAGCTCCTCCCAAAAGCTTCAGGAGGGCTGGGCTTATGAACACACTTTTGGACATCAAAATTTGGTATCAAAACAGAGGCGGAGGGCATAAATTTGCAACATGAATTGCCTTTGGTGTGAAAGTAACATCAACCACCTTTATTATAACCCATTATTATTATTACTATTAGTGGCATCAATTTGGGGATTTTCACAATTATGACTTCATTAGAATAAAAAGGGTTTTGTTTTTGACATTTTATCAAAACAATCACCATTTCAGTCTCTAGTTTATCATTTGTTTTAAATAATGTGGCATTCAAACTGATAAAACGTGATACAAGAAAGATATAAAGTTCTGTTGCATTTAGAAAGTCTCGCATAACAAAATGATGAAATTGCAGTTTTTATTAAGACCGGTGTTTTTGGTATTAGCCAACAATTACCTAAAAAAGTGATGATTGCGTTGTCGTACGTGAATATTTCTGCCCACAAGTCTTGCCAATATAGTTTAGTGTTGATTATACAGCCATGATGATAGCACATCAGTGCGCCGGCAACAGACATCCAGCATGTTGGCGGCGTTGTGACAGCCTGTCAGGTTATCCACCTCTTTCACAGTTTTCTCACAGCACTGAAACTTACCTGACAAGCCAACATTCACTCACAGAAACTGCTTTAAAAGACAGATCTCCTGCAACCAACAGCTGAGTGCGCAGCCGTTTCATCCAACTAGAATTGAATTTTGAGTTGTTTGTTTTGGTGTGAAATCTTTAATAAAAAGTAAAGAGAAATATTTATATATATCTGGTATCAGTTAATGGGGTTGGCCAAAATGTTTAAAAATGTTGGCATAATGAATATTGACAAAAATGGAAAACTATTAACATTTTTAAAACCTTTTTAAAAAACTAGTTTATATAATGAAACAGATATGCTTTAAATTATACTTCCTGAAAGTTATTGGATGTATTAGTTATTTAGGGTTTAAAAAGTTCTTAAATGTTTTTATTTTAGATTTTGGATAGAAAAATAGGATATATTAGAAAGCCTGTGCTTGTTTAACTAAGGAACTAGTTGTTTTTTATATTTCTAAACAACATTAGGTGTATGTATTCACATAAGTGCATACAACTTTTAGACAGGTTCTAAGAAAAGCCCCCAAACTGACTTTAAAAGTGCTTGAATATAATTTGGAAGAAGGTCAAAGGTGTCCTGTAGGTCTTGAGGTTTGCACTATAGCTGCAATTTTGGTCAATTCTTCCATGCAGATCTCTTCAAGAACTGACTTGGACTATTTTCACAGATTCGCTATTGGATTGAGGTCCGGAGGCTGGCAAGCTTACTTCAGATTCTTGAAATGCTCTTTACGTAGCCACTCCTTCATTGCCCAGACAATGTGTTTGTGGTGATTGTCATGCAGGGGGATCCAGTTATGTTTCTGTCTCAAATCTCTATGTTGGAAGGAGGGTTTTGCACAAAATCTTACCATACATGGCTCTATTCATACTTTCCTTAATACAGATCAGTTGTTCAGTCACCTTTGCAGAAAAGCAGCCGCAATGCATATTTCCCCCTCTTACATCACAGTGGGTTTGGTGTTCTTGGGATATGACTAATCATTTTTCACTTGGCTAATGGGGTTTGTACCGAATAACTCCATTTTGGTCTCATCTGACCACATGACCTTCTTCCAATCCTCCTCTGGATCATCCAAATGGTCTCTGGAGAACTTTAGATGGGCCTGGACATGTACTGCCTTACGCAGCAGGACCTTTGGAGCACTGCAGGATTTATGACGATGTTGTTTGTTACTATAGTAACCTTTGCTACTGTAATTAACAGTAAATGAGAACTGGACTGCACAACCCCTTCCCCCTGATGTTCCAAATAGGGGTTTCCAGTTGCTCCCAAAAAGCAGAAATCCCATAGACCTCTATTGAGAAATAAACAGCTATTACTCAGTCATTGTATTCATCAAAATAACCATTCTTGGTCTACTACCTTTTATTAACATGTTCTTTCTTATCATTTTTTTTCATGATATTTTTGCTGTAGCTCAAATTATTCAAGTTGTAAACTGACCAATCAGAGGCCTCAATAAAAGTTGTTGGCCTCTTGTCGAACATTAGAAGTGTTTGACAGATTCTCTCTGGCCCGCTTTCAGTGGTAGAGGTGTGGTCTTCTAACATGGCCTTCTAAAAAACGTTAAAAAAATACCATGCTCAATCCTGATATTAGAAAGTGGTTGCCTTAGAAATGTAGACAGACCAATCAGGGCTGAGGACATTTGATTCCTACATGGTATTGTGGAAAAATCGAGACTGAATTTACTTCATTTGGTTGTAACTGAAAGCAAGACATTTTATATGGGTGACTTCATACGTGATTTGTCCAGTTATATTATATAGTCAACGGTTATGTAGTTTCAGTCATTGACCTGTTTCCCCATGTAGTTCTGGGATGTTTCCTATCTGTTCTCAAGATTATTTTTTCCAAGATTGTTTCTAATAATTGCTTTAGCTGTAGATCTCTTCTCACCAAGTTGTTTTCTTATTGGAGATTAGTTTATCCCAGGGTTGTTCAGGTGAACAATTTTGTCCCTAGACAGCTCTTTGGTCTGGTCATGGTGGAGGGGTTACAGTCTGATTGTTAAGGGTGTGAACAGGTGTCTTTTATTTAAAAAACGAGTTCAAACAGGTGACACTGATAGAGATAGCCTCCGGAGGATAAAAGAACTTCTTACAGAAAAAGTAACAGGTCTGTCAGGGACAGAATTCTTCCTTGTCTTTTTAGGTGAAAATACTAATTTACTGCTTTATTATACAAATAAATTATTAAACTACAATACAATGTGATTTCCTGGATTTTTATTTCCAGTCTGTTTCTCACAGTTAAGTATATAGTACTGTATTGTATTGTAGCTATTTTTGACATTACAGATATCTTCTAATCTCTTTAAGAGGAGAACTTGCAGAATTGATGACTGACACATACTTTTTTTGCTACACTATTATGTATTTACCTTTATGTTTCTCTAAGTCATGTTTTTAATGACTATGTTTTGTACTCACCTTATAATGTCGTATGTGAATGTCTATATCACACTGAGATCACAAGGAATATTGTCCTTAATGCTAAGTCACTTTCTACAAAGTAAAATGATCCCGCAGGATTAGGTCATGAGGCTCGTCTGTTTGACCACATCGCAATAAGAAATGTACAGAAAACTGTTCTGAATGTGCAGTTTGGTGTAAAGCAGTAACCAGCTCACTCAGATTTGATGTAGGGGATTGAATTACAATGTGTATTTGTGTGTGTGTGTGTTGCTGCCAGCTGGATGTGTCTGGTATTAGGTTACATAAGGCATGGAGTAGCTTTCGCTGACTGTCTCAGATCAATTAAGAGCAAAGATAGGAAAGAAAGCGCGGTGGGAGGGGGGGGGGCTTGGCTGCAATTGAAACAGAGTGGATGAGGAAAGTGGAAATGAGTGAACATTAGGTTGACAGGTGGAGGCAGAACAGTGGAAGGTGGTGTGACAGTGCGGTAATAAAAAAAAAAAGTGGAGGATATTACAGGGGAGAGGACCAGCAATGAGATAACTGCAGCACCGCTGAGGAAGAAGATGGCTCCTGAAGGAATATATTGACATACTGGTAAATATGCTCTGTCGCTGAATCATAGCAAATCTCCCCTTTGTGTGCGTTCCCTCTCAAATATATCCTCATGATACCGAAGCAGGCACAGCTAAGACATCAAAGAAATTTTGGACATCCAGAAGGGATTTGCTCTAAATTACATTTCAGTTAATTGTTTTAGATGGGGTGGGATATTGAAAGCAAGACATTAAAATAACAGTTACTTACAGTTGAAATTGCTTCAAAGAACATTTCTTGATTGTAATGTCAAGGCCATAAAGGTTTTTTATTGCTTTCTTTGTATTGTTTTTTTTTTTTGCACAATACAAAAATTCAAATAACTAAGGGATGCTGGAGATGCTTGTCCTCCTCCATGTTTGTTTGCGAACTACCTGCAGTTTGTGTTTTCATTTCCCACAGAAAACATTGTTTTCATAAGGGATTTATTTTCCCCAACTCCTGCTTACCCAAAAGTCACCAGAGTCTCAAAAGAAACAGACAGCACATATTTAAATCATTCACGATGATAAGTGGTTGCAAACATAATCAATGAAGTGGTTAGGCCCATACTAACCAGTTTAACTCTACTCATGATGGTCTGAATTTCCTTTAAAGGTACAGGCATCGACAAACATGGGTCATCTCTCTGACTAAGCATCTGATTGGCAGGTTCATTATTTTGTGTGTGCAGTTCATGCTGTGTGACACAAGCGCACTCCTAGGTCTGGATAAATCCAGGTTTTTAACGGATTCATAGACATCCACGCTCGAATGATGACGTCACCCAACAACACAGAACCTTTCTGATGTTTGCAGTCTGAGACTCCAGTTCAAGAAGCCAAAGCTAGTCAAGAGAGAAGGAATCAGAAAAGCCAGCCTTCTATTGCTTCTGCAGCATATTAAACAGAAAAGGAAAAAGGAACATCACATAAAGACATTATGCAACTCATGCACGATACATAATTCATTTTACAAGGTTTATTACTCAAAATACCATGTTTTTCAGACCATAAAGTGCAAAATCCTTACATTTTCTCAAAATCCACAGTGTGCTTTATAATTCGGTGGGCATTGTGTGTGATTTCTGATTGTGTTTGCTGCTGGAACTGATTTCCTGTGGTGAACGACTCTCAAAAATCTGTCCAAATGTTGGACAGACAGACAGAAATGTTGCACACCTTTGGTAAACTACAAAGTCACACCACTTGATGGGATATCTGAGTTTTATGTACAAAAAGGCATGAAAAGTATTTAGTCTGCCCGCAATCCTGCAAGTTCTCCCACTTCAAAAGATGAGAGAGGCCTGTAATTTTCATCATAGGTATATACCTCGAATATGAGAGACAAAATGAGAAAGGAAATATCCATAAAATCACATTGTCTGATTTTTAAAGAATTTATTTGCAAATTATGGTGTAAAAAAATGTTTTTGGTCACCTACAAACGAGCAAGATTTTTGGCTCTCACATTCCTGTAACTTCTTCTGTAAGAGGATCCTCCATCCTCCACTCGTTACCTGTATTAATGGCACCTGTTTAAAATCATAATCTATTTAAAAGACACCTGTCCACAATCTCAAACAGCCACAGTCCAAACTCCACTACGGTCAAGACCAAACAGCTGTCTAAGGACACCAGAAACCAAAGTGTTGACCTGCACCAGGCTGGGAAGACGGAATCTGTAATAAGTAAGTGGCTTGATGTGAAGAAATCAACTGTGGGAGTAATTATTAGGAAATGGAAGACATACAAGACCACTGATAATCTCCCTCCATCTGGGGCATCCTGCAAGATCTCACGCAATGAGTCAAAATGATCACAAGAGGGGTGAGCAAAAATCCCTCAAGCACGCGGGGGGAACTAGTGAATGACCTGCAGAGAGCTGGTACCAAAGTAACAAAGGATGCCATCAGTAACAGTACGCCGCCAGGGACTCAAATCCTGCAGTGCCAGACGTGTCCCCCTGCTAATGCCAGTACATGTGCAGGCCCGTCTAAAGTTTGCTAGAGAGCATTTGGATGATCCAGAAGAGGATTGAGAGAATGACCTATGGTCAGAAGAAACCAAAATAGAACTTTTTGATCTCTACTCATCGTTTTTGGAAGAGAAAGTATCCTGAGTTGCACCCAAAGAACACCAAACCTACTATAGGGCTGGGCGATAAAATGATAATTAAAAATATTGCGGCATAACTTTTTCTCGATAGAAGAATGAGTTACAACATAATCTGGATATAAAGGTCTGGCTAAGAATTGGTGCATCATGAATAGCCTATTAGGAAAAGAGGTTTGAAATTGAATCACACCTCAAGCTCAGTTGAGCTTTTGGGCATATATCAACACATAGCAGCAGGAACTAAAGCATCAAGAATTCTTCCCATATTTTCAGTTTCAAACAGGTACACAGAGCTGATTACCTGTGTCTCACTGAGATGTTGGGTTAATACCCACCTGACTCATTACTTGTTCTCAGTACCCTCGGCTCATACTGCCTCCTATGCATTTCTTGCTCTGATTTAAAGCAGCACGATAATTTCTCATGAATTAGGACACCTAAGTCAGTTTTTACTTCAAATCCTCTTGAACATCTGAAGCAGGACTGCTGAAATCACACATGCTAATCTCGCCTCCTTTCTCTGTAATCCTGTTGTTTGTGTGTAAGGTAACGTTGTGGACATTACATCAGGTCATTAGGAAGATTAGGCTATTTAAAGTGCGTCACATAAACCCCTTAAAGGGATATTTATACAGCTCTGACTTTTACACTGCACAGCGTCTCACTGCTAATACACGCTGCAGCTCCCTCCTTCTATTTATAACCATGTCTTCATCTCTTTCTGTCTCTTTACCCCTTTTCTCTTCTCTCTGCGTCACACTATGCGTTGAGTGTGTGCGCTTTGTGACAGAGGTGCAGAGGCGGTTTAGATGCGCGCTGAAACAGAAGCTGTCCTCCTTTCTTTCTGTCTCTGTGTCAAACACTCAGCCTCCAACAGAATAACTGTTATTTAAAGACCAGAGCTGTACTTGCTTATTAAAAAAAGAAGCCCCGGAGAGATGGATGGGTGCAAAAGGGGATTGGAAGAAAGAGGGAGAGGAGTGAAGGTGGTACCTAGTGATGAAAAGATGAGAGGAGGAGGAGTAGGAAGGGGATGATGTCATTTCTTAACCCTATACCATTCCCCCTCTTCTCCATCCTGTTTCCTCCTGAGATTCTCTCTCCCCTCCTTTTCTGTCTCTCCACCGGAACTATATTTAGATGTGTGCAGCTGTGAATGAGTGTTTGTGTTTTGGTGCTGCGGCACTGTGTTGCTCACTCTTACATGTCACTACTCCTTTTACCCCCCCCCCCCCTCCTTTTCTCACCATTTTCCCGTTGTCACATGTTGTTTATTTTGCTCCCTGCATCCTTTCTTTTAATCCTTCCTCTTCTGTCATTTTAAAGAAGATGTATTTGTGTGGGTCAATTGTGGTCCTTTATGGGAGTCACAACTGCCCTTACAGGTGGATACGGGTTGTATGGGGCCGAAAAATGGGCAAACCTGTAGAGGGCACATGGGTGGTTTGCACAAAATTTTAAGATTGTAGACCGCTCAGTAATCCAGTAGGGAGGAAATGTTCATAAACATTTTTCTCTAAGCACATAAAGATAGTCGTAGTGAACATTTTTGAAACATGCAAGGACAAGGAAGACTAAAGTAGGTGTTTCATATGAATTTTTCATTTTTTTCAACCCCCCCCCCCCAATCCTTCACACTGTTCCGCGCCCACTGCGCACTATATGCGCGTTCCATGCGTGCAGCCTGACTGTTGGAAATTAGAAACTTAGACAATTGGCCCATAGTTTTGTGTGGGCATCCTACAGATGTCCTACTGGCACTCACACATCACCTGAACACCCCACGCACGCAGCATTTACAGTACAGACCAAAAGTTTGGACACACCTTCGCATTCATTTGAATGACAAGGTGTGTCCAAACTTTTGGTCTGTACTGTACTCGTGCTCAGTAAGGGGGCCAGTATGGGCACCTCACTAACGACTAATATCATGAAAAAAATAGGGTTCTTAAGAACATGTTAAAAAAAGATAGCAGAGCAAGAAGGGTTATTTTGACAAATACAATGTCTTTGGGATTTTGGAGTCTTGGAACTAGCAGGTACTTCCTGTTTGGAGCGTGAAGGGGAGAGGTCATTCAGTCTAGTTTTAACCTTCAACCTTTATTTGTTGTATACTGTAAGTGAAAGTAAAATGTTACTGTGTGCTCTAAAATAGTATTTATAAACACATAGATATAGCAGAGTTTAGCAATGATTCAGAATTAAGCACAACTGACAGAAATCATGGAAACTGTTTAATTGGATTGGACTCATTTGCGTGGGTAATGTTTTAAAAGCAGCTGTTGTGACTCAATGAGCCTGTAGCAACGAGATGCTCACCAGTTTGAGTCCTCCATGTTCTATTAGTTAATGTTTTCCCCACATGCCAAGATTTTGTATGCTGCAATATGCAGCACATTAGCATAAAGAGGATGGAGATTACAGCTAAAAAATGCTGTCAAGTGTTGTTGGTGGGTCTTTGGTCACCATCTCCAACACTTTCCTACCTCTTTCTTTCTCTTCATCTCCACTCTGCCACATTTTTTCTCACATCTCCCACGAGCCTTTTATCCCCTTCATCTTCCATCTCTTCCTCTCACCTCTCCTCACCCTGCCAGTCTGCACATTCTCTGTCTTTTCACCTTTTCGGCATTTTTTTTTTCTTGTCCCAGCAGGGCACATCCTTACACAATTACTCTCCATTAAAAATGGATTAGATTTCACCTTTACAGTGTCTGTTGAGGAAGAGCAGAAACGAGGGAAATGGGAGATAAAAAAGTGGGTTTTGACAACTCTGTAAAGAAGTAGGGAGGGAGACACCGCAAGGAGGAGACAAATACCAAAGAGAAGAGAAGAAATTCAAAGAAGTTCACACTTTTCCGGTCGTGTTTTGTCACAAGGGAGAGTGTGAGAACTTTGCTGTCACGCTTCTGTCCAATCACACTATAATGGCTGCAATTCAAGAACAAACTGGCCACTGAGAACATCTCAATGCTTGGAGTCTACACCAAACCCAACATACTGCAGGCATTGTGTTTACAGGAGAAGCCTGAGAAGTGAAGCCAGGAAAAGTTCATCGGGAAACATGTGTATGAAGTCACATCACAAGATTCTAAACTTCGAAAAATAAAATCCTCTTTAACCCCAAAGTGTCAGGTAACACGAGAAATAAATCCCAATGCCCCCTTTAGTTGGTGTAAAAGAGCAAAGGGCAATTTTGGTCTGTTCGAGTGCTGTTCCGTGCCAAGAGAAGCAGATGGGGGACGAGTGCCTCCAGGAGATAGTCAAGAACTGGAAGAGCTCCAATAACCCCCCCCCCCCCCCCATCTCCACCCCTTCCGCCATTACACATGAGGGTTAAGAAGGGTTAAATCTAATCCACCCCTGCTGTGTTTCTGTGGTGATGTGTGCGAGTCTGCATATGAATCTGGGATCACCCTCTTTCCTGCAACACAGGTAGTCTAGACTGTTTCCCAGTTTTCTTCCCTTTTATAGATTATCTGTCCAAAACACACTGATAAACCAACATGTACACACACACACAATTTAGAAAAGTCACACTTAGGTATTAAAATCAAATCATTAAAGTCACCCTGGACGTTTTTGTGTCAGTTAAGGAGAATATATAGCCTTTTATTTAATGTATTATTCATACTGCTGTTTTTGATGTGCTAAATCAATTATAGTTAGCAATAGGGTATGTATGAGCACATCCCCTGATGGAGTAAATTCTTCCCTCTACAGGTTTATTTATGAATTAGAGGTTTAACTTGCTGTGTCCAGGCTACTTATGGACCAGCTGTACTGTTTCATGTTAAAATGAAACGCTGCAGATGGATTTCTTAGCGTGCCGTTGTTTATCGCATGGGTTATGTGCTAAAAATAACCCACGCTAAGTAAAATCTGCAAAGTAGACATCTTTACTTTTTACTGTAATTCTAGATGTTTTAGGCTGTCAAACCTCTCACGACACATTTTATACACCTCGCACATTTTTTTATTTTTCTCTGTTGTTTAAACTCTCAAAGTTCAAACCTTCATAGAAAAATAAGTCAACTGGGAAGTGATTTCAACTTCCAAAAACCTATTTTGATCCTTTAACACAGAAGATGTTGCGACACACGATTTTTGACGTACTATAACTCTTTGACCGTTTAGGCGATCAACGTGAATCAGCTGGCTCTGACGTGGGGAGAGGGCGCTTTTCATATCGGCTTTGCCACATATTACTAACGTAAAGAAAGTGCTGCATATCGACACAAAGTCGCTTTTCTCTGCGTCAGAATCAGCGAATTTATGTTGTTCGTGTAAACACCGCACTACTGTGAAGTGTTACATATTAGTCCAAGACTTTTTTCCTCCACTTCAGAATCCACTGGAATTACGTTAATTGCGTAAATGGCTGAAGAATTTCTGAATCCACAGAATGTCAACACTCCAGTGTTTAAAGGGTTGGCGTTTTTAAATCGATGAACGATGAAGGGAAAGCGGTTTTTATCACAGTTTTGAGCAGAGAATGACACTCTCCTGTCAATCAGCATAAGATTGATTGTCACTCATGCAACAGCAAACACAGAAGAAGCGTTGGTGTGACTCTTTGTCTCTATTAAAAGAAACGTTTAATTTCATTTATTAAACATTTATTTTCCTATTTATTGTATACGTTTTTTAAGTCTATTACCATAATCCTTGCAGTCATAGGTTGAAGTGTCTTAGGCCACATTCAAAGGGTTTTCAATATAATTTTAAACAAGAGAGCAGCAATTTTTTCCCTCTTTGTTCTTCTGGTTCTTCGTCGTTGGTCCTCCTGTCCTCACAGAGCACTTGTACGTCTCAGCTTTGAGACTGTCCTTGGCTTGTTGTTTTACAGGCTGGAAAACACACTGGACAGGCCTTTAGCGATCGGGCCATTTATTCTCTGGCCTCCGAGTCTCTGGCGTGTCTCTTTAGCTGAACATCCAGCACTGCCACTTGTTATGGCAGCTCTTATCGCCTCTGACATCGTCTTCATATCCATTCAGGCCTTGTTTCTCACAGCACCTTTTATTCCCCTCTGACAGCCCGTGATCTGGCCTGTTTCTTATTGGAGGGTCCTCCCCATGTACTGTTTATCCCCCAAAGCTTTTCCACTGGCTCATGCCTGGTTAGACCTGGCGAGTAATCTGTTAGGGAGATAAATATGTTGATAAATATGAAAAAACTTACCATTCTGTACAAAAATGGCTTTTCATTACTTATTTAAATTTTTTTGTGGTTTACATTTAGCTACTGTTTCTTTGCTGTTTAGTCGTGACAATTAGTTTTCTAGAAGTACTATCTCTGTCAAATCCCATAATTCTCTCAATTTGTTTGATGTTGCTCGATTGTCCACAAACTGAGTGTAGAACCCTGCCCCCCCACACACCCCCCCGGCCTCTGGAATCAATTCTGCACTCTTTGAAACGGTTCAGTGATCCATGTGCATCAGCTAACCTCCCTCTCGTCTGTGAAAAAAGTCTTTTTTTTTTTTTTTTACTTGACAGCCAGCAGCAGGTCCTTTTTCATGATGACAAACAGCAACAGTGTTCTGGAGGAAAGCCTGTGTTTGAGCATCTGCGCTGTGGCGTATAAAGATGTTCACAGAGTCTTTAGTTACTTTTGAGAGAAAACTGTTTTTTTTTCTCCTCTAATCGCTCTTTCTCTTTCTGTCTTCCATCCTGCAGACGCCCCGGTGGCAGACTTACATGACCTGTTCTGTAAGAAGCTGCAGCAGTGCTGCGTGCTGTTTGATTTCCTGGACTGTGTGGCCGACCTGAAAGGGAAAGAGATCAAACGTGCGGCACTCAACGAGCTTGTGGAGAGCGTGGCAACTAGCAGAGGAGTCCTCATAGAGCCTCTCTACCCAGAGGCTATAAAGATGGTGAGAGGGGTAGAGGAGGAACCTAGAGGTTAGAGGTTAAAGAGCAGGGCAGGAAGATTCCAGATTTAGTCAAATAAACTTCTTGAAACTTACTCCTGAAGTTATATGGATCCATTTTTAAATTGAATGTAAAACTGGCAAACAAAATTAATTATAAATTCTGATTTTTCACAAAAAAAGTTTAATATGAGTTCTGATAAAGACGAACTACCGCATCAGAGACATGATACCAAGAGCGGCTGGGTGAAGAAGGATCTGCTGCAGATAAGCTGAAGATGTAAACAAAGCGAGGTGAGGAAAAGACAAAGATGTGGAAGACAGGAGGGAGTGGAGAAAGAGGAGCAGGTAACACAGATAAGTTGTGATAACTAGAAGCATGGCAAGGAGAGATAAAGGGGAGTGCAGCGCAGAGAATGGACAGCAGAGATCCCAGAGGGCATATAGAGGAGCAGAGAAGGGAAGAATATTGGGGGAAGAGAGGGACGCCTGCAGCAGAATAAAGCCATATAAATAGCTATAGAGCCACTGTACCCAGAGGAGATAAAAAATGCTGATATGACAGAGCAAGAAGGAGGGAACCTGAACCAATATGTGGTTATAATGAATCGGTAATATGTGCACAAGCTAAAGGAAGCACCAGTGGAACATAAAACCGATTTAAAATAGTGCCGAAGTCTGAAATAAGTCCCACATGAAGATTCAGAATATATTAAGCTTCATGGAGTTTAGCAGAAAATATAATTTGAAGCACCAAAGAAAAAATGATTGGAAATAATTTCGACCCCTTTAAGCATCTAAGTGAGGTTAAATCAGCTGCTCGGCTAAAGTGGAGCTGCATTTACTGAAGAAATAGATCTCTGCTTTGTTGTTCTCGAAAAGGTCTGTGTGGAAAATGAAAACCAAAAAGAACAGTTTTTACAGGCAGCAGCCTCTTTTGAAAGATTTGTAAGTAAGAGCTCCAACTTAAGCTTTTTTTATTTATTTAATGCTTGATTTGAATGCAGCCCCTTTACATGAGTTCTTTTTTCTTACTTAAGTGGCTCAATCAATAATTATGGAAAAACATAAATCTGATACCTGTTTTATTTAGACTTTTTTGTACGACAAGAGTGGATAATAATATTATAGTTTTTTTGTTCTAAAACTGTCATGATTATTAATTTGATTAATGAGTTGCTTTTTTTAATTTTTACAAATTCTCTTTAGATAAATACTGTTTGCATAGATTTTTGATAAATCAGATTCTCATGTCTTCCCACCTCTGCTTCACAGCAACCACTTTTAAAAAATCTTTTCATTTTTCCTTTTTCTGTAACAAAATTCCATTCAGACCAACAAAACAAAAAAACAAGGATGCATTTGATCATTTAGTCCTCACTAATCTCCTCTTCTGCACACCCACCCACATGTCCACCTCCTTTTTTCCATATTCCATAATCAATCTTCATTGCTTTCCTCTCCCTCTCTGCATCCCTCCTTCAATGTCCACTCCTCCTCTTCCCTCTTGTCTCTCCATATCTCTGGCTGTTTTTTTTTCAGATCTCCGTAAATATCTTCCGCACACTTCCTCCCAGCGAGAATCCGGAGTTTGATCCTGAGGAAGATGAGCCGACACTGGAAGCCTCCTGGCCTCATCTGCAGGTACGCTCTTGTAGACGGATCACATTTTTCTGCTCAAGTTTTCACACAGTCAGTAATGTTGAACGGAGGAAGCTTCTGAAATGACAACAAAAAATAAATTTTAGAATTTTTTAGATTAATGTATGCAATGATTGATTTTTAATCCTGACATATAAGCTGGGTTAGTTCTTAACGTCCTTCTCTAAACATCTTTTGATATATTTTAAGTCATTCCCAGTGGTCTTTAAATTATTATTATGCAGTTTAAAAAAAAAAAAAAGAAAACAACAAAAATAGTGTCCTTTTTCTAGGACATAGTTTCTGCAGACTGACAGTAGTTTATTAGAAATTTGGTTAGAGCAAGCCTGTCCCCATTTCCTGTCCTTCATCTGTTTACACTCTCAGCTGCTAGTTTACAAATCCTCACATTCCCAACCTAACATTACCAGTGCAAAAAGAGTCATCCGTTTTTTAGACCCAAACTGCCGTTTCTGTCAGTCAAAGGAGACAGTATCCATTCCGACAGTTAAGTCCCTCCCACATTGAGGTGATCTTGTCCTGACGTGAAGCTAAAACGCCTCAGGAGCCAGTTCAGTTTTGGTTTCAGAGTTTTTGTACAGTTGTTTGTCTGCATTCTCTCCAGTGAAGCCTCTGAACGCACCGCTGACAAATGAATATTTCAACTGGTGAAATGGAGCTGACTCACTGGTGCTGCAGAGATTTCTGGAGTTATAAGGGAGAACAGACTCTTCACTCCACTTTCATTGTTGCTTCTGTCTAACGTTGTTTTATTTATGGGTTGTGCACATCTTTCCAAATTAAAGCACGCTGTGTTTTCTCCATGTAAATTCATTTTTTTTGTTTTGGTTTGTTGGCTTGTCGTACTTCTGCGGCATGAAGAAGATGAAGGTGTGCAGCTTCTAAATGTATTCCAGCATGGAGCAGTGGAGCTGCGATGAATCAAGTCCCCCCCCCACCCCCTTGTTATTTTGAGAGACCGTCTTCCCACAGTGCCGAGAGATGATTGGAGATTTTCAGAAAACACTCACTCATGTCAGCAGGAGATGATTAGCACTGCTCGTTAGAGCGCCTTTAAGCTACAAGCTGTAGTTAGTTTGCAGAAACACTGAGGTGCAACGGCTGTTGTTTGGATGAAAGATGCGTTTGACGTATTGCAGTGATTCACTGAATCATAAATGTACACGGGTTGTAACTGAAACGTCCTCCAGTTTACTCACTTCTGTTCCCTGCTTTCCTTAAGTCTCTTTTCTATTTCCAGAAGTTTGACCGTCATCTTTTAGATGACATTTTCAGAGGTTTTCCTCAGTTAATTTTAATATTTACCCAGCAGAAGTGGTTGGAAACCTGCTAGCATTTTATTTATTTAGTTTATCTGGAAACATATGAATAGGAGAGTGTTTTTTTTTTAAAGTTTTTTGAACATTTGGTCAATATTTGAACACCTCCCCTGCTGCGTTCTGGTTTTAGTCAAACCCCTGCAGTCATCAGATCTGTCAGTCAACTGCTGTTTGCTGTTTGCTCTTCAGCTTGTGTACGAGTTCTTTCTGCGTTTCCTGGAGAGCCCAGACTTCCAGCCCTCCATGGCCAAGCGCTACATCGACCAAAAGTTTGTCCTTCAGGTAAACTCCACCTGTTTTAAAATCTTGTCAAAGAAATCTTTCAAAATAAAGAAAATGTACATCTGATGAAATGGAAAAAAATGAATGAGTAAAATATGTGAACAATTGGTTTTAGGAAAAAAAGAGGGCGGAATGAAGGCATAGCTTGCAGCTGCAGGGCTGCTTGTAAGTGCTTAGTGATGCTGTGTTTGTGTTTGTAGCTCCTGGAGCTCTTTGACAGCGAGGACCCCAGGGAGAGGGAGTACCTGAAGACCATCCTGCACCGTGTCTATGGAAAACTGCTGGGCCTCCGAGCCTACATCCGCAAGCAGATCAACAACATCTTCCTCAGGTACGTACGGCCTGCAATCCCACTGACAAAAACCAAAAATACATTGTTTAAAATATCGGTCCAAACAATCAATCACGCCAAAAATACGAAAAAGTTTTCCTTTAATTTGCTCACATAAGAGGAGCTGCTTACTTTGTGGGGGTTTGGGTTAGTTTGCACCTTTTTTCTTGCTGTTAAATTAATTTTATAACCTAAAAAAAGAGTATTTAAGATTAGAATTTTTTTTTTTAAAAAGGATCCTGGCTTTAGTGAGTCACTTTCAGGATTAGCTCTATGTTTCTTCTAATGGTTTTTGCCCCAGCAACTGTAAATCAAAGAGTATTTAACAGACTGTGACAAAGTTGATGAATTTTATTATATTTTAACATAATTTAATGCATTTATATTAAGTTAACTGCATCAGCTGGAAAACATATCTGGTGTTTCTGAGATGAGAATTTCTCAGAATTTTTGTCGACAGTTTAGCGCAGGACAGTCTGTAACCTGAGGTTTCAAAGCCATGTGTAGCTCTTTTCTCCCTCCATTATGGTTCTCTGGTTGAAGAAAAACAAAATATTTGTCATTTTAAAACATACAAAACTGACCAAGCGAAACTAAACAGTCATATAGGTCAAACTTTTTTCAACTCATTCATAAGCAGTTTAAGCACTTTACGTATCACGCCACGAGGTTCCTGACTACACTACCCATAATGCTCCAATAATCCATCAAGCGGTGAAGCTTTGTAGTTTACCAGAGTCGTACTAAAACATTTCTACAGATTTTTGATGTGTGGAGAATTCATACTTAAGGCACAATGGACTGTGAGGCAGATTTTCTTTTTTTAAACAAATTCAAGTGCGTTATTAGGTCCACAAAATCTGGGAAGAGTCATTTAATCAGCTTTGATTTAATTTTAGTTCATGAGACATACGGATTTCTGCCTGAGATGCACTGCAAAATGTAAAATAAACTATTTATAGTTTTTTTTAAATCATTGCTGACATGACACTGCCTACTATTTTCTGCATTGAGAGATGGTCCTATACACAGTACAGGGTGTCTTTTATTTTGAAAGTAAGTGATGTGAACCTCTGTCCAAAGTTATTTATTATTATGTATTTAGAATAAAACAGTTATTATTTTTTATGACAAAAACAACTGTTCCTTTATATTTATCATAATAATTACAATAACATAAATACAAAACAGTGTTTTATTTTTCTAAATGGTGAAATACGGCTCTGTGGTTCCTGCTGGGTTGTTGTCAGTGAGAAATAGACCTGAATGGCTCTTTAATTGTCAAAGGTTGCAGACTTTTGGTCTAGGATAATTAAAAACATGAGGAATTTCCTTCATGTTTGGTTAGTTTTGCAGGAAAACGGAGATGTGCTTTTGGTTTCTGGCAACATTTGAGCTTTTTCTTTGTCTAACAACACATCCTTGCTTGTCTGTCTGACTTTCAGGTTCATTTATGAAACTGAGCACTTTAACGGCGTGGCAGAGCTGCTGGAAATCCTTGGCAGGTTTGTTGGCGCCCGTGCATACCGGCTCCCGTCCAGCTAACACAAACACTTGTTTGAAATGACAGGAAGAAAAGCAGAGAGAGGACTGTGGGAGTTATCAGGAAGGACAGGCAGAAACCAGGGGAGCAGGTAGAGATGTGAACCAAATATGAGTCATGAGTTTGTGTGATTTCTCACTTTGTCCCAGAGGAAAAATATGAGCAAGAAAGATCTGAGGCGAGAGAAATGAGGAGTCCCAGATTGATAAACAAACACACTTTGCTGCCACACGGAGATCGATTGAAGATAAGACGGTGAGAGGGCAGTTGTTATGAGGAAGAGGAGGAGAAAGAAAAAAACGCAAGTTTTTGGGTTATTCTATTCACTGCTTAATGAATAAAGAGATTCGTTCTTTTTTCATTGCTTCAAAGTGCACTCAGACTTGAGGCATCGACTAACGACTTCTTTAACTCAAGTTTGTTAAAAGCAGGCCAATCCACAAATGGGAACTCATTTTTGGGCAAACTTAAATTTCCAAAAACAGATAAATGTTAGAAAAGGTCATTTTCCAACTATTTGAGGTAAACACAAGTATTTTGATCATCCAAAAGTTACCTTCGAAATGCAGAAAGTGGCAAGGCAGAAGATGGATGGACTTTCTCGAGGGGAGAGGGATAGAGGGGGAGATTCATCGAGAGGAGCACGAGTGAGTCAGAGGTGGAGAAGTCAGCTGTGGATAGAGAGGTTTGTATTCATGTTGATGTTAACAGAGGTATTTTTAGCTCCTCCCACATAGGGAAAGAAGCGATGGCGGGCCTAGAGAGAAGGCAGAACAAGTGGGTGGGAAGGAGACAGACAATCAGAAGAGATGAGTCCAAAACAGAAAATGAACAGAAACCTTATTTTATTGTGGAAAAAAAATCTTGGTAATAAATGTAAACATACAGAGGCGCTCACACATTCCCCTGTCTTTCTGTCTCATCGTTTATGATTACATTTTTGGAAAGTCTTTAATTTTTAAAAAAATGTCTATTATAAAAAGTGATTTGTCATATTTATGTGAAATAATTTCATGTTTATGTGTATTAATGGATCAGTAATGGGATTGTATGGATGGATTATTGTCACATTAACTAAAATATCAGCAAACGAAGACCAGTTTATGAATCTGCTTATCAGTGAAACATAAATGTAAGCAATAGTAAAGAAATCCAGAAAAGTTGAAAAAATGACAAAACTGTAATTAGTTATTTCTACGGACACTTTCAGTTTTAGTTTTCAGTTTTAGTCTTTGACTCTGTATGAGAACTGGACTGAGTGACTCCTCCCCCCTCGCGATCCAAACAGGAAGTACCTGCAAGTTCCAAGAACCTAAAATCCCATAGACGTCTATGGAGAAATAAACTGCTATTACTCAGTTATTTTATTTTTTAGAATAACCATTCTTGCTCTTTTTTAACATGTTCTTGTTAATACTCTTTTTTTTTTCTTCAAGATATTTTTTATTCCAAGTTATACAAGTCATAAACGGACCGCTCAGATGCCTCAATAAAAGCAAGGAGTCTCACGACAAACGTTTGATAGACACATTCTAGCCCACTTTCAAGTGGTAGGGGTGTGGACCTCCAACAAGCTCATCATTCATGTGGGCAAAAGTGGTTACCATGGAAGCAATGACTCAGACCAACTTGGACCAATCATTGACAACGTCTGGCTTCACCATGTTGGTGTCTGTATAGCGAAAAAAATAGCAACTAAGTTGATTTCATTTTGTTGGAGCAGGGAGTAATCCATTTTCTACGGGGGACGTCAAACTCACTCAGTCCAGGTCTCACACACAGTCAAGGGTTTTAGTTGTATCAAATCAAACTTAATTCATACAAAAAAACAACTTTAACAGAAACATTAAAGAGGGTGATCATTGAAATAACAATTTAAATAAATTTCCAAAGAACTAAATTTAAAGTACATTTAAAGTAACACTACAGGTGTAAACTTTTGAATAAAAAATAACCAAATTCAGCTGAGAATAGGTGAGTCTTTAGATTAAAATAAAGTGAGTGTTTCAGCTGATCTAAATTTTTCTGGACATCTGTTCCACATATGTGGTGGATAGAAGCTGAAAACAGCTTCTCCATGTTTGGTTTTGACTTTGCTATGTTTCAGCATCATCAACGGCTTCGCTCTGCCTCTAAAAGCCGAACACAAGCAGTTCCTGGTCCGAGTCCTGATCCCGCTGCACACAGCTAAGTCCCTCTCCATTTTCCATGCACAGGTTAGTAACTAAACACACCAGTGTTTATGTGGAAACATGAAATTCCCTTTTGAGTCGTGGGCGGGACTGTCGGTGCGGAATAAGGTTGCCACCATTTCCCATCATCCCTTTGTTTGCACTCTCTCCTGCTAGCTTACAACCCCGACCTATGTGCTACAAAAATGGCGAACAGTGTTGGAGCTATCTAGCTGTACAGTTTTGAGTCAGATGCCAGCTCAGAATGGAGTTTATGGCTTGTCATTGTAGGTCCTCCGACGCCGCTACAAGCTTTTTCATACAGATTTTTGTTATCTGCTCCTGTTTCACAACGATTCGAATAAAGAAATCCTCAGAAACACAATTTTAAGCTTGATTTTCTTTCTATATGTCCTCCATCATAAAAAATGTCGTGTTAAAGAACATGTTAAAAATGACAAAAATATGATTTTCATTGTAGTGAGTCTTCTTTAAAATAACTCCAGACTCTTTCAGCTTGTGTGATTTCATTCTTTCATAAACTCAGATGAAAATTATGTTTTTGTCTTGTATTTAAACATGTTAAAAACATCAAAATCCCCATTTTCATCAAAGTAAGTCTATTTTAACATCCTATAAAAGTATGAGAAATGTTTATGTTTTACAAGAGCTTTGAATAATCCTAACAATTCAAAAGGCTGTACTACATAACAACATTTTCATTCAGAGCTTTCAGCAAAACTTTCCAAATGACACTATGCTTGTCAAACTGGAAATGAAAGAAAAGAAAAAGGGCCAAACTGACTATTGTCACCATCACCATTAAAACATAAAAAAACCCCATCAAAACAGATTAAAACAATAAACTCCCAGATTAACTGAAAATCACAGGAAAAACAACTGAGCTGCTGAAAGGAAACCTAATCAGAAGATGGTAATCTCTGTGATCTGTTACAGATCACTAAAATATATTACCAAAGACTAACAAAAAAGGCTTCAAGCTGTTGGTCCTTTAACTATTGTTTGTCATTGGTAGAAACCTGCAGCAGATTCACACTGTCAGAGTTTAACGGCCGAAAGACAGATGTATAACTGCTTTACATTCCTCACATTAACGCTCAGTGAGTATCTTTGAGGACCCAATCTGTATAAAATCCATTAGAAATACAGGTTTTATAAACGTTAGAAATTTATTTGGCATTCGATTGTCTGCCTTAAGTAGCATCAAAAACATGATCTGAAGCGTGAGGTCAATTTTTACTTTAATAAAGTGTTGTTTTTATTTCTTTGCTCAAAAGTGAGGAGTGCAATGTGTCAACACACCATCGGGTGGCAGAATTGAGTCGTATATAGAGTCCTAGAGAAAAGCTATCACCATCAAATAACAAAGAGCACGCTTGTCTTTGACTTCCTCGTGCGACTGCGCTCTTACGTGTGTTTGGATCGCCGTGAGGTTTGGCGACACAGATGGCGGCGGTGTGGCGTGCGCGTTCCTCTTTGCCTCTGATGGTACAGCTTGTTCTTCACAAACCCATGAGCTGGTGTACGAGCCTCAGCCTCACGGAGTGCCCTACATTTCCCTGCACCTTCACACACATGCATTATTCACACACTCAAAAGCACGACTTGCTTGGATGGGGGTCACAGGAGAGACGGCAGAAGGCCTGACCCAGTTCTGCATGTAAATATTCAAAGATCAGATCCAGGGAGGATGTTTTAACTCACTGCTCGTTGATTTGGGATGTCAAAATAAAGTTACTGCTGAAAAAAGTGTCGTTTTCAGATCTGGAATCGGCTAAAACTTTCAGAGAAAATGAGTGCATACATTTAACATTTTTCATTATGAGTAATTAAATGAAAGTATAATACTTCACTGTACGTTGTAATGCCATTTTTGATAAATAAACTCAAACAAAAGTTAAAATATTTATTTTTCCATCAACATGGTTTATTTTCAGGAAAAAATATAGAGGCTAATCAACCATAATTACCTGATTTAGAACTCAATGCCTTTTGCCAAATAATGAACTCTCAAGATATGATTAACATGTAATAATTCATGAATTAATAACAGCTGATACAGCTCAAAATGGAAAAATAAAAGGCACAACTGCAGAGAAAACAAGTCTACTGGGGTTTTTCTCACATCACCAGTAAGTTAGCTGGTGTGTATAGAAGAGTCAACATCCCAGCAGTGACACCTAGAGGACAGAAGGATGTAGATTGAAAAAGGCACAGACTCCTCTGATGTGAGTCGAGTCGTTGTTCATGTTTGATTCCAAAATCACAGCAGAAAAGGCCTGTTTAAAGCTAAAACACGAGAGAGGGGAAATATCCGGCCTGGATCATCTGAGAAACAACAACACACTTTTAGATTCTCTTGAAGAACTGTTGAAATGTTCTGAAACATATTCAAGTTGCTGTATATTTTAACACATAATTCAGATCAAAATGTCATCCACAATGTGCTCAAAATTCGGATGGTGATGAACTCTCAAATGATTATTTATCAGTATTTCTGATTATCCATTAAAAACCATCTTGGATAATAATTGTGTTTTAAACGTTCTTGTGGCATTTTCCTCACGATTGAAGACATATATAAAGAAAATTAAGCTTAAAGTTGAATTTCTGAGTATTTCTTTATTCAACTTGTGAATCAGGAGACAGAAGAAGTTTTGTATGAGGTCAGTTCTTCTTCATATTTTTCCCATGTGGACCATAACAGCCAAGAAAACCCCGGAGTTGCGTCTTGAACTCTGCCTCGCTCCCGCCCCTTAGGGACTCGACATCACTCCTTCCGACTTAAACACACACCTTTTTTCTGTCTCCACGGCAACTCTTGGACAACCTGACTTAGCGGAAGAGACCAGCACAAAGCACTCTCACCGACTCGCACCGCAAAGATAATTAGGAAATGATGACTTCTTACTTGAGGTCAGACTGGAGCGGTGCGGACACTGGCGTCGGAAAACCGAAACGGCGTGGAATACCGCGGGGAGTCAGGGCTCACATTCCTCTGGGCTCTTTGAGTCTGTGTGTAACTTGTTGTGTTGTTGCAGCTGGCCTACTGTGTGGTGCAGTTCATGGAGAAAGACGCGACAGTCACTGAATTTGTAAGCCGACCCACTCACCATTGAACTGTATGAACTTCACACTTCTAGCTTTTCATTTGCACTTTTTTCGTTTTTATTAAAGTTCCTACCATTTTGCTGGTTATTCATCCAAATAAAGACACTTTTGAGTCTCTTCGTTCTACTTTTCTCTGTCATTCATGAAAACATAAACCACATGAGCTATGCTGTTGACTTGTGAGAAACAGTTTTGACGTTGGCTGATGTGTGTTTGTGTGTGGTGTGCAGATCATCAGAGGGCTGCTCAAGTACTGGCCGAAAACCTGCACACAGAAAGAGGTGAGGCTGCAAACAGCTGCTGCTTGGTGCCGCTTTCCTTCTTTGGCTTTGACGCGCTTCCTTCTTTGTTTGTGTACCCCCCCCCCCCCGACTGTGTTCAGGTGATGTTCCTGGGCGAGATCGAGGAGATTCTGGACGTCATAGAGCCGTCTCAGTTCATCCGCATTCAGGAGCCCCTCTTCAAACAGATCGCCGCCTGTATTTCCAGCCCCCACTTCCAGGTGTTGAATCGGCACAAAAGAAAAAACAAAACCACGTCTGATAAAAGAGGCTCTGAAGATTTTTTTTTTGTGTGTGTGTGGTGGTTTTAGGTAGCGGAGCGAGCTCTTTACTTCTGGAACAATGAGTACATCCTCAGCCTGATAGAGGAGAACTGCCAAGTCATCCTGCCTCTGGTGTTCGCCACGCTCTACAGAGTCTCCAAGGAGCACTGGAACCAGTCAGTAGATCATTTCTTAACACCCCTCACCCTAGTGTCATCCAAGTACAAAGGGGTCCAGCAATGTGCTCAAAAAGTAAAAAATAAGCCATCAACAAGTTTCAAAAGACTTGCTCTTGACCTGCCAATCAGTTCAGCTTCTTTTTAGGAAGCTTAGATCATTTCATTCAAGCTGTGTTTACAAAACTTTAAATTCTTTAGTAAGAAAAGCTGTGAGTTATAGAATGTTTGCATATAGCTGCTGGGTAGCTCGGTTGGTAAGGTGGGAAGCTACCATGCAGGAAACCAGGGTTCAATTCCCGGAGGGGAATGAGCAATGGTACTGGGGGGCGAGCAATTAACATCACCCATTGAGGGTTCTTAGGCAAGACCCTTAACGCTAACCCAAGGGGTTAAATGCGGAGAAAGAATGTCCCTTCGTGGGATAAATACATAGTATATATAAAAAATATATATAATAAATGACAAATGTAACACCAGTTATGCTTATTAATCTTATTGTCTGTTTCATGAATGTTATTGTCTGGTTTTCCCTTTAATTTGCACACTAATTTGTGACAATTGTGCAACCTTTGCAACTTTTTCACACCTGATTAAATGGAAGGACTGAACAATTTTCAAAACAAAAGTAGAGAAAAGAAACATTTCCGCACAAACAATTAAAAAAAACACATCAATTGAGTTTCCGATGCACATTCCGACTCTATCTCATGCTTGTTTTGCTTTTTCTACTGGAAAATACCTAAATATAACTTTTACATGGAATTTTTCCTACAATAATAATATGGACTTATAAAATTGACATGCTAAAAACTATTAGCAACTGAGTCTCTTTAATGTTTGCTACTTAGAATGTTTTTCCCATAAAAACTCTTTCTGCTTTTTGCAGTAGTCTAAGTCTCAACAAATGTGTACAAACGCAGATGAAGCAAAGTTCTTCAGCCTCATTTGAACTGTTCCTCTGCAGGACCATCGTGTCTCTGATCTACAACGTGTTGAAGACCTTCATGGAGATGAACAGCAAACTGTTTGATGATCTCACTGCCTCCTACAAGGTGGAGAAACAGAAGTGAGTGACTTGCTGACTCTACTTGTGTGCTGCAAAGAAGTCCTGCTTAAAGTGGCTTTTAGCTGCTGCATGGTGTGTTTTCAGCATTGATTGTATATGGCCCCTCCCCCCGGCGTTCCAACTAGGAAGTACCTCCTGGTTCCAAGAATCCAAAATCCCATAGACAGAAGAACCATTCTGGCTCTGCTATGGGGGTAAGGAATCTGTCAAAAGGAGACGTATTCATAAAGACAAAGTTGGGCAGACATTAATACTTTGTGCACAACTCTGCAGATAAAATTTGAATGCAACATTTAATTTTACATTTACTATGAGTGTTGTGAATACGACTTTTCTTTGTTTTGAATAGGAAATTTCTCCTGTTAACTCATTGTCAAAAATACGTCACAGGGTCACAGGCAATAAATACATCGAGTAAGGAAACGCAGATTGTTCAAATTTGCGCATGCCTATTGAAGTTTAGTTATAAACTAAAATAAAATAGAATGTTATTGATCCCATGACAGGGAAATGATCTTGATAGGCATAGCTCTGTTGAAAACTGAATAAAACAGATAATAATACAACCATCTTGCATTTAAAAAGATCAAAATAAATAAATAAACCTCATTAGGATCAGAACTTTCTTTCTTTTTCTGATTTTTCGTTCCTTATGTCTTCAGCTACGGTTGGCTACCAGTTAGCCTACTTTAGCTCTGAGTTAGCGTTCTTGATTTTGTTATTTTCCATCCATTTTCTAAACCTAAAAATTTCCTGGCTGCCACGACTGCTGTATGGTGAAGACAGGGTACGCCTGGACAGGTCCAGGGGCTGGAGCGAGCGCGCCCGCCCCTGCACCCATAATAAACTGGCCAGCGAAGCGGGAATCCCCCTCCCTGCTTCCCCCTGCTTTCCATGGAACTGCCCCTGCCTACCTCAGTGAGCTCCTTTTCCCGCAAGCCACTTCACGACTCCTCCGTTCCAATTTCACACACTGCCTTCATCAGCCAAGGACCAGGCTAACCACTATCGGAGACAGAGCCTTTCAGGCTGCTGCCCTTCGACTCTGGAACAACCTTCCACAATCCCTCAGAGCCCCACAAAGCCTTGGCACATTTAAAAAAGGCTTCAAAACTTTCCTTTTTAATAATGCTTTTTAGTACTTTCATTGTTGTTTCTATTTTTGCCTTACTTTGTTCTTATTGTAAACCATTTTTATTTCTGCCTCCATTGTAGCGCTTTGAGATTTTATCTAAAATGTAAAGCGCATTCTAAATAGAATTTATTATTATTATTATTATTATTCCCTGTAGCTGCCTGCCGCCGCCCGCCTCTGGCGAGCAAACAGGAGAACGTTGGCTGCAGGTAGCGGGGTTCCCATTGCCACTTGCTTGGGTTTTTCTTTTTTTGTTTCATCATTCTCTTTTTATCATCTCTTTTTTTTTTTTTTCACACCTAATAAGCTTCTCTTCTTTCCCCCACCACTTCTGTGTCGGGTTCATTATTTATTCAATCAGCTGTTGTCACTTGGCATAAAAAACGTACGGCAGGGCACGGCTGTTATAATCAGTTTTTTTATTCAACAGAGCTATGGTATCAAGATAATTTCCCTTCCAGGGGATCAATAACATTCTAAAAAGTTTAATTCTGTTTTAGGCTCAGAGCTCATGCTCACTCTGTTGAATCGAGGACTCGATGTCAATGCCTGTGACTATTGTTGATAGTTTAACAGAGGAAATTTTGTACTCAAGATGAGCAAGAGTCCTATTCAAAACAAAGACAAATCATATTCACAACGTTAAACTTAATTTTGTATTCAGATTTTTAATTTTAAGTTGTGCACAAATTTGTGTTTATGCATACGTTTCTTACTGACAGTTATCTTACCCCATATGCTACCTTTTTTAATATGATCTGAATTTTGTCATATTTTTTTTCTGCAGTGCAAGTTATTCATGTTATAAACTAAACAATCAGTAAAAGCCTCAATAAAAGTAAGTGGTGTCTGCTGGCTCTCACATCCAGCGTTCAAATATTGAGAGGTTTTGTGTAGGGATCTAGTCTTCCAACAAGCGCACTCCTGATTGGTGAGAAAGGTTGCCATAGAAACGTTGGCTCCAACATGGTGGTGTCGTTTTTTGCAGCAAAATGGGGACTGAATTGACTTTATGTGGTTTGAGCTGAAAGGACGCAGTTTTTCTACGGGTGGCATCACACTCACTCGGTCCAGTTCTCATGTACAGTCACTAGTTTTCAGTCTGACTCAGAGCCAGCTTTACAGAAGAACAGCGGTCCCTTCACTGCTCTTTGGGTTTCACTCTCCTTTTGCCTTTCCAGGGAGCTGAAACGTGAACGGGAGCGTTCGGAGCTCTGGCGAGGCCTGGAGGAGTACCAGGAGCGGCGGATGCAGATGCTGACAGAGGCCGCCAGGAACCAGCGCAATCTTCAGGAGCGAGGCGAGAGAGGGGACCCCCTGAGCCCCACGTGCCCCCAAACGGCTCACTCCGACCAGCCAGAGCCCAAACCCAGCGGGGCCACCTCTGGAGAGACCGCCACCTAGGTGCCGCCCCGCACAGATTTGGTTAGGGGACGGGGGAATTTGAGTCCTGGGAGACGGAAGAAGGAGCCTTGCATCACCCAGGCGGCAGCTTTTTGTCCAAAGGCTGCCCCCTCTGCCATGCAAGGCTGCTGCACCCTCTTTCTGACAAAGCTGTGTGAAACTGCTTCACTCTTTTCTGCACACACATTCAAACAAACATCAGCTGGTTTGTTAAACTGCAGGTCAGTACCAAAAAAACAAACAAAAACGGGTCGCTGGCTTCAAAATCAGCTGTAAAACTGGTGCAACAAGTGCAACACTCGTGTGTAACGCCAAGTCATGGTCCGTAGTGTGACCTCCTTCAAAGTTTGGTCAGAGATGCTTATTCCATGAGTGCATAGCACAACGTATAACAAACAAAACTAGGAATTTCACACAAAAAACCTTCCCCAAAATATCTGTCCCTGCACAGGCAAAATCCCGCCAACCGCTGATGGAAGAAACCAAACCATCACACACATTTGTGTCCAAACACACGGCAGGTTTGAGTCCTCTCCCAGACCGCTGGGTTCCACCAAAGGACGAGACTGAAGTCCCTCAAGGTTAAACTACAGCTGAAGAAAGCGACAACACTGATATAAAGTACAACAATGTTCTTTCTTCTTACTTGTTACTCTACTACTACTACTCTACTCTAAGTACTACTGACGATGATGATGATGATGTTTTTATATATATACATATGTCTCTGGATATTTCTGTAGTGTAATATGGGAGAAACACTAGTGTAGCAGAAAAACCACAAAGGGGAAGGCTGACTTGATTCCTGGTTTCACATGTTAAACACACGGCCATAACATGAGTTATGCTGAAATTCAGCAGAATTCCCCTTTAACGCATCTTAAGAAGGGGAGGAGTGAACTGGATTGAACGTGGGTGTTTTTCTTTTATTTTGAATGTTTTAAGCTTGAGTGGTGCGGCAGGTGTGTATTTAAAGTGGCGTTCCGTCAAAATCCCCGAGTGATTCCGATCTGAATGATTATTTTTATTTTAGCAAAAAAGTTCAATGTTACCAAATACTACGAAAAATTAACTACAGTTTTTGAGAAAAACTAGCATTTTTTGAGGCTAGACTTTGCGCTAGAAGCTCTGTTTTTGCAAATATGCTCTTTGCTGCCACCATTGGTTCATCAGTAGAACCACAGAACACTTTTCACTTTTGTTTTATATCCGAAAACCTGACAACAATTTAAATTTCTTGAAATTTGTCAAATTTGCCAACAAACGTGAACTTTAAACTCCAACATCCGGGCCGCAAATGAAAAAAAAACAAACACATTGATTTTGAAGGAAGTTTTATTTTGGAAAACTGGCGGTTTCTATCCCCCACATACATCTATGACTTCCTCTTGATGCATGTCTACACATCCGCCTTGGTCATATGATCTAAAAACATTTACTTACCTTCTTAAAAGCGGCTGCTTCACTCGCTAAATGAAAAGCCCAAAGCTAGCAAAGCTGGAAAAGGAAACGTCTTCAGAAAATGGGGAAGAAAAGAGTAAGTAAGGAAATGAAAGATGAGGGTTTTACTTAAAAGTAAAAGAAATCCAGATTTAAGTTGTTCTTACACACCTAACTCTGCACAGTGATGGACTCTAATGTTACAAGGATGCTGCTAATAAAGTTGCACTCACTGTGGATTTACGTTTATTAATATTATAAGTAGAAAATATCTGCTTTGTAATGGGTATCCTTTTATTTTGTTATATTTATCATTTTAATTTGAATATTTTAAAGGTGTGGCGGTTAAAAGTTGGACAAATTTGGCGCCCCCCACTTTTTGGTTAAGGGGAAAATCTACATCACACTGTAATGGGTTCTTCACAAAACCTGCAAAGTTTCAACCTGCTGCAAATATTTTGCGGAGAATAAATGTTCTGTAAAATAAAGTTGATTTTTCTGGAGCTTAAAAAAAACATTAAGCGCCAACTTCAACCTCGTCCGTGAAAACTTAGTCCGACATCAAACCGGCCCGTGGTCTAAAAAGGTTGGCGGCTATAGAGAGGAATGCCGTTAAAAAAACAAAACAAAGGAGGACCCTACAAGTGTTTGAAACAAAAGAAAAACACCATCATCCAGTTGGGGTTCTGACTTTGGGGCGTCTGCTGGTTCGGCAGAACCGATGCTGCTAGATGGTGATCATTGCAATGACAACCGTTTCCATTGTGAACCAACAAAAACCCATCTCTCCTCGTCTCGATCATTGTGACAGTGATGGGATGAAGAGTTGGGGGAGGGGGCGGGGGCAGGAAAAAAAATATTTTAGCAATATTTCCATTCTTTCAAGATAATTGTGTTTTTTAGAGGGGTGACAAAAAGCAGTCGGGCTCACCGCCGCTCTTGTTTTTACTCCGGTTGCGTCCTTGATATTCACAATGTCTTAACGGTACTTTGTGTGTACATTTCTTTGAAGAAAAAAACGTTTTTTGCTTTGTCAAGTTGTTTACGTTATTGTTCTTTTTTTTGTATGATCTTGTTTATTTTGTGGGATGACTGATGTTGATGCTATTTATTTTCTATTTGATCAGGAAATGTAACTTCATTTGAAACTGAAGGTCAGGGTGTATGAGTGTGAGTGTGCGTGTGTGTGTGTGTGTGTGTGTGTGAAGCAGATGCGTTCAGACAGAAAAGGAAAAACGAGTTTTCTCTTTTTTTTTTTTTTCCTCTCCTCTCCTTCCTGAGGGTTTGAATCTGAATGTATCCTAAAACAAAAATTGATTGTTTGGGTTTTATAATTGTTTTTTTAAGTGCGGCACTGCTTGATGGTTGCCTGGTAACCAAACCTTCAAAACCAGTTAGACCATGTAACCCTTTCACTTCATGCCTGAATCAACCCGCTTTCTGAAATCCTTTCAATTTGCAGCTTTAAGATGAAAGATTTGAACAATATTTTGCAGTTTACCTGTAAAACAAAAAAAACAAAAAAACCCCACAAAATTCTGCTGCTTCTGCTAGATTTGTCTCGTTTGGAATTACAACAAACATGGGGAATTTCTAATGAGCTACTGTCGCCCTTCAGAAACTGTCCTGGAAAACCACACAGGTAAAGATTTAGGCTAAAAACCGCATAATGATAGTTAAAAGACCACTGTGAGCGCTTTGAAAATAGATCAAATATTGTTAAAGTGGGGCTTTAAGACCTGCTATCAAAACTGTTCTATATAGATATAGCTCATATGTTTTCCTGATCTGAGCACATATCCCTGTTGCATCTCTTCACCTGCAGTGGGCGCTGCTGTGCGCCTCTCCCACACCCCAAAACCCTCAGCTCAGACCGTAGATGAGAACCACATCGATACAATGCATTTATTTTCAATGAATGTCAGCAGGCCTTCACCTTCATGTCTTTGAGTGCAAAGTTTGTGACTCCATATGATCCAAATTAAAGACGCCTGCAGAGTTTGTTGCAGAGAAGAACACTGAAAGGAGACGTTTTCAAATAGACTCCTGATGGGAAACTTTAGTTTTATTCTTTAGAAATTTGATCAGAGAATTTTTTGAACTGAAAAAATATATCAATTTTTTGCTCACATACACCTTCTTTTTTTAACTAGCAGAATATAAGTAATGTTTTGGCAACTAATGATATATGTCTTTCTACATATTTAAAAAAATATGTATGAAAATGAAATTAGTTTGGATTTTAGAAATTGTCTTGATTCAGGCAACAAGCCTAAATGGACAAGGAGACAAACTGCTAAACCTCCCAAGCCACAAAACTTACTTTAGGTTAAGACTTCTTGATTATTATTTTTTTGCTTGCAAATCTTTTTTTTTTCTTAGGTATCAGCACATCAGCTGATAAAAGAACGATAAAGAACTGTTTCCGAGTTTTCAGTGCAGTTTGTTAGCATGTCAGAGTTCTAGTCGTCCTCCAACCGTTCTGGAGCTGCAGCGAGGAGCACCGAGCGGTCGTAGAGAGGCTGTGGTTTTTACAGGCGTGGAAACGCCGCTTTCATTGACTGTCGTGTGTGATCTCTTAGGCCGCATTCACGCCATCGAACTTGAACTCGCTTCAGTCCTGAGAGGTCAAGTTACAGGACTCCAGGGAGAGGAAGAGCACGGCAATAAGTCAGAGCAACAGAACGAGAACCGAACGGAACCGACAACTGCATTACGTAGCTATTTCACCGAAGTTTTAGATTTGCACTGTCTGCCCAATGGTCTGTGTTTGTTGTGTTGAAGATAAAAACCATAGAGAAGATGATCATCAGGATGCAGAAGAAGATGTATATTTTGGGGACCAACAAAGCAGTGGGGGGGGGGGGGGGCTGAATGTAGAGAGTCTTACTACTGTATGTAACATTACAGAAGGATGTAGTACGGAGAAAAAAAATATGTACTTCAAATGAAACTTCACTTTGAGAAAAACACCTCCAGAGTCTGTGCTGGTTTCTGTGTGTCGGCTGCTTTACTGGTTCATGGGTTTGGGTTCTAAACATCTACATCCTGCTTTTTCTTTAAACGTTTTGGCTTTAGGTGGGGAACCTTCACAAATGTAGGGAGTTTCTCTTCCGTCACTTTCAAAAATGCTCCACCCCCTTTTTTCTGGGTCTGGGTCATCCTTTAGGTGATGTGCTTTATTCACACAGGCGAACAGCTTTAACCGGATCAAACAAGCAAACTGGAGGAACCACGACTTTATGTCATGTTTGCAAGTGAACACTGACGCGGTACGGTACAGGGTAAACAGTGGGGCTGCAGAGCACCACACAGTAAGTAAAGCAACAACAGGAAGTGATGTAATGAAATTCCCATCAAGTGGAAATCTGAGTAAGCCCAAGTTAAAAAAAAACTGTTAGAAAATGTCAAAGTTAGAGATAATGCAAACGTATTGCTTTTTTTTTTTCATTTATTGACAAATCCAAAATCACTAACTATATGCCTATTACAACCTCCCAAAAATAAACAACCAAAATTACATGACATTACAATCCAAATGCATTAGAAATGACCAAAGTAGTACAATGACGCAACAAAGAAAATTTAAGAAAAAAGGCATTACCGGTAGTTCAAGTAAACAGATAATAATTGAAGAGTTCCATAGCTTCATACCTTTCCATTTTAAAGGAATTGAGGGAATAGTTTAGTCATTCTTTAAAAAAACAACAACTAGGCTTTCAAAAAGTATTTATTAATAAAAAATGATAAAGTTGTTGCATTGCATCGGTTTCTCCATCTGCTATGAGCTTCATTTTTGTTAAACCACTTAACAACCAAACTTTTGCTATCAACTTTTTTTCTTCTTCACATTTTTAGTTTCCACTCAACAACGGCAGTAAAATAGTGATTAAAATGAAAGTTCAAACTTTATTGCCATTTTGAATGTTTGAATTCATTTGATTTGAGTCCAAATCCCCCTAATCTGGATTTTTAGGTCCAGACTGTTGACAGTTCTCTTATGCAGTCAATGGTTGAGACAGTTCCACGGGATTACGTTTGAGATTGCTAATCAGATTATCTATAATGCACGAAACAGGAACAACTGTTTTACTGCATCTTTAGATTTTTGTTCTCTGCTTTGGAAAAGTTAATCTCAAGCGATTTCCCAGCTGGAACCAAAGTGACTTTTTTTCTTCTTCTCTTTTCTAAAAAGTCGAGACATAATAGGAAACATTTATTACTGCAGCGGAAATTCAAAATATGACTAAATAATTGGCCACAACTTATATAAAACTGACTTGTAGGATCCACTGATGCACCCTGAAGATATTGTAACTGTTTAAATTTGAACGAAGTGATTCATGGATGTTATTTGTGCTGAGGCTCAGCGCTGCCGGTCATCTCAGTAGAGCAAATTGAAGTTATCCCCAAAACAACCGAGCACAGCCCCCCACCCACAGAGGGAGACACAGGCTCAGGTTAGGAAAACACAGAGAAGCAGGAACTACCCATTATTTCTGACTTGGGGTCTCCAATGGTATTTTATTCTAATTACCATGATGTCAGAGTGTCCTACAGCTCTAACAACCTTCTCGAGTCAACAACAAGGGCAGGTTAGTTCCATTAACCACAGCGTCTGGGAGCAGCGTCTAAGATGGTTCATCCCTTTAAAAGGTGAGTTTTTAATTTTGAAAGAACAAATATGCACCTTTCTTACCTATTAAAAATAGATTATTTTAAAAAAAGCTCTTATTGACCTTTTAAAAAATCTTCAGTTTCTACTCTAGTAAAGTTTATGCTAATTATAAAAATCACAAACTAAAACAAAAAAAAGCTGAAAAAAAGGAAACATGTTTTTATTTAGAGAATTTGCGTTGTTTTTTTGTGTTTAGTTGACTGCAGTTACCATTTTAGACGCCAGAGGGAGCAGTTTGCCTTCTCCTTGAAACTCCAAACTATATTACCATCATTTTTTTTATTTAACTTGAAATATCCTGCGAAGAATAGAACTGTCTAGAAATTAATCGAACAATTATTTATTCTTTGAGGACAAATTGAAAGTTTGCTTTAAAAATATCTGAACTATCTGGCTTCAGCAGCATGCTGCTCCGTCCTCTGTCCCTCCCCATGCTCCTCCTCCTCCTGGTTGCCACGGGAACCGCGGTGTGCGTCTCCGTGACAGCGCCGCTGCGTGTTTTCAGAGGCTGCGCGGTGCGCGAGTTCACCTTCGTGGCTCACAAACCAGGCTGCAAGGAGCTGCGCATCACCACAGAGGCCTGCTGGGGGCGCTGTCACACCTGGGAGGTACAAGAGCCTTTCTAACTTAGACAAAAACAAACAAAAAAAGAAGATATTTGACAAATAAAGAAAATAATCCAGTTTTCTCAGTAATAAACAATGTAGGTTGTAAGGATTTTGCAAAATGTTTAATATATGAAAACATTTCTCTTTATGCTGTTTGAATATTTAATGTTTTCTTTATTTTTAAACTGACTCTTCAATCTCCCTTTTGATCTGAAAAAAAATATCTTTTATTTTACATAAAAAGAAATGTTAAAATCATGATCATTTTTGTTAGTCTTAGTTATATTCACACCATAAAACATTTCATGTGTGAACTAATTATCATTTTTCTAACAGGCTTTCATGTGTTTCCAACCTCCATGTATGATCTAATATTGAACCCTGGTTGTTATTTTCTTAACTCCGCCCACAGAGGCCCGTCCTGGAGCCCCCGTTCATCCACCGGCACCACCGCGTGTGCACCTACAGTCACATCCGCCTCCTGAGCGCCCGGCTGCCCGGCTGCCTGCCCCACGTCTCCCCCCTGTACCACTACCCCGCCGCCCTGCAGTGCCACTGCTCCGGGTGCTCCACGCTGGACACGGAGTGCGAGACCCTCTGAAGCCCCCCCCTGCACAACACTAGCATGTCATAAATAAAGATTGGATTTGAAGCATTCAGAGAGTCACTTGCCATGATTATTGACATCTTTGAGTTCCGTCATCTTGTTTTGCCCCACAAATATTTCTATTTTTAGTCCTTTTAATGCTTTATTTGATCCTTAAAAACAGTGTTTTCTTTCAGCTCGTGTCCTCATTTACACTTCTTATGTTTAAATCTTGACCACAGCAGCTGTCAGTGCATCACTATCTGCTATATTTGCTCTGGCAAAGCTGAAGGTTTCATCTCAAATTAGAGCTCTTCATCCTCAAAGAGCATTCCACAGGCTTTTATGTGGATAATTGTCCTTTTCATATTTCCAGTCCTCTGTGTGTGTGTGTGTGTGTGTGTGTGTGTGTGTGTGTGTGTGTGTGTGTGGGAGGGGGGAAACTCCACTTAAATCCTGCTGTTAGTGAAAGTGCTGTGTATGTTTGTGTTTCACAAAGTATGCAGATTTTCACTAAACTTAACAAAAATCCACAAAAGAACTACAGTCTCCTTGATATTTAATAAATCTGGATTGGTTATGGCTTTTTAAAGAACTTACCGAGAAAATTACAAAAGAAGAGTTTGGAGGGAAGGAAAACAGATGTGCTCAGTGCCTCTAATGCAGGGGTCGGGAACCTATGGCTCGCGAGCCACATATGGCTCTTTTGATGGTCACGTATGGCTCGCAGACAAATCTTTATTTATACCATTTTTTTTTTCATTAGACCAGTCCTTCTCGTGCGCGATGCGATGCCAGAGGGGCGCGCAGTAGTAGCGGTGCTTGGAGAGAAAAATCTGCGCCAGCACTCAGTTTACTATTATCTACTATTTCACAGAGTTTATACCAGCAGGAAACCTATTAATTGCCGTGCCTAAACCTGCGCGCTCCCGTCTCTGAGAAAGAGCGCGCAGATGCGGGGACGGGATGTGAGGAAGAAAGCAGAGGGTGGGGGTGCCCCCACCCTCTGCTTTCTTCCTCACAGGCAGCAGGTGAATCGCACAGGGATTGTAATAACGTAAAACACGCTGCCCGTCACTCACTGCAGTGTGTGAGTGTGTGTTTGTCTCCAGGTCTGCATGTGAGTCTTTGTCACATCTACAGAACATTCAGACCTACGATCACGTTTAAAGTCTGAACGTCTGCATGAAGCTGAAACTCACCACGTATCAACCAGACTAGACCATCAGCAAAACCACCACGAGAAATACTCATCATTTATTAGCAACAGCATAACCATGTTATTAGAAAGAATCCACAGACTTATTGTACTTTAAAAATGTTGAAATTACATCAAATGCACACATTCACTTGTATATTTAGTTTTAAACATATTGTCGCGGACTGAGTTGGGTCCGCTGTTGCGCCGCGTTAAAAGTTCTGGAGTTCAGCAAACGCATCAAGCAGAGATCTGATTGGCTCTCAGTTCTGTCACTCAGCCTGTTGTTAGGTAGTTTGGACCAATGGGGTTCAGCTATGGGCCGAATAAGGGAAATAGGAGCGCTGGAGCGGGAGGAGGGGAATATAAAGTTGGGAGAAGCGCTCTCGTCTCAGCGGGAGAGATTCAGGAGTTGATGAATTAGTTGTTCAGTGTTGGTTACGGTCTGCAGTAACCAGAATAAATGCCTCAGTGTGGGACAGGGACGCTACATTATTGTATGGCTCTTTCTAAATTACATTTAAAAATATGTGGCGTTTATGGCTCTCTTGGCCAAAAAGGTTCCCGACCCCTGCTCTAATGGAAAGATACTGGACAGAAAATCTACCAGTTATATGCAATGGGGTTTTTTTTTTTAGGACTGAAGACCTTCATTTTACTAACGATGCCATTCATATCATAATTTGTGGTTGTTTATATGATTCACAACTGGTATTTGAATAATGTGATTCTCTGACCTAAAATCGATCCAGGACACCTCTAGCCACAACTTCAACCAATGTGACTCAGATAAATACCTGGTACTGAACAGTGCAGGTGAAGTTTTCCAGATTCTTTGGATTTCTTTCAGGATGATCAAGTGTAAATTAAATATATGTACAAACTAACAAGTAAACAAGAATTAATAGCACATCTATTCACATTTTAGCTTCAGAGTTTAATCGACGGTTGTTTTCCTTCATCAAAATAATACAAATTATTAGAGCATTCTAGCACACTGTATGGTCACATGACTTTGCTAAATTCAAAGTGTTTCCACACATTGGACTGGAATGATGGACAGATCTGTTTTTGCTGCATCAAGTGTTGAGATGCGCTTGGTCGTTTTTACGTTATAGTAAAATAAACCTACTCTGTCTCAATCCAAATGGTATTTTCCAATATCGATATAATCAATTTATTTCATTTTGAAATGATTTTATAATTGTATAGGTCGATTTGATTAAGGACTTGCGTCAGACAGACCGATCTGGTTGGATAAATCGATTCATTGATTAGTGGTTACACCCATAATAATCAACATGTCAATAAGTCTCCCGTTTGCCATCGTCATCAGTTGTTTTTAGTAAGAACAGTCGGTCAGAAAACAGGAAGGACTCACAGAAACATGGAAGAAAAGTCCAGAACGTTCTGTGAATAAATCCAGAAAGAGGACATAAACCACGTTCCTGTGTGCAGGACTGACTCTTAAGGACAGGAAAGAGGACAAAGTGAGACGAGGAGCTGGAACTGCTGCACCACACCCACGTTTGTGTGGTAGTGTGTGTGAATGGGTGATTTTGTGTTATTGTGGGTGATGTTGTGTGTGTGCATTATAATGTGATTGCGTGTGTATATGATTGGGTGTAATTGCATGTGTATGTATGTGATTATGTGTGTGACTGCAAGTGTACAAGTGTGATTGTGTGTATGAGTGTGATTGTGTATGATTGCATGTGTACAAGTGGGATTCTGTGTAATGGCTTGTGTACGAGTGTGTGTGTGATTAAATCTGTACGAGTGTGATTGTGTATGATTGGATGTGTAAGAGTGTGATTGTGTATGTTATTGTGTGAGATTGCCTGTGTACTAGTGTGTGTGTAATTAAATCTGTACGAGTGTGATTGTTTTTAACTCCATGTGTACCAGTTTGATTGTGTGTATGATGGAGTGTGACTGTGTGTATGTCATTGTGTGCGATTGCTTTTGTGATTGAACTGACTCACATCTTCCGTTTTTTTGTCTCACTCCTTCTTTCCTGAGAGTCTAAGGAACACAAATTGCAGTTGTGTGTCTGTGTGTGTCACTGAGGGATGATGTCACTCACTGGGTTTTCCATCAGCATGAGCGGAGCAGGAATATCCATCGTTGTAATCGTGTTTTGCTTGTGCGTTTTTTGTTTTTTTTTCAGGAGGAAAAACTATAATGGAATTTAGGGATGATCTCCTGCAGAACGTCATTGTTGAGGCAGATTTCAGAGAAGCCCATCCCATAATATGTAGATGTAAAACATTCAAGGATTCTGGAAATACAACATTTAACTCTGGTTAGTCTGTGAGTCTTAAAGTTGGAATTGTTTTGATAAATTTCATGATTTCTTTTGCAGACATCTATCCGTGTCACATTTGTCATATTTGCATATTCAGTGATTATGGAAGAATTCTTTACGTTTGCAACACAAAAATGTTTCATTAAAAATAAAACACTTTGAGCCTCAGACTTTAGTTATCCGTCTTTCAAACTATCTCATTGAGGTTTATTGTGAATTAACTTCATTTGACCAAAAATATAACCGTAAAAGACTCAAAAAATGGACACAGCAGGTGTCATTTAACGCATCGTATGGTTGAAATGATGATTCTAGTCCATTTGAGGAGGCTGTCTCAGGTTTGTTTGTCCATTTCAACAAAACTGGCTGCTCTTCTTTTTATTATCACAGATCTAATTCCAGGGTAAAAGCAGTTTTTGGCTCTAAAACAGCTTCCCTGAAGCAAAAGTGAGAGTTTCTGCAGAAAACTACAGACTAAAATAATTTTGGAAAACCATGTAAATTCAGTTTTTGGCAATCTGGCTTCCTTGATATAATCTGGATTTAGGAGAACTCATTACATCTAGTGGAGAGGAACCAAAACAAAGAGCTCCAGTTTTGTGGTTTCTACTCATAGATTTTCCTCATTTCTCTGATTTTGGAATCATTCTTTTTACCTAGAACAGAAATAAAACACTGTCGTTGCTCAGAATGTACAGAAATCAACAAACCAAACCTTTACAAAGTTGTTCATTAACACACAGATGAGAACCGTTTTCTGAAGTTTTTATCTAAATGCTTCTTGATTCTCACAGCAGGGTGGGCTCTGTTTTGGTGGAAAACCCATCAAGTTTTCCTGTGTGTCACAGCGGCGAACGCCCCCCCCCCCCAGAAGGTTTCAAACCGGGGAGCATGTGTGAACACAGAGGGGGGGGGGGGGGGGGGCTTTGTGAGAACTTTGTGTGCATTACAGAACAGGTGGGACATGTAGAAAGGAAAGGATTCCCACACTGGTCTCTTCAGTCAGTGGGTGTGTCAGGAGCTATAAATGCCGCTACCTGAGTGTGTGGTATCACTGCACCAGGCTCACGGCACACACACACACACACACACACACCTGTCCCACCACACACCTGAAGTCTTCTCTCTCCAGGTAAGAGGCTGCTTTTATTTTGACATCATTGTAATTGTGCAGATCAGCCACAGATTGATTCATGAAATGCTTCTTTAGAAGGATTTTTTGCCTTAAAACGCTTTGACCCTTTTTGCCCTGTTTTCTGATTTATGGGATGAAAATGACACTTTTATATTTCAGGTTTTTATCGCTCTAGGGATAAAATTAGAAACAAAATCATTGAAAACATCCAAATAGAAAAGTCTCATTTAAAAAGTGTTCTAATGCCCCTAAAATGTTAGGGTTGAAATAGGAATAAAATGAATTTATATCTAATATTTCTGGAAAAATAAACTCTTTATGAAAGGAAATCAATTGCTAACTAGCCTGTGTCGTCAAGCAGTGCAGGTTTTGTAACTTTTTTATGCTTAAATGGGTTAAATAAAAGAGAAATGCTAATTAGGCTGACAAAAAAAATCAATATTGGTGAATTTTAGACTGTAAATTTAGAATTTTTGCTAATATTTTCAAGCTGGGACTTCAATGCTTTCTAGTTTTTTTATATCACGTTTAATCTGGAAGCTTTTTTGCGATTTCACCGCTGATGAAAAGGATTTTCAACGACACCCAGCAGGGAAAATTGAAGCCTAACGGTTGTAGCTTTTAGAAATTTTGCATTCCCCTCCGCTGTTTCCATAACTCTGGACATCCTCCCAAAGTGAGGTCTGTCCTATTCCCACCCGTTTCCCTTTAAAGAGTTCCAATGTGAAAGTCCCATTTAAGCATAGAGCAGACTTAACAACCCCCCCCCACCCCCGGGCCTTTTTGCTGTGGTACTGCTGGATGCAGAGCTGGAGAGGTCAGGAAAAGATGATGCATGTTCGATTGAGAGTGGATTTAAAACCGTGTGTGTGTGTGTGTGTGTGTGTGTGTACGTGTGTGCGTCAGCAGGTAGCTGCTAAATGAGGCAGAGGGAAAAGATTCAGACAGGATTGTTTTCATTCACATCAAGAGGGTGAAGTCCTGCAGCAGGGGAAACCACCGCAGATTAGCACTGTTTGTAGGGGGAGGGGGGGGCTTTCAATGAAAATTGAAAGTTAAAAAAATATTTTTTAACTCGTGAAATTAAACAAAATGTCTTTTATTTCGGTGAAATTACTAATTAAAACTTTTGTGTCGCTTTATTTTGAAAGGGCCTTTCTTTTTTAACTGCTTAAAATGATCATTTGGATGTAGTTGTTTATTTTTTATTTAATAAAACTTCGCCCAAATGACCAATTTGAAGAGTTTTTCTGCTATGGAACTGTCCTGAATGAATAACTCTTTACAGAAATCCTTCAAACACCGTAAATAAGACCAAATAAAATATGAAGTTCCTGTTCTCTGATCCAGATGTCGCAGAGCTTGTGCTCCAGCATCTGCCTGCTGGCTCTGCCCCTCGTATCGCTGCTGCTGCTCTTCTCTCCAACCGGTTGGAGCAACGACGGCCTCGCCCCAGGATGTCATCTGTTCCGTGAGTTTGATTACTTCTCTGTCAGAAGTTCTGCTCTAAGAGAAGAAACCCCTCCAAAATAAAACATTCACCAGGGGGTGCTTCTTCCTGTCAATCAAAGTGACCGCTCCAATCTTTTAGGATAATTTAATGAAAATTCTTCTGATTAGTCACAGATTAAAAAAAAAAAAAAAAAGATAGGGATCCAAAAATCTGCTTCTTCTTTATTTTAACTGAAATCTGTAGGATGCAATTTTTCAAAATAAAAGGTTTGTATGAAGTTTCTGATCTGTAATTCCTTTCTAGTGTATTTTAGGGTTTAGAAGTGAGACTTAAATCTGTGACAGTCCATATGCTGCTCCACCTCCTGACTATATATGGAAACTGGACTGAGTGACCCCTCCCCCCTTGTTCACAACAGGAAGTACTTCAAAGGAGCCCAAATCCCATAGACTTCTATAGAGAAATAAACAGCTGTTACTCAGTCAATCTTTTTGTCAGATTAACTATTCTTGCTCTGCTTCCTTTTTTAACAAGTTCTTGCTAATCCTAATTTTTTTCAAGATTTTTTTTCTGTAGTTCAAGTTATTCAAATTAAAAACTGACCAATCAGATCCCTTCATAAAAGCATGTGGCCTCACGTTTGAAATGCTTCAGTGACAGATTTCGTGTTGTCTACTTCAAAGTGGTAGGGGTGTGGAGTTCCAAGGAGGGTGGTTGCCATGGAAACGATGAATCAGACCGACTCGGACCAATCACTGTTTACTGACGATTTCTGGCTCCAACATGGCGGCGTCCAACTAAACTGACTTCATTTGGTTGGACCCAGAAGTCAATTCTTTTCTAATAATGATGTGACAATCGCTCAGTCCAGTTCTCATATACAGTCAAGCGTTTTTCCAAAATAAAATCGTCTTTTAAACTGTTTTGTTAAATGTTTTGATCTGTTTTTTAACTTTAAACGTGGCGGTTAAAATGAAACTGCAGTTCTTCATACTTTATGGATGTCGTATAAAAGCTTTCGTGAAAAAAAAAAAAAGAAATTCACAAAATTCAAAAATTTAAGATCCAGTTTTGAGCGTCTGCTGAATCATAAGCTCGTCTCCTGGCCTCTAGCCTTCAACGTGACCATCCGCAGCGACCGCCGCAGCACCTGCAAGGGCTCCCACGTGCTGCACGCCTGCGTGGGTTACTGCGAGTCCAGCGCCTTCCCTTCCAGATACTCCGTGCTGGTGGCCTCCAACTTCACCCACAACATCACCTCAGCTTCCCGATGCTGCACCATCAGCAAGGACGCCAAGGTGAGGAATGAGACGGGGCAGGAGGGGAAGGGGGACAATCCTGTCCACCGTGTTCTACAGCTCGTCTTCCCCTCCTCAGGTCAAAGTTCGGCTGGACTGTCCTCGAGGCCGTCACCATGATGAGATAGAGATCCTGACAGCCAGGGCGTGCCGCTGCGACATGTGCCGCAAATCCCGCTACTGACAGCGTTTCTCACCGCTCCGGAGGTTTGAACTTGAAGAAACGAACCAAAAACTAAGACCCAAAACAGATTCAAGCAAGAAATCCCCAAATGCGTTGTTTACATGTCCGGCTGTAAGGCTTTAGTTTGTGTGGACTGTGTGGGTTATGATGGCTCACAGCATCCTGGACTGTTGTCTTCATGCCCTGAATTCCCACTGGTCTCATGTTAAAACGCTGCTTGTAGCTTTCTTTTTCTTTTTTTACTTTTCAAGCACTGGTGTTACTTCAACCACTAATTTGAATTATTTTTTATATTCTGATAATAAGATAGACCTTCAGTAGAAGTACTTTAAGAACTCAAAATGTTTCCGACATAATCATCACGCAGGATACCTAAGAATGTACTAGATGTATTTATATTTAGGAATATAAATTCAATTCAATTAATATGTAAATATGTTAATAAAATGAACAGAAAGATAGTTGGAGACACCATTTAAATGAAAATCAAACAGGAACAGTGTCCTTTGGGTTTCAATAAAAGGTTGTTTCTGCTCCGTTCACTTGTGGATTCTTTTTCTCAGATTACATTGAGGAGTTTCCGCTGCACGTTTGACCTCCGTCGGTTCTGAAGAAGAACCCACAAATGCGTCTGCAGAGCCAGAAAAAGAAGAAAAGCTGTTACTTTGCTGCAGAAGTGTCTCTCACTGGATGCCGTTTCATGAGCCAACAGCAGCTTCACGCGGCTCTCGTCATTTATGCTTCAGGAAATCTGGCGTCTGTCTCGTTGAGGATGTCATAAAAATCCTGAAACGTGTGTGATTATGAAAGCTGGACTTCCCCGACACTCTGTAATCTGTCTGCCTCACACATCAGCATTTGCCTTTTCCTCTGGGCTTGAAGTCAATCATTTTTACGAGTGAGAGTGGCTTCATCCTCTCTAAAGCTGCGTTTTATAACCGGTCGGTGGGTAAAACCAGGACTGACCTCAGCAGTTTTCTGAGGAGTCCTGGGCTGCCAGGTGGTTCCCTGTCCCCCCCTGTGTCCTCTGTCCTCTCAGGCTGAAACGAACCAGAAAAAACCAGCATTAAAGCCGTGCAGCTTTTGCAGCCCACAGGTTTCGTGCACAGTAACATGAGGGACTTTCAAACTAGGTTAGAACAAAAGTCAGAAATTGACCATGTCAATAGTCAATTTCCACCGTTTACTGCTGTGACGGCGGCGTCTCATGCTCCTCACTACTAATGATGTTTGGGGCACTGCTTCCACAGGTAGTTCTTCCACGTAGGTCACTTGGGGGTGGGGGTACAACCATCCAGTCTCTGCTTCGGCTGGACCCAGACGTTCTCTTTGGGGTTCAGGTCAGAGGTCATGGCTGCCCGTACCATCTGAGCTGTAACAGTTCTGGCCTGATGTGGTGGAGAATTTTCATCCATAAACAGATAGTTGGGGGGGGTTCTGGTTGAGTTGGGGGGTGACGATGGGTTCTATGACTCTGAGGTCAGAACCAGCAGTGATTGGCTCATCTACAATAACCAAATGAGTTTTGCGTTGACTGGTGATGCCTGTCCAGACTGTTGCTCCTCCTCCATAAAAGTGAACCCTGGGATCCCGATGACCTCTGCCTATCGCTCACCTCGTCTTCCTCAGCAACGCCGACGACCATCGTTTCTGTACACAGTGATCCGATGGTAGACCTCATGGTCACATGGTCTTGTTCCCTCCCCAAACGTTGAGTGGAGTCACCTGCTACAGTCGTCTGGTATTCAAATCACAGCAGTGGAGTCGGTTGAGAACAGTTTGTCTGGAAACCCTAGAACCCCTCACATCTGATCAACGGGCCTGCAGCTGTCAGAACCATGAGCTCCTTTGGTTCTGGTCATGGTTTCAGTCTGTCACTGGTGGGGCTTCACTCCTGGGTCTGTCCCAAACTCAACCAGTAAGTAGTTCTGTCCAGATGGAAGTCTGCTGATGACACTTTGAGACAAACCAAGTTCAGCAGCAATATCTGACGGCCTTTTACCAACCTGAAGGCGCTGTGGTCAGGAGACGCTGCTCGTCCGTTAAGTGATCTCGCGTGTTCATGTCTGATTTTGATTATTTTGACCAGTAAATCAGACAAACCTCAGACAACTAGACCAGTTCGCTCATGAAGAGCGGGAAAAAAATACCTGTCGACAAGAGCATGAGTCTCATACTTAGAAGAATCGCTTGATACGGTCACTACCTCAAATAGTTGTGCAACAAAGTATTAAGTTAAAGGGTACCATCATTTTTTTTGTACAGACCTGTGTCAGCATTTTATATTTGTAAATAATTCTTTTAAAGCATAGTTGACAAGCAATTTTTATTTTTATTACTTTGTCTCATTTACAATGTTTTTTTGTTTTTCTATCATTGTGAGTTTTTTTTTTCATAAACCAAAGGTTTTCCACGCGAGTAGAGACAGACAGACATTATAACGCAAATAATAACACAATCATGTTATTGCAACAAACAAGTCTCCGAGAAAATTATGGGTACCTTTTTTTCTGTTTTTTTATCCGAGGTTTTTTGATCAGTGGTAAAAAGTCACATTATAATATGTAAGTGTTTTCAGCAAGAAGCACTGGAACTTTTTTTTTCCGGGTAAAAACAGGAAAGCATAACAAGTTTAGATCATTTTTTCCACTTGAAACAAATGCAGAGTAAAAATAGAACAGAACCAAGTGGAAAAAAGTCAAAGTGGACAGATGAGAGAACATGGGATAGAAGGAGATGAAAGGCTGGATCATTTTAGGACTTTGCTGCTAATCAAAGTGAAGAGGATCCCAAAGAACGCACGCACTTTCTCACGTAGACAAAAATCCCACCTTAACTCCTGGAGAATGTCTAACGTGATGCTATTATCAACCGTAATCTCCCTTGTTATCCTAGCTGTCTGCGCTAATGTTAGCCCGAGGCTGCAATAATGGCGGCGATGCTGCGAGTGAGTCTGTTTGTGCGGCGTTCACAGGAAAGAAAAGGCTGCTCTGAGATGGAAATTGGGAAATGAGTTGTTGGAATTGTTTGATTTTAAATAACTTCTGACTGAGCGACGTGACAAAACGGTTATTAAAGCATCACCTCATCAAAGGCTGGCGGGTCTTCCTCTGGCTCTGCGTGCTGATTGGTCGAGTCCAGCTCGCTAAAACGCAGAAACAATATTTACTTTGGGAACAAATCAAACAGTTGAAACGCAGTTTATGCGAAACTCCAGTTTGAGCTGTAAAACTGTACATTCAAGCCCCACTGGCTGATTTCCAGCTTCTGTAAAGGAAAAAGCAAGTTAGACAAAAGTCCAAAGCTGAGACATAAGGGACTTGCAGACTAGGATTGTCCAGCAGCCACATCATGTCCACTTCGTCTGGTTTAGTTTGGTTTTACACAGTTTTCAGATCAAACCCTCTGGAAGTCCCATCATGACAACTGTGGCTCCTTTGGGGCAGTTTTCCCTAAAACAAGCTGTTGTTAAAAACAAAAACGGGGACTTGGACTTGAGACTCAAACTAGAGTTTCACATTAAAGAGACTTGAAACTTCTGACCTTAACTCAAGGACTTGAGGTTTGGGAATTGTGAAAATGTTTCATTTGTTTATTCTTTGTAGTTTTAGCTCCAGGAAATCACTGTCAGCTCTAAAACTAAAAGCTCTCTTTACAATCTTTTGAGACTGGAAATACAGAAACATCAACAAAGACATGAGACTCGACTAAATATTACAGCTAAAAACTGGAGACTTGACTCCAGAATACAGACTTGTAGAGTAAACTTGACTTCCGTCGTCAACAAAGACTTGAGACTTGACTTCTATTTGTCAGCAAAAAATTGAACCTTGACTTAGAATGACAGCTAAAAACGTAAGACTTGACTTTTAGTCGTCAACTAAGACTAAGATTTAGATTTAACTTCTAGTTGTCAACAAAGACTTGGGGCTTGACTTAAAATAACAACAAAAAATGTAAGATTTGAATTTTAATCGTCAACCAAGATTTGAACCTCAACTTAAAATGAAATGGTGGCTGCACGGTGGCGCAGTGGTTAGCCCTCTGGCCTCACAGCAAGAAGGCCCCTGGGAGACCTGAACCAGAACATCAATGGGGGTCTTTCTGTGTGGAGTTTGCATGTTCTCCCCGTGTATCCGTGGGTTTTCTCCGGGGACTCCGGTCTCTTCCCACCGTCCAGAAACATGCTTCATTGGTTAATTAATCTAAATTGTCCCTAGGTGTGAATGTGAGTATGATTGGGTGTGTGATTTTGGCCCTGTGACAGACTGACAACCTGTCCAGGATGCCCCCTGCCGGGATAGGCTCCAGCAGCCCCGTGACCCCGAAAGGGAAAAAACGGAATGAAAAATGAATGAATGACTTAAAATGAAAACTAAAAACGTAAGACTTCTAGTCATCAACAAAGACTTGAGACTTGACTTATTTTTGTCCTCCTGAAATCCTAAAAAAAAAAGCATTTCTAATTTCAGAAGTATGAATTACTGAGTATGAATTACTGAGTCTTTTACAAGAGAAAGCCTTTTTTAAGATCTTTCATTGCTTTCAATAGCTTTAATAGCTGAATGCCCCTGGTTCAGTGCAGTAAACTGCACTGTAATAAAGAAGATAAGAGCAAACTTGAGTTCAATGAGGAAGAGGACTGACAGAATATAAAATCTATTATTGTTTTTGGAGATTTCTTGGAGAATGGTGAAGCTTCCTTTTCAGTTTGCATTTATTCCAGCAGGTTTAACAGAAAAACAAACGGCGTGTCGCTGCGGGGCGTCATGTCAGGGGATGAAGCCGCCTTTGTGAAGGGAACACAGACCCACAGTTTATGTAGTCAGGACTTATTCAGCCAAAATGTTCATTTAAACCACTGCGTTTCCATGTGCACCATCTTCAAAAGGCGCATGTCGAGATGAAACAATGACCGTGGTTCTCGGATGTTGACACAGTTTGTGCATCTCATAAAAAAAAAAAAAAAAAACAACCAAAAAACCCCCACAAAGGATACAATCATGTTCAAAGAAGAACAGTCACAGTGCAAGACTTGTGTCTGACTGAGAGCCTGTTGGAAATCATCATTTTCGCCCCACTGATCTGACTGTCAGGGTGATTGAGGCGGCGCCCATTTGCCTCTCGCCAGCAGAGCGTGTGAATCAGCCTTAGTGAAGGAAAACAAAGACAAAAACTGTCCCAGAGAAAGTCTAAGCGACTGAGCTCCCAGATACCAGGATGCATAGAATATGACTTAGCAGAAGAAGTGGGGGTCAGTTTTTTTAAATAGGTAAATCTTGTCGCTTTACTTTGAAGGGACCTTCATTTGCAACTGCTTCAAATGGTCGTCTTCTCTTCTCCTCCAATCTGCTTCATTTAAAAAGGATCAAATGCTTCATTTCTGGAGAAAGTTTGAAACACATTGATCATCTCTAAAACCTTTATGCTATAAGAGCCATTCGGTCAAGTTTGACAAAAAACCTGGGGGGGGGGGGCATGGTCCCACCACACTGCTTCGAAAATACATTAAATTAAAGTTTTATTAGCTTTAAGAAATTCCAAACATTTCAATTTGAATGGTGCTATATTTTTCCATAAATACTATTTTTTAACTACCTTTACTTTTGACAGCAGTGCATCCACGTTCCTTTCAAAATAAAACACACCCTGTGTCAAATAAGTTCCTGCTGCAGATTTACTTGAATTAAAACTACAGGATTTTATGAATGTATGACTTTGGTGCACCTTCATTCTTTTTCTCATTTTACTATCAAATAAAAACAGGAAAGCAATGGTGTAGAATTCAATTCATTAGTAAAATATCTATATGTGATTTAAGTTTGCTCTACTACTAAAAAAACACTGTTGAATAAATCTTTTACCATGGTTTTGCTTAGTTATCTGACATGTTAAAAATCTAAACATAAATGACAATACTTTATTTACTAAAAAACATTATTTTGTTGAATTGCTGGAAGCAAAAGAGCCAGAATGAAGGAATGAGAGAAGCGCACGTGGCACAAGAGCCTCAGGTTATGGCATCTTGATCCAAACTCACCTGTCTTTGAAGAAATCCTTTGCTATGGCGCCCTCTAGTGGTACGTTTCTCCACCTGCTCTTTGATGGCTCTCTGATCACAGTTTTGTCCTAAAATTAGGGGGAAGAAACTGCAATTATCAAGCTAATGCGTGACACATTTATGCAATTGTTGTGCTGTGTGGCACACAAACTGAGAAAAAAACGAGGGGACAGAAATCTACAGCTTTAGCTCTGTCTCTAAATCACATGAAAGAGAAAAGAGTTTGAAATAAAGAGTTAAGATTCATTTCTTGTTTCTGTCTTACCTGTTCTATGGGCTCTCCTGAAACGAGATAAATAAATGTGAGATTTCATCACATCCAAACCAACTCTAAAAGACTTTTACCTAATTTGACAAAAAAAAAAAACCTTGTAAACATGGGCGAAAAAAACTTTTATTTGACTTAAAATTGCAACTCAAAACGTATCATTTGGCTTCTAGTCGTCTTATTGCCGCTCTTATTGAGTGATTGTTGAGTCTATCCTCACCACAGTGCAGGTTTTTCTCCAAGTACAGCAGGAGGGTAAAAGGGTAGAATCTCAACCTTTTCCCTGCATGTTTGCATTTTCTCACCCGCCGCTTCCTGTCTGCAGGTCACCGTTAACAGAATGTCCTTCCTAACATGAATCCAACATCATCACTGTGACGTGAAGCCTGCTCTAAACATGCAACGACGCACATACAGTGAGGTCAATCAGTATTAGATCACCCTGTGATTTAGTTAAAGTTCTCCCACTTAGAAAACATGGAGGGAGCTCAAATGTTCATAGGTGCATTTCCCCAGTGAGAGACAGATTCTGAAGAAACATTTAGAAATCACGTTGTACGATTTTTTTTTTAAAAATTGAGACACATAAGTATTTGATCACTTGATTATCGGATAGATTTCTGACCAGCAAAGACCTGCTGTTCTGCTTTTAGTCCAACTCCACTCTGCTCATGATTCTAGATTAGTGGCACCTGTTTGAGGTTGTTTGCTCGCATAAAGGCACCTGTGCCCCCCCCAATCAGTCAGAAGTCTAACTGCCAACATGGGCAAAACCAAAGAGCTGTCAAAAGACACAAGAGACAAAATTGGAGACCAGGGGTGTCAAACTCCATCCTCGAGGGCCGACCTCCTGCTGGTTTTTCAGAAATCCTGTCTCATCTGCTGCTGACGCCTGGATCAGGTGTGTTTAGCCAATAAGGAGGTTGGTTAGAAAACATGCAGGACACTGCCCCTTGAGGCCTGGAGTTTGACACCTGTGTTGTAGACCTTCACAATGCTGGAAGTGGCTACGGAGCAATTACCAAGCAGCTTGGTGAGAAAAGAACAA